>CM024577.1:33197236-33921208 GCA_014182395.1 Eucalyptus sp. ANBG9806169
ATTTAAAATTCTCACTCAATTCTCAACGAAACCATAGAAATTATTTATGGTTGGAAAGATCTAGACATGTAGAACAAAAACCTAAGGTTTCAAGATTAATCGAGCAAAAAATCCACATGAAAAAAAAAACGCCCATATTCGGCTCAAAGAGGAGGATTTCGAATTTGTCCATATATATATATATATATATATATATATATATATATATATATATATATATATATATATATTTGGGTTCTACAATCATATATAACTTTGCTCTAATACCACATGTAGAAAATTATTCTCATGAACAACTAATCAATTAAGAACAAACGGATCCATATATGATTGTAAAACACCGATATCAATAAACACAGCGGAATTAAAGCGTACATGTTTGAGCCATTGCTTTACTTGAAGAAAAGTATATCATTATGATAATCAGGGATATATTGGAATGCTAGATCTTCCTCTCTATGACCTATTTCGATATAGCAGCTGGGATTAAATCAACTGATAGGTATAACCTATCATTTTATAGGCTAGAGAGGGGACCTAGCAAACCCTAATCAATAGCGTGTCAACTGGGCCCTTCCCATTACGTGCTTCAGTTAAACACAATTGCCTACACTTTGCTGCTCAACTAGGCCCGTTATCAATAGATGCCGATACCCAATTCAATAAGATCACTGTAAGGTTCATCAAATATTGGAATATCCATTAACCCAATTATTTAAAATAGAAAATCAATTAATTAATGTAAGCCCATGTTATAGGAAATTTCCAACACTCAATACAAGATTCTACTGCTGCCTCTGCCTCTTGTTCTCCCATTTTTCTTTTTTCTTTTGTGTGCTATCAATGGATTAGGGAGTTTCATCGGCAAAACATATCTCATGCAAGAGTTAATTTTTACCCATGACTTGACTGCAATTCGAAACATTATTTTTACTTATCATTTAAGAGTATCAAAGTCGTGACCATTTGATACTCCAATTTATTTTATGATGTACTAAAATAGTGGTGTGGTCACCGAACTAATTGACTTAGAAATAAACATCCCAATAGCTAAGTTTCTCTCAAATTTCCACCCCAAAGTAAGGGACGTACATTTGCTGACCAAGGCCCATGATGAACTATACGCAGTCATAGCCATTGAAATTTGTCGAATTTGAGTGAAAATCACGTGATTTGACAGCTTTGGTTGTCTCCAGTCCATGCTGCTTGTGATTGGACCGTGTCTAAGATAAGAATTTCCACCCCAAAATACACGCCACATCAACATTAGTAGTGGCTCCTACATTGTTATTGTTGGGATTTTTTTCGCCCCGATCGGTGTCGGCCGATTAAATTCATGAAAAAGCAATAAGAAATCATCCAGGAACATGAAAGGGGTCGGGAAAAACATGGAAAAGGATCGGGAAACAAGAACTACGGCTTTGATACCAATGTTGGGATTGTCGGATTCCCAGAAACCGGATTCAACACTAAATCGAACCCCTAAACTAATGCGGAAGACGAGCCCGGGAAAAATTACATGTATCACCGATCAAAAGCGCACCACGAGTTCGAGCGTACCTTGTATCCACAGACTCAACACCGACGCCGATTTGAGGAAGAGAAACTGATCCCGTTCGATCCAATGACGTCAGTTTGCCTTGAAGTGAAGATGGGTGTCGCCTCTTGCGCACTGTTCTTTCCTTTGGAAAGTGTTTGAGGGAGAGAGAGAGGAGGAACGTACGTTATGCCAAAAGGTACGTTCCTCCCTCTTTATTTCCCTTTATATACGTTCCCTCCAAGAAGAAACGTGTCCCTTCATCATATTCTTTCATCCATGGGCCCCAATTTTGTGGGCCGGTCTTTTAGGCCCATCGTGGGCGGGCCAATTTAAGCCCATATATTAATTAAAACCATCAGTTATCAATAATTAATTAAGAGAAGAGAATTGGACGTGAAAAGAAGTAATTGTTTTATATGAAAAGAAGTTATTATTAACATGAAGAGAAGTGATTATTGAGCATGAAAAGTGGTGATGGTTCCAATAAGGTACTTATTTTCGAGAGATGTGTTGTTTTTCTATTATCACATATTGTTCTCTAAAAAAAAAAAATACTTTCTCTTCTTCATAATACTCTATTGTTCATATTTCTCTCTTCTTATCTTTTATCACAAAAGTTTAATAACACATTTAAGATGAAATTCTAAAAGGAAATTAGAAGAAAAATAAGAGAAAGTAAGAGAAAATGGAAAATGAAAAGAAAAAAAATGAAAAATATACATAAATATTTGAAAAAAAATAGAATATTATTATAATTATTTACGTTAGTGCCAACCATACCATGTAGAACAGCCAACATCCATGTTAGCAATTTTCGACCAAAATTAACTAGATTGACCCAATTGGTAAAATTGAAAAATTTATGACTGAATTGGCAAAAATGTAATATGTTATGATTTTTTGGACAATTTTCCCCAGAGACCAATCCAAAGTACCTCACATACATAAAATAATTGCAAGTGTGGAAAAATTAGATGATAAATGGAGGTTCATCTAGCTTGCTAGCATACAGTAAAGGGAATCACGACTAGTCCATTGATGCATTAAACGATGAAGCATCATGGAAGCCCCCCGAACAGTATGTCAAAGCTCTTCCAATTGCAATGGCATCGTTAATGAAATTCTTGATGCTTTCACTTGCTCGAGCACATCATTCCTTCTCGATGATCCCGGCTATACTTGGTCCTCTGACAAACCTCTGAAACTTTGAATCGTTTCAGGATGATATCCACTCATCACGTCCAAGGAACTGAAAAGAACCTACATAGAATCAGTTGCATAGGTAAAATGTAAAAACAGAACAGATTACAGAAACGAGTTTACGTTTAACATTTTCGAAAAAGGTCCTTAAAAGGTCCTCTCACCTTGTGACTTTGATGTTGCAGCGGATGAAGGCAGATTCTACATCTCCAAAACAATATCTGAAACCATGGCTTGAAAAGTGAGTTGTGAGGCGACTCAGGAATATGGTCATGGCCTTTAATTTTTCTGTGCCAATGTTTGACCCAAGTGGTCCTGTAAAGAACATAATTTGAACTTCCGTTTTCATCTGGGAAAGTGGCTGCCGATCAAGGTGCAGCTTTTAATTCAAGCATCTATGCAGTATTGGAAGAACAGCGTGGCCAATGAACAAGTAAGCTAACATTGGCTGTACTACTAAGATTATGAAGTTTGTCAATTTACTCCTCCTCATAAAGAAAAAACTTGAGCGTATTTCTAATGACGGGTAAATGTCAATTCACGGTTTTGATGCAGAAACCTTCAAATACTTCTCCATCCTTGATTCTTGAAGTGCACCTCTCTAAGAGGGTGCTGGCATAAATCCACTTCTGCAGACAAACAAGCTTCTTGATTAGGAAAGAACGATGAATTTTTTGCTGATCGCCTTCTTGTTACTATCTGCGCAAAATTTCCTTGCGTCTACAAAGTTCCACACTGATGGTGTTAAATATGACTCGAGTTTGAGCGTTTGCTAAAGTGCGAAATTTGGTGGACTCGCGAAGGAATTACAAAAAGAGGAAATAAAATTAAAAGGAGCAAGTTTCCTCATCCAATCCACGCCGAAGGAGTTTGCGCGTGAAGTCTTCTGCTTGTGCAAGAATCCAAAAGTGGTGGTGGGCCCAGGTCAAACTTTGACCTGGGCACACATATATAAATTGATATAATTTCCTTCTCTGGGTTTAGAGGCGTGAGCGGCAGAGAAAGAAAGGGTTTTCTTTTTCGGTGGATGGCCGCTGCACGTACAAGCCGAGAGAAGGACGAAGCCGCACGTCCACAAAGCCGCAAGTCCTCCGCGCGAAGCTTTGAAGAGATACGCGAAGTCGTACGTAGAGCGTATTGTGTTGAGCTTGAACGCGCGGTAACTTTGTAACTTGAGTTTATACCAAGTGAGTTGTTTATTTATAAACACTTTGGGTTTGGGATAAATTGGGGTTTGGGAAACACCGAGAGAGTGTTTGAGTGACTTGAGTGTGTAATCTCCTTGTATCGCTTGGTCTATAGTGAAATTCGCTGCTGCTCTCCCCGTGGACGTAGGTCTTTACGACTGAACCACGTAAATCTGGTGTCCGATTTATTTTTTCTTTTCTGTCTATATTATTGTTCGATCGCTCGCCCTATCGCAACAATTTGGTATTAGAGCCAGGCTTGACTAAGTTGAAGCGAATCGATGGCGACAGAAGAAGTAAAAGTGAGAATCGACAGATTTGATGGGAAGGATTTTAGTTTCTGAAAGATGCAGATTGAAGATTATCTTTACCAGATGAAATTACACTTGCCCTTATCTGGGGAGAGACCAAAGACGATGAAGCAAGCTGATTGGGATTTGCTAGATAGACGAGCTATGGGTGTTATTCGACTAATGTTGGCTCGTAACGTCGCGTTTAACATCCTGAAGGAGAAGACCACTGCTGATCTGATGCAAGCCCTGTCGGATATGAATGAGAAGCCCTCTGCGATCAACAAGGTCCATTTGATGCGACGTTTGTTTAATTTGAAGATGAGCAAAGGTGCGTCAGTTGCAAATCATATCAATGAATTCAATGTGATTGTTAGTCAATTGAGTTCGGTTGAGATTGATTTTGAAGATGAGGTATGTGCTTTGATTCTGTTATCCTCATTGCCTAATAGTTGGAATACTACGTTCTGTTGTTAGTAATTCCTCTGGATCAACAAGTTTGACGTTTGATGGGGTTCGAGATTTAATTCGAGCGAGGACATTCGTAGAAGAGAATCCGCGAACTGTATCTGCTGCTTTAGTAGGTGAAAACAGAGGAAGATCTATAACACGTGTGGGTAATAGTAGTACTAATATAAACAGGCGTAGTCAGTCTAGGATTGCTAATGTTGTCTGTTGGAGTTGTGGCAAGAGGGGGCATCTTAGAAGAGATTGCCTAAAGCTGAAGAATGAGAAGGGTAAAGGAGTTATGGTTGATTCTGCGAGATAATGTTGCTGTTGTAGCGAGATAGTGCCGATTATGTCTTGTCTGTCACTAATGATTCATCGCTTGATGGATGGATTTTGGATTCTGGTTGTTCTTTTCATGTCACACTAAATAGAAATTGGCTTATCACTTATCAGTGCACGGGTAGTGATAAAGTCCGGTTAGGGAACAATGCTGAGTGCAATGTTGTGGGTGTTGGTGATGTTAAAATCGAATGCATGATGGTATTGTGAGGACATTGACTGGAGTAAGGCATGTTCGAGTTGAAAAAGAACTTAATTTCCTTGGGTGCCCTAGATTCAGCTGGTTGTAGGTATTCTTCAAAAGGTGGAGTTCTGAAGGTTGTACGAGGTGCCTTGGTGATAATGAAAGGAATCAAGCATGGAGGCCTGTATAAACTTCAAGGTGAGACGGTGAAAAATTTCGTTACGGAGACGTCGGATGCATCTGTTCGAGAGTCTTTTGACTGCTCGAGGAAGACTTGGGTGTTTGTGCCAAGGCACAAGTTTAATGCTGGTGTCAGGATCATGCAGTCAAGAGCTTTGATCGAGATGGAGACTGGTAAGTCGATCAAGCATGTGCGGACTGACAATAGCATGGAGTTCTGCTCGGAGCTGGCAAATAAATTCTGCATGAAAGAGAGCATAGTGAAACATCGCACTAGTGCCAATAAATCACAACAATTTGCAGAATTGACGAGAAGAACATTACTAGAGACGGCCCGTAAAATTATCTCTAGTGCTGGTATTGCTAGAAGAATTCTAGCTGATGTGCTAAGTACGGTAAGCTACCTAGTGAATAGATCCCCATCAACTGCTATTGAATGGTGGACTCCTAAAGAACTATGGTTAGGTAAAGAAGTATGGTTAGGTAACGTTGCTGATTATTCTATTATTAGAATGTTTGATTGCCCATGTTATTTTCGAGTGAGTGATGGTAAGCTTGATTGGAGGGCAAGGTGCATATTCCATGGCTATGCACAAGGTGAGTGGGGCAATCAGTTGTGGTGCCCGGATATAAATTCACCTGTTGACAGCAGAGAAGTTACCCTTGATGAGTCTCCAGTACTTCTGATTAGGAGTGATTATAGCAATATTCAAACGGATCTGAACGGTGTTCAGCTTGAGGTGGAGTTGCGACCAGAAACTCCTGAGGTAGCGTATACAGATACTAGCAAAATAATTGACACAGATGATGCTCATAGCGAGATGGAGCCTATAGAGCCAATGGTTGCTGTAACTGCTGAAATTAACAAGGTATGTATTCAATCTTCTGATAGATATGGATGTAATAATGGTTTTACTTTATCTGCGGTTGAGGAGGTTATGTCAAAAAATCATTGCGGAGCAGTTAAAGGTGCATGTGGAGGGTATTCTGATGAGGTCCTCGGTTATGGCGAAGTTCAAGCGAGGCTTGGACTTGGATAATATCTGTGGCGATTGAGCCCATCGGGGCTATGGGAAAGTAGCAGCAGAGTTTGAATTTTTTGCGAAGCGATTGTGACTTGGCTCAAACGTCGAGCCAAGGTGGAGATTGTTAAATATGACTCGAGTTTGAGCGTTTGCTAAAGTGCGAAATTTGGTGGACTCGCGAAGGAATTACAAAAAGAGGAAATAAAATTAAAAGGAGCAAGTTTCCTCATCCAATCCATGCCGAAGGAGTTTGCGCGTGAAGTCTTCTGCTTGTGCAAGAATCCAAAAGTGGTGGTGGGCCCAGGTCAAACTTTGACCTGGGCACACATATATAAATTGATATAATTTCCTTCTCTGGGTTTAGAGGCGTGAGCGGCAGAGAAAGAAAGGGTTTTCTTTTTCGATGGATGGCCGCTGCACGTACAAGCCGAGAGAAGGACAAAGCCGCACGTCCACGAAGCCGCAAGTCCTCCGCGCGAAGCTTTGAAGAGATACGCGAAGTCGTACGTAGAGCGTATTGTGTTGAGCTTGAACGCGCGGTAACTTTGTGACTTGAGTTTATACCAAGTGAGTTGTTTATTTATAAACACTTTGGGTTTGGGATAAATTTGGGTTTGGGAAACACCGAGAGAGTGTTTGAGTGACTTGAGTGTGTAATCTCCTTGTATCGCTTGGTCTATAGTGAAATTCGCTGCTGCTCTCCCCGTGGACGTAGGTCTTTACGACTGAACCACGTAAATCTGGTGTCCGATTTATTTTTTATTTTCTGTCTATATTATTGTTCGATCGCTCGCCCTATCACAACAGATGGTCTGCTCAATACCAGTCTCGTCATCATCATAGCCATCTAAATCACTGTGAACTGATTCTGCGGACCACCTCCAAGATCGTTGCTTCTTTTGAGGGACAAAAGCTTGGTTAGCTCTTCTGTGGCTTTCGAACTTTTGTGAAAATGGATTTCTGCTTGAGATTTTGGTTTCCCAGCTAACCCTGGAATCAGTTTTCCCAAAAGTCCTTTTGCAAGTAATCCATGCAGCAAGTCGATGAACTCTTTTCATTGTTCTATATTAACCTGATCTGAACCATTAAGGTTTAACATGATATTAAATTCCGCCAATGCAAGAGATACATGAAGTTCATGTATATCTACGTAATTTGGTATACTCTCAACAAAACTCGTGCTCTCCAGAAGTGGAATAAGGACGAATTCCACTGAATTCCTCCAAAATATAAGGTATGTTGATTGGAAAAGTAGGCACTTTTATAATGACACGAAAGCTGTAGGCTCCGAGTAGACTCCTGGTCATTGTAATCAAGATCATGTAGTCATGTAAGGAAATGAGAAGCACGTTCACTGGCCATAGAAGCCCCCATTCACAGCGCAGATGGCAAGTGCAATGTACATATGGCAACATGGCATTCGCCAGTGGAGAGAAACAGATCAATGAAAGGCCTTTGATTCCACCCTAATGAGAGTATGGTAAGCTTCTTAACTTTCTCATCTTTTGTGATGTACACAATGAGTTAAGTATTATTATTTAGAAAGACATGCCAAAATAGTGCTTCCAGTTACGGTCTACTGGAACTGCTTAGGCTTAAGGAGTAGACGACTTCTGTCTCGCATTCAGCTTGTTCTGCATCCAGCTGAGCAAATCAATCCTTGTATTTGTGTTCGAGAGAGCAGAGTATGAACAAAATTCATCACTGCCACAGGTGTTTATACTTTCATCTTGAATCAAGAGGATTGTGGAGTTTCTGGGATGGAGGCGCTGAAGGTGACTGAGTTACCTGATTGCGGCCCATTCTTGCCAAATGACTCACGAAAATAAATTGGATAAAGTCAAATTATAGGAGACGTGACGAACAGAACCAATAAAAGCGTCCGACTTGAGATGCCAAGATGATATGGATGCTTGATAGAGCATCAAAGCTCTCATCCATGCAAGGGAAGGGAAGACCACTGGGGTCAGAATCCAAGGAATGTCGCTCCAGGGAATTTGACCAGTCTTTGACCCCAGATTGGCTGGTAGGGATAGTGATTTGGGAATACAGAAAGAGAAACCAAAGATCATAATATCTTGCATTACTTGGTAAATCATTAGGCAAATGCCTCTGGCGTTATGCAGACCAGTTGCTTTTTCTCACGGGCTCCTGCTCTCACCATCATGCTTTTGTAATATGCACTTCCAGCAACTTCATTTTGTCAAGATAAGACTGTGGTAACCTTTTCTTACAAGGTGAAACCTAAAATTGAGAAGCTCAGAGTTGATTTCATTGTAAACCATGGTGCATTTATGTAATCTACAATTTTCTATGAAAAGAAACTACTCGATAGCATCAACCACGTTAGATCAAACATAAAAATGAAAACCTAATTAAATACTAAAGTAATTGACAATATTAATGCAGAATACTTGCTTATACGTAATTATGACTATAACATATTACAAGCATGTTAGGTTACATTATATTCAGTGAGCCAAATAAAATTTTCACCAATGATCATATTCCATGCAGCACCACATTATGAACATAGACACGTGTGTCACGCCACCCGACGGAACCATACGAATTCACATGCAAGTACCGATACATAAGAAATTACACTTTTATTTTTAATTTGTTGCAGTTTTTATTCTTTTGCCTATTAACTTAATTAATCAATCAATCAATCAATTATTATTCAACAAGATAATTGATTAGTAATGGCCTCTGTATATATCCCATAGATAAGGAAGAAAATTTATATATATTGCAAATATTTTTCAGATATGTAAGGAAGAGACTTTATAGACAAACATATATATGTACGTATTGCAAACTTTTAACCAATACAAACTTTTAACCAAAACCAAAGAAATAGGAACGCGTGCTTCTTTATCTTGGATTAAAAGATTTCACATCTTAATTATTCAAGATATATAATTGATGAGTAATGATCTCTTTATGTATTACGCTATCAAATTTTAAAATATTTTATTAAAAACATCAATGCTAAATAAATAATTAAGCTTGGTTTATTCTAATCAATGTAAGGGAAGGGGAAGGGATTGCAGTTTCGTGATACGGTGACTCAACCACGAAACTCCCTTCTACCCAACTTCCCGATTATTTATGTCAAGACCGTTAATGAATTGTTCATGCTTTCAATTGCTGTAGTATACAGCCCTTACCGACGTTGCTGGCTGTTATTGGATGCTCTACCGAACCTCTTGTAAAGTGAATATATAATGACCCAGCCTCACTGTATAATATTGTCCGCTTTGGACACTGAGTCCTCACGACTTTAAAACACATTATACAGTTAAAGGGGTCCAAGCCATTATAAACTGGCCCAGGACTCTCCCTAAGCGATGTGGGACAAGAGGGAGAGAACCCCTTCCTTGCGCACGTCCGAGAATCAAGGCGCGGACACACCGCCGACCCTCCTCCCCGCGCACCGCCGCTCGGGCCGTCACAGAATAGTTTCAGGATGATCCTAGACTTATATCTTTATGAAACTAAAATGTACACGCATAGATACATATGGATATGTGAATACTTACAAATAGTCTAGAGAAACGAGTTTGTCCTATGGCATTTTTGGAGAATGAAACTATGAGGATCCTCTCACCCTGTGATTTTAAGGCGGCAGTTGGATGAGGCAGTTCTACATCTCCAAAAGATATCTCAAACCAAGGGTTGACAGATCAATTGGTCAGCTAACTGTTTTAGGATTTTGCTATTCGCCATGCATATCTGTCTATGTTTGATTCAGGAACCTGGACGTGTCATTACATCTTCTTTTTTTTGTCAGTCCTATTCTATTCATACTCTAACTCTCACTCTCAGACTTTTGCCTTGCCTCCTTGCAAGGTGTGGGAGTCGAAATTCACTAATGAAACTAATTCGTCTCCACCCCAACCCCTCTTGAGAAGGTGGGGAATTCGAACCTCCCACCTCCCTCTTCCAAGTTAGAAAAGTGGCAACTGGAGCAAACCCCAATGGTTGTCGTTACATCTTCACTGAACATATTTGACCCAAGTGGTTCCCTGAATGCAGGACTTGTGTTCATCTAGGAAAGTTGCTGCCAATGAAGACAGCTTTTGGCTAAAACATTTATACAGCGCACTGGAAGTGGAAGCACCACAATGAGCAAGTAAGCCAAGAGTGGCTGTACTACTAAGACTACGAAATCCGTTGATTCACTCCTTGTAATGCAACTCCTTACGGTCAGAATCTGTTCTTGACCAATTTTCTGATATCTTCCCCGTTGTTTTTTCCTCTACTAATTATGGCAGTGGTTTATGCCAAAGTATTTCTTAACCAATGATGCTCGAGATGCATTTCAGGGATAGATTTTCTTGTGAATTATTGTACTCAAAAGATGCACCATGAAAAAGAAGGGTTAGCTATCTAAATTTTTTAGTTTCCAATGATACTTTGTGCTGAGAATAAAACAGCACAAAATTATGGTAATAAAATGAGTACACGGATAAACGACCTCATTCTTATCTGATGGTACAAGATAGGGCTTTGCAAGAATCTCTAACTAAATATTACATCTGGAAGCCAACTCAAACCGCAACTTAGACAAACATGAAACTGGACCATGAGTAGGGGACGCTATGTTTTGGAAAGTAAACTGGTGTGTGCAAGGTTGTGGTACAGAGTAACGAGTTCTACAATATCCATAATTCCCGAATTTCTAATGACAGTAAAGTTCAATTCACGATTTTAATGCTGGAACCTTCAAATATTGATTAAAGAAAAGCTCAACCATGTACGGACCTTCCGCATCCTTGATTTATGAATTGCACCTCTCAAAGTGTGCGCTGGCACGAATCCACTTCTGTAGACAAACATCTTCTTGATAAGGAAAGATAATTATTCTTTCGCCAATCGTTCTTGTTCCTATCTGCACAAATTTCCTTGCATCTACTATGGTCCGCTCAATATCAATCTCGTCATCATCATAGTCATCTCAATCATTGTGAAACAAACCGCCCATTCTGCGGTCCACCTCCAAACTCGAGGGACAGTTGAGGAGTCTATCCAGCGGGAGGTCCATGATTTGTTTTCTGTTTCGCTGGTTGTTTTAAGGGACTAAAGCTTGGTTAACTCTCTGTAGCTTTGTAGGATGAAATTGATTCTCCTAGAGATCTTGGTTTTCCTTGCTTCCCCTGAAATCACTTTTCCCAAAAGTAAACCATGTGGCGGTCAATGAACTCTTCTCAAGGTTCTAGTTTCATCAAAACTGAGCCATTAAGGTTTAACAATATATTAAATTCCACCAATGCAAGGGACTAAAGCTTGGTTAACTCTTTCTGGAGCTTTGTAGGATGAAATTGATTCTCCTAGAGATCTTGGTTTTCCTTGCTTCCCCTGAAATCACTTTTCCCAAAAGTAATCCATGTGGCGGTCAATGAACTCTTCTCAAAGGTTCTAGTTTCATCAAAACTGAGCCATTAAGGTTTAACAATATATTAAATTCCACCAATGCAAGAGACAACATGAAGTTCATACATATCTAGATCAATGTGGTCTACTCACAATAAAACCCATGTCCTAGAAGTAGAATGAAGAACAGATTCCCCTGAATTCCTCCAAAATATAAATCAAGTGGATTGGAAAAGTAGGCACCTTGTATAATGGTATTAAAGTTGTAAGCTCTGGGTAGATTCCTAGCTACTACAATCAAGATCGTCCAATCATGTAAGGAAATGATAAGCGCGTTCACTAACCCTGAAAGTATCCGTTAACAGTGCATTTCCGTAAGCAAGTCTAGTGTACACATGGTAGCATGCTAACGTCGCGTTTGCGAGTGGAGAGAAACAGATCGATGAAAGGCCTTCAATTCTACCCTAATGAGAGTGTGGTTCGTTCTTAGCTTTCTCAGCTTTTGCGATGCACAGTACAAAGTCAAGAATCATCCATTACAAAGACATGCCCAAATAGTACTTATGGTGACAGGTTGCTGAAAACTGCATCGGCTTTACGAGTATGCTCCTCCTATCTCATCGCAACCTGTGTTTGTACCTTCATCTTGAGTCAGAGGATCGTGGAGTTTCTGGGATGGAGGTGCTGAAGGTGACTGAGGTGTAGATAAGATTAGTTAACGTGGTTCAAAATGGCCGATGTAGGCATTTATAATTGGATACAATGAGCTCGTGGAAACCAGCTGAACAGCTTTTCTTGGTGGTTCCGGGTACCTGAACGCGGGCCCTCTCTCGCCACTTGACTCTCCTATGAAAATATATTGGATAAAGTCAATCCAAGGAATGCCACTTGACATATTGGAACGCAAGATCGCAGGCGTTAGAAACCAAGGAATGTTACTTCAGGGATTTTGACCAGTGTTTGACCCCAGATTGGCCTATACATTTTACAACCAATCAAGCAAGTTATTCAGCACCTATTAGCTTTGGAAATTGAGCGAATGAGGAGCCATCCCAACATGTACAGGACGATTCAATTGTCTTTCTTTCATTAAGATTCACGAATAAGCATGAAAAGCTAAGCTGTTTAAGCTGATCATGCATAGAGATTTAGAACTCCCTCTTGGATCGAGACTGCAGATAACTTACATGCACATCTTTCAAACATGTCGCTCAGCGAACCATATTCATGATGTGCATGCTTTCGAAGCCAAAAGATCTTCAGATCTTGCAAAGAGAGAATTATCTGCAATTTGCCATGATAACACAAACCGCACAAGGCAAGGCTCCCGTTTCAGAAACAGATCTATGCTGGCAGAAATCAACACTAGCAGAACACAACGACCTTGAAGTCCTCATCTTAGAGAAAGAATCATTTCATATCTTCATTGAATTTTGAAGCCATACCGTCAGATCAATGTAGTCCTTTTCTCATCCCAGGACCAAATAATCATAATAATATAACTAACTAAAAATCACATATGGTTGGCACAGTAGGAAAGCTGGTCTTGTATCCTAGCTCATCAGGCGCTCCACGAGCTTGTCTTCAGTTTAGAAAAGTCTCAGCCCGCAACACATGGGTGTCGGCTGTTTTGGCAGAAAACTGTCAATGTGAATTGGTGTAGCATTCTAATTCGCATGAAAGGAAAGAACCTTCATAGTCCGAGCGTGAAGCAATTACCATATTGAAGTTACCTTACTGGAGAGTGCTTGATTTGGTAGTTCATACAAACCATGGGGGAAAGCTCCCAAAATTCCTTTCACTCGTTAAACTAGCGATGGAACTAACATTCTTTAGTTCCACAAATCTGTACTAGTTGCTGTATGATATGAGGTCCATTACAGTCCTACTTTCTCTATATAACTTCCTCCGTAAGACCATGAGAGAGATTCTTAAAAGCGTCATTTTACACTAAAATATATATACATGGAAAGATGATACAAATCGAGCTCCAAGATTTCAGTGCCCCTGCTTCTTCATTGCAGCACCGGTGAAGCTTTAATCTCTCATGTAACTATCAGAGCAAACATAATCTAAGTGTAGATTCGAAGAAAGAAGATGAAGCCCTGGTTCATCTTGCTAGGATACAGGAGATCGTGAACCCTTTCTCATGCATTAATAAGAGCGCTTGCTGCTCCAGCCATTGCATTTATCCTGACGTTTGCATACAGAAGAAAGGTCATCGAGAGCTTCTAGTACTTGTAGACATGATCTTCGTACATGTGGGTTGTCATGTTCAATGACTGCAGCATCGCTTCTCCTTTTTTGTTGAAGCTGAATACAGAAATCCCACCATTATTAATATCTGTTGCTCGAAACCTGAAAAAGTGGCAAAAGAAAGTCAAATAGATATTACAGAGAAAATCTGGCAGTTGTAGAATGACATCCATGAGTTTCATAGACTTTGATGAAGAGCGAGTCAAGGCTATTGCCATTTGCCATAAAGAAATGCAAAACCATCCTTGGATCTTCGCAGATATACAAGAATTGTAGACAGAGGCATTGCACCAAGCCAAGGCTACAATTCTCAAGAATAAAAAATAAAAAAATTCGCTCATGAGCATTCCTTTTGGACTTTTCATGATGATTGAATACACCAACAACATTTTTTAATGAACAATCCAAGAACTGCTTAATAATCATAATCCTGCACCTACCTCTCTGGCCCTAGACCAAGAGCTACACATATCAGTGCCCTCAACAGTGATTTGTGGGTCACAACCAGAAAATCTTTCCCCTGGAAAAACAGAAAAAGGAGGAAGATGAGTGGCAATGCAACTCTCAGCAACAAAATATCTCATGATGAGTAGAGAACTAACAGGTGATAGCAAGATCTCCTTCCAAGCCTCTCTTGCTGTCCCCCACAAATCACTTATAGGGTAAACACCATACACGCAAAAGTTTGATGGATCCTCCCTCCATGTTGTATACTCCTTTGGATATATCTTCCGAGCATCAACTGCCTCCAAATTCTGAGTTTCATTTAGCATACAGGCATATAACAAAAGCTAAAGGTAAAATTTATGAGTGGAAACGAAGTTTATGGCTCAATGAACTTGAAATTTGAATGCTTCAGGAACTTAGCACAGATAAAGCAGTGAAAAGCACGACAAATTTATGTCAACAACAGCTAACATACGAAGCATTATTGAGATTTGAGACGCCTGAATCAGAAGACGATGAGAACTGACCATTTTCATTCCTTCAAGGTAGAATAGATGGGCCTCCTTCAGTGAATCCAGGAAAATCAATGGCTCTTCCCTTCCTTGCCATAGGACTTCCGCAGTAGTCTGCATTAACACTCAAAAACTGATTGCTGATAAAAGGATGACTAAGTACTAGTTTGACCATCTTGATTATCATTTTCAAACCTTCGCACGGGATATTGGACTTGAGAAACACTGATCAAAATGCATTTCTGACAAGGCTTGTCTGCACCGCTCAGCTTGCTTCACCCCTGTCTCTGTTAGGACAGAAAGATTTGAGCTTCCCTGTGTTTCATATATGGGAAGATTATTAGCTGAAGAATTACTCTAAAATCATCACAAGTGAAGAAAATATATGATAAAATGACAAGATTTGTCAGGTCACAAACAATCCAAGCAACAGGAAGTGAACTATCTTTCCCTAGTAAAATGTCTATTAACTTAATCAGATAACAGCCAAACCTGGACTCTGCCTTCTTCATTCCAAGAGCTAAGACCATGCCTAACAAGAGTGACCCTCTTTGACAAATCCAGCATCTTCCCAGTAAGTGATGTTGTTGCTCTGGAAAAATCATACGCACCACCAGTCACGGAAGCACCGTTTTCAAGTCTCTCTGTGGAGGAGGTGTGGGTTAAATTACAACCAACTCGAGTTGAAACGTCCATCGAGAAGTAATCAGCAAGATGGCTACTGTAGATCTCTCTCGGTCGCCAATAAATTGAAGATATTCCACAATAAAAGATGCTTTCTAGCTGAAGTAATGATCAAAACCGACGCATCGCCAAACCAGCCAAATTATACTTTCATGGTCTCTTTTGCCAAATTAAAGTTATGATAAAAGCCCATGACTTCTGATGGATAAACATAGACTTCGTCCAAGCATAAAGAATTTCTCTTTTTCTTTTCTCTATAATTTTGAAACATAAGATGAGTCATCAACTGTATTGCAGGAATTGGAGACCAATGGCGCTCTGTAATTCTTCCCACATTACTCCCCCAACAAATCACTCTTCACCTACCAGTTTGCATATAAACCTCACTAGTTTTACATCTCGCTACGCTTGCGCTTCGTCTATCACTCGTTTCACATCAGACGAACGTGGTTTCGCAAATCAACTGGCATTCCCAATCAGACAGTCGCATCCGACAGACAACCCAAAAGACTTCAGTGAAATCAGTCACTGCATGTCTACTCTACTCTTTACACATGACAAACGCCACACATTCAGAAAGACACGGAAGAAGAAGAAGAAGATGGAGAAGAGGAGTCGTCACCCTCGGTTAAAGGCGGCGCGGGCCTCGCCTCGCACCGCACCGCCGGAACGGCCGAGCTGCGGCGGCGGCGGAGCTCCGGTGGCCTCTGGACGCCGACCCCGAACCTCGACGACCTCGAGGAGGAGGTCGCGAACGGAGGGCTCGTCAGGGCGGTGATGACTCCCGGGACCATCCTTTTCCGGCGACGAGCGTCTTCGATCGACGACTTCCGATGCGGGGAGAGAGAGCTCCGATACGTCTTTCAGCGATGCGGGACTACTTTCCGGACAACGAATGTTGTCCTCACAAGTCTCGCGGCCTGTGTCGTCGCGGAGGATATGCCCTGTCAGATACTCGTGCTGGCGAGATTTTTATGACGTGGTCCGTGGCTATTGAGAACCTCGTCGTCAGTGCTTCCCAAGCTTTTTGAAATTTGTCTTATTAGATAGTTTTTCGCCAATTGAAAAATAATTCAATTATCAGTAATAATATTTATCTCAATATTTTCGTCCATTCATTTTCTATAAGCGATATAAGTAATCGCTTTTTGAAAAATATTTTTCAATTTATTTGTTTTTCAAAAAATAAATGAAACTTATTTCTGTATCAGTTTTTCATTTGGCAATTGAATCTTTGTTGCTAAATATACAAATAGAAATACTAACGTGAATCGGCATATCAACGTCAAGTTAGTGCTAATTGGACTAATTAAAAATAATATGGATTTTTTTTGCGGTGTTTATGATTATGACAATGGTAAAAATATTAAGAAATAATAATCTAAAACTGTCGTAGGAATAGAGAGAGAAAAGGGAGGCGGGTGGGGAGCCGCCGGTTGGGCATGGCTGTCCAAGGACTGCCGGCCTGGCTGGCCTTTGGCAACACGGGGCACGGGGCGGGAGCGCTGCCGCCGCCTCTCAATTCGAGAGAGAGAGAGAGAGAGAGAGAGAGGTTGGAGAAGCGTGCGTCCGGCGATGAGGGTATTGAACGTCGTCCGATGAGGAGTGAGGATGCATTTTGAGACGGTGTTGTGTAGTACAAGAAGCAATGTGAGAAAATGCTGTTTAGGGAGAACTTTTTTTTTTTTTTTGGTCGGATTTAGGGAGAAACTTGAATGTGGTCAATACGGGGAATGTACGAAAATTTCATTCAATTATGTCTGTCTTTTCTAAAGAGTTTATTCAAAAAATTCGAAACGGTCAATCAAGGAAAGCCGAGTTCTTCCACCAAAAAGAAACAAGCCAAATCTTTAGGCCTCTTTGGGTCCCATTATTTTGCTGAAAACTTTTTGCCGGGAACCTCTTTCTCATTTTTTGCATAGCTTAGAAAAATGAGTAAAAACAAAATCATTTCATAATCAATGGAAAATGCATGTTAAATTTATAAAAATGATTTTCTCTTTTACAAATCATATAATTTTTCAAAATATTCCACACTTAGTCCAAATACCTCATATCTTGGGCACGAGGACCCTAATGATTGTGCCCAAGTCCATAGAGGCTAGGCTCGAGACCTCAATTAAGCCAGGGTTCTCAAAGTGGCCATGCGTGGGTACTAATCTCTCGTGCACAATTTATCGATGCTTGGACCTAGGTCCACGAAAGTTAGGCTCAATCTCAAGCTCAAGTCTCCTGAGATTGAACCTTGGACCTCAGTGTTTGTGCCTGGGTCCACAAATGCCCCAAGTCCCCTATGGCCATACCTCATCACCTAGCTCTTGTGACCAAATCACTTGCACCCCCAAATCCATCGAGGCTAAGCCCAATTCCTTGGCTATTGGGCCTCGCTCCGTAAAGGTTGGGCCCCAAACCCTAGTCCCCATGCCTAGGTCTCATGCCCAAGCTAGCAACACTCGAGCTTGGAAGGTTACTCAACCTAGGTCCTCGAGTCTTGAATGCAAGACCTTAGGTGAAACTTGAGACTTTTTTCTCAAACACATTTGAGGAGTTTCTTTCTTTTTTTTTTTGGTAAAAGTAAGCAATATATTGGGGGAAAGGCCAAATTGTACAATCAATCGACTTCAAAAACTTGCACTCAAGATGAGCAGACTCATTATGAGTGAAAGAAAGCCGAGAGAAAAGCCAAGCGGCTACAACAAGAACACACAAACGAAAAGACCACTAGACGGCATGAACAATCGCCAGTCAAGAGCAACCAACAGTAACCTAGACAGACGTATGGAGCTCTCTAGAAGAGAAGATAATGGGGTCAATATCCCAAGAATGTTGCAACCTTTTATTTCTAATGGAGTCCTCCACATCTTTAAAGGTGACAGTCTTATCTTTGATGACTTTGAGAATATGCTTTTTAATGGTCGGAACAGAAAGCGACTTTAAGGAGTTCTTTTGTGACCAACGTTGGGCGGTATTTGCAAAATGCAACCAAACATAGGAAAAATGACCATTTACATTGAGAATGAATTTCTTTGAAAATATTTTCCTAAAAAGTTAATTTTCAATCAAATATAGGGAGCTTATTAGGATCATATTTATCAAGTATGATTGATTTATGGATCACTAAGAATTGATGTTTCAAACAATGTTATGCATTGTTAAACATATGACAACAGATCGTGTAACAACAAAAAATAAAAATAATAAATCTTCTTAAATAGTCACATCTATCCTACGAGGAAAAAAAAGAAAATAGCTTATGTTACACAATATATAAAAAGTAAACTATCTTATTTTATTTTTTTCAGGTGCTTATGTCAACCATAAGAAAAAAGTGTCGATAAAATATCACAAGAGATAAAAAGGTAAGGAAAATCTAATTCAACAAAACACTTTTTAAATTTCAAGGATATAACATTCGTAATTCTTATATTACCCGAACAGTACATTTCTTAGCAGAAAAATGAAAAATGGAAAATAATTTATATTTTATCTGTAGATTTTTCTCAACATGCCTTCTCGAAAAGTAATTTTTCAAAAAAAATAAAATAAAATTCTAAACATCTCACGTAATAAACCGTGCAAAACGTAAACCCACACCTCCTTCCCGAGAGTAGTTGACCCTCCTCCCGTCCGTCTCCCCTCTATAAATACCCCCTCACCCCCTCATTTCTCACTCTTTGGAGAGACTCGCGATCTCTCCCTCTCCGCCCAACCCCGTGCGCGAGCAGCCGCGCCGCGAACTCCTTCCCTCCCAAACGAATCGAACTCCTTCGAACGAACGAACGAACGAACTCGCTCCCGAACTCGAACCACGCTAACGCCGTAAAGCTCAATCCAAGGGGAGAATCCAGGGGGCGATTTAGGGTTTCGAAGCTCGCGGCCATGGAGGAAGAGCAGGAGTACGATCCGGCGTACGCCGAGGGGGGAGGAGGACGACGACGACATCACGCAGGAGGACGCGTGGGCCGTCATCTCGGCCTACTTCGAGGACAAGGGCCTGGTGCGGCAGCAGCTCGACTCCTTCGACGAGTTCATCCAGAACACGATGCAGGAGATCGTGGACGAGTCCGCCGACATCGAGATTCGCCCCGAGTCGCAGCACAACCCCGGCCACCAGCCCGATTTCGCCGAGGTCGGTTTTTCGTGTTCCGCTGGAAACGAGCTCGCGGGCTTCTTTTTGCGCGTTTTGGATTTCGATTCGGACGGGGTTTTAGGTTAGTGACGGCTGGTTTGAGGACGAGAGTGTTGGAGTTGTGGTTTTGGAGATGGTCTAACTCTAGGCGGTTGCGATTCTTCGGTGAATACGGTTATAACTATGGATGTCGCATAGGCTGTTCTTGGTTGGAGCAGGTTATGAGTCTTGCTTATAGAAACGGTTCAGAAACCTTGTCCATTTGAGGTTTGTGAGGCACGTTGTCGAGCTTGAACGTACTTAGTTTCGTAACATCAGTTCATGGGGTTCTCTCTTAGCTCGGGAGTACGACAGTGGTCTTCAGTTGTCGAGAATTTGATAAACCTTAGTTGAGGTTATTTTGAAAGATATGTACGCCGGAAGGCGTTCCCTTGGTGAAAATATTCTATCATTTTCTGTTTGTGGAAAGACTGGTTTCATTTTGTTGCTGCAAGTCCTGTTGTACATGGCAGCAGCATTCGAGAAGTGAGAACTTTAGAGGAATGAAAGGGCAAAATTTTTGAATTCCTTTTTGTTCTTTGAGTTAATTAAGACCAAATTGAGGCTAGATTAATTTCAGGCTTAGTGTGTGCTCCTAAGTCCAAGTTGGATTTGAGAAAGGATGGAGTTGGTTTGTAATTTGTTCAAAATTACATATGTATGATGAGTATTTCTCATGTCTTTTCATTTTTTGGTGTAACTTCCGACGTCACCAGATGATGGCAAATTCTACTTGTAGCATTTGAAATTGTGAAGTTCTTGCATATTACTCTGGTCAAAGTTACAAAGCAATATTATTCCCACAAAGTGGGTGAATAGTCTGTCGAGTAATTTTGAGGGATAAGGTCAACTGTATCATGTGTGAACCAAGCATAGAAACAATGCTATGAAATTCTGTATACCAGACCCTTGTTGATTATCATTGGTATAGTCATAGACCACCTCAAATATCGTTTGTCTGATTGGATCCATCTAAGACACAGAATACAAAAAGATATTGATCCCTTTTGTCATGGATAAGGATGCTCTCCTCTCCTTTTGTAATGTTAATGAGACACATATTCGTGCAAAAGATTAAATGACAGTGACTTTGGTGGAGAGAATTTCAAAGAATTGCTGAGGGAGGAGAAATTTCTGAGTGGTGATATATGGCTAGTTGATGACAGTGGGTTGGAAAACTTGACTAGACAGCATGACTTCATAGAGTTGCTTGTTTTGATTACATGTTAGTCAAGTTCGCTAAGTAACTACTTTTGCAATTGCATCTTGCTTGGCTCTTAATGCTTTTTGTTGGCCTGCAGACCATATATAAAATCAACTTTGGTCAAATATACTTGAGTAAGCCGATGATGACCGAGTCAGATGGAGAAACGGCAACTTTATTTCCCAAAGCTGCAAGGTTGAGAAATCTGACGTACTCAGCTCCCTTGTATGTTGATGTTTCTATGAGAGTTATCAAGAAGGGACATGATGGTGAAGAACTCACTGAACCTCAGGACTTGCAAAAAGTTTTCATTGGAAAGGTCTGTTATTTGAGTACTAGTATGGTGATATCGTATATCAGGAAGCAGCCCATGTTAACTGTTTTGATGTCATTGATATTAGGTCCCTATAATGCTTCGATCAAGCTATTGCACATTATTCCAGAATTCAGAGAAGGATTTGACTGAACTTGGCGAGTGTCCTTATGACCAAGGTGGTTATTTTATCATTAATGGAAGTGAAAAGGTTTTAATTGCTCAGGAGAAGATGAGCACCAACCATGTGTATGTGTTCAAGAAGAGGCAGCCCAATAAGTACGCCTATGTTGGGGAAGTTCGGTCAATGGCTGAATCTCAAAATAGGCCACCCAGCACAATGTTTGTCCGCATGCTTTCTCGCACAAGTGCCAAAGGGGTAATGCAATTTCTCTGTTCCTTCTCTGTGTGCACTTCCGTTTTTCTGGGTGTTGATCGTTCTGATTGGGGTTTGGGGTCTGTAACGACAAGGTTGGTGGGTTTGGAAGGGTGCAATGGTTCTTTTTTACTTCTAACTGCTTGAATACATGGCTGTTGTAATTGGAAAACTGCAGGGATCTTCAGGGCAGTATATCCGGGCGACTCTTCCGTATATTCGGACAGAGATCCCTATAATAATCGTGTTTCGAGCTCTGGGTTTTGTTGCTGATAAGGACATACTGGAGCATATATGTTATGACTTCTCTGATACTAAAATGATGGAGTTGCTTCGTCCTTCTCTCGAGGAAGCATTTGTAATACAAAATCAACAGGTATTTTTGTTTCTGTCATCTCTTCTTCTGGGATAAAAGGCAATCACACAGAGATGTTGAATCTTTCTAGGTTGCATTCGATCTCCCGGGCCAATGCATAAATATTCTTTTTCAGACTGGGGCTGCTAAGGGAGTTTATTGCCTTGAGCATGACTTTTTATTGTTAACTAGGATGAGGAAATGGACTTCTGTTTCTAAGTTATAAGTGGAAAGACATGAGCTTTTTGCTTGACGATAGATTTACGATTTTTTCTGTTTACAGTCTGCGACTTTTATCTATACAAGAGTTTATGATGTTTTATCAGTTTATATTTTCTAGTCAACAGTTTTGTAATTAGAATGATGCAACTATATTTCTTGATGTCATAGTATGTGATATCTTTACATCTTTTTCCTTGCATATGAACCACATTTTTCTTGTGTCTACCAAGAAATAAGTTGAGTCTTCTAGTTCCAGCACAAGTTATCCGGCCTTCTTGACATGATCTAGCCTTCTTTTAACTGTAGGTTGCTCTAGACTACATTGGTAAGCGAGGAGCGACAGTTGGTGTGACTCGAGAAAAACGTATAAAGTATGTGGCAACCACTGTAACATTTGCTTCAGGCAACTTTTAATAATATTGTGGTGACTTATGTCCTTCTTTGCACAGGTATGCCAAAGAAATCCTTCAGAAAGAAATGCTTCCACATGTTGGTGTTGAAGAGTATTGTGAGACAAAAAAGCTTATTACTTTGGGTAGGTTCATTTCTCCTAAAAATGTAATTTTGCATGGAGACACAGCAAGTGCTTAGTAAGTCTGTGCTGCTTGCACCAGATACATCATCCATCGGCTTCTTTTATGTGCTCTTGGTCGAAGGCCAGAAGATGACCGTGATCACTATGGCAACAAGAGGCTAGATCTTGCTGGACCTTTACTTGGAGGCTTGTTCAGAATGGTCTGTCCTATGGAAGTGTCTGTTGTGGAATTCCTTTGCTGGTCCATTATTTTTTTCTGTGTTCTAAGATTATTTTCCTTTTGGTATATGCAGCTTTTAGAAAATTGACAAGGGATGTTAGGGGATATGTGCAGAAGGTTAATTACTATATCCCCTTCTACTGAACCACATGTTGGCCATACTACTTCTGTGTCCTTACTGGTGTTCATGAATGACAGTGTGTTGACAATGGAAAGGATGTCAACCTCCAATTCGCAATAAAAGCAAAAACCATAACTAGTGGTCTTAAGTACTCGCTTGCCACGGGGAACTGGGGACAAGCCAATGCTGCTGGAACAAGAGCTGGAGTGTCACAGGTTTATTGCATTTTCTTTTTCCAGAGGTTGCTTTTTAAGTTTGTCATGATAATGTACCCAATGCTTTTGAATTTCGATTATGAGGATTTTTTCCTCAGTGCTGTTGATGGGAAACTTTTATTGATATTCAGGTGCTGAATCGGTTAACATATGCTTCGACGTTGTCACATTTGAGAAGACTAAATTCACCAATAGGGCGTGAAGGTAAAGTTATTTACTCTGGGAGCTCCAGTTGTGTGGATTGTTCTTACTGTGGAGAATGTTTTATCAACAGTTATCAAGGCATGTGCTTGTTTTTCTCATATTTTTTTTCCCACGAGTAATGCTTTTCTCTACAGGTAAATTGGCAAAGCCACGACAGCTGCACAATTCGCAATGGGGAATGATGTGTCCAGCTGAGACTCCTGAGGGACAAGTGAGAATTTTGCCTATTAGCAAATATCTATGTTGGTTTGTGAAGATAATCTCTTATTTTATGGCGTTTTTTAATTCAATTGATATGTTAATCAGGCTTGCGGACTGGTGAAGAATCTTGCTTTGATGGTCTATATTACAGTTGGGTCAGCAGCATATCCCATATTGGAATTTTTGGAAGAATGGGGCACGGAGAATTTTGAGGTTGTCAAAGTGTTTTTGCTAATTGATCTAGTTCTGTGTTTTCTTAACGATTTTTAACAAATTATATTGTTTATTCATGGTAGGAAATTTCTCCTGTGGTTATTCCTCAAGCGACAAAAATTTTTGTCAATGGTTGCTGGGTTGGCATCCATCGTGACCCTGATATGTTGGTGAAAACGTTACGACGGTTGAGGAGAAGGGTGCGTGTATAAGATCTTTTATGCTTAATAGTTAAGAGTACTTCTTGTCAGGCTTTTTCAGGATCAGCAGCGCATGTTTTCCAATGTTCTTGTTATGATAAGGATATCTAGATACTAGTTGTTGAAGAGATTGAGAGTTAGCTCCTGGTGCTGATGGGCTCTCACATTGTGCAGGTTGATGTCAATACCGAAGTTGGGGTTGTCAGAGATATCAGATTGAAGGAACTGAGGATATACACTGATTATGGACGGTGTAGTCGTCCACTGTTTATAGTTGAGAAGCAGAGACTTCTAATAAAGAAGAAGGATATACATGCATTGCAACTGAGAGTATGCCTTCAAATGTAAACCTGTTATTTGCCTGAAACACTGCTGGTGCTTATTTTGAGTCTTTATCTGCTTTCCAGGATGGGGGCGCAGATGATGTGGGGTGGCATGATTTAGTGGCTAAGGGATTCATAGAGTATATCGACACCGAGGAAGAAGAAACTACTATGATTTCCATGACCATTAATGTGAGTGGATAGATTTCTCAGAATAAGCATGTTTTGGAGCATCTCAGTGACACACCCAATTTAAATTGCCCGACATCTGTTTCAGGACCTTGTGCAAGCACGGCTTAACCCTGAGGAGGCATATTCAGAAACTTACACCCACTGTGAAATCCATCCATCATTGATCCTAGGTGTTTGTGCTTCAATCATACCGTTCCCTGACCATAACCAGGTAGGCCAGTCATGCCAATGAACTTCATTTATCAAAGTTAATCATAGGAATTCAACTTAAAAGCGGGGTTTTTCTTTTGGTGGGCTAGTCTCCACGTAATACGTATCAATCAGCAATGGGAAAGCAAGCCATGGGAATTTACGTCACCAACTACCAATTTCGGATGGTGGGTTCACTCCAGATTTTTATGATTTTTTTGTTTCCTTAATATAATCGATTCTTGCTTAAAACATGTTATCTTTCCAGGATACATTGGCATATGTGCTATACTACCCTCAAAAGCCTCTTGTTACTACACGAGCTATGGAGCACCTTCACTTCAGGCAGCTCCCTGCTGGCATTGTAAGCATTTAGTTTTGGGAGTGGGTTGCATCTTTTGCCTATGTGATGATCTTATTATGCTTTGTCACACCTTTTGTACCTTGTTTTCGTTAGAATGCCATTGTCGCCATTGCTTGCTATTCTGGGTACAATCAAGAAGATTCTGTCATTATGAACCAGTCATCAATAGATCGTGGATTTTTCCGATCTCTGTTTTTCCGATCATACAGGTAAAGATGCTACTGGCTTGGTGATAAACCTGTTGATATTTTAAATTATTTCCAATTTAGTTTTAATATTGCGTTAAAACTATTCTCTTAGGGATGAGGAGAAAAAGATGGGGACTCTGGTCAAAGAGGATTTCGGTCGTCCTGACAGAGCCAATACAATGGTGAGAACCATTTGAATGCTCTTCATCCTTTCCTATTGCGAAAGTAGTGGGATCTAACTTCATCTTTGTTGCACAGGGCATGAGGCATGGTTCCTATGATAAATTGGACGATGATGGCCTTGCCCCTCCTGTGAGTACTTGCACGTCCACTGGATAACCTGTTTTTGGTTTAAAGATAGTTTCACTTAATTCAGTTTTCTGTGATAGGGAACGAGGGTTTCAGGTGAAGATGTCATTATTGGAAAACAACTCCAATCGCACAAGATGATGCTCAGGGACAAGCCTCCCGTTATTCAAGGCGCGATCACAGCATAAGTTTACGGCACAGTGAGACTGGGATAGTTGATCAGGTTAGGCCTGCGTTGACTTCACTGATACAGGCTTAGCGTACTGTTTCTTTTGGTTCTGAATTAATGATTGCTTACCTGTTGGTTTACTATTTCAATAGAGATTCTTGCAGTAATCAAACCTTCTATTTTGATTCGATCCCCTTTATACTTTGGCGAATGCAGGTTCTGCTGACGACAAATGCTGATGGCTTGAGATTTGTCAAAGTAAGAGTGAGATCTGTTCGAATACCTCAAATTGGGGATAAGTTTAGCAGTAGGCACGGGCAAAAAGGAACAGTGGGCATGACATACACGCAAGAAGACATGCCTTGGACTGTGGAAGGCATTACACCTGATATAATTGTGAACCCACATGCTATTCCCTCTCGCATGACAATTGGGCAGCTTATTGAGTGTATCATGGGCAAGGTTGCTGCTCACATGGGAAAGGAAGGAGATGCTACTCCATTCACAGATGTGACTGTGAGTTCTGATGTCTCCTAATCTTTTTGTTTTGGCCTAGATTTGTTAAATGCTCATTAGAATCTTGGGAGTTAGGTGATGCAGTTTAGATATGACCTTTTTAAGAACTGCATAGACTAAATAGGTAGGGAATAAGGAGGTGGAAGCATATCATATATATTTTCCATTTGGCAGAGATAGGGCTACTTTTCTCAAGCTGCATTGACAAATGTGCTTTGTATAAGAACAATGGCTCCTCAACCTGATCTGGAGAGAGACATTTTCACTTGTTTTGTTAAATGCTGTGATTGCGGGGATTAATTTGTTGTTTAATGGGGTGTCGGGTTGGAAGATAAGCTTTAACTTTTGCTTTCAAGCTGCATTTTTCATGTTGGAAGTTGGTCATAACTGCGTAGTTATACATGCCTTTGTTTTTAGTTGTGACAGCAAGACTTGACGTCTAATCCTATTTTGTGATACTTAGGTGGATAACATCAGCAAAGCTCTTCATAAATGTGGGTATCAGATGCGAGGATTCGAGACAATGTATAATGGACACACTGGCCGGCGGCTCACTGCTATGATTTTCCTGGGTCCAACATATTATCAGAGACTCAAGCACATGGTGGATGATAAGATCCATTCCCGTGGTCGGGGTCCTGTGCAAATTCTTACAAGGCAGCCTGCCGAAGGACGATCTCGAGATGGTGGTCTCCGATTTGGAGAGATGGAAAGAGATTGCATGATTGCTCATGGAGCTGCTCATTTTCTCAAGGAGAGGTTGTTTGACCAAAGCGATGCGTATAGAGTCCATGTGTGTGAACGCTGTGGATTGATTGCCATTGCAAACCTGAAGAAGAATTCTTTTGAGTGCAGAGGTTGCAAAAACAAAACCGACATTGTTCAGGTGTGTATTGCTTTCATCCAGTGCTTTCATTTGGTGCTTGCTTCTCACCTCTGATCAAGTTAGGGTAGAGTCAAAAGTGTCGTTCACTCTTTAGATTTAAGCTCTGGGTTTGTTATTCTCTCTGTGGGCTTGGCATGCTTCTGTAGTTGGATAGGCCGAGGCTGTCTAACTTGTCCTAGGCGATAATCGTATTTGTCACAATAATGCAAATGATGTTCTCTCATGACCTTTGTGCAGGTTCACATTCCTTATGCTTGTAAATTGCTCTTCCAAGAGCTTATGTCCATGGCCATAGCACCGAGAATGCTCACCAAGGATATCAAACCAGAAAAGGACCAGAAGAAAAAGGGTGCTTGAACTCGGGTAGTCGAGATTCCAATTGGTTTGATTGGTCGAGCGCTGCTGTTTCGTATGGCCTTGTACTTTATAAGTCTCAACCATCTAATTATCCGTAATGAGGGACTCGGTTCTTCTCGGTAAAGGACATGTCCCTGCGATGTAAGGCATCAGTGTTCAGCTTAAAGTAAATTCTCGTTTGTTTGTCCAAAGGACTGAAATTTTACCTAGCAAAAGAAATTGTATGTTTAGTTAAATCAATCTGCCGAGTGAAGGCAAGATATCCATTGTATTCGAGCCTCGATATTTCTCGGTGCAAAAACCTATCTTAATTTTAATGGCCGGCTGTATGTAGGATGTGTTCCGGCTTAACCGGGGAACTAGGATGATACCGGTTCAATAGGAAGTTGGGCCCTTGAGTCCTTTGTCCATGTACCTTTCTCTCACATTTTTACTCGATCCCCCAGTCTAATTGCAAATCAAGACCTGTCATAACCACCTGACTTCGACAGAGTTTCAGTCCCGTTCACACCAATTGGCACGATCGTTTTTTTCATAACTAAGGACCTTGCCTCGTGTACTGCAGCTTGAGGATTGCAGCCAATTGAAATCGCATTTCAATATGGTCCGAAGTTGGCACGACCGGTCGTAGTTTAAAGTAGGAGAAGACGTGTTGAAACAAGATATGTAAGCCCGTGTGGAGATCTCTACATTGTGTAGGAACTGATGAGGTAATTAAAGTGTCTAAAGCAAAAATAACCAAGACAATAGATCGGTCGACTCAATAGATGGCGATCCGAACTTCGGTATATCGGAAATCCTAGGAGGCGAGGAATCTTTATTAATCCTTGAATCCCGACCGGTTTGGACCGTCGGAGAAATTGAATTTAATTCTGGCGCGCGGAAAACCTGACTCCGGTTCACCCAAGCGAACCGGATGCAATCGCGAGCTAGACGGGTCGTCGGGTTCGGCCGGCGTCCGCTGAACCGTCGCTACTGCACAGTTATTTCAATTTCGCTACTGTCTGGGAGTGAGAGAGAGAGAGAGAGAGAGCATGGAAGCCCAAGAAGAGCTCAGGGAAGAACGAATGGCGGAAGACGAAGTGGAGGAGGAAGAAGAAGAAGGGCCGCCTCCTGGATGGGAATCCGGACCCCCTCCGCCGTTGCCGACGTCACCTCGCTTCGCGAGAATCGAGACCAGCGCCGCCATGGAAGTAGTAGGAGAAGAGCAGAAGGAACGACCTAATGAAGCCGAAGAGAGAGAACAGGAAGAAGAAGAAAGTCCGCCTCCTGGTTGGGAAGCCGCTGCGTGTCCCTCGATCGGACAGCAAAGCGAGGGGACGGAAAGCGAAGCAGTCGCGCTTGTAGGAGAAGAGAGGGCGGCGGGAGAGAGAATGGAGGAGGAGGAGGAGGAGGATGAGGTGGAGGAAGGGGTCGGCCCGCCTCCCGGTTGGGAAGCCAGCGCTCGTCCTCGCTCGCAGCGGGGAGCGAGGGGATGGAAAGCGAAGCAGTCATGGAAGAGAGAGCGAAGGAGGAAGTGGACGACGGTCTGCCTTCTGGTTGGGGAATCGATCCTCACCGTCCGATCGAGCCGCCGAGTGAGAGAATGGTGAAGAGCGAGGAAATGGAGGAGGCGGAGGAGGACGGGCCACCTCCTGGTTGGGGAATCGATTCTCATCCTTCGGTCGAGCCGCAAAGCGAGAGAATCGAGGGCGAAGAATCCGCACGAGAAAATGCGATGGGAGAGAGCGAAGAAAGAACGAGGAGTGGAGGACGGTCCGCCACCTGGTTGGGGAATCGGTCCACATTCAACGATCGAGCCGCAAAGAGAGAAAACTGAGAAAGAAGGAGCCGCACAAGAAAATGGGATCGGAGAGAGAGCGGAAGGAGACGAAATGGAGGAGGACGGCCCGCCTCCTGGTTGGGGAAACGCTCCTCATCGCTCGATCGAACCGGGGAGCGAGGGAATCGAGAGCGAGCGAGTTGTGGAAGAAGAGAGAGTGAAGGACGACGGCGCACCTCCTGGTTGGGAACCTGCCCCACCGCCGCTCGCCTCTAAGGTGCCGCAGCCGGCGCCGTCCACGGCCTCACAGCCTGGTCGGCGTACCTCAGGTCAGTGCGACCGATCATATCCCAAGTTCATTTTTTGATGAGTGGTAGTTGCTTTAGCAGGTGGTCTGTAGCGTCATTCTTTTTTGATCCTCTAAAGTTCATTGCAAGAGGTGATTTTCACTTCGTCGTTGCTTGGACGGTTGACATGATCTAATGGTCAGTCCTTTACTATGAGTAAGCTTTCGGGTGGAGATGAATCTGGAGATCCTTTGTTTCATTGGTACTGTCCCTTCGATGGTTGCGATACCTGTTTTGTTCTGATGAATAGGTTTCTCGTGGAGATCATAGCTCTAGTCTTAGCGGGCTATCTGCAAGATGAACGTCTGATGTGGTTTTTGAGGGCATTCTTGTTTATTCACACATTCAAGAGCTTATAGTGGCTTCATGTTTGCTTCTTCTTTTACTGTTTCATCTATATATTTTTTAATCTTTCGTCATATTATCTGGGCACGATTTGCTGTGTTAGATATGGAAGTGCTGGCCCTATTGAGTAAAATTTGTGTAATGATGGTTCCTCATGCTCTGGATGCTCATCTTTGTAATAGAAAATCGGGAAACAGCCATCTTTTGGATTGTTCTTTCAACATTTCTTTGGTAAGAACTGGTTGTTTAAGCAAAGAGGAGTGCATTTAATTTAAGCTGACCATGGTTCATGAGGGGATGCGTGTGGATTGTTAGCTTGTACTTCTTTACCATACCGTTGTACTCTGCTATCAGGTCATTGTTTGGTAGACTTAGGATTAGGCAAGTCAAACTCATAGACCTCATCTGCTAGTTTTTCATGCAATCATGACAACATCTTGATGCTTGATGTCTTATTGAGACAATGATGCTGCAGAAATGGCTCAAATGGTTTGTGGTTCCTGCCAAAGATTGATTTCATATCAGCCAGGAGCCAAATATGTGCAATGCTTATGCTGCAAGACGATTAACTTTGTGTTGGAAGGTTTATCTCTTAATCTTTACTGGTATTGCTTTTGTCATCATCTTTCCTTTTCCCCTTTCAAGAACTATACTAATTAACAGGACTTCAAACTCATATGGTTTGTGTATTGATTGATAGATCGGCAAGTGCATTGATTGCTGCTGCATAACAGCAACTCTAATCTGCAATAGTAAGATGGTAGATGTGGACCCACACCTAGTTACTCCCTATACTTCTGCTTCACAGAGCTAAAAGAATTTGTTAGTATGTGACTATGTTCTGAGCTGCACAGTGGCATTATCCTCTAGAAGATTCCATGACTGTTTCAAGTTTAAGTTTGACTTTTTATTGCAGTAAAAATATGTTGTCGTACCATCAGTCCCATATGTTTCATAACACTGCAGGTTCTTCTTGGAATATGCAAATGGCTTGTTGGTTTATGCAGAATTTTTGTCTTACCCGTGAGGCATAAGATTGTCTCGTGCTTAATCTTGTGATCTTGGATTTTAACCTTTTGCCTTTTTCTTTTCGAATGGGGATGAGATTGGTGAGATTGGGTTGTGGTAGGAAGTGGGAGTCAAAGATAGCTATGTGGCATGGTAGATGTAGGTTGAGGAACAAGACTGTTTTATAGGAGCGAAATTTTTTTGGACTTGCTTTATGTATGCATGATCTGCCTGTAACTTGTCACTTTGTTAAGAAATTTGTCAAAATTCACGTGAATTCCAAATGGATGCCCCTATGGTGCCTTGGGAAATTAAACTGGAAGAGTTCAATAGTAAGTAGTTATTGGAGGTCAAGTGACTTGAGTCTGTCGGAGAAGTAAATAGGTGCCTGGGTGATATACCATACTATAAGTTTTGAGAAGCTGGTTGTTAGCATGTCTTGAGTTTACAGGATAGTTTTCCCCCCAATGTCATATTAGCTCAAAGATCTCTTTTGCATTAGTTTCAGGCTGAAAATGGTTATATCCTTTGTCGATTAAAGTTTTGCCTCCAATGCTGCAGCTTTTGCCACAGTAGTATGAAATCCTATCGCATGATAATATGATGGAGGGATACAAACTGATGAGCAATTCCTCTTTTATTTTGCATTCAGACTAAATATGTCATATTTCTGTTGCAAGAAGAGCATAAATGAAGAAGAGACTAAAACAATTCAGCGTTGAAGCTGAAGTTGTTCAGTCTAAAATAAATTATGGTGTCCCTACCACTGGATAGTTGAGTCTAGTCTGGCTGGAAATTTCTCTCTGTTATTCAGCGATGTATGTCTTTGTCTTACTGAAAAACGAAATACTGTCTTTGTTCTTGTTTCTATCAGAGCTTCAGGTTGGACAAGTTACGTGTGGTACATGTGCGATGTTGCTTATGTACCCGTATGGCGCTCCAGCAGTCAAGTGTTCGGCCTGCCGTTCTGTGACAGAAATTGGGGTATGCAAACTGTTTGCTTGAATAACTTTTGTGTGACCATGCTTGGTAGATATATCTTTTAACTTCCTTCATCCGTGGAGTGGGTTCCCATGGCAAACATCAGTGGCAGTAGAAATTTTTTGGGTCCCATGATCCTTAGGGTCCCTTTAGGACATATATAACCATTTTTGTGAATGGAAATATTTCACGTTGATGGACTTCTACTTTTTGTAGACATGAGGAACCAAATTACAATTGTATGTATCTTTTTTAACTGTCGGCCAATGCTCGTTGGACACCCAAATTGAATTAGATACTTGGATGATTTAGCTGTGATTTTGAAGATTTTTTGAGTGGTGGGGTGTTATTCCCGTTTCTGGTCCCTCTTGGCTATTCTTAAATTGATCACTAAGTCTGTATTATTTTCTTAATTTTCCTTTCACTTGAAACTATTTAACATGTTGAGGCAACAAAGTTACTTTCTCTCCATTGGCATGGTCTCATTGACACGAGCTGGCACTTGGGTGACCGATTGGACATATTCATGGTTGTTTACAAGCATCAGTCCTTTCCATGTACATCAAGCTTTAACTTGATTTGTTTATGGTAATGCCTAAACTGAGTATTAATCTGTATCACTAGGAGCACAACAAAAGGCCCCATGGGCGGTACAGCAGGGAGACTTCCCCCTCCTGGTACAGTTCCTTGATGGGCACACGCAAATCTACAGTTCTGCAGGTAGTATCATTTTCTGAATGCTTTTTCCGGTCTAAGTGCATGTTTGTTATATCATCCACATAATTGAGATATGCTTGCTGAATCCTGGATTTATACTTCCCCAGTTGGAACTTTGTTATGCCTTATTATTATGTGCTGCCCTGCATCCTAGTAGGCTTCTATTCTCGTACGGAACTGCTTTAAAAATCTGTGTATGCTTCTTGTGCAGATGTTAACATCAACGGGGAATGAAGGCAAATTCTTTGCAACTGCACAAGCTACGCTCATGCATTTTGGACTCATTTCTTCGGGTGCCTGCATTTTGCTCCCTCGAATTGTATGCAGTATGAAAACTCAAAATGTCCCGGCAGCCAGATTTGCAGTTTCGGAGGATCTCAGCCAGAGATAAGTTAAGACCTAACACCTGCATCAAAACGATCCTCAAAATATTTCACTAAAACTGCTGGCGTGCAAGATGTTTTTGCCTGCCTGGGTCTGTTCCTAGAAGCCAATCAAGGATTGCTAATTAGAACGCAGTTAGTATCATTAGTTCTTGTCCCTTATGTACATGCCTATGGATTAGTTCTTGAAGCCTGAAAAATTTATGTGCTGTATGACTGCTTCTCAAACTTTTGCCCTGAGAATAATTCCCGCACCTGAGTAGTCGCTTCAAGACTTTAGTCCCTCTCTAACATTTTTATGGGTCAGCGGCGGCAAACTGCAATGTGGCCATGGTCGTGTTTTCGGAAGTGCCGCTGCTTTCAAATAATATTCCTGACACGCAGTAACGTGTTTCCACCTCACCGTTAGAATCGTGAATGGGCTACGTTAGTGACTCTGTAATTGGGTGTTTGGCGGGCTCACTGGAATCGGGGTCGTCCATCTTCGGTTTGCTGGCCGATAAAATCTTTGTGATTTGACAAGCCAGCCGGGCTGGTTTGCCAAGTTCCAAATTAAGATAACATTGGATCTATGAAAATGAATTAGTTGGGATCCACAAAGGGAAGAAAATGTTTTACACTTTTGAGAAAGAGCAAAAATATTTTTCACATCTTTGATCTCACTTTTTTTCATTAAGCACCTTTTACTTTTATTTTTTAATTTTTTAAATCGTTTTTTAATTTTTTTTATTATTTTTCTTTTTTCCTTTTCTTTTTTTTTCTTCATTGGCTGATCGCTAGCTTGAAAAAAAAAGAAAAAAAGAAGAAAAAGAAAAGAATAAAAAATAAAAAATTGATTTTAAAAATATAATAATAATAAAATTATTGAAATTGGTGCATGGAGGAAAAGATTTTCCTTACCAAGCAACAAAAAAAATATTTTCTAGCTCATTTTCAAGTTTTGGCTAAACATTAGAAAATATGATTATTTTCCTAAAAAAAATGCTTCTTAGAATATATTTTCTAGAAATATTATATTTTTCGCAAAACAAACGAAGTCTAAATAAAATGCTAGTCTAAAAGGGAGGAAAATGAAGAAACATAATTTTCGTATGATGTCCATTTTGATACCAAAATTTTCTGTTGGATTGTTTAAATGCCGAATTAGAGAGAGAAAAATGATTATTTAGGTGCTTTAGATGATGGATTTTGACAATCACTGGGGCCCGTCCAGTGACCACCCTTCAATCTTGAAAAGAGGGAGGTTGGGGTTGGGCCTGTTTGTTTGTTTTTTTTTTTTTGTTCTTGAGTTTTCTTTTTTTGTTAGAACAAAAAAGAATAGAAACGCGTTTGGAAGCGTTTTTGTTCCAAATCTTTTTTTTTTGTTCTGGAACAAAAAAAAAGAAACAAAAAAAAAAAGTTGTTTTTGTTTAACAAAAACGAGAAACACTTTTTCTCTCTCTTCTCTTCTTCTCTTTTTTTTTTTTCTTTTTTTTTCTTCTTCTTCTTTTCTTCTTCTTCTTGCTTTGCCGGTCGCCAGGCCTCGGCCATGGCCGGCGACCGCCGACGAGGGCCGACGAGGGCGCGGCCTCGCCCGGCCACGGCAAGGCTCGCGGCCCGGCGAGGCCGAGCCTCATCGTGGTTGGGCGAGGCTCGGCTCGCCTTGGCCGGGCGAGCTCGGGCTCGCCAGATCCGGCGAGGCCGAGCTCGCCCGATCACCGGCGAGGCTCGGCCCGGCGGTGGCCGGCGAGGCCGACCCTCCCGGTGGGTGAGGCGAGCTCGGCCTCGCCGGCCACCGCCAAGTGACGCCGACACGGCGGTGGCCTAGCGAGGCCGAGCCTCGCTGGTGGGCTCGGGCGAGCTCGGCCTCACCGGATCTGGCGAGCCCGAGCTCGCCTGCCAAGGCGAGCCTCGCCCAACCACGGCGAGGCTCGGCCCGCCGGGCCGGCGAGCCTCGCCGTGGCCGGGTGAGGCCGCCGGCCGGCCATGGCCGAGGCCGGCGATCGGCCAAAGCAAGAAAAAAAGAAAAAATAAAAAGAAAGAAAAAAATAAAAAATAAACATTAAAAAAATTAAAATAAATAAAAAAGAACATAAATTAACCAAACATGTTTTGTTCTTTTTTATTTCAGAATAAGTTTACCAAACGCGCATTTTTGTTCAAAACTATTCCCCGGAACGAAATAATTTTTCTATTTCATTCCCTGGAACACAAAAAAAAGAAACACAAACAAACGCACCCCAAATCCCCACATTCTCGGGGGATTGGGAGTGGGGAAGATTTCATTTCGAGGGAGTGGGTTTCGGCTCCCACGCCCGCAAAGAGGCGGGGGCAAAAGTCCGAGAGTGAGTGTTAGAGTAGGATTAGCGTAGGACTCGACAAAAAAAAAAAATGATGGATTTTGACGACTCGTCCTGTAACCAAAATTTTAAAGTCTATGTAGCTTTCTTATAAAAAGAAAGGCAATGTGGATGATGACTTGCCCTTTGAACTCATTCTCTCTCAGTTCTCTCTTCTCCTCTCATCCCAGAACATAGTTCACTTGGCTTGCAACTTAAGCTCTCAAGAAGTCAGGATTCGTCTTCAATGACGACCCCACCTTCCACAGCAAGCGCAATCTATTCCCCTTCCCCCAACCCCTCGCTTGACATCACCACCTTCGTCTCCTTCTGTTCCCACTGCGGCTTGACCAACTGCATTAATGCCTCCTCCGATCTCCATGTCCCCTTCCGCGAGCTCTGGCACACCGTCGACTCCCTCGCCTCCCGCCTCTCTGCTATGGGCGTTCGCAAGGGTGACATCGTCCTCCGTTGAACCTTCATTACGGCTCTTTGTTGTTATCAGTCCTCAAAATCCCACCATGAAAATTGCAATTCCAGTGAAACAAAATCACACAAATGAAGTAGCAAACTCTATTGTAAGTTTCGGTTACTAATTTTGCCTCAAATCCGCAGTTGAAAGGGTATGGTTTGAGGGAGAAGCTGAATTTTTCCCCAAATAATTTATTGTGACGTTAGGGTTTGAAGAAAGGTTGAATAGACCTATCTTTTAGTCCACTAAACCAGTCGAGATTATTTGGGGCAGTCATGGGCTTAATGGTATTGTTTAGAACTATTATTACTTGTTAGGTATGCCTGCCACACCCGATTTCCAGCATCTCATGTCTGAGTTGTCATTTTTTTTTTTTTAAGTGACACTTTGATTCGACAAAATGTGTTTGCACCAAATTGAGTGCCGTACTAAAGTGATAGTATTTTTAGTGTCTTTTTTTTCACATACATTACATTATAAGAAATAGCATGTGAGGAAGAAGTTGCAAAAAATATATATATTAAAAATAGGTCAAACAATGGTAGGACTCAGGTCTCTCTCCAAACCATAAACATGAAATGGCGAAAATAAAACCCAAGAACAAAGCGTAAGCCGCCAAATAAACTGAAATATATTTGGGAACCACTATCTCAAAGCCTCTTGAGCTCTAAAAGCCCTTGGGCAAATATAGAGAAGCAGCACGCAAAAATTGCGCAAAAGAAATCCACAGAATAAGTGTCTAGGGTCTTCAAGTCTTAAATTCATTTCAAATCCAATGCAAAATTCCCAATATCACCACCTTAGATATGATCAGGCAAAGACAACCTTAAACATTATTTGTTTCTCTCCCCTAGCATGTGGAGATGAATTGTCTTCCCGGTCGAAGGCGTATTGCGCCACAAAATGAGGAGAAATTCAAATCCATCTGAATCTATTAGAAGATCCATGGCTCCTAATTCTCGAAAGATAATTATAGATGAAGGCTTTATTCAAGTTTGAAATCAAGTTAAGTTAGCTCCTCAACCAATGATTTGATTTTTAGAAATGTAATTCAATTAATTTTTCGTAAATGAAAAAATCGATTTGGTTGGATTTAGAAGTGCGGAGTTCTAGTAGCCTTTTCAAAATTCCCTCATAAACCTCAATTTAAATGATAGATAGGACTTTGTTCCGATCAATTGTGGTGGTGTTTGGTTTGCCAATTTCGGCCATGAACACTTTCGAGAAGCTGGTCCAGTTGTCAGCTTGCGAGCCGGAGACAACCAACCTTCCATGAGATCTTGAGCTCGTCTGCTGTTGGGGTGATGCCTGACGGTCCAAGTGATAAAATTAGGGTTTGTCGCATAACTAAGGGCCCGAAATAAGTCAAAATCCTTTCCTTTCGTATCAACCAGCTCTTATTATTATCTTATTCTGTCGATGTTATTAAATTATTAATCAGTTGGAATAAGAACATCTTGTGCCTTTTCATGTTTTTTCTTTCTTTTTGCTGCCGATCCATACTTTGACATAGGCTTTGAAAATTCTCCCTTGTTTTATTTGTTGGAAATTAAGAAAAGGAAAATTTTGATTAAATGTTGAGCAAGACAGTTTTTGAATGCGATCATAGAATTCCATCGACTTAACTAACTAAATTGTCAAATACATAAATGTCGAGCTACTCACTCTATCAAAAGACGAGCCGGATGACGAATTGAGGCCATGATATAATTGCGATCCAACCTCAAATTTTTAACAGATGCATTTTGGCAATCGTGATATACTTCAAAATAAGATAAAATATATCATATCTCATATTTGGTACTTGCTTAAGATAGGATAAAGTAGAAATAAGAGATTTAGTATGGATAAAGTTATCTCATAGGAGATATGAAAAAATTGTGGATAGGATTTCTAATATTCATAATAAAAAGTTATTTTTCTCGAATAACAACTTCTTAAATTAATAAAATTAAAATAATATTTAAATATAAACAATATTATTATTCTAATATAATCCAAAATAACAAAAAAAATGACAACAGTTTCATTTTAATTTATTTATATATTTGAGTGTCTTGATATCTTATAATATAAATTTAATATATATATATATATATATATATATATATATATTTAGTAGTTATATCTATTGCATATATTGGTATTTAGGTATATTAGTATAATTTGCTATTGTATAAAATATTATTAAAGAACAATGGAAGAGGGAAAAATAATTAAAAAGAGAGAGAGAGAAAAATAATAAAATAAAAGAAAAAAAATGAAGTAGGTAAGTCGTGAAAGATTCTTACTATCTCTGTTTATGCAATTTTTGTATTCATTTACACCGATATGTCGTTTATGCCAAACATCATAAGATGTGAACATATTCGGCTTCATTAGACTACCAAAAGTTATTAACAAGATTTTGCTTCTACCGGTCCTTGATAGGTGGGTTACATAAAGGTTTCTAACATGTAACTCCAAAAAACATGGCCAGAAAAATAAAATCAAAAAAGAAAAAGAAAAAAAGGAAAAGAAGATAACCAGAATCCGCCCATCCCCCTCTATCTCTTTCCCTCTCTCTACTGGTTCAACCATGGCCGCTGCACCACCCTTTTGCTCCACCCTGCTATCGTGTCCATGCGACCTCCAGCACTCGGCCTTGCGGTGTCCACCGGAGTCCCCATTAGGGGCACCCATCGAACACAAGCTCAACGCCGACTACTCAACCGGAGCCCGACCGCTCCAAAACCCACGTATTACTACAACCTCTATCAATCGAATTTAAGATTGCTCTTTTAGAGAGAGAGAGAGAGAGAGAGAGGGGCATCCCACTAGAAAATAAAGGGAGGAGAGAGAGTTTTTTTTTTTTTTTTGGTCGGTCTACGCTAATCCTACTCTAACACTCACTCTCGGACTTTTGCCTTGCTTTTCTTGCGGGCGCGGTCAGTAAAACCCACTCCCGAAATGAAATCGTCTCCACGTCATCCCCGAGAATGTGGGGATTTGAACCCCAACCTTCCCCTTCCAATATGGAAGAGTGGCCACTGGGGCGAACCCTCAGTGGTTAGGAGAGAGAGGTTAGCTTACACCTAAATTGTGGCAAATTATTTAGTTATTCGTTAGCTAGAAATTTAAGAGTTGGCCCTAGCGCCCAAACAAAAATTTTGTTAAATATTAATTGCATGTTAGGAGCATGTAATGGTAATGGGAGAGCATGAATTTCATTTTAATCTTGATTGAATTTACAAGATCAAGCCCATTTAATTGAATTTTGATGAAAGACCCCGGGAAAAAAAAAGTGAGCGTGAGAAAAAAAGAAGAAGAGAGAACCAAGGGGAAAAAAACAGAGAAGATACGGAGGAGAATTTTAAATAGGGAAATAAGGATCCTTTTTATTTATTAACTTGATAAAGTTCTATGAACGACAACCGTCATAGATGGCATCGCCGAGGCTGATGTAGAATTTTTAAATAATATTTTAATTTTTTTGTTACTTTTTTTTCCCTATATTTGCTTTACTCTTTCTAACTTTCTATGCATTTTGATATTTTCTAGGATTGAGCAAGACAAACCAACCGAACTAGGAGCCGGCCAATTTGGTTCAATTCTTGAGAGCACTGGTCCGAACTCAATTCTTAAAAGTGGAACTAGCGTCCGAGCGGTCTGATTCTCGGTTCTCGAGTCCAAAGGGGAACATAACCGCCTGGATCAATTGTTATTATTTTCTTTTTTATTTATTAGATATCTCATGCATGCTCCCTCTCCTCTTTCGGTCTTTCCTTTTGTCCCACGACACTACTTACTCTTTTCTTTCAATCTTTCCCTTTGTCTAGGTCTCTTTCACCACTCCTAGAATTCAAGGCATTCTCTCCTTAAGACTTAATCGGTTCCATGGGATCGCTCAAGAACTAAACCGGATTAGTCAGTTCTTTCCGATCTAGTCCCTAGTTCCGAAAATTAGGAATCGATCCCTTTATTAGTTCACAGTTTTGCGGTAGGATTGGACTAAACCGGGAAATGACCCCTAATATTTTTTATATTTATACAAGGCGAGGGATGATTGATATTCTTCAATGATAAATAGATGAATTCAGTTGAGCTACGTCGAAAATGATCCAACCTAAATCGATTCATTTATAGGCAATAAAAATTTTATGACCATATTGATCCGACTCATAATATTAAAATGCATTAATAATTGCTTTTCCACATTCCTTATATAAAAAACTTTAAAAGAAAAAAAAAGAAGTAAAAGAAAAAAAGAAGTGTGAGCATCTCAAGCGAGCTCGATAGACTACTGACCATGACCGCGTCATTATACAGCAAGACCTATCTATGAGCTCATTTTCAGAGAGCTCAAGTGTTGATGACAACAAGAACAAAATGATTTCTCAAAGCTTCCAGTGAACTCCCGCCGACGACGAACGAAAACTGAAATATATACAAATGAAAGAGCTTTCCTAATCGACGAGCTCGTGGATGGTTAAGAGAAGAGTCAGAAGCCAGAATGACTCTGCGTGTCGAGGAGGAGAACAGCCATGGGGTCGAGTTCGAACAGAAAAAGCGAGAGCGAGCGGGATGGGGAGGGAGGCGAAGCCGGGGTGCGAAATAAGCGAAATGGTCTTGGACGCCATGAACGAGGAGGAGCGGTGCAAAGAGAGGAGGTTAGCAGAAGACGGAAGCTGAAGCCGCCTTTGTCGGTCTCCGGAAATTCTGCCGATGAGTACTGTTTTGGTTATATGGGGCGAACGTGATTTTCAGGCCCATTTACACTTATTCATTTTGGACTTTTTCTTTTGAGAAACCATTAATATGATAAATAATAGCTGACCCATTATCCGCCCATTTTAATTAATATGGGCTAAAATATGGTTTGGTAACCATTTTAAAAGTCAAAACCCAAAAAAAAAAAAACCCTAACTTTGCCAAGTGTGACATATTTAGCCTAAACTTTTTTTGTAATACCAAATACCTCAAACTTATTTCTATGCAATACATTTACCTCAAACTTGTACAGTGCGTCACATTTACTGTAAACCAAACTTGTATTTGTATGACATATTTACCGCAAAAATTTGGTGTCACAAAAAAATGTGAAGTTTTTGGTGCCACAAAAAAACAATGAAGACTGACCAAAAAAAAAAAAAAAACAATGAAGAAAATGTGTTACATAAGTACAAGTTTAAAAAATTGGGATAAATATATCACGGTTGGCAAAATTTGGAGTTTTTAAGGTCAACAAAAAAAAAGTTTGGGATTTTTCTTTTTGGTTGGTAAATTTTTTTTTTTAATTTATCAATATAATCCCTAAATTTGTTGTGCATATTCAATTTAATTCACGAATTATATGAATATTTGGAGATTAAGTTGAATAAGTATAAAAATCTAAAAATCATATTAAATAAATTAAAAGAAGTCAATTACCACGTGACACATTAAGCTACAATTTAAAAGTCATAAAAGATAAATTAAAAAATTCAGGCCTGCATACTCGGCCAAAGTGGAAGATCATGTGCTTCCCATTTTCCACGTCTAGGTACAATGATGACGGTGCACGCGGGGGGGGCCGCACGTAAACCCCGGAAGAAGAGAAGAAGATTCACTCCGCTTCAGAATAAAGGAATCCCGTACATCCCCTCCCTCCCTCTCTCTGCATTTCTCTCGCTTTGAAGCTTCTCCGTCCACCCACCTTCCCGCAACATTCCCCCATCTCTCTCGGTCGAATGATCTTCGCGCCGTGGCGTCTCGTCCTCTGGTGAGTCTGTCTCTATCCCCTCCGCCGCGTGCGGAGGTTTAACGTACTGTCGAGAGGTGTTTTGAAGGATCGATCCATTTTGTGGGTCGTCTTTCGTGAGAATTTTCGGGGACATGGGACGCCGTGGATACGGATGGATTCGTATTTTGTACCCCTCTGACCAGGGGAGAAATTGAGAAATCTCGAGGTTGTCTTTGTTTGATTGTGTTGGTGATTTCTTGGGAATTTTTTTGGTGTTGGGTTTGAAATGAACGTAAGGCTGGGTAGAATTGGGAGTTCTATGTTGGGTTTGAAGTGAATTTAAGACACGGGTCGGCTTGAATTATGCTCACTTCTTCTGTGTATTTCTTCACCGGAATTCTTGCCCACCGATCCCATATCGGGTTCGAAACTGTATTCGAGCATTCTAATAGGAAGGCGGAGGTGTTAGGTTCTCCTACGGCTGCTAACATTTCGAGCAAATGATTTCCTAGTGGGTTAAAGTCAGTGGTAATTTTTCTTTCTGCTCCAAATGACTATAAGCATTCAGCTTTGTCTTATGATAATGTATCTGTGCGGTTAGTCGTTCCTATATCTTCGGCCGAGTGGTTTTCGACAGTTGTTATATGGGGAAGAGTCCTAAAATGTCAGTTGAAAAATTTCTTTAGTATTTCCTCGAAGTATATGCCGGTATAATTTTAGGATTTTTTGTGGCTTATGCTTTGTACTTGGGGTTTAGTTTTGCCATTTCATATGTATGATTCAGAGAGAGACTTGAGTCCTGCTGCTGTTTGCAGTCTTATTCCAATGTAAGAATTGAAATTAGAACAAACTGCAAATACAATCTCCCGTAACTTAATATAGATGAAGGGACTACTAAGTGCAGCAGCAAATTTTTAGACATGTAAATTGGATCTTGTGTAGTTGTTCTCTGCTTGCTCAAATAAATGCTTGGAGCTTTTGTATCAAGTTTATTGCCTTATGGATTTGTGGTTCTCGGCTACACTTGGAGAGGTCCAATCAGAATAATTGGTTCCTTCTAAGTTCTATTTACAAAAAAAAAAAAAAAATGTTTCATTCTGATGAAGACGATGCAGAGTCCAGCTACATATTCTTAACTATATTTTGAAAACTGAACAGAAGTCAATTTTTGTTCTGATTAAGAATTCAACATGTAAATGACGGTAGCTTCTAGATGTGTTCACCTCTTCCCTCTGGCGATACCTACAAGATGAGATCTGGAAAGACCTTGTGAAACATTTTTCTCAGGCCTGCATTTTGCCTTGGAAAATGTATGTTGCTGAATTTGTGCTTTATTAATGTGGATGGGCCATGGTTGAATGTTTAGGTTTAGTGCTTAGCTAATTCCAAATAAGTCCTTTTGAGTTTTCCTGGAAGTCTGTCTGTCGCCATTACTGTAATTTGGTGGAAGATGAGAAATCTGGACTTGGATTATGGGAGTACAAGTCGTGAACAGCATTGTCAGTCTTCTTGCTGAGAGCTTTTAAATATGTAAATTTGACTTTTTCCTCCTTTTCTTCAATAATTTTTAGCAGACTATCAGTGCAGGTTGCTCTAGTTGGACTTTTTGTTTTATTTGGATGTGATCTTATCTTCTATGTAACTTTATCATGAACAGGGTCTAGTGTGATGCACATTTTGGATAATTTAACTTGCGGACTATTCAGTCAGAAGCATTTTTCATGGTATCAAAGCACCACAGTAAATCTCTATAAGCATGTCTTTCGGGAGAAGTGAATGAAAATTTCCGTGGAAGATGAAAGCAAATTTTAAAAAAGAATGTTAACATATGAACAGGTTCTTGCACGGGGTCTACAGGTCCAGTTGCTGCATTTACAGTAATTGTATTCTAGCTAGCCTATCTTGAGTTTCTTTATTTAAAATTTTGAACTTAAAGCAATGTTGTGGGCCCTTCATTTCGCTTTCTTTCTTGAGGTGTGTCCTCATTTTGGCCCTTTTTCTTGTCTCTCAATGAATTTGTGGGGTCATCTTGTTTGCTTTCTTGGCATTGTTTTAGATAATTCCGATAAAGTTTGAAAGCGTTGGTGTATTTTATGCGTTTTGAGGGTAGATCATTTGCTTCATTCCTTGCAACATCGGACTCCTGTCTCTTACCTTCTCTTTCTCCCTTGTCAATCCCAGACTCCCGTTGTCCCTAAACAAGTTTTGTTCAGAAAGATCCATGGTCTTGGAGCAGTATTTTGCTAAGGAATGGAAATCCACCTCAGGCAACAGGGACGCAATTGATCCAGGAAATAGCATCGGCTGCTTTGACTGCAATATCTGCCTGGAATCTGCTCACGAACCCGTGGTCACCCTCTGTGGTCACCTATACTGCTGGCCCTGCATCTATAAATGGCTCCATGTGCAAAGCGCATCTCTTGCTTCAGATGAGCACCCACAATGCCCTGTCTGCAAGTCCGATATCTCACGTACAGCCATGGTCCCCCTCTATGGACGGGGCCAATGCTCCAGTCAACTCGGTTTGGAAGGGAAGTCTTCAAATCGTGCTGTGGTCATACCACCGAGACCAGCTGCCTGTGGAACTCGAGCTCTGGCATCTACGGCAGGTCCAACCACTCAGCAGCTTCCATATCGAAACCCTTATCAAAACCAACATTTCTATACTGGTCCTTTGAGCAGTTATGAGGATGAAGCTTCATCATCGTTGCTCAACTTTGGAAACACAGGCTCTCAGAATACTATGGTGGGTATGTTTGGCGAGATGGTTTACGCGAGGGTGTTTGGCAACTCATTGAGCTTGTACGGTTACCCTCACTCTTATCACATTGTCGGGGGGCAGAGCCCCAGGTTGAGAAGGCAGGAGATGCAGGCAGATAAATCACTGAACAGAGTTTCGGTTTTCCTTTTCTGTTGCTTCCTACTTTGCCTTCTTGTGTTCTGAATAAGCTATGTAGATTTGGCCTAGCTATTTAGCCTGCTTGTAAAGAGTGTTGTACCTCTGAAACTCCATGCGTATGTGAAGCAACCCGATGCAGTATCCTGAAGCTTATCTTATCTTGTCCAAATTAGTTGGTTTTTGAATGTTTGAGAGGACCGCATATCTCAGTCTGTAAAGGAGATTATAACAGTAACGAGAAATAATATTGGATTTTCTTACCAGTTTGCTTCATAGCTCACACTGTTTTAGATCATGTAAGACAATGTATCCTTGTTTCATCAGCTAAAGTTTGTACCATTTTACCTATTGTCGGGATGCAGATCGGTTCTTCCTAGAAATCGCAAAAGAAAAGTAACCTCATCTAGTTTCACCTATCAAATTATAGAAAAAGAAATTGTGAAGAGCGCCCCCATGGCACCAGTTAAGGGTCATCGATTGAGCTTTGGAAACATGAACATATCTATTTTTAAGTGACTTTTTTGGAAAGAGTTCTTGCTCAATCTTTAAATCGCGTCGGCAGGCGTAATTATAATTTTTAGTGCACTCAACTAATGCCCTTAGGGCACTTATTAACAAGATCATTATGAAAATCATAGTCGGCATACAGCGAAATTACCGAAACAAAAACAAGTAAGGACAAATCAATCGCACTCTACTGAACTATAGAGATCTAGAACTGAATAGTAGTGGACCTCCAAAAAGAACGAGGTACTCTGGTACAGATGCCCGCTACTCTCTCGTCCGTGCAAAGTTGGATTGGCTCAAGTTGGTCCAACAATTATGTTAAAATGGGTGATGAGGACTGCTGGCGGGTGGTCCAATAGAATTTGGAGATCTGTCTTCATGGAAATGAACTTCCGTTAAAGTTAGATACCAAGTCCCAATCAAAACTCTCTTTCTCTCTCTCTCTCCGAGCCAATCGTAGTCGAGTAACGGTGGGAATGCGAAGATTATTAAGATGGGTTTTAAAAAATAGGATACTATAGTTAAATGTGGCAGATACCATATGATATTCGAACAAGATATGTATCAATGTCATGTAATGAAGGGAACGAAGTATAATCATATACTATTATAGCCCCGCTGCATAAGCTAATAGACCAATTTAAGTAGATAAATTGTAGATACAACGTTGCGTCTCATGCCAACTGATGATGGTGACATATATTACTTGGGTAATGGTGGGCATGCGAAGATTATAATGACAGGTTTAAAGAATTCAATACTACAGTTAAATGATGGATTTGATGAACGAAACAAACTACCATCATATAGTATTATAGCTCCGATAAGTCAGCTACTACATTGCGTTTCAATCTAGAAGAGATTATGACCAAAAAAAATCTAAAAGAGATTCGCCTGAGGGCTGCTGGCATTGACTGATCACCCTATGATTTTGACATCTTTAAACGAGAATTTTAGGATCTTTCACCGACGGCGAAGCACATGAGCTTTGGAATTGATTTCTCTCGGTCAGGGAGGGCTCTTCTTTGGTTTGGTAAAGCTCAACTCAACGAGCATTTCGATCCAAATTGTCCTTCTGCATCATTTTTTTTCCACAGAGAAGCATCCTCGAAATGCCTGCCTTTTGACCACTTTTTCTTGCCTCCAATCCAAAGAAATCTGGGAAAAATTATCCAAAAAATTCTAAATCTATAACACTTTTGTCAATTCAAATCCTAAACATTTCAATATCGTCAGTTCGGTCTTAAAACATTTTTAAATTTTGTTAATTGAGTCTATACGACCAATTTTGGTCGAGTTCGCTGACATGCACGTCGGCTATTTTATGTGGCCGATATTGATATAGATAATTTTTTATGATATTTTAATATTTCTCAAATTTTTTATTAATATTTTTCATTTTTTATGAATTTTTTCCTTTCCCTCTTCCTTTTGCTGGTGACGGCCATTGGTCACAAGTCATGGCAGGTCAGGCTGGCCTCACCCACCACAAGTGAAGCTTGTCTAGGCGAGGGTCGGCCTTGCCTAGACCAGATGAGCTCAACTCAACAAGCATTTCGATCCAAACGGTCGTTTTCCACATCAATTTTTCCACGAAGAAGCAACCTCGAAATGCTTGCCTTTTGACCACTTTTGCTCGCCTCCTATCCAAAGAAATCAGCGTGGGATGCACTAGCGGTGGACGTGCTCGATTCAGCATCTCGCTTTTGATATGCCCTTCCGGCCCTTTTGTCTATTCATGATATGCTTTTGGTTGTTGGAGCCAGCTTGTCCTGTGAATTGTTCTGCCTGTCTCTATGCCCTAAAGTGCTCAAGTTGCTTTCTTCAGATGGTCGTAATTGATGCATGGTCTAGTCGTTGATCGCCTTTCCTAATGCAAATCTTATCCTCTTCAATCATGGGGAGCTCCAGGATTCCATTGCTGAAGGAAGATGGCCTGATCTTGTGTCAAACCTAAGCCAAATTAGCGTTAGCATGCTCGCCTCGCCGGGGTGTCGTAGCACACCGGCGAGGTTCGGGTTTCTAATCTCGGAAGAGGGGTCGACGCCGGACGGCTTGCATGCGCCTTCAAGATCTTATTAACCTGTAAGACTCCGTGGACGTGGGTTCCCTCTCAATTATCAAGAAAAATAGCATGCTTGATTCGGAAGCCGGACGCGTCTAGCCGGACATGGAGCTCAAGAAAACATGGAGACTATTCCTCGCACAGAGTCTCAAGTTGATTGCCTTACCAAGCCAAGTTTTCCGATCATCTTAACACAAGATTATTATAAAATAAAATATAAAAAAATCCAGCATAAAAGCAACGGTAAATAATGCTTATGATCCTCTATTATTGATTTCTTTTTACCCGCTTGTTAGGTAAAGTCCAAAATCCATTTCAAAACCTACTTCCAAATATTATATTCAGATTACATTCAGAAAAAAAAAATGAGTGAGATTTCGTGAGTTAGGTTCTTGATCAGCACGTCCACGTCCAAGTATATTGGAATATCCATCCGAAATGAGCAAAACGCATGGAGCAGTGCCCACGGAAAATCGAATGATGCTGGCTATAATATGATTAATCTCTAAAATTCATATATTAATCAATGTGATATACTTCAATTTGGTGATGAACATGACCGATATATTTGAATATCCACTTACGGTCGGTCTCATTCGCATCGACGAAGCAAAGCAATTAGGTGATTCCGCATCATCGGACGGCTCCGACCGATTTAGAATAGAAGATAGAGAAAGAGACACAACTAAAGTTTATTCGAGATTGACGAGAGCACGGAACAACAAAGGAAAGGAAAAAAGAAGTCGTCAAGGAGAAGGCCATAGTTCAGCATCTGAGATTAAACTAGAAGCATAAGAAAAGAATACAATTTTCTGAAAAGAAGTTACGTTCGTTTCCGTAGTTGTTTTGGCAAGAATAAAAGGATAAACCTACAACAAGCAACCACCGACCGTTGCAATGTAGAGGGTAGATCCTTTGCTCTCCACGGTAGATGAAGCAGGGAGGCAGCGCTGTGTGGTGAAAATGCTGCCCCCAAGTTCCTGTGTGGTGAAATGGGGTGGTGGTTTATATTAGGTTTATCTGGTCAATATTATTATTATAGATGAAGCAAAAATTTCCAAATATATTAGGTTTAAGGTCTAATTTCAAGGTCAATTCGGGATACGATTTCTTTTTTATTTTTATTTTTATTTTTTTGCTTCATTTAAAAAAAAATCAAGATAAATAGCAATTATAGAAAAATAATATGAGCAACAAAAATAAAAAGAAATCAAAAACCTTCCGGTAGATAAAATATAAAGCACCAGTGAAGTTAAGCTCACTTAACAATACTTAATCATCTTCTTCCAACTTCAAAAACGAGTTCTAACCAGTTTGGGTGGGTGGGTGGGTTCAACACCAGACCATGAAACCTACCTACATAATAGATATCGAAAAATTTGGAATCGGAACTGGACCATTGCTATTGGAACTGAGAATTAGACCTATTTCTATGTGCGGTTTGGTCTGGTTGGAACTGGAAAAATAGTACAGCCCTAAAATATACAAGCGTTGCTCTGAAGATACAACCAAAATGGAAATACCCAATTAGTCCGGCAAGATCTCGATCTCAATTTGAGCTCGAACAGACAACCAGAACCCGATGGCTTACAGGTCAGTGGACTCGCCTGTGCACGTCAGCAAAACTACACAAATTGTAAGTTCAATAACTTCCCCATTCTCCAAGTTCAGAAGTGACCACAAGATCAAGGGGCAGACTAAGGCAATGATAATTGGCTGACTAGAATGACTAACGGGGCAATCCTCCTTTTTTTTTTGGACAAATAAGCAGGCTTTCATTACTAATCGAAATTCTGAGCAAATACAGCAAATTCTGAGCAGATACAGCATGAGTATCAGTACAAAGTAAATCCAAAAGAACATAGGGGGGATTAGTAACCTAGTTCCTAGGGAGACAGCCCAATTCGTTGGGCTTTGGCTAACCAATCGGCCACTTTGTTGGTGGTGCGATTACAGTGGGCTAGAGTAAGTCCCGATATTTGCGCCATTTTATGCTTAGCCTGGTCCACCAAAGGTTGCACTACCCAACTTAAAGAAGCTGAGGATAGAACACTCTCCACTAGCGTACAACAGTCAAACTGAAGGATGAGTTCTTTTTTTATAATATTTGGGGAAAGCTTAGAAGAGATGAAGTCTAGGGTTTCAACCAAAGCTACAACCTCTCCCTGTTCCGCTGAACTCACCTCAATGTTTTTGGCAAACCCATCCCTTATCTGGCCAAGTGAGTCTCTATAGACGCACGCAACAGCAGCCTGAGAAGAAGATCGACTCTGCTGAGAACCGAAGAGTTGTCCATGCTGCCCTCTGGTTGAGTCGAGGCGCTGCACCAGATCTGGGCTACCTTCAGCCTGTCGATCGGGGAGATCAGGGCCGGGAGATGAGTCGGGAGATGAGTGCGAGGCAATCCTCCTCGAACGTGTAGAATTGCAAGCCCGACCTGTCTCTTTATTACATTGACGATGCATAGGAACAGGCCGACATTGGTGCAACATCGAAGACGCACAGGCTTGGCTAAATAATGGAGTCTCATTTTAACATCCCAAATTCCCAGTACATATCTCGGACTCAAACTGAGATGAAATGCAAGTTTACTAGCGACAGATAACAGAGTTTCGTATTCGCCATAAGCTCCTAGCTCATTTTGTTTATGTTTTCCATTCCTTAACAATGTCACGAGCACATGGTAACTCACTGCATTCCATGGAGCTCCGGTTCTTGCTGGTTCAGACGTGGTATTTTACTATATTTCTTTCCCTTTCTCAACTCATTTCTTGTGCGCAATGCATTGAAAGCCAAAAATCTAAAATTTCTCATTTAATCAAGCCTTGAATTTGACGGCAGACTTAAAAAGGCCACCTACATACGCTTATTTTATTTAGTTATTCACTAGAGCAATTATGACCTGGAAGTCGATCCGGGATAGAGTTGATCATTGACCTCTCAATTCATAGACCTCTCAATTCATAGACGTGAATTTTCAACCTATGAATGGGGATATTCCCGAAACTCACAAAAAAATAAGGAAGTGAGTTAGACAAAAAAAAGAAAAAGCCCAAAATATTGCTTTGGTTTCAAAGCATGTGGAATAGAAAGTTCATTCATCAATTGGAATTCTATTTACATTAACCTTCGATTTTTTTTTATTTTTTTTTTTTATTTATTTTTTTTTATATTTTTATATTGATAGTGTAACTCTGTGCCACCAGCAGCAGCGATGATACAAGAATGTAAGCATTATCCGGAATGATTGGGCAAGGAGTAATTAATCGTGACTCGTTCAATCAAAAAAGGGCAACTGCAAAAAGCTCCATTAAGAGAGCACGACACGAGTCATCAACACAAGATTTTTCACCAGAAAATAAAAGATTGTCCATGTAGTGCTCCACAAAAGCTGAAGATCATCTACATAAAAGATAGCAAACGAAGAATGCCTTTCTTTTCCTTTGATTGAACCGTGTGACATGAATAAGCTTCAACACCATCCTCAATATCTTCATTTTGAACTCTAATCTCTGATTCCCTTAACTTAGAGAAAAAGAAAACAAAAGTGAATGGTAGACCTCTTAACTCGGTTTCTACTAACACATACAAACAGCAATCGGTGTCCTAGAAAACAGGACCAAAATTAAGCGCCAGCCGCCAATGACGCTTAAGAATTTCAACTTTAATCCCTCTTAATGAGAGGCCCTTGGTAAAATAGAGAGACCATAGTCCTCTTTCACTTATATAATTACTTCATCGCGTGTTTCTGCAACCAACTGAAGTCCAAGCAGAAATCTATTTTTTGGCAAAACTCAAGAGTTTTGGATTTATATTGGTCAGGGGAATAAGTATTACTCCAGCATTTCCTTCTTCAGTCCACTGAATTGATCCCCTCTCCAATAATTTCATAACCTGTTTTGACATAAAGAAAATCCTTGGTCTAAGTAAGATGAAAACTGTCTCACATCTAAAAAGCTGGGGTACAAGATGGAAAAGGAGGCGAGAAAGCAATGTTTTCATCTGAAAGATCATAGTTCCACTGGGATTTATTAATATTGACCATGAAGATAGAGGGAGTTTGTAGCTATTGAAAAGATTAGCCTCGTTAGAATTTTCACTCTGTAGAATTGGAGTCACACAAACAGAGCAGCATATCTTACCAGCCGCCGCTTACGAGACACTTTCGAGGCATCTTCTTCATTTGTTTCGATGATTACTTTAAGATAGTTGAATGCTGATTTCAAAACACAAAAGATCATTTACTATGTAGAAAATCAAAAGCAAGGTTTAACCTGCAGAACAGATACATACTTGGGATGCCAGCCAGAGACAAGAGGTGGCGCTTAAGAAGACGTATTGCCTCTTCGGCATCATGGTTATGCAAGTCAAGCGACACAAAGTCTGCTGTATCCTTGTTCCTGCACATCATTGTGAAGAGCGGTACAAGGCATTACACAAACTGGACATAGGGGAGGGAGGGCCAACTCCACCCCTCATATTAAAAGAAAACTATTGAGTATTATAAAAGATACCGACACCGCCACTTATATATATATATAGACACTCGTCATGTTTGATGGGGCACTGACCTTGTTTCAAATATCTTCTGATAGGACTCTTCATCAGCTTCACGAGCCTTTTTGCAGAAGAAGCGTCCCTGTCATTGGAGAAATCCATTTTAGTAGCTGAATATCCTGTGTGGCACTTTCTATCAGAGACACAACTTTCTAGCTAGAAGGGATAGTAATGAATTATCTCAGTTCAGAAAAACCAGGAAGAACACATCTTTCTCTTGTTCATAGGAACAGTTAATACAGGATCATGCCAAAATAATTGGTGATGATGGTTAGAGACAATAGAAGATGTTATAGGCTTTGCTCATGAAACTAATAATGCCATCCATTTCTATTACCATAATAAAAGGATATTGGTTCTGAGTTTACACGTTGCAAGCATTTGACTTCACTGAACTTGTTAAAACATCACATCCAAATTATTATGAGAGAGGGAAAAGTCTCAGCAGGAAATTTCAACTTTGCTTACCTGTTCTAAAAGTTTGCTCGCCCGAGCACGATCACCCTTAGCAAATGCTTCAACAGCCTAACAAGAGGAGGTACCAAACTTTAAGCAGACTAGCATGACCATATCAGGAGATACAACCATTACATAATGAAGTGAAGGTATCCTGAAAAAAGAACTCACTGCCTTATAATACTCCTTCATTGTAGCCCTATATTCCTCTACAGCTTTACGAAGAACCTCGTAGCTATCCTCTTCATCTAGTTTTTCTACTGGAGAAAAAAGTGTACATATATCAAACGGTGAGAAAATGAAGGTTATGTATATTGAACAAATATTGCCTATCAATATTTTGGGTAAACAATTAAGAAAAAGATGACATAATGAAATCCTTTGTTCTGAGATACAACTGTCCAGTCGCAAGCCCATCACAAGAAGGCAGGGTGCAAGAGCAAAACAAAATTTAATATGTCAAAAAGAATCTTAGAGCCTGTCCATAGTTGCTCCAAAGTTTCAACAAATAGGTAGACTTCGGAATTTATATAATAATGATACCATAAGGAACTTTTCCAAGCTATCTGGAGAAAAGTGCATACCATCCTCATTATTATCTTGTTGAAAATCCACTATTTCATTCCTGTCAATTAGAAAAGAATCTGGAAGAGGTGTAGCCACCACTTGACCATATGCTTTAGACCTCTTGACAGCTTTTACAGGGCTAGACGATTTTGTCTGTCTTCCGGAATTATTGAATAATGCAGCCAGAACTTCTTCTTCAAGATTGTTTCTCTGTCTCTGCTGTCTATTTAATTTACCTCCAGATGTACCTGGGACACTATGGAAAAAAAGTTTTGTGATATGCATTGACCCTTCTCTGCCATAAAAGTGTTCTATTCATTCAATTAAACAAAAGGAGTGGAGGAGAAGAGAAAATAAACACACCCTTCTGAATTATCTACACTTCGCATCTCTTTTTGACTTTGAAGTTCCTCCTGCAAAATTAAGCCAGAGAAGGACATGAAGGACTATGTGTAAGCCAACCAATTAGGAATGTATATTTGACAAAAAAATATAGAACCTATGGGTTGCATATCATCTAGCTATCAATAGGACTTGAGGACTATATCCATTATCATCCTGAGTGATCTATATTCCCAGAAGGCAATGCAGACAAGCCCAATTTACACATGGCTCAATTGGAAAAGAAAATCAAGTAAATTTCACAAAGCCAATAACCAAGTGTTTGGTCCAAACAAGCTTGCAGAAAATGCAGTTACTGCAGACCTTGTCTTCTTTGCCAGAAGGGCAGGGAAAAATGACTATGCCAGACACATGGTTTCATATAGCATCGTCAACTCTACTTTGCCAGATGAAGGCATACAAAAAGATGCAACATTTGAAATTGAAATCTGGCAAAGCATCATGATAAATACTGCCAGATAGTAATATTTCCAAAAGCTTTAATATGGATGTAACAGCTATTCCACTCAGACCTTGTATCAGCTGCTCCCACGAGTTAGAGAATTTAAGGCTCATGCTTATCATCAAGCAAAAAGGGAAGGGCCCCAGCTGAATATGCATCCCATAGAGAATAATGTGTAGAGAAATTTTTTATATCAAGTCATTATGAGAACACATACTATTGCATCAGACAGAAAAAAATCCACCCAAATAAAATCCAAGCAAAGTTACCTTATCTATATCAAGTTGCTAGAATGTTATGGCAATTTAAACACTACTCAAAGTGTGATTGGAGAACTCATACTCAGTGGAATCCATTACTTCTACCATCACAAACAAATGGTTCTCATCACAGACTGATTAATCCTTAAACAAGGCATATACCTAAATAATCAACATGGAATCACTTTGAATTTTATTGATAAAACATATTATGAATTCACTCGGTGTGAGAAGCATTATAATCAGACAAACCATCAGACCAACCTTCTTAGACTCGCCGAGAAAGTTGTTTCCTCTCCTTGAAATTGCAGCTGACAAATCAATTAGCTTGTCCATGCTCTAAATGACCCAACAAGAAATAGAAGTAATTAATCTCCTATAATTCTCCATCATAATAAATATCATGTGAGGGACAGAGGATGCTATATAGCACAAGAGAGCTTTTTTCTTGAAAAGACGGTATTCATGCATTTTTTTAAAAGTAAAATCAAATCATGCATACCTTTTCCATATTATATCCACAATTACCTGCATCCAAGGCAAGGTTTGTCAGTACACAACCTAAGAGTTCACAAAGGCAAACTCATAATCAAACTAAGTCACCATAAACACTAATTTCTAAATAGAGGAGTGTCTCACTATTCCTTTGTAAACTAAAACTTCCTTGCTCAAGCTAATAATTATTTTGAAGTTTGCACAACTGGGAGCTCAATTGAGGGAAGGAAGGGGGAAAAAAAACAAAGAGAGCCAGGAGGTAGTCGGCTGATGCTACCATTGATGAAGCATAATTCCATTTTAAACTTATATGGCAAAGGTCAAACTATATTCCTCACGCATCTCTATTTTTGCTAATTCATTAGGAAACTTCTAACACTTAAGAGACTATGCTGCAGCTGCATCATGTCACCTAGTTACAGAGGTTTTTCTCCAGTAGAAGTCACACAAGGGCTTCTTCCAATGGACCACTGAAAGCTCAAGCAGGAATTCATTCCATGACAATAGCAGCACAAGTGAAATTTTACCAATCTCTCCATCGACATCTAATCAAATAAACCTATGTGCTTGTTTCCTAGTTCTCTTCCCATTTTCCTCAACTCAATATAAGTTACATATGAGCTATTAGGTATATCAAGAAAGGAAATGATAAATTATTATAGTTTGAAGGCAACTGAAGATCACTTGTCTGGCATTACCCAAGACAATGCTTACCAAGAACTTCTCGAATGACATCCCTATCGAGCTGAAAGCCATCTCCTAGCATTTTGAACAGAAAATCTTCCACGTCCTGGTGCATTTGATCATCCTTAGAAGCATCCATTTTGGAATCTTTGCCTAAAAGCTCGGATGCTGGCAACACCTTGGAGTCCAGTTTCGAAGGTTGTGCTGCCATACAAGAACCATTTGCCAAGGATGTAGACCTGACATAATCTTTACCAATAACACTTGAAACAGTACCTACAGAAATAGTACGCCACTTCTGTTTTGAAGATCTGGGATTTCCATCAGCCGGAATCAACTTCTCAGAAAAGTTACCACAGGAAAGTTCTTCAGACGATTCACTTTCTCCAACACAATTAGTACTATTGGTGGTAGATGCAGAGGAGCTTCCCTTCATGTCACTCAACACATAACCTGCATCATCTGCATTCCTGCCCGCCTTGCAGTAAGCAGAAGCAATCTCTTCCAGAGAAAAGAAAGAACCAAATGCATCCAGTAGAACCTTCAATCCTTTCTGGTCATCATCACATTTCTGTACCATTAAGCCAGATGCATCCATCCCGAATCTACTAAGAAGAGACAATAGTCAGTTTCAAGTCAATAAAGCATACAATTATGACAAGCAAAAATGGGGAAATAAAGCATACATTATTGGTAGATGTTACTATGGTTACATAAAAGATCAACATCCATCATGGTTGATTATTAAAAGAATAAATGAAAACATTTGCAACATCAATGAACTCACCGAAATTTCCTTCCCCACACTTTTCCCAACTTTCCCAAACTGCTAATGGTTATTTACCCAGACCAATGATGGACTGCTTAAGTGAACTTAAGAATGAGGGAAAAAAACTACACTAGTAGTGACCCATCAAACCCTCTCACGTGGGGTGGGGCTGCCCTACCAATGACAGAATTGGGGTAGGGACAGGAATTAGCTTGTTGCCCAGTGTGGACCACAGAAAGGGGATGGGATCATCCTCTGCCCTGCATACTATAAACCCCATGTTGTGTGTGACCACAATATGAGTATCCCTTATTAATCATCATTACTACTTAGCTCTCTTTACTGTATGCTACATTTTGGGGATGCTCCTTAAGCTAAATTAAAAATGCTACTCATGAAATTATATTGCCATATCAATCTCCATTGCATCAGACTTCATGTTAGATTTAAGATTTTCCAAAGTAACATTGCCGACTCAAATGCAGTGGATATATCTCTAAGCTGCTACACATGAGAAAGCTTAAATGAGCAGTTCCTTTCTAGCAGCATTCAGATGTGCTTCCGTAACCCCAGTTTTATCTGTGTATTCCATATTTTATAGCTTGGTTTCTGTTTAATGTTTTAATTCATAATTATAACTATGAGGAAGTGTGACAGTTGCATTTCCAAGAACAGAACCGCGGTCTAAGACGCCAGATATGTTGCCTTTTCTTTCCTTTTTCATTCTCTATCCAATAGAACCAGGTCAAATGGGTAAACAGCAGTTTGGTTAGGTGTTTTTTTACCATACAATATTTAATGATCTCAGTTGGGAACCTTAGACCACATCGCAGTCCGAAAGTTGGATTGAACAGGCCCGACCAGACCTTCAAAACATCGATCTTACTCTCACATTCTAAATGGAGCATTATCTCAATTGCCATCCAACAACTTGATAATACATCTGAATTCCTGCTCACCTAGCCATTTATCATGAATTTTCCTTTTGCTCTTCTTTAACATAATCAAGACCAAGTTCCCACTGAGTACTGAGGAGGAAGTGAGTGAGAATCCACAACATGAAGCTAACTTTTAGTGCCACACTAGAAGAACACTTTAATAACCACAACTAGCAGGGAAGGAATTTTTGCCTACTTTTTTTTTTTTTAATCTTTTGTAGCCAGCAAGAATCATCCCTCCGCACCATACCTTGCACAGAACAGGTCAATGCAGATCTATTCTGAAAGCAGAAATTTTTCCATTGTCCCATAAACATGGTCCTTTAATCTGAAAGGCTTAAGACATGCAGTGCAAACACATCCATTCGTCATATAGTCAAAATTCTGGCCGTCAGAGTGTTAGACTACTGAACACTTCTCCGGCAAGAGAACACCACCAAGCGAACTGTACTAACCAAATCGAGTAAAGTCGACACCCAACTCACGAGAATCATTTGCACCGCGCGACAAGCGAGATGACCCTGGCGAAAGAAGCCTTGACTCCAAAGAAAAGAACCGGTCTAGAGTAACAAGAAGGAAAAATAATTCTGACAATCACTCCCATTTCTTTCCTGGGTACCCAGCAATGACAAAGGACACTTTCACTGGAGAAACATGCTGCACACGAGAGAGAGGAGCCGAACCACATCCCGGCAATGTGACAAAAAAGTCGAGACATTTAAGCGCGCCCAGGGACGATCGCGCCACGCACAATGCGACGGAGCAGCCGCCGGCGGGGCGGCGGAAACCCCCCCGTCCAATCAAGCAGTGAAAAACAGCACGGAACTGACTACGATACAAACCACACGGATCAAGCCACAGAGAGAGACGGAGAGAGGCACCTCGAAGGGTCGGAGGAGGTCGGAGCCGCGGCTCGGGACGGCGGCCGCTCGGCCGGAAATGCCTCCGCGCTTCGCCCTCTAGCCGGCGGCGAGGAGAGAGAGAGAGAGAGAGAGAGAGGCAATGGTGGCGAAGGAGGAGGAGGATCAGGAGGAGGAGGAGGAGGAGCGGTCGCCAATCGCACGGATTCTCGGCGTGCAAGAAACGATTGCGATCGGCTGCGGGCATTTATATCGAGACGACGATGGTCAACGATGGATTGACCGATGAGAGAGAGAGAGAGAGAGAGAGAGAGAGAGAGGCGCAGTGGGGCCCTTTTTTTTTATAGTTTTTTTATTCCTCCAAAACCAACCCCGCCGTCTCTTTCCTCGCAAGCTTTTCCTCCTCTTTTTCTCTTTTCTTCTTTTTTTTTTCCCGAAACGATTTTGGAAATTATTCATGCTAAGAATTAATATTATAAAAAATCTCAAACCATACACCTATCTCTAAATTAAATTTTTAATCACCGAAAGCGCTAAACTGAGACACCTATGATAAATTTACATCAAATTGATTTTTTTTATCACAAAAAAAAAACCCAAATCGATACATTTATGACAAATTTAATTATCTCTCTTAGTTTTCTGTTAAATTGCATTAATACCACAAAAAAGCACAAACTGTCCAAATTGGTAAGTCATCCAACTAATGATTTCGATGGTGAAATTTGATAAAAACTAATGAATGATAAATTTCTTATATATATTCCAATTTAAGATTTTGGTACCTAAAATGTTAATTTGAAGTGAGTCATATTATCGTTATTAGAGAGAAGCGGAAACCTTGAAGGGAGCAAAATCATTATGAGTATATCAATTTGGGCCTTTTCATGATATTGAACCTCATGAAAATTGAAAACAATCCTACAAAAATAATAAGCAAAAAAGACATATTGATTATCATCCTCGATAAATATATAGGTAGGAATACACTACTATTGAGTAATAGCAATGGACGGCCTAGGGGTTCAAGGCTCTCTCTCGATTGATCTAAGGTTCCTCGGTCATAGAGTTAGATTCGCCGATCGCTCCCTAACCTTAACAGGTTTTGGTTTGTCCGTGGCATAAATTTAGGCCATGTCATGGCGTAAAATAACTCCGACTATATTCCTACTAATGCCACCATAGGGCGCAAATGAGAGACTTGCTCAAAATGAGCATTAGTTAGGATCTAAAATAAACATCCTGTCACGGATGTAAAACTCTTGTGGTGATGCTCAGAGGAGGTTGTTGAATGATGATTGCTCCTTCCCATCTTATTATTTATATTTGCAATATACCCTATCATTTTTCAATAAAATGTTTCATAGATAATTCGTTTTCAACGTGACAAATGGACATTTTTTTCCCTCTCATTTTAGTCAATTTGACAATTCTTTGCTGAACTAGTTAGTTTAATGATTCAATCACATATCAAATGCCCCCGTCCAAGGACATATGATCGTGCTAAGTCGAGTCGATACAATTCAATGCTTTGGGTTGGGCTTGATTATAACTTGATGCTCGAGCTCGATCATTACTAACGTCTTATAAATTCATCCTCTGTTCGGGACACTACAAAAATAAGGTAGCAAAGACAAATAGTGCAAAAAAATTAAAATTTTTTTCTCCTCACAAAAATTTTAATTTTTTTCTCATTTTCATTCAATTTTTGGCCCTCTCCCATTTCTTTTCGTTCCTAGACACAGAGATTATTTTATAAAGGGTAGATTAATTAATTCATCAATTAAACTGCAAAAAGCATAGGAAATAGTTTTATAAGGAAGTGAATGGGAAGGTCGGCGCAAGAAAAGTAAAGTGAGTGGAATGTTGTCGTGTCTAAGATTCTTGGCTGCTCTAAGAACATCATATTAATAATATATTGTGAGACAAATTTCGACAGTTTTAAGAATTTATGATGTGGGATGAAAATGTAATTTAATATTTTTAATTTTTTTTTGGTTGATCCCATTATATGTTTACTTTAATTCTAATTCTCACTTTTAAATTTTTGTCCTACTTCCTTATAGAGCGTGAAAATCGAAACTCATGCCTAATACTAAATAGTCCCCATTCCAATATCTAAAAAGATGAGGATTTGAATTCCCCATCTCTCCCTTTCCATTTTCAATACATAAATTGGAATTTGATTTAAAATTTTAAGCTCATAAAATAGTTTTCAAAGTGACAAATAAGGGATTTTGAACCCATCTCGTGGTAAACGTGCTGGTTTGTGTCTTGCCCTCTCATTCAGAAGAAGAGAGCCCCATTGCACGACTAAAGTGGAGTGCTGTGGGAGGTGGGCTCTCGCTTTACTGCTTCTCTGATTTACGCTGTCGGTTGTAAGCTGTCCGGTGATTCCCGGGCATAAAAAAAAAAAAAAAAAAGATTTTAAGAGATTTGCTTGGTGTCATGAATTCACGAGAACATTGTCAGCTGTCATGAAATCCGTCAAATCACATGGCCTTTTACTTTATGCTTTCTGCTCGTTTCAAACTTGGGACGGATGCAGTTGGGGTCTTGGACTCTTTCTTAGCCCGCAATACCCGAATTTTTTATACGTTAATTCACTCCTAAGTTTTATGAAATTCGAATAAGATTTCAAATTTTAGCAAGGAAAAGCACTAATTTTTTTGCTTTCCTTGAAACCTGGAAAAACACGCCCTGGTAGCTTCCAAGCATCATTAACTTCCGAGTGGAGGTTTTTTTTGCAGGGCCAGATTCCAATTGGAGGTCGTCGCTTTCGCCTGCAGCTCGACTCTCCAAAGTCGTTGATTAAAGATCCTTTTGGGCCATCGAAAACGATTTTTTATCCATCAATAGCTGAATCTGGAAGAACTTCTCGTGGGTGGTCGAAAGGGAAACTTCTTCATTGGGTAAACCTCAAATCAAATCAGTCAGTAGCTTCCAAAAGCAAAAATCGCGTTAGCTGAAAGGGATGGTAGTTCAGCTTCCTGAGAAGTCATCGATCTTCGGATGCTTTATTGGAGGAAAGCATTTACACATACTATATATGAATTCGTATCATCACAAATTATCGGGTCATGTGAGATTTACATGAAATCAATTCATAATAATGATCGTGATTGCCTTGATCCATGATGGATCTTATTTGATGTCAAAACACAATCGATGGAAGTGAATTTGATTGTGATGTGGAAGATATAATTACGTTCTCTATTGTAATTTTGAGCGTAGATGCAAAGCAACTTGTGTTGGCCTTGAGTTTCCACCGGATTAAGATGCACGGACATAAAATAAATAAATAAATCTGATTGCATTAAAAAAAGACCATTTGGTTGACAAGATTAAATAACACTGCCTTCTTAATTAAGATAATGCAATCTTGCTACGAATTATTAGCAATCGTTGGGCGAGATGAACAGTCGTTGTAATTAAAGTGGCGACCAGGTATGCAATGATGGCTAAGCTTCTTTGTGGCCACGACGATTTAGAGGTAATGATGGCTGCGATACTGATAAGGGGGCCGCATTTCGATGACAGAGATCGTGAGAGAGCACTTCTGACAAGCAAGTATTGTATTAAGGGTACTGTTAAAGAGTGCCCCTATAACATTGATTATGTATATTTTACTTTTGAACAACTCAATCTCAAGACATTCATAGCTCATAACACGAGGCTAATTATGAGTGTCAAAAACCGAACCGAACCGAAAAATTTGATTTTTTTGATTCGATTTTCATTTGGTTCGATTTTCATTAAAAATCGATATTGTTTTTATTGGTTCGATTTTTATCGGTTAACCAAATCGAATCGAACCAACAAACCGATAATAGTTTATTTTTTGAAAACGAAAATATATACAACAGAAAAAAAAAACAAAAAAAAAAAAACCGAAAACTAAAAGCTAAAAACCAAAAACCGAAAAATCGAACTGAACCAAATCTAAATTTCAGTTCGGTTCTAAATTTCAGTCGGAATTTTTTTGGTTTGGTTCGGTTCGATTTTTCAAAAACCGAACCAAACCGTTGGTTCGGTTCGATAAAATTTTATATAAATTAAAAAGACCAAATCGAACCAAACCAAACCATTAACACTGCTGAAAAACACTAGTTCCATATCACTCCTAAACCAAATTTGTACGGGCGTTTTCTCGCTTTCCTGACAGTGGTCCCAGTCGAAATTGACACAAACCTTTCATGCCCCAACTGAAAGAAAAGGGAACCACCCACAGAATGGGAATATTTCTGTTTGTAGTACCTCAGATATCGCGTTTGTTGTATGCCATAAACTTGCCCACGCTCTATCACACTCACATGTTGTAGCGCAGTTGTGAAAACTCCATCACCGAGATCAGATAAAAATTCCTCCATGACTTAAAACCAACTGCTTCGTCTCTTTTTTCCCTACATGATTTCTTCGTGGATCATATCGAGAATCCGAGAAGTCGTCCGAGAAAGTGAAATAAAAGAACAATCTCAGGAAAACTAGAGGAATTGAAGCAGAACATTTTCCACAGATTTGCTCTCTCGCGAAGAGCGAGATCATTATCCATGACACCACACCGAGGACATGTCGCGTACTCGAGCGACCCGCTGATGTATGCCCAATGCTGCAAACCCTAACATCCAACCATAACAAACTCAATACACATTATCAGGATTAGCGAAGAAACGGATATACGATATTATCTCTTGAATGTAACTAAATGATTGGAGCTTCCCAAATTCCTCATGAAACAAACATAATCTTCTGCATACACCCACCAATAAATAGAGCTTAGGGAGAATTCCTTTCGCCAACTCCATGGCCATCAGCATACAAGAGAACTTGATCATCAAGATGCATAGCATTTAGCCGTTCTTCTCTTCTGGGAGAGTTTGAGAAACCAGCCATTGCTTCGTCATCGACACAAAACTCAGCCATTCATCAGTCTCGATTTAGTTTGATCACCAAATCTGAGCATTGATCCAATGGTACGTCACCGGCATGCACAAGATAAGGACATTTCCTCCGCTAGCTCAAGTTGTCACGTATTTGTTTTTCCTTGCAAACGTTAGAAAGATCTACCGATATTTGTTCAATTAAATCCATCCATTGTGAGAGAGAGAGAGAGAGAGTAATTATTTCAGTATCAGATTGACATGAAATATTTTGAGTTAAATTAAAATAAGCTAGAGAATAAAAGCAGTGGACATTGCAAACTTTAAAGCATGCACTATACAGAACCGGGGCCGAGTGAAATCTCTCTCTTCTATTGCAAACTTTAGTATCATCTTATCTCTTCATTCCATTTGCATAGCAATCTCTCTCTTCTATCCTCATCGCAAGTCCTTGTTCAGTTCCAAACCACAAATCTCCTGGCCGAGTGAAATTTCCTCGCTTTGCCTTTTCCTTAGATGGGTAATCGATGCTTCACAAAATGAGCAAAGGTTGTTGGATGGATAGGCCTGTTCAAGATATACCACCGACATAATATGCGATTCATCAAGTCAAAGAACATGGTTACCCACATTTATATAGCAGGTGGTCCCTTTTTGAAGAATGAGATGTTCTTCTAAAACTTTAGCACCATGGCTCCAACAATATCAGTGCAAAGTTGTCTATTCACATGTTCACCAAAGACAAGGACATGACATTGCCAATTAGGAATTTCCACTGATGTCTACACCGATGCTCTAAATGCAAATTTGCTCTATTGGTATGACTAAGCATCAATTTTCAGCAGGATTAATCGAGTACATGTCCTCTTAGTACAATCAGTTTTCAACCTACCATTATTAGTTATATACCCCTGTGGCTCCACTTGAGTGTGAAATCAGGATGCAAATCTTTTCATTTCAAAGATGCAATCTTAGTACACAACCCTCCCTACTGAACAAACTATTGCCTTTCAGCTGAACAAGCCTTTGGCCCACAACTATGAATATAGCTAGAGAAGACTAAACACATATAATGATGTAAAGAAAAGTGAAAGCTATAGTAAAATACATATCTGAAAGTGAAGAAGTCGAAAGAAGATTATTTGGGGGAAGAACAATGGGATTACCTGTTGATTTGTTCATCTTTTGGCAAGGATCTGAACACCACAGGCAGTGGGAGCATGCTTTCCCTCTTTATACACAAGATTTCCTCCAACAAAAGTAGCAAAAACTTTCCCAGCTAATCTTTTTCCCATGTAGGCTGAGATAGACTGCTCACAAGATTGTTCACATGTCAATTTACTAAACAGACAAACCTTGTAAAGCATTAGACAAAACGATAATGCATCCATGCTTTGTAGTTAAGGGAAGGAACTAGGTTCACCCTAGATGTAGATTCAAAATAAATGTCATCTGGATGTTCTAAGTAATACATTAGGTCTGTAACTCTACTCCCAAAGAGCCCCCAAAAAAATGCTTTGTTTTGCGACTTCTGCAGAGATGAGGAGACCCAAGCTGCAGCAAGTCATCTGAAAGATTGTTGACCACCGGTTTCTTGATCTATTTAAACCTCTGAAATATTATCTTCAACTGATGCTTTTGAAGAAAAAATGAGGTGCTAATTGTGCATTATCGAATAGGTATATTTTCAATGGTAAACCAGCCTACTTACCGGGTGTTTAATATATACAGGGTACTCATCGGTGAGGTCAAACTCCGCACTGGGATCCCATACTACAATATCCGCAAAGTTTCCACTTGCAATGGCTCCCTGCAAATAGAATTGTCACTCTTTTCATCATGAAGACTGTAAGCCGAAAGCAGGAGCCTATTCTATTCATTGCCTATTCTTTAAGAGCATATGGAGATGGAGAAACCTGATCTGATTGGCACCATGTTAAAATAAACCAAAGTTCCATTTGTTTAAATAAAAAAAAAAAGTCATTTTAGGAGACATATTAAATAGAGAATAACTACTTTGATCAGTTTTTACCAAGAAAAGGTAGTCAGTCATACTGTAAGATCTTTGAAACAAGTCTACTCTGTGAAAAGTTCTCCTAAAATGTGACATGATAAATTCATAATTTTAAATTAGAAGGGAAACTGATGATGCTGAAAGCAATCACCTTTAACTTAAGTCCAGCGATTTTGCAGGCCTCTCGCTCCACCATAAAGCTAGCTGTTCCAAAGTAACCCCATATTTTTTGCCATATGACCAGGTGACAGGAAGAACAAACTGCAGATTTTCACAAATTACTTTTAGATGACATTCAGAGAGGAGATACATGATTTCTCAATATTGAAAAAAAGAATTTAACGGTTCAACCAAAGGAGCTAACTTAATGACATATCATCTGCAATTCTATGCACCTACAGAACACAACTTAGAGAGTAGATCAACTGCCATAGCCTCTTAAGTAAATGCTCAACAAACAAACTATCCAGAGGAAGATTGAACCTCATGACTGAACATTGTAAAAAAGAATGCCAGAACCTTATAACTCTCTACAGCCAATTATGCATGCGCATGCTTAATTTATCTAATGCTAAATGTCATCTGCTTAAACAATTTGAGTAGGAAATAAAACCATAATGTGCGGACATAGAACCCTCTGATAATGCCTACAACAATAAGTGATAAAGCGGTCCTGGTGTGAAAGTGCCACATGACTCTGCAACAAAGCGCTTTTGCAATGGTATAGTGGTTAATGTCAGAACCCTGAATCTGATAGAAGTAATCAAATTCAACTCTCAGTTGTAATACCTAGCCTCCTCCATCAACCAAAAAATTAGTATCTGTCAGTAGTTTCTTATGTGGCAATGGTATTACAGATTTCGGCACATCTGAGCCAATGGTATTACAGATTCTCATTAATCAAATAATCACAGCTGAGTCAGGCAAGCTTTATCAGGTATAGGACATAATGAGAATACATGCTTACATCAGTCAAAGTACATTATAAAGATAGACCAACCTGCAAGCCAGAAATTCCACCCCAAGCTCTCAAAAAGTTGCCTTCACCCAGCAGTTTCAGCTCTGGAACTGTTGGGGAATGGTCAGAACTCAGCATGTCAATGTGGCCATCCTGATATATAGAGCAAACAAATTAAAAGAATGGGGCATGTGGCACATAGAGAATCCAAAAAATTAGAAGTACCATTAAAGCCTCCCACAACTTTTCTCTATTAGGTGCATCACGGATGGGGGGAGCACATTTAAAACGTGTATCTCCATCCTGAATTTCTTCTGCTGTGAAGGCTAGGTAATGGGGACAAGTCTCAACACTTAAACTGTCACCATTAACTTTTGCTTCCTGTGCAAAACAGAAAATAAAATTAGGTTTAGTTCTTTTGCATAAGATAGGAAACACTAGTGCTGCATCCATAAAACATTACAACGACTAATAACAATTATAGCAGACTATCACAACTGACTCAGCAATAATTGCTACTGATCTTTCACTGAAAAAATCTTGCATATCCATTCTATAAAATTGATTTATGAACAATTTTTTCTACAAATAAGAGACAGAAAAAAGGTTCAAGAAAGTAGTTTTGGTCAAAAAGGTGCCTGTAACTAATCGTCAGACTTTTCATCATAGGAAGTCACAATCCCAAAACCAGCTGAATTTAACAATGTGTATTAGGAACCTCCGAATGAACTTGGAATGCAATATGGGGAGGTATATGATCTCCTTTTAGGCAAGTCACACATCAATGTCCAGCAAAGCATAAAGAAATTTTCCAGAAATTTTACACACTTCTGGTATTTTTTGTATATCCACTGGATGAGAAACTTCCCAGGAGATCTTATTAACAAGAGGTGATAAAGATGATATACCTTTATCAGATCCAAGGATGAACTTGCATCAGACAAATGAACAATATGAAGATGAGCTCCTTCAGCAGAGCCACCAATCCTTGTGTCCTTTGTCACAGTTAAAAGCTCACGAATAGCTGCCTCCTCCCTGTTTATAAAAATTAATTGATATGAATTTCCAAGTCTATTTAACATTGCCGCAAGAGATCTGCTAGAGATAAGAGGAAGATGAGCTCATAATTCAACTTGATTGGTGAAGACCTTGACATGATTATCCTCTTATAGTTGGCTGGCAAAACTTTGCAACATATCAAGCAGTAATTTTCAAGAAACTCATCTATCTTATTCAAGCAAAGCTTTTCTCCTTAATTTTGTGCCTGTAACTGGCTGAATTCGATAAAATTACAGAAACTAAACATGAAAAAGCATTTTCTGGATTCCTATTATGGAAGATAACCTACTCTTTGGAATTTGAAAAATATTTTCATACTACCGTTGCATCTCTCATGAGTAAACATATCAATTAAAGCAACAAAATCTAGAATTATGAGGATTGGAAGCCGGTAGCTATGAATCTGAGGGAATATTTTAAAGAGTAATTAGCTAGATCATAGATCCAGATAACTTAAGGTTCTTAATGGAACATCAGCTACTCCATTACACTATATGCCAATCGCCTCCATAAGAACATTAAAAAGCTAACACCAAATTTATTAAATAGATAGTTGTGATATTTCTAATCAATTTGTAAGGAAATCTTGCCAAGCAGGTGGCCTTGTCTTCAGATAGGTGGAATAAGATCGGGCATCTTCTGTATTTAGATCCAAGTGGCTTTCGGAGTCTAGTTGGAGTTCTGCATGAACAAGCAATGGTCTTCTATATTTTGCTAACACTGACAATCCTTCCTGCATAAATAATCGATAACTAATCATTGACCCATGACTATAGTGAAAAGATAATATTGCACGAGAACAGAGAACTTTGCTAAATTTTAGCAAACAATGTAACTAATTCATGTGATTGTTTTGATCTCAGGTCGGGTTAAAGGACAATAAAGCATTGCTCTATCAATACATACCACAAATTCTTAGTTGACATGAAAATCAAAGTTGTAAGGAGCAGTTTGAGTCCTCTGCTATAATATTGGGGCTCAAAAGTAAAAATGAGTGTCGCATGACGAACCTTGATATGATCAGCATTTGTCATGGGAAAGTCGTTGATTCCTGAGGGACACATAAAGGACTACAAAACAAGGACAGTGAAATTGTCAGATAGCAAATTGGCCAAAAGAAAAAGTTTTCACTTCTTTTACTTCATTGCCTCAATTTACTATTTCCTTGAGAACTTGAAACTTTCTGTTTAATAGTACTTGCAGCACACATATCCAAAACCATGCAAATAATGACATAGTGCATCAGACAAAATAAGTCCAGGTCCAGTTGAATTTTCACATCAAATCTCTGTAACTTGGGACTTTCAAAAACTTACCATAAAGAGACAGTGGCAAAAATTTGATAAAGAAGTAATTGATGACACCGAGATTCTGGTAATTACCTTCAGACCAAGAACACCAGCCTCTAGGAGAGCTTCCAGCGTGCTTGAATTGAATGCATTTCCAGGAACTAAACCTCCCCAGAAACCTGTGGAAACCAAGGTGAGAATTTACATGCACCTCATAAAGGATATCTAGCCTGCTCATGTGTCATTTTCAGTTCATACCGACATCGACATAAATGTTCTTCTCTGCAGCCTTAATCTGCCAAGGAAGGTGGAAAATCATGAATAGAAACCATGAACTTACATTTTATAAAGAGAACAGAAATTGGAGACGCAAGGCTCATATTTCTATTTATTTGCCAAGGATAAGGGCTATGAAGAAATATCCAGACTAGAGGGACTTAAAAAGTGCAGTGCGTGGTTTTCAGAAACATATGGTTACTTGCCAGATAAAAAGCGCAAATTAACCTCCCTACTTCTCGTACCTTCAATTCCAGGCTTTCCGTGGAAGTAGTTGAGGGATCACTATTGAGGGGCATATCAATCAATGTTGTTATTCCACCTGCATGAGATAAAAAACTAATCACTCAAGTAAAGCTCAACATATAAAAATGATCACAGTTCAGAAATTCTAGTTTTCACATTAGATGTTTTACAGCGCAATCACTGACAAAATACAATGATACAGAAAAGTAGACTCATGCTTCATTTTCTGTTTGTATAAGGCTCAGAATGTTATGCTAATCTCATCCACCACAGATTTAGCAAGAGAAAGCAATCTATGTGAAATTTAAGCGACTTTTCTCCTAAAGAAAGATGATCTAGTCAATGGAGTGTCGGCTGCCCCTCACTAGCATTTCAGGAAATTCATTAACTAAGATGTCACTGAAGGGAAGAAACTTGAAGAGAGTCTAATTTACCAGCAGCTGCTGCTTTAGTCCCTGAAGGAAATCCTTCCCAATCAGCTCTTCCAGGGTCATCAAGATGTGCATGCCTGCCTCAGACATTTTATAAAATGTATACGAGTGTAAGTTTTTCTAAAAAGGATATGATTGCTCAACTCTTAAGCGTAATTACATTAGTTTATAGAGGGACATCTAAAGCATAATTTGGCAGTAGATATCTAAGTAAGACCAAATTACCGAAAAATGAGCACCCTCTACTCAATTTAAATTTGACCAATATTTCAGTCATCCAGTTATCATTCACCCTTCCAACCTTCTGAAGACGACGGCAAGACTAGAATTGTGGAGGTAAAGGAAGTACCATGGTCATGTTGCTTTTATTGGTCCCTCTGTTTATCATCCAATGTTATACTATCTCCTAAAACCTTTTTTCCGGTTGAAAGTGATGAGATATAACCATTATTTGGAGCAGAGATGCATCTTACACATCAACCAAGCCAGGCATGACAACAGCCTCTCCATAATCAATTACTTGCTCTCCTTTGGAAGCCCCTCGCCAATCATTCTCCGTTACAACAGAGGTAATGAATTTCCCCTTCACCTCGACTGCTCATAAACATACATTAGAAACACGAATAAGTTAAAGGTTAAACCAAAACCTTTGTTATCAATCTACAATAACAGCCAATTAAAGTTTTTTTTTTTTTTTTCTAAATAGCACAAAGCTAATGAGGCAGTTACATTTCCTTCTATCTCGCAAAAAGCAAACTTTGTCGCTCACTTTGAGTTGCAGATTAGATCAACACCATTTTAGAGCAAATAATACAGCTATGAAAGACTATAAAGCAGTCACACACGGAGCAACAAACCTGCCCCGCAAATGATCCCATCTGGCGTCACTATGCGTTTGCTCTTTATCCAATAATGATGGTCTGGCAAAAGGCTGCAATCATCGCAAGGAACCTGCAATACGCATCACCATAAACTTCCATCAGCATATCGTTTTGCCAATTTACCAGCAAAGCAGCCGATATGCATAGTCCTAGAAAGCTCAATCGCAACAAGAAAGTCCATTTTTGTTCGCTAATCTGTGATGCTGCACATTCAAAGCAAGCGTGTGATCGAGCATCAGAATGCTGAACGACGCTCTGTTTGTCTAGCAAAGGCAGAGTAGAAACTTCTACACCAAACTGATTACTTTGTTGCACAATCTCATTCCAAAACAAATCACCAAAAACGTCCATCAGCATATCATTTCACTGATTACCGGCAAAGGAGTTGATGCAAAAGTCCTAGAAACCTCAATGGCGACAAGAAATCCCATTTCTGTTCGCTACTCTGTGACACTGCATGTTCAAAGCAAGCGCAAGCATCAGAACGCTGAACAAACGCTCTGTTTGTCCAGCAAAGGCCGAGTAGAAACTTCTACACCAAACCGCTCGCTTCCTTGCACTATCTCATTCCAAAACACATCACCGAAATTTCCATCTGCATAACGTTTCGCCAATTTACTGACAAAGCAGCCATTGCACAAGTCCTAGAAACCTCAATCGCAATAAGAACGTCCATTTTTCATTCGCTAAATCCGTGACACTGCACGTTCAAAGCAAGCACGCGATCAAGCATCAGAACACTGAACAACGTTCTGTTTCTCTAACAAAGGCCGAGTGGAAACTTCTACACCAAACCGATTGCTTCGTCACACAAACTCATTCCAAAATACATCACCAAAACTCCCATGAGCATATCGTTTCACCGATTTCCCAGCAAAGCAGCCGACGCGTGAGTCCTAGAAAACTGAATCGCAACTGGAAACACCATTTCCGTTCACTAAATCCGTGACACTGCATGTTCAAAGCGAGCGCGTGACCGAGCATCAGAGTGCTGGCCAACGCATATCGTCTCCCTGAGTTACTGGCAAAGCAACCGACGCGTGAATCCTAGGGACCTCAATCGTAACCAGAAAGTCCATTTTCCGTTCGCTAAATCCGTGACGTTGCATGTTCGAAGCGAGCGCGCGATCGAGCATCAGGATGCCGAACAAACGCTCTGTTCGTCTTACTACACCGAACCGATTGCTTCGTCGCACGATCTCATTCGGAAAAAAAAACGAACGTAATCATCTCTCGGAAACGATGAACTCGCGAGGAAGACGACGACGACGACGACGGAGACGACCGGTCGAAGAGATGATAAAAGGAAAGGAAAAGGGCGCGAGAGCGACGCGAGAGCTGACCTTCGACGGCTCCTTCACGTAGAGATAGGCGGCGAAGGAAGCCAGCAGGATCAGCGCCGGAATCCGCCATTGCAGAAGCTCCATTCCTCCCTCCTCTCTCTCTCTCTCGAATCTCGATGACGCAGCGAGGAGAGAGAGAGCTTCACAGAAATTCGCGCTCCCTCACGAGTCGCGAAGCGCTATCGGAGTCAGCTCCCTCTTGTCGTTTTTTCTTCCCTCTCTCCTAACTATTTTGATATTTCGGGGTAATATGGATATGGCTCGAGATTCCATTCCACGGGAGCTGCGTGGCCGTGGAAAGAATATTTTACCCGCCGACCAATGGCACGACGACACGTGGCACTGGAGCGCGGTGGGCTCGGTCGCCTTTGGTAGATTCAACCGTACCGTGCCACGTGTAAGATTCCACAGAGCAATTTGATAAAATATTTTGTAGTCGATCAGGGGAAAGGAAGTTATTATTTCTTTTGTGTTGGCACGACCATGTACTTTGATCTAACTAGCGATGTCTTTTTCCAGAGTGGAGCGTGCGTGCCTGCGTGTAAACCCACGCATCTCCCCTTGGTGGAATTTTTACAATGTACACGATATCATTTTATATTATAACTAATGCGATATTATGTATTTTTCTATGTTCAATTCCATTTTAATCTGGAAAATGTAAAGTGTTAATCAACATTAAATTATTAACCGAGGCTTTCTTGTGGAGTAGGTTATGACATAGGTGGAAAATGAGTATTATAAAAGTAGGTACATATCGATGACTGGGCATGACGAATGAATGAATATAATCTAATTTTGGCTAAGAGGAATCTCTAGATGCTCTAATGGCTTTGGTTTTCAATATATAATACAGATAGAAATATAATTTAATAGATTGAAAGTCGTAAATCTACACACCGATACCAACCCTGGATAAATTATGCAATGGCCAGATTGGTCTAACAATAAAAAAGCAGTTTTTATGCGTTTTTTTGTCAAGTTAATATCTCAAAAGTGACAATAATGTTAATTTAAATTTGGGGACAGCATTAAATATTTTAACGTAAGTCATGGACTAAATTGAATATATATCGAAAATCTAGGGACCTTGTTGTACAATAAATTATAATTTAGGGACTATATGAAATAAATTTAAAGTTAATGGATCAATTATGCAATTTTATCTAAGAAAGTTTTGAGGAGGGAAGCTTCTCCGGGACTCTTCATCCACGAAAACCGTCTCGAGCGTCGGTTATCGTAGATATTGCCTTCCATCACGGCATCTCAAGTTAACCGCAGCGGTTTTCTTCTTCGGAGGCGCCGTTTTTTAGAGAGAGAAACGGACACCATACGCAGAGAGCCAAGAGGCTTCCAGAGAGTAGAAATCGACCCTCCAGGTTCGTCGATCGTCTCCGAAATCGCCCGTCGTCATTCATCGATCGCCGCCGGGCTCCGGTTCCGGAAGAGCGCAGGACCTGCTGCTCTGTTTCTCCCCCGGCCGAGAAGTCTGATTGATCCCGGTCTCGACTGAAGCTTCAATCATTCGGGGCGTATCCTCGTTGGCGACGAGGTTCCATGGCTGTCTCGGAGTTTTACTCCTTTTCGTCAAGGTGCGGGCGGTGACTCTATGGTGGTTGATCCGTGAGAAATGGCCCGGAGTTCGTGTAATGCTTGACGACGATGACCGGAGATAAGCTTTTCTCAATCCTTTTTCTCTTTTGTATTCTCATCGCACTGTTCATTTGTTGAATTATTAGCTGTGACGCTGTGAGTTCAAAGATCTTCGAATGATCGGTGGTGTTCTAGTGATGGACGGTGGTCGGAGGCGACGGCCATTGTGCCGATGGCCGGAAGTAGTGAATAGAAAAGTTTTATACATTCATGGTTTAGGATTTGAGGGTAGATTGATCTCTGTTTGTAAACCTTGAAGTTCATGAAGGCATGGCGTAAGTTCTGGCATGTCGGGTGACACCGTGAGGAAGACGGAGTGGAAAGTGGAGATAAAAAGTTAAGAGTTAGAGTGGGCCTGAATACAAAAGCCCGGATTGCGCCCATTAGCCCAGTCCAGAGAGATCAGCGTGCGGCCCATTTTTGGACCAGGCCCAAGGGCCCGGTCTGAATCCTCATTTTCAGAAACTAAAAAAATTGGATTAATAGTTAGAAAAATAGGCATTGATTAGGTTGTTACATCTTAGTATTAGAATTGGTTTAGTTTCAATTAGATAGTTAGAAATGGTTTAGTTTCTTTAATGATTGACCTCTATCAAGGTGTTTATTGGGTGGTGGTCTTTGTCCAAGACAAGCAAATTAATGCAATTTGTGGGGACTTAAAAAGTTACAAAATAGCTTTATTTGAAGTATTTTCACACCGGCTAGCGGCAACATTCTCGTAACTATTGTATATCATGTCTCTATATCTAGGGGTGATCGGTTTCCATTTTTTTGCAGCCGAGGACCGAACCGGATAGTCTTAGGATCAGGACTAGTCCGGTTCCGTCCAGTGGAATCGGCACTTAGCAAAAATACGAGAATTATTACAATTTTAGGGTTTATTATTTTTTAAGATTTTTTTAAAATATATATATTTTAAAAAAAGAGTTGGTTCAATCCGGTCCAGTTCCCCCTAAAATCGGCAACTAGACTGAAAATCTTATGGAACCAGAAACCGGACTGATGCCTCTGGGATTCGGATCAAACTGATTGGTTCGATTCGGGCTAGGCGATTCTCAGTCCTAACGGTTTGATATGCTCACTCTTATATGAATCTCATGTTTCTGGCAATTCAAGGAAATCTAATTGCCACAATGGAGAGCGGTTCTTTCTTCAGGTTAATCCATAGGGCACAGAGTTAACTCTTTTGCCGAAAATGAAGATAAAAACTTGAAATTGAAGGTAGGTGCTCTGATATTGTGTCTGAGAGCCCAAAATATACATCCATATCATATATCTTAAGTATAACCCGGCTCTCTATCGCAAGTTGTTAGTCACATGTCGCGTTCCTCTCTCTCTCTCTTTCTTTCTGTGCTTCGACCTCAATTGAACAATAGACCTATTCCTTTGATAAAATGTTGGATGGCGGAGGGTAGCTAAAGTTATCTTGCGCTGTTCTTTGTTTAGACTCTACTAATGAAATAATATTATTGTAAATAAATAAATAAATTATTTTTTAAACAATTTTCTTTTAAAAAATTTGGGGGAGGTGGCCTCGCCTAGTTTTTGGGCAAGGTTGCTTTCCACGAACCTTGCCCAAATGGCCCTCGTTGTGGTAGTCGCGGTGGTGCTCACGACAATGGTATTCCAGACGGGGCTAAATCCACCTTAAGATATGGCCTAGTCTTCCATTGCATATAAATTTTTTATTACATGTAATAATATTAATTTAATGGCGTCCCTAAGTGTAATCTTAATTGTTATTAAACCTTCAACAAAAAGATGGGGTAATCATTGAACTAATGGTCCTGATGACAGGGGTCACCATCATCCTAGCGGTGGTCACGTACACAATTTCTACATTGGTATTTTACCCCTATAGTAAAACGAACGTGTCATTTGAAATAGTCGGTGTTGCTGTGATCATTTGGCTGATATTTATGGCTACTCTACTCTTCTACCAACTTAAATAGGAAAATATGGTCTTACCTCTCTTTTTTTTTTTTTTTTTTATAATAAAAGCATTATATAAGCCCTATGGGCTCTTCTTTGTTTAGACTCTAGTAATAAAATAATAGTCTCTGAGTCCAATAATATTCTTCCCATTTTTCGGCGAAGCAAACAATTTGTGGAAGAATTGAATACGTTGGTTGAATAGTAGAACTACCATAAATATAAGCCATGTGATCACAGTAATGTCGATTATTTCAAATGGTGCGTTGGTTTCACTATATGGGTGAAATACCGTGTATGACTTGCGTACGTGATTGTCACTCGAATAATGGCAACCCACGTCATCAGGATGACAAGTTCAGTAAATACTTGCCCTTTTTGTTGAAGGCCCTTAATAAGAATTTAGGTTGCACTAATGGATGCCACTAAATTAATACATTGCACATCATAAAAAAAATTACATGCAATGAGAGACTAGGCCATTTTTTAAGGTGGGTATAGCTTCATCTAGATTGCCACTATCGCGAGCATCGCTGTGACTACCACTGCGATGGCAAAGGTTGTGGGTGAAGCAGCCTCACCCAAAAACTAGGATATGTTGCCTTTGCATTTTCTTCTTTCATTTTTGATTTTTCCAACATTGCAAGATGTGGTTCATTGCGTTAGCTGCCTTTGATACTACCATTGTTGGTCTCTTCTCTCTCTCTCTATTTCGACCCAAATCGAACAATGGAACTATTCCTCTGATGAAATGTTTTGCAGGAGAAGGTAGCTAAAGTTATCTTGTATTGTTGCTCATGTAATATTAACGACTAAACTCTTGTACATGCGGTCCAAATCTGAAGCAAAATCAAATGGCATGAGATTATGCACATAAGTTTTAAAACTCAGCTGAAATTGTAATTTTGGCAAAATGTGGATTCTTTGGTTTAAAACTAGGCTCAATTGGCAAAATCGAAATATTTATGATAGACTTGGTAAAAAATTAAACGGTTGAATTGGCTTTTTACTCCTTTACAAGCCTTATGGGTTGTTCTTTGTTTAGACTCTACTAGTGAAATAATGTTATGGTAAATAAATTTTTTAAACAATTTTCCCTTAAAAAAATTTGGCGAGGCTGCTTCACCCATGACCTTCGCCCAAACCGCTTATGCCGTGGTAGTCGCGGTGGTGCTCGCAACAATGGTGTTTTAGATAAGGCTGAATCCACCTAAAGAAATGGCCCAATTTCCCATCGCATATGAATTTTTTATTACATGTAATACTATTAATTTAGTGGCGTCCATAAGTATAACCTTAATTGTTGTTAGCAGCCTTCAACAAAAAAGGTGGGTAACTGAACTGATGATCTTGATGACAGGGGTCACGATCATCCTAGCAGCAACCACATGCACAATTTCTACACTGAAATTTTACCTCTAGAGTAAAACCAACGCGTCATTTGAAATAGTCAGTATTGTTGTGATCATATGGTTGATATTTATGGCCATTCTACTTCTACCAACTTAATTAGGAAAATTTTTCTTTTTTTATTTATTTACTTATATAAAAGCATAATATAAGCTCCATGGGCTCTTCTTTGTTTAGCCTCAAGTAATAAAATAATAATCTATGAGTCCAATAATATTCTCCCACTTTCTGCAAAATAATTTGTGGAAGAACTGAATAAGTTAGTTGAAAAGCAGAATGGCCATAAATATCAGCCATGTGATCATACTAATGCCGATTATTTCAAATGACACGTTAGTTTTACTATACGGGTGGAGTACTTGTGTAGGACTTGCGAGTTTTGTGAATACTTGTCCTTTCGTTGAAGGCCATCGCAAGAATTAAGATAATGGCGCTACTAAATTTACATCATCAAAATTGTTAGTCTAGTGAACACCCGCACTTTTTGTTGAAGTTGCTAATAAGAATTAAGGTTGCACTTATGGACGCCACTAAATTAATACAATTACATATCATAAAAAATTTACAAGTGATCATAGATTGTGCCTTTTGTTTAAGTGGATTTAGCTCACTGGAATGCCACTTTTGCGAGCATCCCCATGACTATCGCTACAATGGCGAAGGTTGTGGGTGAAGTAGTGTTTGTAAAATTCTAAACGCAAGTGAACATGTCGAACAAGTAATATAATGATAAAAAGAGTATTGTCCCACGGAGATCGATGATTAATAAACTAATTAAATTCTAAAATAGATTAATTCTAAAATTTATCTAACAAATCAAAATATAATTGAGAATAAATTAAAATACAAAATTTGGAGACTAAATGCTATAAATCAATCAGATAAATATGTTAGAGCATCCGATTCACCATAACCACTAGATTTGAATTTTGGATTGTTGTGGGTACAAGAACAATATCAAACATGTGATAGCGGAATTTCCTAATCTATTTACTATCCTATCTTTAGGTATAGTAAACCTACTCAATTTATTAATCCACTATATCTTTATGTGAATTAAAATAAACATAAGTGCATTAAAAACTATAAATATTCCCGATTTACAATGAGTCTTTTGGATCACCTTATCACCAAAAGCTACACAAATAACGCGGTATATCTCTATCCACGTTTAATTCATGGTTATATATTATAATGAGTAATTGCATATTATCACTTCTTAGTCTCAAACATACACATCAGATCATTCAAGTGGTGGCCAGTCACTCAAAAGCATTATGCACATATATAACTCACATAAATGAAATCAATTGCAAAACATAAAAATCATGAAATTCACATCATCATGGTTAGACTACATCGTAGCCCTAATAAAATTTTTTTTGAACATAGTAGAAGAAGAAATAAAAATATAAATCAAAACTAGCATCTTGAATCAAAGAACAAGAATTCTATTACCACTTTTGTCTTATCTTCAAAATAATTGAAAAACTCTCCGAACAATGAAAAACCATCTAACAAAAACCTAGTTGCCATCTCAGGCTTTCAATGTTCTCCTATTTATAGGATATATCCAAGATATCTATCTCCCAACGCTTGCAGATAATATTAGAGAACAAAATTAAGGATTTCCTGATTTGATATCCATCTTTCATTGCTTTTTGATTTGAATTCCTGATTTTTGCCATTCTTTTTCTTATATTCTCCATATTTCATTATTCTGCATAAATAAGGAAAATTCAAATAATTAGAAGGAAATCCAAATATTTGCTCATAGATTTTGCATTAATTGTTGCATAGAATAGGTAAAATAACTCTATTTTTATAGAGTTATCAAGTAGCCTCGGCCAAAAACCGTGAGAGGCCGCCTTTGTCCAAATCCTCTTCTTCCATTTTGGATTTTTCCAATACTGCTAAATGTGGTTTATCGCTAGCTGCCTTTGAAACTACTTTTGTTGGTCTCTCTCTCTGTCTTGACCCCAATTGAACAATAGAATTGTTCCTTTGATGAAATGTTGGGTAATAGAGGATAGCTAAAGTTATCTTGCGCCGTTATTCTTGTAATATTAACAAATGAACTCTTTGTACATGCGGTCCAAATCTGGAGCAAAATCAAATGGCATAAGATTGTGCTGAAAAGTTTTAAAATTTGGGTTGAAATTGCCATTTTTGGCAAAATGTTGATTTTATGGTTTAAAATTGGGCTTAATTGGCAAAATCGAAAATATTTAGGGCAGAAATGGCAAAAAGCACAATAGGTTTAGCATTTTTTGAACAATTTACCCCTAAAAAATTTGACAGTTGAATTGGTTTTTTACTCCTTCACAAGCCTTATGGGCTGTTCTTTGTTTAGTCTTTACAAATGAAATAATGTTATTGTAAAAAAAAAAAAAAAATTAAACAATTTTCACTTAAAAAATTTGGGTGAGGCAGCCTTGCCTAGTTTTCGAGCAAGGGGAGCAAGTGTGCTTTACCCGTGACCCTGGCCTAAACGGCCATGGCCGTGGTAGTTGTGGTGGGCTCGCAACAATGGTGTTCCAAACGGGGTTGAATCCACCTCAATAAATGGCCTAGTCTCCCATCACATATAAATTTTTTATTACTTGTAATAGTATAAATTTAATGGTGTCCCTAAGTATAACCTTAATTGCTATTAGCAGCCTTCAACAAAAATAATGGGTAATCACTGAACTAATGGTCTTGATGGTAGGGGTTACCATCATCCCAATGGTGGCCACGTACACAATTTCTACACTAGTATTTTACCCCTATAGTAAAACCAACTCGTCATTTGAAATAGTTGGTGTTGCTAAGATATATGGCTGATATTTATGGCCACTCTACTTTTCAACCAACTTAATTAGGAAAATATGGTTTTACCCAATCTTTTCTTTTCTTTTTATCTTTTTCTTTATTATAAAAGCATTATATAAGCCCTATGGGCTCCTCTTTGTTTAGACTCTTATAGTAAAATAATATTCTCTGAGTCCAATAATATTCTCCCACTTTTGGCGAAATAAACAATTTGTGGAAGAATTGAATAAGTTGGTTGAAACTAGAACAACCACAAATATCAGCCATGTGATCACAGTAATGCCGATTATTTCAAATGACATTGGTTTTACTATATGGGTGGAATATTAGTGCAGGACTTGCATACGTGGCCATCGCTAGGATAATGGCGACTCACGTCATCAAGATTGCGAGTTTAGTGAATATCCATCCTTTTTTTTGAAGGCCGCTAATAAGAATTAATGTTGCACTTATGGATGCCACTAAATTAATACAATTACATGCCATAAAATATTTACATGTGATGAAAGACCGGCCATTTTTTAAGGTGAATTTAGCTCTGTTTGGAATGCCACTATTGCGAGCATCATCGTGACTACCACTGCGATGGCGAAGGTTGTGGGTGAAGCAGCCTCGCCCAAAAACTGGGAGAGGTCGCCTTTGCCCAAATAATCTTCTTCCATTTTGAATTTTTCCAACACAGCTAGATGTGGTTTATTGCTAGCTACGTTTGAAATTACCCTTGTTGGTTTCTCTCTCTCTGTTTTGACCCCAATTGAACAATGGAACTATTCCATTGATGAAACATTGGGCGGCAGAGGGTAGCTAAAATTATCTTGTTCTGTTACTCATGTAATATTAATGAATGAACTCTTGCACATGCGGTCCAAATCCGAAGCAAAATCAAATGGTGTGAGATTGTATAGATAAGTTTTAAAACTGAGCTGAAATTGCAATTTTGGGCAAAATGTGGATTCTTTAGTTTAAAATTGGGCTTAATTAGCAAAATCAAAATAATTAGGACAGACTTGGTAAAGGTACAATAGGTTTAGGGGTTTTTGAAAAATGTACCCTTAAAAAATTTGACAATTGGATTGGCTCTTTACTCCTCCACAAGCCTTATGGGTTGTTTTTGTTTAGACTCTACCAATGAAATAATGTTATTGTAAAAAAAAAAAAACAAATTAAACAATTTTCCTTTAAAAAATTTGGGGGAGGTGGCCTCGCTTATTTTTTGGGCGAGGCTGCTTCACCTGTGACATCCTGAACTTTAGGTTCTGTTTTCAATTGAATGAATCGAGCTTTTCATCGGCGTGCCTATAGTTCTATTCTCTGAGCTGATCACTCACGAGATAACTAATCTAACAGGAGGAGCCGTTAAGGCATTTTAATGCAATAGACTTGAGAATTCGATTAGAAATCGACTGCTCGACCGTGCTAGTCTGCAAGGGTCATTACGACACAGTTAAAAACCGATAAGAGATCAAAGATAGGTCGATTCGACTGAAATGTGTGATCAAAGTGTGGGTGATTCCACCAGATTGTAAAATTCTCGTCAATCCGCACTAGACCGATTTTTTTGTCGTTTTGGTACCTTGTGCCTGTATTTAAAATCTTGAGATTTTCATGACAATTGAGAGTCGCCAATGTATCGAAGATATACATTGTGGCTTGAAAATAATCGACCAAGGGTCAATTGCACCAAAAATTCCTAAAAGCTACCAAGTAGGTTAAATCACACTAAAATCACGCCAGATTGAAATTAACCACGAATTTGAATCCGAATTCAGAAATTGAAAGTTTTGTCATGTCACGATTCATTTTAGGAACGTCAACTCATCCTCCGAAGATTTTTCTGCATATCGAGATTTTTGGCAAAAATTCAATATAGGGCCATTTTCAATTGGAAAATTCAAGGGATCGTTTTTTATTGCGTTTTTGGGATGCAAGTTGGTTTTATTGGCAAGGATAAATGTGAATTGAAGTGTGGGCATCTTAGTTGGATTTATGGGGGCCGAATTGAATCAATTCAAGAGGAAATTGAAGTGGATTTGGGGGAAAATGTTCCAAAATTCGTAGCCCCATGGTGTGCAACATTTGAGACATTAAGGAGGCTTCTAAAGGAAGCTTTGGTTACTGAAAAATGGCCGAGGAAGATAGCCAAGGTGGTGAGCCAAGTGCTTGAGTGAATTGGATAGAATGGTGGACTATTGAGGCAAAGTAGGCCCCTCCAAGCTTCCAGTTGCCTTCTTCTTCTTCAGCAGGTTGCTTTCCCCATTAGAGACCTCTTTGAAGCTTCCAAAGTTGTAGAGAATTGAGCCAGCCACCCCCCTTGGCCGTCACATGCCCATTGGACCCCCTGCCCTCGCCGCATCGCCGTCGTGCCCCCGCGCGAGCCATGCTTGTCCCGTGCGCCGTTTTGCCTATCCCGCATGCCCGGCTATTGTCCTGAGCCTCCTCAAGCCGCTATCAAAGCCCAGGCCACTGTCCGAACTCACCTCCGCCACCGTTCAGCTCCGCCTGCCCGCCTGCTCACCCGCCTAGCCACTAGTCCTCCTCTGCTTGCTATTCCAGCCCTAGAGCAATAAGCTCCATTCTTGGATAGAACCGAGCAGCCCAGCCAACTGTGGGCCTTCGAGGCCCATTTCAAACCTTTTTCGGGCCTCATCGAGTGTCATTGCTTCGGAGTTTGTCGCCTGTCTCCGCGTTGCCGTCGTCGTGGACTCATCGGACCGCAAAACTAGTGAGTTTACTCACTAAACTCTGCTTAGGGAGTTAATGATCCTTAAGGGTTAATTAGTTTAGGCTAAGTATGATTTATGTGGTTAGTTAGAATGGATTAACAATTTAATTACTCGTTGTTGCATGTTAAGTGGTTAGATTGGCTTAATTAGCAACTAGATAAGCTATATTATTTATCTAGATTGGTTGATAGTGTATTTACCCCTCGAAATCACATAGCAATGATGCCAACTCAATGATCTTCCAAGACATTCCTATGCTTAAAAACTTCATTCACAAGTGTCACCAATCGATAATTTTGTCAGTAGAATTGGTACTTGAAAATTCCAAAATGTCTCTCTTGATTTCCTTTTCCCAATCCAGCTCACAAACTTTTGTGTGCAATATGGAGCATTCCTTCTTCGGGGAAATGGTTAAACACTTTGTAAAGAAAAGGAATCGCCATAGGATTCTTTGGTTCTGCAATGTAATGGAGGGTTGTTTGCTTCAACCTTAGATGTTGGACTTCTTGAGTCAAGTCATCAATTTGTTGTTGCATATGTTGTTGCAAATTCTCAACAAGCATTTGTGCTTCGTTCAATGGAATAATTATGCTACCTCAATGCCTTGCTTGTCTTGGAGGCATTGTCCTCTCCTCCAAAACTCTGATTCCAAATGATGTAGCCCAAGGTCAGCTACTCAAACAATGGGATTGAGAGAGTAACTTACACGCACTGAAATTAAGTTACAAAATCAAGCAGAAATTTTTGTTCTGCACTAGCTCGGGAAAATGAGCATAGCTTTGTCGATTCAGATTAGAATGACCTGATTCTAAAGCCAAAATAATGGAGACTTGAAGATCTACAACTTTCGTGTTTTGAGTTTTCTTAGATAAGCACTATAGACTTGTCGATTTTGGGAGGAAGTGAACAAAATGGGAATGGACAAAATGAATAAAAGTATAGAAACTTCAATGGTTGCTCTTCTAGGCCAGCAAGGAAGTTGAAATGGCATCGATTCTTTGAGATTAATGGCTGCAACTCTTCAAGGAGGTAGGCTTTAAAAGCCCAAACTTTTCAAGATGGAGTGAAAACTCTCATAGGTTTTCAAGGGGGTTTGAACTCTTCAATGTTCAAAAGAATTGCACAAAGCAAATTTCATTAATAAAATTTGGTCTCCAATTTATAGAGGTTTGATGACTTCTTATAGTGAAAACAATAAAAGACTAGATTCAAACCTAGAAACTAGTAATCATTTATGTACATAGAAACTAGGAACTATTAAATGTACAATGTTTCCAATACTCGCAGTTATCCCAAAGTATCTTGATGCAAACTTTGATATATGGAAAATGACAAAGTCGTTATGACAAAGTCAAAGATGAGGCTCTTCATTTGTGGATGAAATTATCAATATTAGCTTTATCGATGAGAGTGTCGTAAATCTTGAATGCACGTGGATTTCCTCGGTTGAACGAGTTAGTCTTGAATTAGGTTGCATCAATCAGTCGATAAGCAAGGCAAATTAAACTTAATAAATCAATAGAAAGTTGGCAAATTGGAGAAAATATAGAAATTTGTAATAAAATGAGACTTAATAAAAACAAAAACAACTTGGTAATTTAATAGGAGAAAAGCCAATAACTCAAAGAATATATATCGGTAAATTCATAGTAATTGATAAATTTAATGCGTTCAAAAAAAAAAAAAAAAAAAAAAAAAAAAAAAAAAAAACAAGTAATAGTCCCACAACAGATGGTCATGAATTTAAATGAACCAAATAAATTTTGTCAAGTAACTGAAATAAGTGTTGACCACCTAAAATTAGTAGAAATATCCAACAAGTACTGAGGACCTCCCATACACATGGTTCCAAGTCTCAAACAATGCTATGAAGTGTTTGCTAACAATAAAAAATTCAAGGACAGTCTTCAAATCCTCTTTATTCTCCTTATCAACAAACGCACAAGAAACTTCAGTATGAGAAATCCGGCAAAGATCGCATGGGATCTAACTGAAATGAAAACGGTAAATACACGAGATTAACTATAGTAATTAAACCAATATATTTCCACTTAGACTAAGCTTAGTTCATATTGACCTACTTTAGTCTAGAAGCTAGTCAATATAGAAACCCTTTTCAATTTCCAAAAGTCCAATTAGCGGAATCTCTTCTCTTTCACTTTGACAAGAAAGTGTGTCCATTCTAGGATGTGTCATTGACACCATCAAAGAGACATTAGAGATATGGAGTTTGAGCCATTAATAATAAAGTAATCCATCAAAGATCGATTATTTAGCTACTGATGTGGAATGCTTTGGTATATTTAAAGAAGTGTCAATTGAATCATTAATCGAAACTTAGAGAGAGATGGGTTAAAGACCAAGTGGATCTAATACACTCAAAATTTTTTTTTGGTCGATTAATACACTCAATTTTCAGTAATATTATTTTGTAGGGCACAAGTAGATCTCTTTTCCATCTTGGGCTATATAGAATTATTTGTAATAATTTTAAGGTACATGCTTTTTCCTTATATTCTTTGAATTTCATCCACATTTCCGAACTGATTTGTGAAGAGAGAGGATAACAAAATATATCAAGTACTCTTTTTAAATTTGGATTACGTAACTTTTTCACACAATCCATATTCATTACCATTAATTTGGATAATTGATAGAATTTTCATAACTACCTTATTAATGGTGCTGAAGGTAGTTTGTATAGCAAACAGATCACACAGGATCTTTACCATAAAAAAGTCCGATCGATAATGCCATATTATTCCCAATGGACTAATTTTTTCCCCTAATTTCACTATGATTTGAACTCTTGATCTCCCTCTTCCAAAGAAGTATCAGAATTTAGCCGTTAAATCAAGGATAAGTATACAGCTTTAAATATTTTAGTTTTTTTTTTGGTATGATTTTCTCTCGGACTCCAACAATTCCTCCACCACAAGAAGCTATTACATGATTTACAGATAATGTGCCCTGAATTATTTATGTGGATTTCATCGTATGTCCACAAGATCAACCAATTGAAATGGACTTGATTTGCATAATTTCTAGACCATACAATTTTTTTTTCTCTACCATTATCAAGCTATTCAATTTCATTAAATTTGTTCAATGTGGCCAAATTAGAAACAATCTTCTCTATCAAGGTTCACTTCACATACTCAATGACGTGTCCTTGCTTGCCACAATTTCTTCGCATCTTATAAAAAAGAATATTTAATTAAATACATACTATCGTATTAACAGGCTACATATATATTTAGAAAGAGTTTCTCAATCGAGCCATCACAACCCTCGTTCATTAGTGATATTCCAAAGACTGAAGCAACATCTAAAACCTATAGAAAAAGGGAAATGATATTTACACACTATAATAACTTTGATCACAATTCGGAATCTAGAATCTTTTCTTTTATATAATAATAACTTCTTTCACGATTACGTCACAACTTGAGATATCCATTTGTTCTGCTGAAGATTTACTATCAGAAAACATCTTCCTCAGTTTACGGTATTTGAGTTGCTTTGAAAAATGAGTCAATAAAGTTTATTTCACTTGAGCCTAGGTTCAGCCAAGGTCTCCCGACTCCAAGGCCAAGAACCCCGGCTTAGACATGAGATTCTCGAGGTTGAGCCTGGGTGCTAGTTCCAGGATCAGGTCACTTGGGTGGCCGACGATTGCGCCCCAATTTGCTCGAGGCTAAAGGCCCCAATGCTCGAGCTTGAGTCTCCCAGACCTGGAGTTGTACACGAAATTTTTTCTCTAAAGTCTGTTTCATTTTTTTTTTTTTTTGCACGACTTCAATATCATTTGCACAATACGACCAGACATAAAATAAAATTGTCTCTTTGAAATAATATTCTAGTAAATTTCATTTAACAGACAAACAGAACCTCAAGAGGCAAACATTTTCATAATATTTGTGGAAGAAACTATTAAGGTGGATTTGCAGACAGTAGTGAATCTTTTACCTAAAAGGGATAAGTATACTAAAAGTCCTAAAACTTATCATGAAAGTACAATTGAGTACCAAAACTTTCAAAAAGTGCAATTAAATCTTAAAACTTGTCACAAAAGTTCAATAGTGTCATAAAACTTTCAAAAATTGCAATCAACATAAGAACTTGGTTAGACTAATTTGACAATTTTTAGGATTTAATTGAACTTTTTAAAAGTTTTAGAACTTAATTGAACTTTCGTAACAACTATACGACTTAATTGCACTTTTGAAAGTTTTAGGACTAAATTATACTTTCATGATAAACTTTAGGTCTTTCAATGAAGTTATCCTTATTTAAAAAGGAAGGGACCATTTTCGCATTGGAAAATCTGTCACGCCCCTACCCTCGGTCACGTGACCATCCTTCTGCTTTGGTCGATTTAGAAATGCGATATCCTATGACTACATATCGCCGACCCTTTTCTTTTTAATGCACAAGCGGAAGCAGTTATAAAAATCCCCAGACAATAAAGCAATGGGATATACAAGTAGGACTAGAAATATGAACCAGAAAACTAATACCCTTAAGAACGTATACAAGCCCGATAAAAACATGATCTACAAACAATTGGGAGAGTTCAGGTCCACGTCCTTCTTTTCATCATTCTCCACACTCCCACTGGAGCCTTCAGCAGACTGCCCCGGACTTCCGAGATCTTCAAAATCCAAGTCTACGGAATCTAGGGACCTGAAATGGTTATTCAATAACCAATGAGACTACGTATCAGCAAGTTCTATCCCCTAAGACCCGATTAGTAAACCAATACACCCTGTGGTTTGCCTATGCACAACACGAGTCGAGAGGGCTTACCTTGGCCTCGTTTCCACCCGCATATTAGCACAGATCAAACATACACCCAAACAATCACAAAGACGATCAAACATCGATCAAATCGACCTAGTCGATTTCATACCAACAAGACCTCTCACGGTCATTCCATTCAATCAATCAGACTCAAACAATGATCAATCACATCAAATCACACCCAGTTCGAATCATAAATCAATCGACTTAGTCGATTACATGTCAGTCGAAATCATCACACGATCATTCTGACTATTCATTCTCAACTCTCAATCATGGCCTTACAGGCAAGTCTATATGTAGTGGCATCACGCCCCACTCCAAGCGATGTTATATGTAGTGGCATCACGGCCCCACTCAAGACAACTAGAATCGGTGGCATTACGGCCCCGCCAGGCGCGACCTTATCAAGTGGCGAATTACTTGCCCCACCGGGCGCGACCTTTATCGGGTGGCGGAGTACGGCCCACTGGGGCGCGACCTTTATCGGGTGGCGAATTACGGCCCCACTGGGCGCGACCTCTAAAAGGTGGCAAATTACGGCCTCACTGGGCGCGACCTCTAAAAGGTGGCAAATTACGGCCTCACTGGGCGCGACCTTTATCAGGTGGCGAATTACGGCCCCAGGCGCGACCTTTATCAGTGGCGAATTACGGCCCCACCGGGCGCGACCTTTATCGGTGGCGAATTACGGCCCCACAGGCGCGACCTCTAAAAGGTGGCAAATTACGGCCTCCGGGCGCGACCTTTATCGGGTGGCGAATTACGGCCCCACGCGGGCGCGACCTTTATCAGGTGGCAATTCACGAAGAATATAGGTCCGGTCGGCTTATCCACTCTTTCGCGCCGGTCTATCAACCAGACACACGACAAATCATTATTGACTTCCGAACATTCCACACACTTTACAACCCAACAAAACATAAGAATCTTTGAATAAACCTACTTGGCCAGTATCCAATCAATAACTCAATCTCAATCAATTCCAAGCAATTTAGGGTAAATCCTAAAATATCACAATTTATTTAATTCCTATGTAACGTAGAAATTTCGATTAAATAAACTAACGCACATGACGATTAGCACGAAATTAGGTCACCGGCCATCCAGGTTGAATTTCCGGAAAAATAAATAATTAAATAATTAATTTCGAAAATTAAATAAATAAATGATAAATTGATTAGACAATATAAAATCTCGATTAAATAAACGGACCGCACCACAATCATCAACATAATATTAGGTCGCTGGCCATCATCGGTTAATTTTCGGAAAATAAATAATTAATTAATTTAATTCCGAAAATTAATATTTAAATGCCAAAAATTCCACTTAGGCCCGAATTGCTAAATTAACACCTGATAAGGGCCGGGAAAAATCCCAAGAAGCATCCAACAAATACTATAGACAATGCATTAGTTAATCACACAAGTCATCTAACTAATATGCCGTGAAATCAACTAATAAACACTAATCCACTTTAATCCAACAACCTAATTACATTTAACTAACACTAATCAACATTTAAGTGTAATTAACAAACTAAGAAGGCGTTAGAGAATAAAACCCACTCAAAACGACGGCAACGATGCGAGGATCGACTTTCCCCAAAGCGGGCCGAGCATCCGGGCTCGGGAAGGCGGCCAAAACGGGCCACGAAGTCGCTGCCATACCCATTTTTCTCTTCTCTGCTTACTGCTGATTAGGGGCGAAGGAGGGCAGATTTGGAGCTGGTTTGGATCGGGAAGGGGTGAAGGAGCTGTGGTGGTGCCGTGCGGCCAACGGCGGGGTCTCACGGTGGCCGGAAGGAGCTCCGGCAGCTCTTGAGGCATACGGACAGAGGCCGAGACGCAGCTGGGCGTCGGGCAAGCGCTGACGAGCGCGAGCAGCAGTGGAGTGCGGGACGGTGAGCGAGCGGCTGCGGAGCTGCGACGGCGTGCGGCGGCGGCGACTCCCGCTTCGGTGACGTCGGCTGCTGCCCTGCCCCGACGTCCTCCCAAATCTGGGACCCCGAGCAGCAGACGGAGAGGGGCGTCGACGGCGGCTGAAGAGATGAGGGAGAGGCGGAGGGCTTTCGGGCGGCAGTGGAGGGCGCGGGCGACGCGCGGGCAACGGCAGCAAGAGGCGGCGACGGACGAAGCTGCTGCGGCTTCTTCAGTTCTTCGGTTCTTCAAGTTCGCACAGCTAGAAGGGAGGGAGGAGAGAGGCAGCGACGGGAGAGAGAGGGGAGGAAAGAGAGCAACCGGTTTCTCTCTCTTTGGGCCCCACCAACCCAGCTGTCATCCACCCTCTTTTCCTTGCCAAAAATGCCCATTCTAGAAGTTTTTAGATAGGCCAAATTGTTGGGCATAAGTGGCATACGAAATTTGCTAGGTTTTTCCCCCAATTGAACCTTAATCCCATTTGAATTAAATCAAAATGACCCACATTAATTCATTCAACACCTCATCAACCAAATTGATATTTTTCCTTACTCATATAGCCCAATTTATCTAATCGAAATCAGAACCCAAAAATCGGGATGTCACAAAATCTCTACTACCTTGCCATAGGGGCATTGTCAGAATGGAGGTCCAAGGAGGTCATTTCAAAAGAACCACTTGATTTGCTCCGTGAAGACTCCTTCAACTCTACCAATACATCATTTATGTCCGGCCTTTGAATCGCCGTTGCTCGCGTGCAAGACATAGCAATCTCCACTACTTTCCAAGCCGAGTTGATGTCCAGTTTTCCTTGTAACATTGGATCCATAATTCCCTGTATATCACCACTTTCGATGATGGGAATCAGCCATTGAATAAGGTGAATGCTGGTGCTGCCATTAAGACTTCTCATTATTGCAGGTCGTCCTGTGATCAACTCGAATAGTACGATTCCAAAACTATAAACATCACTCTTCTTGTTAAAGTTTCCAGAAGATTGGATCCTGGGGGGAGGAAAAAAAATACAGATCTTTATATCAAAGATGAAATCCTAGGTTATGTCAACATTATTATGCAAATTGAGATCCTGAACTGAACCAGAATAGTAATATTGAGTTTTAGCCTTTACTCAGGGTCCATGTAGCCAGGAGTGCCCACAAGAGAAGTTGACACATAAGAGTCTTTTTCTGTCATAAATGCTCTTGACAAGCCAAAATCAGCTATTTTGGCTTGGAAATCTTCGTTCAACAAGATGTTAGTAGTCTTCAAGTCTCTATGGATGATGGGTGGCTTGCAACCATTATGCAAATAATCCAAACCTAAAATCCTCCAAAAAAAAACCGTGTCAAAAATACCAAGGCAATGATAGGAAGAAAATGTTCGACTATGGATGTCTTCTTCACATACCTTGTGCTGCATCTATAGCTATTTTCAGTCTCTTACTCCATGTCAAGACTTTTGAATGGTCCTCTGTCGACTGCACCTTAACTTTACATATGAGCAAGAAATAGATTTTTTCAGAATTATTTTATAGAAGAAATAACACAACAAAACATAAATACGCACCTGACAAATGTTGCCTTAAATTTCCATTGGCCATGTATTCATATATTAGTGCCACGTGCTTGGAATCATCACAATATCCCAACAAAGAAACCAGGTTTCCATGGTGAACAATCATTAAGAGTTGAGCCTGCATTATCATAAGTTTGCATTATCAAAACATATACCGATAATAATCTACTAGGATGTTTCTAAATTACATTAGTGTAAATGAGCACAAGTTGAGTTTAAAAGGAGAAGTGATTCCATCACCCTATCTAACCTCGGCTTGAAATTCCTTGTACCCTTGCTTCGATGATTCAGAGAGCATCTTCACTGCAACTACCGTGCCATTATCTAGTGTACCATGATATACCTTTCCAAATCCACCTTCACCAATCACTCGTCTAAAGTTCCCGGTGATTCTTGAAACCTCTCCATACTTAAAAGGTTGATTCTTAAATATCAACGTCCTTTCACTAGATTCTGTACCGAAAAGGTTCCAATGAGTATTGCGACTACCGCTTTGGATAGCAAACTTTTAAGGCAAATAACTCCAACAGCATCCTTGACAATTGAAAACGTTCGAGGATTTGGATCTCATTTGAAAAATGATTTCAATCTCATATATTACTCCGAAGTCTATCTAATCGGTTAACATCTGAACTGACAAATCATAATAGTGTGCCTCTCGAATTTTTTAGAATTATTTTCAATGGGGCCTTTCCAAAGAGGTTTTCTCTCCTAGAAATTAATGCTGATGAGATTAGTTGGGTGCCACAAAAATTGATTACCCCATGTCACAAAAAAAGTTACAACTATTTTCATAGGTAAAGTTGTTCTCGTGTATATATTAAGGGTGAGCATGGTTCTAGAGTATAACCTACAACTTGAGAACCGAACCGATGGAAACCTATCCAGTTCTAGGTTTCAGGGTATGCAGAGTAAGTTTTGGGTTCCAAAAATTAGGGAACCTATTTCGACGGATAGGTTTCAGGTTCTAGGTAAGTAGAACTTGGAACAACTTTTTGTATTTTTCTTGGTTTGTGTCTTTGTGCGATCACATAGTTTCCGTGGCGTCCAATTATAAAAGTATAATCTGGAACCACTAGTTTGAGTTTTCATTTTATGACTTAGACTTTTATTTTGTTAATAATTTATATTTTTCGTGCATTTTCATAACATGTTGTAGTTAGTTGATTGTAGAAGCAAGTAGTGGTAATAAAAGGTGACGCTTAATTGCAATCATTCAATTAATAATACAAGTGGAATTTAGGTAGACCTTGAAATTTGTGACAATGTAGGTTCCACATTTTAAGTTCAAGGGTATGAAGGGTAGGTTTTAGATTCCAAAAAATGAAAGATGTTTCAACTAGCAGGTTCTAGGTGGAACTTGTACGAAAACTAGAACTGCTAAACCCTAATATATATTCGTCTGTAACAAAATTGCACACAATATTGTGCGCATTGCTAAATGCAAAATCAAAATTATAGGAGTGTGAGTTTAGGTCTGACTGCATATTACACTATGGTTCTAAAACTTAAATCTAAAAATGCGAGAAATACTTCAAAAAAAAATAAAATAATAGTAGCGGTACTTTAGCTGATTAAAGCTCAATTTATATAATACTCAAAACTATTCAGATATATAGAACTCAATTTATCGTTATGATAGGAACATATATATTTAAACATACAACTGTAAAGCATTTATTGTCTCAGTAACCGATTAACATTTGTTAGGAAGCTTCAAATAATGTTTTCGCCTCTTCAAATTAGGGAATTCACTTTCCTAATTCTAGCCTTGAATGCTTTTTATGAATGTTAATGATTTTTTGTTGACTTATTATTTTCAGCAAACCAAAAAGAGAAAGTCCATAAAACTAATTTGCAGAAAACTCATTCACTTAGACAAACACATCCTTAGGGAGCATTGAAATGTCAGGGACAAAGTTGTCCAAAGTTGCACTCTGAAGTTGTTATAAGTCATTCCCGTACATAGCAAGTTACTTTCGATAAAAGAATCAGAAATTTGATTGTCGATAATTAAGCTGAATAATGTACATTTTGTGATGTTGATGCAACCACGCTATAGTGATCCCTGTATCTCTCATCTCCATTTATTTGTGATTATTATGTAATTCATATTACTAGCATCAGGAAATTTTGATTAAAGCTACCTTTACTTTCTAATGCAATGTGGATGAGATTGTAAAAGAACACTCTTAGGATGTGTGAGAAAAGATACCTAGTTGCTAAGTTGTATATTATCAACTAAATTATCCTAGAAAAGACATTGTTGCAGATAGAACTGTACCAAAGTGAAAAGCAAATTCAAGAATGTCATCAAATGTAATGCACGGCATAGGTAAGAAAACTGACCTGTTGTCCGTTTCCGTTTAATTAACCAAATAGTAGCCAAAGCACTAAAGAGAACTATGGAGAAGCCTGAAACTGATGGCACAACTAAAATGAGGATGGTATTTTGTTTCTTCTTCTGCCGGCAAGGATCAGCTAGGAAAAGATTTGGGTTTCCCATCAAACTGCCAAAAAGAATGAAGGAGCTGAACTTATATTCCTCTCAAAATATGTCCGGATTCATTTGCCAAATGCTTATCACGAGCCTGTAAAAGTTGCGTAACGAGAGGGAGAGAGGGAGGGAGGGAAGGAGGGAGGGAGTGAGGGAGCACCTCATGCTTAAACTATTTTCTGCAACCCTTTTCTTAAGAGCTTCAGGAACCGATCCAATCAAGCTATTTCCACTCAAATTTCTGCAAATGTAGCCATGATTAAAGATTTGTCCACTTTGAATACTTTGTTGCTTCACTTAGACACATTAACTTACAGCAATCTTAGATTTGGTAATTCTGCTAGAGTTTCTGGTATTGCTCCTGTAAGCTGATTGTTGGATAAATCTCTGGAAAAGAAAAAGTTTAGAACACCTAATCTCAAGTTAACCAGTTCCATAGCCAAAAGCAGGATGTTTCCCACACATTAGGGCAATATTTCAACAGCTTATGTCTCCTAAAGCACAACCTTAATCATGAGTTGACTCCCTTGGGTTACTTAATCAAGAGTGATGTGCAAACACAACTAAATAAACAGGCGATGAAACTTACAAGTATTCCATAGTTGATACATATGAAAATGACGAGATTATGTTGCCACTCAAATTGCTTGAGCTCAAATTCCTGACCATCATAAACCAAAATAGGAGATCCTGTCATTGCCATCTTTCTAGAGGCAGATTTTTTGCTACAATAAAGAAAAGTTAGTGCAATATATTCTTCAGAATTAAGGTGCTCCTGGTGTAAATGTTTGAGGTACTAGAAGACCATTCATAATCGTCAATCTCATTACGTGCATGGATCTTCCTACCTCCTTGTTCTGTAAATTATGGTTATTACTAGACCTAGAGTACCTAAATATTGTTTTCAGATGAGCTAATACTTGCTCGTACACAATGCAATTTGGAACACTTATGCAAAAATTTGAAAGTAAGTTATTGGTGCAAAAAGTTGCACAGACAACTTAGCGATATGTTGGAAAAGAACAAAGCATTTATTGCCGATCAATGAGTATAAAACTTGTTATGATCGACCCCATCCGTATTAAGCAACCCCCAAAAAATATATATTGGAGATGGTGACTTTTGAAGGTGGGTACCAATTTAGGGATCAGTTTATGAGAGTTTATAAGCTCCCTTCTATACCATCGGAGCCTTGGGGTGTCAAAAACTCCTTTTAAAAGATTGAAGTTCTCACCATGCCCCCATAGCCTGGCGGCACTCTTACCCCTTTCGACGTGTGAGTTGGTCCAGTCTAACTCTCATGGCAATCTTAGTAGCCCTGCAAGTGGCCTAATAATTACTCTCTGCCTTGGTCAAGCCAACTTGCAATATATAGTATTGTATCCAAGAACGAGTGCTCAAGAACGAGTGCTCCACTCCTATTTTGTGATAGCCCAAAAATGAGTAGTGGAGGGTATCGTACTCTAATAATGATTTTTAATATCCTAGTCAAATCCATGTGGACGAAGCCCAAAACGGCTAATCAAGCGGCTGACTTTTGGGGCCAGGTGTCAAATTTTTAGTCACCTCACGTGCTCTGTCCCATTTCACGAGAGACTATAGGTGTAACGTAACTACACGACAGAATTTCTCGGTCTATTTGAGAATTCACGCCTGAATGATTGCATTGATCTTAACTGTTCTTTCTCGCTAATATATAGAACTTCCGGTTTTCATGATGAAAGGAAATTTTTCTTTAAGTTTCATCTAGAAAATCAGTACTATCTAAGAAACAGTGTCAGATGACTCACAGTGATATAATTCTTGGAGGATTTCCATAGCTACAATTTAGACCATCCCATTTGTATTCACTTGGTACGCACGGATCACCTTGCCAGCTTTTTCTCTCAACGTGGTATGCTGCTTTGATGTCATTGATAGCTTTCACTGTGTTTGAAATCACCAAAAAAATCTATTATTTAGAGAGAAGAAAGGAGATAGAAAATGTGGTTGCGATCAGATATGAGTTATATAGACTTTCAGCTTCCAAAAGACTTGTAACATTTCGCGGCTTTGACTTGAAGGCTAGCATAAAAAAGTATCCAAAGCAGGGAATTAAGCAGATAGCAGAGTAATACTTAGCCACATCTGGTCATTCCAACAAAGCAACTATTGCTCAGAATTCACGAATAACATAAGACCCGCAATGGAGACTAGTGTATTTAGCATAGGATTCCCTAAATCTTCCTTATTGACAATGGAATATCTGTCCAATTATTACTGATGTCAACTGTAGCACAACTATAGAAAGTGTATGTCGACAATAAAAACATGTAGAAGAATAAAAGCACACCATCATCTTGTGTTGTGGGCACATTCGGAAGATCACCAACAGTATAGAACTCCACGGCATTGAGTATAGGTGGATTTCCAGATTTATTCGTCGATTCAATCGAGAAGATGATGAGCGACCCGCTAACTGGAGTGGAAACTACAACCACTGGCTTCAAGTATTCAAGGCTTACCGTCTTCGTGAATTGATTACCATTCATGGAAATTGTGAACTCCCTTTGTAGGCCACTCGTCAGTCTCTCAATCTCTAGCGAAATGAAAGTATACAATCCATTTCTGCGAGGAGCTCGAAGGTACCCACTGAAATTGCAAGGGAAAACTAGCATTCATTGATCTTTGAGCAGTTTGGAGAACTTCCCAGGGAACCTTGTATTTATCCGCATCAATGTCGTTAGATAATTGAGTGGAAGATGTGGTGTTCAGTATGAACCAGTTTTTAAAGTTTTGAGCTGTCCAGATCCGATCGTAAACATCAACAGGGTACCTGTGTGCGGCATTTCGACAATAGTTGAAGAGCAAACTATTAAGTAATTGACTAAGTGACTAGCAAATGCCAATTCATATGGATCTGCAATAGGAATGTTGAAGCTACTATACTCAACAGAAGTAAATGTTTATACCATACATCACTTCTTATAGTTCAATTCATGAAGTTCTAATATGTACTTCTTATAGATTTTTTACAATTTATAATAGGTAGAATTTTAAACGATATATTAATAATAAGATTCTAATTAACATATTGGAATTTAAGGAAGGAAATAGTCAAAGAACCTTTTATTTATTGAAGAAATAATTTGTGTATTTTTTTATTTTGCATTTTACGTTTTTTTATTTTTACTTATATGCTAATATAAAATATTATGTTAACATTATGGTAGGAAAACCGGTTTTGGAAAGAGTACAATTGGGAACCTACTTTAACCACTGTTGGACAATGTTAAATAGTCAACAAAAATGGAAATTAAACACTTTTAAAAGAATGATCAATCACAAATTAGAACTGTATTTCTCAAACATGTAATCTAAAGTATTTTTTCTTTAGTAAACGTACTTGTATACTAATACAAAATATTATGGTTACATTTGAACTCGTTTGATAGGAAAGAGGTACAATTAGAATAAAGAAATAACAAAAAGAGAGGGAGAGGAACAAGTTTTATTTTTAGATTGCAAAATGAGTGGGGTTCGCCAAAAAAAAATACTCATTCCAAGAAAAATTATCAATCCCTTTCAAGAAAATTGATCAAACCCCTACAAATTGAAATCATGTGTCAACCTAAAAAGGCAACTGAAAAAGATACTGTTATATTTAAGAGCCATGTATTGTGTATCCGCAAAAAATTGACATTTATGAGATTTTGGAAAATCATCTTATTATGGAAATATCTGAATTATTAATTATTAGTAGAAATAATTATTGACACCACTTAAAGGAATTGAACATACATATATGCATATATATGGAAAGAGAAAAACAAGGCTTTTACAAGATATAAAATATTTAAATTTTCTTGAAATACTGAGAGATCAGATAAAATCATTAATTTAAATAAATTTTCTATTTATATAATATTTATACAATCTTGGAGATGAAAAAAGGATTGTGATCCTTTATATGTATGAGATACTCTTTACTAACAGTAGAGATCTAGAAAATGCTTGTGAACCTATACAATTTTTTTTTCTCATGTGTTCGCTGATTGATAGAAGCTAAAAATTACCAAAATTAGTAGCAGGCAAATCCCATGGTATGCAAATTCTACACACGAAAAAGTTCCTTTGGATTTAGTAAATAATACATGTACAAACGTTACCTTAAAATAAATTAGTAATGTTATGAAATTGTCACTTTTTTGGATTAGAGTGTGATTAAGAAAAAAATAAATTCATGCATGCCTGGTAGCAGGTAGGTCGGGGAACATAATTACGTTTGTTGACATTACAATATACCTACAATAAGTGAATTTCCTCATATTACAAAATTTTCATTTTACAATGTCAGTAAATCTTTGTATTAAAGTTTATCTATCAATGTTGCATTAATAATTTTTCCCCAACCACATCATCTGATGGTGAGTTTTCTTCAAATACTATATGCAACTCAAAATCACTCTTAAATTTATTTAATGTCTATAACTTATGTATAAAAACAGACTTTCTTTTATGACATTAATGTTGTATAGTAAATAATTTGTAATATTATTGTCAATACCCAATTCAAATTATTATTATAGTATATAATTCATAGAAGGTTAGTTAATTTTTATGTACATAGCGGAGCTGAAAATTATTACAAACGAATACAAAATTTTGTAATGGCGTTGAAATCTTTTCCAGAATAGATCAATGAGTTCGCTTGTTACGATGGAGCATGTTAGGCTGCTTTTGATACCTATCCGAAATTCTTAGATTGATTTGAGTCATAATTTCAATATTTCATATAATTTTTCTTCTTGGAACCTAATGGTTTTTCTGTTCCTCTCTTCATTCTTTTTAATCATCTAATGATTTTTGTGGCAATCTTTGACAACTATTATCATTTTCTCAATTATCTTTATTGCTCATTTTATTTACAAGGGAAAATTTCAAAAAAGAGTATGAAATATCCTCATTTTCTCAAATAAGGGTTTGAAGTAGACATTATTTCAAATAAATGCCCGAAGTGCTCTTATTTTCTCAAATAAGAGTTTGAAATGGACCTTATTTCAAATAAAACATGAAGTGCGTATATTAATCTCAAAGAATGAACTCACTAGTTGTGAGGGGCAATTTTATCTTTTAAAATTTTTAATTTTTTTCCTTTATTCAGTTTTTCCTTTTAAAGAAAAAAAAATAAAAATTAAAAAAATAAAGGAAAACACGGCTGCCCATCGCTAGTTGGGCGACCTAGGCGAGGGCCAGAGACCTTCACCCAAGGCTAAGGTGAGGGCGAGCTACCCTAGCTACGTGGGAGAGGGTGGCAAACCTTTCTCAGATCTAGGCGAGGGTCACCCGCCCTCGCCTCGGCTCCGGCAAGGGTTGCCAGCCCTCGCCCAGGCACTGATGACCCCACCGGTCTTCGTTGCCAACCCACTAGTGATGGGATGGCGGCCCTATGTTTTTCCATTTTTAAAGTTTTTTTTTAAATTAATCTAATTTAATTTAAATTTAACTTGTGTTTGGACGAAAACACCCTTGATTGCTGGAATATTTTGCTGGCCAATGAGCCGGCAAGGCTAGGCCCTTATTAAAAATAGTCATAACAACTTCATGCCCTTTTTTGAGACTAATATAGCCACTTCATATTCTTATTTGAAATAAAATTCACTTGTCCTTATTTAAAAAAATAAGAGCACTTCATATCATTATTTGGAATTTTTCTTATTTACTACAATTACTATACATCTGTATTTCAAAAATTAATTGATCACCTGATAGAAGAATTCAACCTTCCTCCGATGTCGTACCGCCAATTGAGTCGCAAGAATCCGTACCCAAACCGGTAGATGTCATCATCAAGACGTTTTGTCCCAACGCCGTAATGAAAGGCACTCCATTGCCAGTGTTCACAAGACATACTTGCATATCATCTGCCTGGGATACGTACATGATTTCTTCATATATAAATGTCGAAGAGCTCACTGTGGCCCAATAATTAACGTCAATGTATAGGTCGAATGAAGTCCGATGCTTCATATCATGTTTACTATACCGAAATGACGCCCTAATCAAATAGGCGTTGTTCTTGGCTTGACCTGGTTTTAAAGTGCAACAGTTCCTCGTTCCGTTAGGAAAGCGCCTTGCACCCTTCTCATCGGTGAATTCAGCAGATGCTCCACAATCAACGTTAACGAAACCTTGTAAGTGTAGAGAAAAGAAAAACTCAGTGAAATGGAACGACGGTTTTTGTTGGACCATTAGAGCAAGTTCAGTGAATCTCGATCATTCACAAAATTCCACACTATTTTATCTAGCATGTCAACAATTTGAAGCCGAGATCAAATGAGAATGAATATAAAGAAAAGAAGAAACCATTTTGTTTAATTAATGATTGTGATTTACAAGGAGATAATAACCAAAAAAAAAAAAAAAAAAAAAAAAAAAAATCATAAACCTATTGTACGAATGCCAATTCAAAAACTTTTTAATCTAGCCAATTAAGTCATAAACCTTTAAACGATAGTCAATTTACTAATTTTAGTCCTTTTAGCCAATTTTGATAGAAAAAAAAAAAATAGCTCATGACGCAGCTAACATAGACAATTTTTGAAATTTTTTTAAAGTTTTCATAATTATCTTTTAATTTTTTTCATTTTTTTCCATTGTGGACAAGGGCGCAAAGCCCTCTTTAGATCTAGGCAAAGGGCACACTCCCTAGCAGCTGACAAGGGCCTTCGCCCAACGGCTAGTGTGCTGGCCATAGCTGGGGCACGGGCAACCCTCACTGACCACAATGAAAAATAAAATTCAGAATTTAAAAAAAAAAAATAATAATATCATGCCTGCTTGCCTGAAATTATTAACTTTTTTTTGGACTGCAAATCCCAAGTTTGATATCTGGTATATCGAATGAATCGATACATTTTGCTAGCATTTAATCTTGTGATGTTCTTATCACATACAAAAAGCATTCCACAATATTCCAAAGTAATGAGAAGCACGAAACTCTACTCCGAGATAAAATCAGCATCAGATGCAAACTCAGAAACTCTTCTCAATGCGGAGCGAAGGGAGAAGAGAGAGAAAGAGAGAGAGACCTGAATTTTTTTTGGCTTGAACCACGACGAAAATTCCTGAAGCTAAAGAAGCAAGCAATGCGAACGAGAAAGCTGTAATTGATCTTTGCATCGTCATGGAGTAATGGAGATTGTCGAAGAGAGCAAATGTGAGGAAGATATATGCATGCACCGCATTTATATCAATGTCAAGAGCTCTTGATACGACGGGCTGACATCATCCTAATGGCTATGGGCCAATATATTTCCATCGGTATCTAGTATTTCGTATCCTGATTTTCCTTTTTTGCACTTTATGTTGTTATAAGAAGACCAAGACTTGCTGCTAGGTCTTCGTGAATATGTATCAAAGTCTAAGAACCAAAAGAAACGTTAATAGACTGCTTTCGATTGACGACATATCGACCATTGGTATATTAAATATAATATATCGAGATTGACGTCATGACCGTTTGGATTGTCCCCTTAAATGCGCACCCTGCTTCTTCTTCTTTTTTTTTTCTTTTTTTTTTTCCTTGAGAATATCCTATATGGAGTTGAACCCAAATGCGAAGAGACGAGGAATAAGTACTTGCTTTCTTATTATGCACAATTATATCGTCTCCAAAAACTCTGAACTATCTTTGTGGAGACAGCAGTGATTAGCAAGTGTGAGCATTTATCTCGCCGTTCATACCGTGATTAGTTAGAGTTCCTCTTCCCTCTTAGCGAATTTCTGGTCTTAAAATTTGTTTACATTAGTTAGGATCACCATAGGAACACATGGTTAAGTTTTTCTTAGACACAGGGACAAATTTGAGTAGATATTGATGTTTTACCAGCCTATCAAATGAATATGTTCGGCAAATCCTCATATCTTGACTCTGAGAATATTGTACATTTTATACTTTTATGGTGAGCTTTAGCCTCCTCTTGTTATTGCCGCCTTATCAATGCAGCAAAAGACCAAAACTCTAGTTATATCACTGCAAAAACCATGAGAGCAAAGCCGTGGAAGGACTTACCTGTCGCTGATAGTTGTTTCTGTCAATTACCATTAGCCATATAGTCGTAGATTAACGCCATATTATCAAAGTCATCACAATATTTGACAAGAGAAAAGTGGAAGTGGTGAACAATCATCAAGAACTGTGCCAGCAAAAATTAAGGAATTGCTTTTGTAGACAACACAGATTGGTTTACTTAGGACGCGTTTGGCAACCGGCCAAACAGTGAAAATTTCTATTATTTTGTTCCTGGAAGTAAATTTGGAACAAAAATTCATTTGGTAAAATTTTTGTTTCTAAGAACAAATTTCTATTTTTTTGTTCATGGAATTAGATTTGGAACAAAATCAAAAAGTAAAAAAAAGTTGATTATTTGTTCTCATGAACAATTTCAAAATCAAGCCAACTTATTTTTTCTCTTTTCTCTTCTTTCTTCTTGTTCTTCCCTCTCTCTTCTTCTTCAACCATTGCCGCCGCCACTGCCATTCGCCGCCACTAGTCGCCGATGACTGGTTGTGCGAGGTTCGGCAAGGTTCGCCGAGGCTGGCTAGGGCGAGGTCCGGCAAGCCATTGCGAGGTCAGCGGGCCTGGCCATTGGCGAGCCTCGCCAATGGCTGGCAACGCTCTGGAGAGGTCGTACCAAACGCAATTCTATTTTGGGAATAAAAATTTTGAAAAGTTACCAAACGATTTAAAATACTTAAGAATTGTTTCCGGAAATAGAATAAAAAAAAAATTATTTAATTTGTTTGAATGGTTACTAAATTTGCTTTTGTAAGCATGTATTGGCGGCATGTAATATGAAGAAGTTTGGACCAAATAATAGTAAGAGATGTGATCACCGCATGTGAGCTCCGCATGAAATTCCTTGTATCCCTGAGATTGGCTACTCCACCTTTTCAAATTCAATCAAAGACATCCTTTGGATACCCGATGGATGCATTAGGCAACGTTCACTAAATTTGATTATGGACCTCGTTCATGACACGTGGCATATGTTTTGACTCTCAATAAATAAAAGGACAAGAGGGATGCATTTTTCGCCATGATCTAAGGGCTGACAGATGGGTTAAACCCGGCTAATTAGTTCAACCTCGTCAAATATGAATTCTCTGGGGATAGGTCAGGATTTGTTAATATTATGAAGAGCCCAAAATTTCAACTTCACGAGGAGACAGTGTATTCTGCTACCCCACATTTCTTTCCGAGGAGAAAAATGCGATCCGAAATCGAACGGGTAGAAGGCGTCGTCGATATAAAAAGAACTCCAGAACCAACGTTGTCGGGGAGACGTCATCCGCCGTAGTCACCTACATAATTTCCTTGTATATATATAATTTCCTGGTTGTGCCATCATAGTTTCCGTACCAAAGGAGGCCCAAATCAAGTTCTCATTGCCCTTGCCTTGGGGCGGTTCCTCGTTCCATTCAGGAAACTCCTCAAATTCTTCGACCTCATTTCGCCTTTCACGCCGAAGTTCTCGCCAGACACTCGCATGTTCCTTTCGGGATTAACGAATGCGTGCCATCTGGTGATATATGTCGTGATCAAGATAGGTGTTGGTGGAATTATGAAATATGAATTTTTATGCTTAAGATACTTACTATTTAGTAAAACATAGATGAGAAATCAAATTGCGTGTCCGCTACATCAAGTGACTCCTATCTTCCACGACCAAACCTCAAGGACAACCCTTAGAATCAAATAACCACACTATGAAGTTCTAGATCACTAATGTGACTGCCTCTGAATTAACATACTCAATGTTTTGTCCACTTTGGCCCATCTCATACTGAGTCTCACGGTTTTGTCATTTGACATACAGGCAAGCACTTTTTGTAGAGTCACTAATTTTGATAGTGCTATAGCTTCTAGGTCTTAACTTTGGAGTTCCAAAAGTTTCATTATGTCAAAAGATACCTCCATGAGTCAATTTTAGTTTTTATATATACTCTCTCCCAATTCAATGTGCAATTCAGCTTATTTCTGCCCTCTTCGTCATCATAGAAGCCCATCAGGAACAGCACCTTGTTCAAGCCCTTTGGCCTTGGCGACCATTCTCCACCTTCGTCGGACAGGGTTATTATGCTTGTTTTCACATAACTATAATTCTAAACATAACTACAACTCAGAACATCCCCTGTCTAGTTGCTTGAGACACATGGATCACATTGGCTACTCTCTTTATTTAGGCAATACATTGAGTGAGTTAATTTCACCATAATTTATATCACAATAATATTAGTGTTGTTATCAAGAATTGTAATGTTGTGAAAATAGACAAAACATTTTATATATTTAACTTGAAGTGATTTCCTGAAATGTATGCGACGCAAAGTGTAGCCTTTCACCTTTTGGGGATGAACCAAGTGAAGAGTGGCCTTTTAACTATTAAAGTTGCATCTCCTAGAGCTCATAGAAGAAAACGCTATCATATTCATCCTAGAATTTTCACAAAAAGTTTATTGAAGCTAAATTTTCACCGCACCTTTCAGAAAACTTAGGTCGTTGCCTTTTCTCGCCACTAATGGTTCCTCATTCAATCCAACATCATCTCTCTTCCGATAAGCAAAAAGGCGAGTGACTCTAAGGGTGCATTTTGTGATGCCCCAGAATGTCAGACACGAGACGTGTCTTTTCCAATTACTATTATAAGCATGTAGAAGCACAACAAAATTTTCACAACACCCCACATAAGAAAGCGCACGGGTTTAATAAATATACATATGCATCTTCTTTATAATAACATCAGTAGCTACCAACTTAATACAATATTAAGCAAAACACAACAAAATACATAGTGCTAGGATCGTCACACCACTCCACCAAAATCGACTACCTTGCCCATCATCAAGCCATTACCGTCGAAACGAGGGGACCATCGAAACCTCTAAGTTGTCCAACAAAGCCCTCGTAACTCATACCAAATAACTACATTTAGTATATACTACTACTGATTCAAGTATAAGAACATACTTCACAAACACAATTGAAATGCATGAGAACTTCGAAAAAATCAATGGCACCGATGAGTAGGATCAGATTACAATGTTCATAAGCAAAGTGAGCTCTCCTTTCGTGAAACCAACCAGCATACCATAGGAAGCCTCCGGAGTGGGGTCCTTTAGAAAATCTATCATGTTAAAACAGCTTTGGTTGGAAATGTATGGTCTTAGAACCACAAATCTTTGTAGTGGATTTTTGAAATCATTTATTTCAGACAATTGTATGAAGCATCCAAATTCGCTTAGGTGAGAAAAGAGCCAAACCTGTAAAATTTTCACAAAGGCTCGCATGATTTTTCCACGTTTTCTTTAAACGATTAAGGGACGAGATTATTTCGGCTAAAATCATGTTGACATAATTTTTCCCCCTTGAGACCTAATCAACCACACTTGTTATTGAGGGACTTATGGCATCTTTTTTATGGGAGAAAATGATGAACCCAAAAAAGGCTAGGAGGAAAATCTCACTTTTTGGCTCATTGGTTGATTTTCAAAACAATTGGTCAAAAACGATAGTGGGCGGGTATTATGGTTGGTTTCTAGAATTTGTCTTATAACATGAATTTCAGTTCTTAAAAGTCATGCTAACCCACACATCGGGTTAATACCTATTGGTGGCCTGACAAGCTTATTCTCGAGAGGCATTCCAATAATGGTGTTGTATTCTTCCAAAGTTGGGGTTAGCTCAAACCTACTAAACATAAAGTGGATGTCCTTAGACAATGAAAGTGTGCTATTGCCTATAGAACTTCGAGATAAATAGGGATTTAGAACAACGATAGAAGATGACCAATTTGGCTTTTACGCACTTTTAGGCAAATTGGAAGCAAATTGGTCCAATTGACCCCACCATTTGAAGAACTTTGCTTTGGGGGCGGGGATAAGCTAGATATTGGGTGCGTTTGGTTGGACTTTTGAGGAAAGCCATAGGGAAAATGCGAAGGACTTTAGGTTGAAAGGGACTTTTTAGAATGCAAATTGTGTTTGTTAAATTACAATTTAAAAGTCCATTATGAAGTACCTTTGAGCAAAATGGTGTTTGGAGGAATTATATTTATAAATGACTTTTGTGATAAAAAAAAATTATTAAAAGAAAAAAAAAATTGACTAGCAAGGGCAGGCGGCCGCCGGCGATTGAAATCTATCGCTGGCAGCCGACATTTGACTTAGGCAGCCTTGGAGACAAGCGGAGAGGGCCGCCCTGGGGTCGGGCGACCCCTGAAGACCACCAGCTAGGGCCTCCCGGACGTGGGGCGACCCTCGGCGAGGGTCCTCGGACATCGGGCGACCCCGTCGTGACCTAGTTCTGGGGTGACGAGGTCACAGGAGGACCTCGCCGCCCTCGAATCAGGTCGCGCCCGCCGCCCCCGGATTTGGGTCGCGGTGAGGTCAAGCAACCTCCGGCGACCGTTGCGACCTAGATATGGGGCGGCGAAGTCACAGGAGGACCTCGTCGCCCCCGGATCTAGGTCGTGGCGGGGTCGCACAACCCTGCCACGCCCTAGATTGGGTCGCGGCAAGATCAGCGACCTAGATCTCGTCGCGACCCACGTTGATCGCCACAACCTAGACAGGGTGGCAGTCATGCCACTCCCCAGCGACGGCCGCTTGGGCCACCGCGACCATGCTGAGCAGTCGGCGGCCGCTCACAGCTTTGAGCAACACATCGGCCAACGTCAACGAAGAAGAAGATGAACAATCCAATGACGAGGGCAAAACCGGAAAAATCGAGTAAGTGAGTATAATTTCAGAAGAAGAAAAAAAAATGAACAGTGCCTATTGTATGCCAAGAAAGTTGAAAGCCCAAGGCACCCTCACACCTACCTTGGGCTTTCAGCCTTGAGAAGGCCAATTTTGGCCTAATGGGAATTTCAAAATTGTTCCCAAACACCCAACATTTACCCTAAAGATCCTTGGAAGCCCAAAGATCCTTTGCAAAGCCAATTCCAAATGCACCCATTGTCTCTTCCCATCGCATATAAACTAGCAAATCGACCTAAATTGGCATGGGCCAATAAGGTAAAAAGACCGAGTAAAAAAAAAAGGTAAATAAATCACTTTACTTTGACATACGTATGATATGTGCGGCTCGATGTCTAACTGAAAAGGTTTAGAGAAATTAAGAGGGTATTTGCCCGTCGCAGTCTCGTGTTGGCATCCTACCTTCTTAACCTCGGCTCTACCTAAAGAAATTCAGGGAAAAGAAATGCAACATTTACATCACATCCCACATTCAAGGTTGTATCTTTCTTAATACCATCCTAAATATCCTATAGTGGCCCAAGTCTAGTGGCCGGGTTGTGTATGCCACATGTAGTTCTAAAACATTAAAACATACATCACAGTTTATAATCACAAAATAATTTTTCTATTAAAATCAATCTTTAAGCTACTAACTTGCAAAAAAAAAAATATACCCAAGTTAGCGAAGCATTTAAACAAAAAAGGCCTAGGTCCAAAAAAGATTGTCCCCAGTTTACGTGATGGTGCGTACGAAGGCTAATGGCTTGCTAAGTTTATTAGGCTTAATGCGGGCTCTCCCAAGCCCACTAATTTTATAGGTTAAATTCAACATGTATCGGAAATTTAGGGATTTCATTGCATAATAAATTAAGATTGAGGGAGCTATTTGAAACAAATTTAAAGTTCATGGATAAATTATGGGTTTTCTCTGACAAAATTCGTTTTGAGGTGGAAGCACGGATTTTAGAGATCTCTTTTTTGCGGGATCCGGAGATCATCTTCATCCACGAAAATCGTCTCGAGCGTCGGTTATCGTAGATATCGCCTTCCATCACAGCGTCCCAAGTTACGCTGAATGAATCTCCCCCATGGCCGATCATCACAAGTCCCAGCGCCGCCGCCGCCGCCGCCGCCGCCGGGGGCGGTCATCTTCCCCACCTTCGTTAACCGCAGCGGTTTTCTTCTTCGGAGGCGCTCTTTTTTAGAGAGAGAAACAGATACCATACGCGGAGAGCCAAGAGGCTTCGAGAGAGTAGAAATCGATCCTCCAGGCTCGTCAATCGTCTCCGAAATTGCCCGTCGTCAGGCTCCGGTTCTGGAAGAGCGCAGGACCCGCTGCTCCGTTTCTCCCCCGGCCGAGAAGTCTGATTGATTTCGGTCTCGACTGAAGCTTCACCACCCGGGGCGTATCCTCATCGGCGACGAGTTTCCATGGCTGTCTCGGGGTTTCACTCGATCATCGATCGTGATTAGAACCTCGACGATTCGTCGAGGCGTTTCTGGGTCGTTGCAGCGCTGGTCTATCTGTGAGAAGTGGCCCGAAGTTTGCATAACGCTTCGACGATGATGACCGAGGTGAGCTTTTCTCAATCTTTTTCTCCTTTTATATTTTCATCGCGCTGTTCATGTGTTGAATTATTGTCTGTGACGCCGTGAATTCGAAGATCTTCGAACGATCAGTGGTGGTCGATGGCAGTGTTCTATTGATGGACGGTGGTCGGAGGCGACAGCCATGGCGCCGATGGCCGGAAGTAGTGAATAGCGAATTTTTATACATTCGTGGTTTAAGATTTGAGGGTAGATTGATCTCTGTTTTTAAACCTTAAAGTTCATGAGACATGGCGTAAGTTGTTTCATGTCCGGTGACACCGTGAGGAAGACGATGGAATGAAAAAAGGAAGAGAAAAGGTTAGAATTAGAGTGGGCCTGAATATGAAAGCTCGGATTGTGCCCATTAGCCCGGTCCGAATCCTCAATCTCAGAAACTAAAAAAATATAAAAATTTAAAAGAATCTGAAAAAAAAAAAAAAAAAAAAAAAAATTGGAAAATTTGTTAGAAAAACAAACCTTGATTAGGTTGTTAGGTCTTAGTATTAGAGTTGGTTTAGTTTCAATTAGATAGTTAGGAATGGTTTAAGAATGATTTAGTTTCTTTAATGTTTACCTCTGTCAAGGATAGGACCAAACCGGCCAATCCGATCAGGTTTGGATAGTCCAATATGCTCATCTCTATCTGTATCTTATGTCTCTAGCAATTCAAGGACATCTAATTGCCACAATGGAGGGCGATTCTTTCTTCAGGTTAATAAATAGGGGACAAAGTTAGCTCCTTCGCCAAAAATGAAGATAAAAACTTGAAATTGAAGGCAAGGACTTTGATATCCTATATGAGAGCCCAAATTATACATCCATATCATATATCTTAAGTGCAGCCCCACTCTTTGTCGCAAGTTTTCAGTCACATGTCACGTTCTTCCTAATCACTTACTCTGCATGTACGAGAGATGCCAAAATCTGTCATTCATTTTGCATCTATAGTGCAAAGTGCGGCAAACTCTCTCGTGAGACTATATTAAACCAAGAAGTATAAAAGAAATCAGGATCGAAGATATCCATATGGAATAGAATTATTGTGCTAACTTGGGCTTAGATTAAAAAAATTGCTAAATTAAAATATGCCTAATCAAAAGCACTTACCATCTCTACTCCTTTAGGTGTTTGGTTTCACTTTTGCCTCCTTCCTCATCTTTTGTATATGCTTTATGGCTTAAGCATTTTCTTCTTTCTTCTATTCTTCACTTTCTTCCACTCCGGTCCTCTATCTAGAGTAGTATTTTTCTTTTAGAAAAAAAAAAAAAAAAATCTCCTGTAATCTCTAAGCCATCCTCTTCAGACAAGGGAGTGCAAATTTCCTCAAAGGCATCAAGTTTTTCAGGCGTAAGTTGACAATCATCGCAAAGCTAAATAACATATTCGCAGAGCCAAAATATTGTTTGTTTTTCAAAAAATAAAAAACTTATCCCTAAAGGCAAAATCCCCGTATAAATTTTGAGCAAGATATATGAAAAAAAAAAAACATATGATTTATCTGGCAAGGTTATCAATAATTAAAGATGTAATAAATAAACAAATTTTAATTTTGAATTCATTGAAAACCTAGTCTCACTCTTCTTTTTTGTTTGTTCTATAAAAGCATTATTCATTACTAGAATCTAAACAAAAAAGAGTCCATAATCTTGTGGAGGAGTAAAAAATTTGACGGTCAAATTTTTTAAGGGAAAATTGTTCAAAAGTCCTAAGTCTATTGTACTTTTGTCAATTCAGTCATAAATCTTTTGATTTTGCCAATTAAGCCTAGTTTTAAACCAAAGAATCCATATTTTGCCCAAAATTGCAATTTCTACCAAGTTTTAAAACTTATTAACACAATCTCATGCCTTTTGATTTTGCTTCAGATTTGGAAACATGTGCAAGAGTGTACTTATTAACATTAGATGAGTAATAGTACAAGATAACTTTAGTTGCCCTCCACCGCCCAAATTTTTTATTGAAGAAATAGTTCTTTTATTCGATTGGGATCGAAGCACATGGTTTTCTAAGCTTAACTCAAGTATACGAATTCAATCCTATTGTCACCTCATCAACTTTCGAGGTGTCAAAATGGGTCATGACCCATTTTTGGACTCATATTTTATTTATATGAGTTGTATATGGGTTAGGGGCTTTTAAAAACCCAACTAAAAATTCGTCAAAAATGGGTCAAAATTTGTGACCAATTTTCGACCCGTTTAAAATATCAAGTGGGTTGGAACCTCAAAACCCATTTGTAAATTTCCAACCCAAGTCCTACACAATCTTTCCCTCTTTAACTTTATAAAAATATGTTTTTATAAAAAAAAAAAAATCAAAATTATAATTATTTTTCACAGTTCAATTTTCTTTTCTTTTCTTTTTTCTTTCTTTTTCCTCCTTCCTTAGTCGGTGGCCGGTAGGGCGATGGCCGGCAATAGGCCAGGCGAGGCTCAAGCTTGTTTTTGTGTTCAAGAGTTTTTAGATAAATCTCATTTTTGTTTTCTCATTCATTCAATTTTTTGAGCTCATATAGTTTATGAATCAAAGTCACGGTACCGAAAGCTGCCTTCACTGCGATTTTATCTGGTGTCCCTTATCTCAAACTCATTCGGCTGCAAAAGGTAACTTCATATCTCAAGTTTTCTAGAAGCTTTTCGCACGTAGGTATACGAAGCATGGCTTCTCCAAAAGCTACTTTAGAGATTTGTGTTTTTTCTAAATTTGCCCACTTCACAAACTATTCTATTTGACCTTCAACGAAAGGCCAAAGGCAATCCTTCAAATATTTGTATGCTATTCTTCCCTTTCATTTTGTAGCGCCTTCTTTTTTTTCCTGAACTTTTTGCCAATGGACTACACGATCTTGACAATTTTCTTCTACTTCAATCCTTGCGGAAGAAGCCAATGCGAGTTGCCAAGTTCTCTAGCGGCTTTTCATCTAGAGGTATAAATAATAGTATGGAGCATGACTTCTCCAAAAGCTACTTTAGAGAGCCGTATGTCAAGCATGGAAAGACAGGAGTTACTCAAGACACCATGTTGGCCCCCTCAGCCGTGTTTAAGATGCTTTTTGGTAGTGACCTATTTGAAGATTATGTTGGGCAACTTGCATTGGCTTCCCCCGCAAGGATTGAAGCTAAAGAAGATTCTCAAGATCGTGTAGTCCATTGTTAAAAAGTTCAGGGAAAAAGAAGGCACTACAAAACGAAAGGGAGGAAAAACTTATAAATATTTTGAAGGATTTTGTCGGATGTCAAACAGTAGAGTTTGTGAAGTGGGCAAATTCAGAAGAAACACGCGTCTCTAAAGTAACTTTTGGAGAAGCCATGCATCATACTATTAGTTATACCTACATGCAACAAGCTACTAGAGAACGTGAGAAGGATAGACAACATATGAAGTTACCTTTTGTAGCAGAATGGATTTGAGATAAGGGAACCAGATAAAATCGCAAGTGCTTCCGGTGCCCTGACTTTGATTCATAAACAGGATGAGCTCAAACAATTGAATGAGGAGAAAACAAAATTGAGATTTATGTTAAAACTCTCGAAGACAAGAATGATGCCTTGCTCAATTCACTATGGCGAATTAACGTGGTTGATATAAAGTCACATTTATCGCATGTCCGTCAAGCAGTACTTAAAGACCTCAATGCTTCCAGGAATGTTCTCAAGTTTTGTGCTAAAGCTTTGAAGAAACTTGGGACAATCTTTCAAGGTTCTGAGTCTGCTTATAGAAAAGTGAATAGCTTGCAACATAACAGTAACATCAAAGTAGAAGAAGCTTGGGACAATCTTTCAAGGTTCTAAGTCTGCTTACAGAAAAGTGAATAGCTTGCAACATGACGGTAACATCAAAGCACGCGGAGCTTCAAGTCCTTAGAAGTATTAGGGTCTTTGAGAACGATTTGGCAGACATGTGATAAAGTTGACTCTACATCAACCACATTAATTCGTCAGAATAAATTAAGCATCATATCCTTCTTGTATTCAAGAGTTTTTAGATAAATCTCATTTTTGTTTTCTGCTTCACTCAACTGTTTCAGCTCATCCAATTTATGAATCATGATCACAGCACTAGAAGCTACCTTCACTTGTGATTTTATCTAGTGCCTTTTATCTCGAACTCATTTTTCTACAAAAGGTAGCTTCATATATTATGCAATGTTTGAAAAGTGAATTAGAATGAGAACAAATGAAAAATATTCCTTACGCACTATTGTTGGAAGCTTAATATATGTTCAAACTTGCACAAGACCAGACATCAATTTTGTTATCAAAATGCTAGGCAAGTATCAAAGTAATCCTAGATTGGATCACTGAAAAGCTACAAAAAAAAGTTCTCAAATACTTGCAAGAAACAAAGAATCATATGCTCATTTATAAAAGATTCGATAATCTTGAGGTGATAAGATATTTAGATTCAAATTTTGCTAGATATGTTGATACAAAAAAATCGACATTTGGTTACTTGTTCCTTTTGGCTAGAGGGGCACTTTTATGGAAAAGTGCGAAGCAGTTAGTTGGTGCAGCATCTACTATGGAGGCTGAGTTTGTGGCATGCTTTGAGGCCACTATTCATGAATTATGATTGCGGAACTTTATTTCAAGGCATGTGATTGTCAATAGAATTGCCAAGCCGCTGAAATTTACTGTGATAATTCTATAGCAGTTTTCTTCTCGAAGAACGACGTGTACTTTAAGGGTATTAAACATATGGAAATCGAGTACAGTCCGTTAAAGAAGTAGTTCAAAAATAAAGTGTCGATTGAGTACATTAGCATCAATCTTATGATAGCGGATCCCTTAACAAAAGACTATCGCCCAAAACATTTAATGAACATGTCAAAAGGATGGGCATTATTAGACGTCATTGATAATTGTATTATGATTGCATTAAGTTTATATTATTGGAGAAAAATCTCTATGAGATTTTAATAATGTCCAAACTATCCATAGTATAATATTTATTGTGAATATGTAAATATTTGTATCAAAGGACTGTAATATCCATGGTGTGATCTAATGGATGGAAGTATGCAATAAGTCCAAAAACAGATTTTCCATAAATAGTATTGACGGGCCTAAAGATCAGCTAATGGCGATGTCTATGTTGTAGCTAAAAATATCAGGTTGTTAGTCCTGTGGCAACCACGTACATTTGATGATATTTGTTGGGTTTGTTGTGGCTAAGGATTTGCATAGCAGTAGAATCCAGATGAAACTAGTAATCGAGAAGCTAGGTCGTTTGATAAGTTTGTTAGAGACTGCAATGAATAGACGGCAACATATGTTATTTTTAGGAAGACTGCAAATGTTCGAGAAAAAGGACTGTATGGGCAGTTCTATCTCTAGACATAGCGCAACGGTAACTATAATGGCTCTTTGCTTTTGCAATCCACCTTCGACGGATAGAATGAAGATGGTTATAAAAGAGAAAGCATTATAAGCCAAATGTTAGAAAGAAGTAGCATACCAAAATCAAAAATTTGCAACTAGCTGTGTTCCAAGTGATATACTTTCTTTCAATTGTTTCATTGAGTGTTAACTCATGCTGTCCAAGTAATTGTACTAAAGTATACAAGAATGAGAGCAACAGTTGAGTCTTAAAAGTGCGATTTATCTTGTAAAAGGCTCAATGCTTGCCAATCTGAGCAAATTACTAATGCAATCTAGCCTAACTTGTGATTGTTAGTCTGGAGAGTGGATTTAGGCTTTTGCATAAAGCTAAACCACTATACATCTTTATGTGCTACTGTTTCCATCTTCCTACTCTTACTAGCCCACGTTTCCATCACAAGCTTTACAATATTACCCTAACCTAATCTTTGCTTAGTGTCGGTTAATTTTCGCAAAAGATTGTCAAATTTTCTAAAACAACCTATTCATCCACCCACTAGGTTATATTATTAGCACCCAACGTATGCATTTGACACTTTAAGCTCATTTATGTGTTTATGCTATTTCATGTTTTTAATTTAGTATACATTGTGAAAATAGATGAATGTTAAATAGTATAGTCTCTAACAGAGACATTATTGTTGGACCATTATTATACTTCTCATTTACGGATCATATTAAGTAGAGAGCTATTATTATAATACATAGAAGGAACTATGTCAATTAATGACATACAATTGTTGTGACTCGCATTAGTTTTTTTTTTACTTAATTGCAATTATTATGTGATAGCCAATTTAATAAAGGTTTTAGCATAATGTTATTGTATACATTATGATCTTTATTAAACCATGGAAGGAATGTCATATGGGCCAAGTGGGAGAATGTAAGAAAAATTGTGGCCCACATGATGTTAATCAATGGTTTAATAATTATATAAGTGCTAAAACGTATTAGCATGAAATGTTATAACTCTTATGAAAATGATGAAATTGTACAATTATATTGAGAAGTTACCATTCTTCCAAATAGGTGCCACACTTATGAAAGTTAAAAGGCACTTTGATGGAAGACACTTATGGATAGCATGTATAAATAAAATCTAGTTCTCTCTCCACCCATGGCGTGAAAACAACGTTGTATTCTATCATCCATTAGATAAAATATGTTTAAGGAAAAGTGTGGGTTAGAGGAGAGTAATCATATTTCTTCATTTTTTTAATTTTTCACAATAAATATTTTCAAGGTTTTGTTATGGTTAAAGGTATGTCTTCATCCTTATTATCGAGAAAAATCATGGAAATCAAAGGTCCCCTCTTTTAAATATTCCGCATGGAAGAATTATGTTATCGCTTATATCGATTGCATTGTATATCAAGCCTAGTAGCATCAAGTAAAGAAATATAAAATCTGTGGATCTTTATTTGTAGTCATTGTGAACCTAAGTTTAATTAATGTTTGATGTTAGAATTGTTTTCATTTGGTGTTCTCTTAATGTGATAGTTTGCATATATGCGATGGTTAATACATTGTTTCTCTTTATATTTTGTTACTTGAAGCAGTTATGGATGATTCACATACAAGAGAAAATTATGAGCAAGAGGACAATGAATTATGGGATCTTGTCTTAGTCGCTCAAGCTGCAATTCTTTATCAAGCGACCAACCTTTGCAAACAATCTTGCATGACCTCAACATATACAGGTTATGTATGGTTAAAAGAGTTGATTGGAGAAGATCCTAATCCGATAAGGTGCTACAATATGTTTAGAATGCATAAGATTGTATTTAACAATTTAACGCATGATTTAGTAATACGTTATGGCCTTCAAGGATCTAGGAATACTAATGTTAGAGAAATGGTTGGTTTGTTTCTTCATATTCTAGGACATTGTATATGTAATAGGTTAGCACAAGAGCGTTTTCAATGCTCCGGGGAAACCATAAGTAGGCACTTTAGCTTAGTTTTAGATAAAGTATGTGATATGGGAAAAGATTTGATCCAACCAATTGATCGACAGTATAGAATAGTTTCAGAGAAGATTAAGAAAGATCGACGATTTTATCCATATTTTAAGGATTGCATTGGAGCTATTGACGGTACGCATATTCGAGCGATTGTACCTACGTATGATCAAATTCGTTTTATTGGTCGAAAAGGAACAACAACTCAAAATGTGTTAGCCATATCTATTTTTAATATGGAATTTGTCTATGTTTGGGCCAGTGGAGAAGGACAAGCTCATGATACCAGTCTCTTATATGAAGCTATTGGAAGACGTGACGCACATTTTCCCCATCCTCCTCCAGGTATGTTATTTAATGGTTTAGTATATCCATATATCTAATTGGCATATGTTAATTAAATTTACAATATATTTATATAGGTAAATATTACTTAGTAAATGTTGGATATCCAAATCCGATTGGTTATTTGGGGCCATAAAAGAAGTTAAATATCATTTGCTAAAGTTTCGAGAAAGTCATTCACCTATGGGATATCGAGAAGTGTTCAACAATGCACATTCCTCGCTACACTCAACAATTGAGCGAGCCTTTGGTCTATTAAAACAGAAGTGGAGGATTTTAACTCTTATGATAAGTTATCCGTATGAAAAGCAAGTGTAAATTGTCGCGGCGGTAATGACTTTGCACAATTATAGACGAAGAAATAACATGACTGATATGGATTTTGAACAAGCATAATTGGATCACAATTATAGATATTCAGTTGACCATGATGATGCAAATGAAATGGTGGGTGATTCAAATTCGTATGCATCTTCAGACATGGCACGTTTACGTGATAAAATAGCCATGAGTTTACAAAGCCATAAAGTTTTATAATACTAAGTATAACCTATTTCTTTTTTTCGGATATATACGACCATGTTTACTATCATGAATGACTCTCTTTCTAGTCAAATTTGTATGAGAGGAACTTGGTTTTATTTCTCTTAATGATGACCTCCCTTTTTATATGCGGTGCTTACTCAAAATAATTAGCATCCATAATCGGTCGCTTCACCATCCACTGAATTAGTTCACATTTTTTTATGTATCATTTTTTCTTCTGACAATCAATAACCCAACTTTTTATCAATATACTAGAACGATTATTAATTAACGAAGATGATTAATACTACAATAATGATAAAAAAAAATTATTCAAAATTGAAAACAAACCTAAAAGAGCCCTAGGCCAAAAGTTGAGCTTTGCATCTAATATATAATCAAATTCTTTTAATATAATTTTAAAATAAATTTACTAATATGTATCTTTTACGAGTTTGGGACACCTAGAGTGCCATAACTTGACACGGGAGGATACTTGAGTGCCATAACTTCGGAAAGGTACACTTAAGTGCCAATTTCAGAGTAAAGTGGAACACTTAAGTGCTACTTCGGCCAAAATCCGGCCAAATGGGTGACGTGGCAATTTTCTGCCGAGTTGGACACAAAACGACGCCGTTTTGTACGCTGACGTAGAGAGAAAATGCAAAAACGACGTCATTTTGTGTCTTATGTATAAATCATTAATATAAAAATTAATTAAATTAAATTAAAACTTAATTTTATTTAAAATATTCTAAAAATTAAAAAATTTAAAATTTAAAAACTTAAAATTCAAAAAACTTAAATTTTAAAAATTAAGTTTAAAAAAATTAAAATTAAAAAACTTAAATTTTCAAAAAATTTAAATTTCAAAAACTTAAAATTCAAAAAAAATTAAAATTCAAAAAATAAAATTTAAAAACTTAAAATTTCAAAAACTTAAAATTTCAAAAAAAAACTTAAAATTTCAAAAACTTAAAATTAAAAAAATTAAAATTCAAAAATAAAATTAAAAAACTTAAAATTTAACAACCTTAAAATTAAAAAAAAAAAAAAAATTAAAATTGCCACCTCAATCGCCCCCTTCGACCCCCCTTTTAAAAATAATTTTTTTAAATTTTAAGTTTTTTAAATATTAAGTTTTTTAAATATTAAGTTTTTTAAGTTTTTAATTTAATTTTTTAATTTTAATTTTTTTAATTTAAGTTATTTTAATTTTAAGTTATTTTAATTTTAATTTTTTTAAAATTTTAGTTTTTTTAAATTTTAAGTTTTTTAAATTTTAAGTTTTGTAAATTTTAAATTTTAAATTTTAAGTTTTGTAAATTTTAAATTTTAAATTTTAAGTTTTTAAATTTTAAGTTTTTAAAATTTTAAGTTTTTTAAGTTTTTTAATTTTTTAAAAATTTTAAATAAAATTAATCTTTAATTTAATTTAATTAATTTTTATATTAATTATTTACACATCGACACAAACGACGTCGTTTTTGTATTTTCTCGCCACGTCGCATGGAAACGGCGTCATTTTGTGTCGAAGTCGCCGAGAAAATTGCCACGTCACCCATTTAGTCGGATTTTCGCCGGAGTGAAACCTAAGTGTTCCATTTAACATCGAAAGCGGCACTTAAGTGTACATTTTCGAAGTTATGGCACTTAAGTGTCCTCCCATGCCAAGTTATGCTACTTAGGTTGTTCTTCTGCCTATCTTTTAAATTACTTTCAACGTGAAAATGTAAAAGGTTATAGTCATTGTTTCTTTTTTGCAATTTTAAAAATACTAAAACTAAAAAAATTAATTTGGTCACACCAAAGGGCTTTTTAAATATATGCTTACTAAACAGTCTTGCATTTCCCTAAAACACTTTTCAGTTATAGTTTATCAAATAGTCTTGCATTTCCTCAAAGCTCTTTGGGCTAAGGGCCCGTTTGGTTTAGCTTTGAGGGAATGCCCTTGGGAGAATACAAATACATTTGAGGTAAAGGGGTTTTCCGAAATGTTGCACTGTTTGGTAAATTGTAGTCTCAAGTAGCATTGAAATTCAACTTTAGCATAAATACCATTTTGCAAAACTAATATTTATAATGGGCTTTTGCTTTTGCTTTTATTTTTTTTTAATCTGAAAATCAAATCCCATTTGGCTAACCACCGGCCAACTACCAGACAGCTAGATTTGGCCGCTTGAGGTCGCGACCTCAAGCGATGTTGTTGCCACCTAGAGTCGCAACCTCAGGCGCTTGAGGTCGCAGAGGCCAGATCTAGCCGCTTGAAGTTGCGACCTCAGGCAACACCATCGCCGCCTAGAGGTGCGACCTCAAGCACCTAAGGTTGCAGGACCGCCAAATCTAGCGGCCTGAGGTCGCGCGGACCTAGGCGGCGTCACCGGGGTCCGCGCGCCGGCGACGCCGCCCGAGGTCACACCAAGTGATGCCGCCTAAGGTCCGCACAACCTTAGGTGGCGTCGCCGAGGTCCGCGCGACCCGGGCGACGCCGCTTGGGTCGCGGTCACGCCATCCCTAGGCGGTGGTCACCGGGGACGTGCAACCCTCAAGCGGCGGGGGCGACTGCCGGAGAAGCCCGATGGGCGTTTGCATTTCCAAAATGCCCAATGCCCAAAGCACCTCCTCCCCAACATTCAGCTTTCAGCATTGAGAATGCTCACATTTGACAAATGAGCATTCAAAAACATTTGTCAAACAAAAAAAAATTTCTCCAAAGGGCAAAACCCCTTAGGAAAGTCAAACTAAACGGGGCCTAAAGGTCTTTGCATTTGGCTAAAGGCTTTTCCCAAATGCTGAACCAAACGGGGCCTCGAGGCCAAGCTAGATAGACCAATTTTCTTGAGAAACAAGAGTCAAAGGTATTAAATGAGGATGATGATTATGGAAGCATATGTGTCTTTATTACATTAGCGCCATCAATCCCCTTATTTGGAGACTTGGAGGATAAGGTTATCTCCCTAATTAGATTTGTCAAATTTGGTTTCTTAGGTTTTTGACTTTGATTTCCAATTTTTGAAAGTGCTAGACCCTCACTACTTTTCAATTTTATAGAGATTTTTGTGATTCGAATATCATAAAAATTCTTTCATGAAAGTTGTTCAAAATATCTTGATCCACAACAAACTTTAATTTCAGATTTTTCTAAGGTGCAATGGTTAGGAAGCAAGCCTTATCAATTACCATTTAAAACATATCAAGTGCAATAAAAATAGTGATCGGGTTGCCTTCTCGAATTTTTATAAAATCTTCCATTTCGAATTTAAATATGCTTCATTCACAAAAGTTTTACATCCATGTTTACAAAATGTAAAAATTTCAAAATGTTTTATGAAGATTTGGACTTTGAAATGGGTTTTATTCTATGGTTGTTGAATCTGTTCGAAGGACAAACTATTAAGTTGTGTTCAGTAATTTGCAGCTCTTTCCACAAATAGAATTAGAGTTAACTTCCTCCATAAAAAACATTATTCAAGGTCTTTTCTACAATAGATTAAATTTTTATAATTTTTCAAGTTCATTTGATAAGACAATGACACTGATTTTGAAAGTTACTCAAAAATGTTCTTCACCTTAAAATGGGAAAGCCACACACCCAAATTTGGAGGGGAAAGGGCAGTACACCCAACTTGAGGAGGAGCAAGCTAATCTAGAGTCTTGTTGGCTTGAAGATAAATATGCATTAAATGTTTTTGGACCTTAATGCATTAATACTAGGTTAAGTTATATGCTTAGGTATCCCTAATTGTTTAGGGCTAATTATTTCCCTAGGTTGAGACTTGAAGATTAAGGGGCTGTTTGTTAACATTTCTTTTTTTTTGTTTATAAACAGTTTTTGTGTTTTTTTGTTCCAGGAAACAAAAAAAGAACAGAAACGCGTTTGTTTGCGTTTTTGTTCCAAATTTATTTTTTTGTTCCGGGAACACTTTTGAACAGAAACAAGAAACAAAAAAAAACTTGTTTCTTGTTTGGAACAAAAATTAGAAACACATTTTCTCTCTCCTCTCTTTTTTTTTTTTTTTTTTTTTTTTCTTTCTCTTTTTCTTTGGCCGGTCACCGGCCTCGGCCATGGCCGGCGACGTTGCCGGGCGTCGCCGACCCGGGCGAGGCTCGGCCTCGCCTTGGCCGGGCGAGGTCGGGCTCGCCCAGATCCGGCGAGCCCGAGCTCGCCCGGCCACCGGCGAGGCTCGGCCTCGCCGGGCCACCTCTAGGCCGGCGTCACTGGCGGTGGCCCGGCGAGCTCGGGCTCGCTAGATCTAGGCAAGCCCGAGCTCGCCCAGCCAAGGCGAGGCCAAGCCTTGCCCAACCACGGCGAGGCTCGGCCTCGTCGGGGCCGGCGAGCCTCGCCGTGGCCGGGCGAGGCCGCCGGCCCTCGTCGGCCATGGCCGGGGCGGCGACAGCCAAAAGAAGAAAAAAGAAAAAGAAAAAAGAAAATAAAGAAAATAAAAATAAAAATATTAAAAAATTAAAAAATTAAAAGAAATAAAAAAAGAATACAAATTTACCAAACGTGTTTCGTTCATTTTTATTCTGGAACAAGTTTACCAAACGCGTTTTTATTCAAAAATTGTTCCCTGGAACAGAAACATTTTTTTCTATTTCTATTCCCTAGAACAATTTTTAAACAGAAGTGTTACCAAACGCACCCTAAGTTGGTTTCCAATTAATGCCTTTTTTTAATACTTCTTGACTTTTGACAAATTGAAAGGTTTGCCTATAAATAAAGGCATCCCCCCTCCTTTGCACACTACCTCCTCTTCTTCTCTCACTCTCATGCCTCCTCTCCCTCATGGGTGCCCCTCTCTCTTGATTGTACCCTCGTTGCATCGCTCGCCCCCACTACTAACAACCACCTTTAGGCGTGTTGTAAGTAGACTTCCTAACCCTTGGCTAGGACATTGTCTTGGTAGAATGGGTCGTGTTCTTGATCGCCTTTGTGATTATATATGTTTTGTTGTATAAACTACTATTGTTAGTTATGTTAGATTTCTATATTTCGCTCATGTAAGAATTTTGTATGGTTTGCTCATATGTAGAAAGCATGCTCCAGCCCATAAACGGGTCTCGTTAGTTTAGATTGGCATCGAGGCATGTCGGAACGAACCTCGCTTGGTAGGTTGATATAGAGGGCGTACTGATCCACGACCTTGCTTGGTATAGGTCGGCACCTTGATTGGTCGATTCGGGCCACGCACCTTAGGGTTTTGTCAACCTTGAACATACGTGGGATCACGACGGATTGGTCATTTCTTAGTCTCGGTGCGGTATTGAGGTGTATCGTTCCCGAGCCAAGTTTGATACTAGATCGGTACTCAAACGTGTCGGATCAAGCTACGATCCTTGATTCGTGCTCGACATGATACAGTTTTGGAAAGGTAAAGCATATTATATAGTTGGCATGATTCACGCCCTCGAGCTTTGCTTGTATCGACTAAGATGAAAGATGATCAACTAGCTCGTGTGATGCACAACGTGTGATCATCTAATGAAAGATAAGAATCGTCGCCACATAAGATGGCGATTATGCCCCCATGCCAACGGGATGTTGTGATAATTCTAGCCGTCATCCTTGAATTAGGAGATGTTGCCCAATTAAGTTCCAATGTCCGGTGGATTCCAGAAGAACCGATGGATTTCGGTCGATTAATAAATGAATCCAGTATGCATGAGTTCCTCATATTATAGAATGATCTAATTTATACTTGCATATTATTGAGTGGGGCGTAAGTTCCCATATTATGGAATGATTCTTGGTTTATGCTTGCATATTATTGAGTGAGGTGTGAGTTTCTCATATTGTGCGATGAGTCTTAGTTTATGTTTGCATATTATTGATTGAGGATTTCTCATGTTCTAATCAAGATAAAGCTTTTCTTTTGCTATTGATTTGTCATTGACTTATTGATGTAGTTATGTTCACGTGGTTGTTCAACGGCGAGGTATCCTCCTATTCGAAGATTAGTAAATTTACTTATTGAGGTCACAACTCACCTCGTTGTTTTTCAGAATTGTAAGCATAGAGGTCTCACACTAGTTTTGGAGTTGCAGTATCTCTAAAGGAGCTAAGGTTTACCTCGACCTTTTAAGCGTAAAACATACAGTGGTTGTAAATATAATGGCCAGTGAGAAAAATCTTGTAAGTATTACCGATGTAATTATATATTTGTAAGTGATTGTTTTCCTAGCTATTTATTGTTATATGATTGTTGTATGTATGCTTCCGCACATGCTTAAATCTAATATTAAAAAGAAACGGGACGGTGATGGGCCTACGACATTGTGAAAATAATTCCCACCGCTTGTGACCTTGGAGATTGAGTTGGGGTCATTACATTAATGGAGAGTAAATTTGTTACAAACATACTAGTTTGGGATTTTTGGTGATAAAAAAATAAGTTTAAGAGTAAATTTACTATAGGTGTACTTAAGGTTTGTTGTGGTGAAAAAATTAGTTTGAAATAAAATTGTCACAAGAATATCAATTTGAGATTTTCGCAGAGCTTGTAATTTGGTCCCAAAACTTTTAATTTGTTTCATGTGATCCTTGAACTTTAACCCAATGTGGTTTATAAACTTTTAATTTCTTTAATCTAATATCTGAACTTTTGACAATTTTTGTTCACCTTCAGTTTTTAAAAATTTATGAACTAAATTATATAGTTGACTAAAATTCATGTACTATTTGTGTCATGTGTCACTTTCTTGATATTTTTTTCATCAAGAACGAGTAAAATTAGATAAGAGAGACCAAAAGGGAAAGGCAAGATTTGAGCTTGCATTACTTTTGACTTTTGTCACCTTCAGTTTTTCGTTTCTTTTTCTCATTTTACTAATGGGATTTTTTTTTTTTTTTGGTAAAAATTTACTAATGGGATTTTCAGTCTGCTAGACGACAAAATTGAACTGTTTACGTTGAATGCGTAATGCAAATTAAGAAAAGAAAAAAGGCACCTATTTCCCACAGATCCGTTGAGATAAAAAAGAGAGGATACAATCACAATTAAATCAAGTTACTTTATCTATAGCACTAAAAAAATATTTAATTAAATGTAAGAGCACAAACGAGCATAGCAACCTATTTTAGCAGTATTGTTTGGGATTAAAAATCAATCGATAATGGTCCATTTCCGAGATAAAAATATTTTAATTTAATAGTATAGAGCAACCTTAGGTGAGAAACATTTACTTGGTTAGGTTGAGCTACAAACCTCACTTAATCAAAAAGTATTTATTTATGCACTAAATTTATTGACTAAATTCAATTTTATTAGTTTCCAAAGTTATAAACCAAAACGAAATCAATAAAAAAAAAATCTAAACCAAAACGAAATCAATAAACCCCTAAGCCGAGCTCATTGGTTCCTAGCAACTCCATTTGTTTCACAAAATTTAAATAATTGAAAAAATATTTTCCTCAAAATGATCATTTCTATTGTTTGAAATAATTAGTTAACAAAAACTGTTTTCATCATCGTTGTCTAATCATTTTCATGGATGGTGAAGTAACTTTTCGTTTATTAATTTTTATAAATGATATAAAATGATTATATTTAGAAAAATATATTTAAATTAGGGTTAATACCACCAAAACCCCAAGTTAGTACACATATAATAATTTTATTCAAAATTAATATTTTGACTTTCAAAAATCACAAGCCGATATACTTATGATAAATTTACCATCCGTTAGTTTATGTTAAATCGGATTTATAGTACGAAAAATCACAAACTATTATACTTAGGGGTGTTAAAAACCGAACTGAAAACCGAACCGAACTAAATCGAAAAATTCGGTTTTCGGTTCGATTTTCATTTGATTCGGTTTTCATTAAAAATCAATTTTTTTTTATCAGTTTGGTTTTTATCGATTAACCGAACCGAATCGAACCGACAAACCGATAAGAGCTTAGTTCTTGGAAAATAAAAATATATACAACAGAAAAAAAAAACGAAAAAAAAAATGCAAAAAGCTGAAAACCAAAAACCGAAAAACCAAATCAAACCAAAATTTCGGTTCGATTTGGTAGTTTTTCCTAACGGTTCGATTCGGTTGTTTTTAAAAAAACCAAACCGAACCGAACTGTTGACACCCCTAATTATACCCATGACATGTGGATGGTAAAAAATCCAAACAAGTACCACTATCAATTGTCACGTGTCATTTGACTCAACAACTTGATAGTAGAATTTAACAAAAACTAATAAAGGGAAAATTGCCGTAGGTGTACCACTTCGAGGTTTTTTGGGTAAATTCGACACGGATGTACTAATTTAGGATTTTTTTATGGTATTAACTACTTAAATTATTCATTTTTCAATTTGGTTGCGGTGGGTTGATTGATTTGCAATTACGTTGAACTTGATCCGAAGTAAAACCCTAAATGGGCCCTCGTGCGTAAAAAGCCCATCTTCAGAGCTCCTCCCATGTCCCTCTAAAAACTCTCACTGACGGAAGCGATCGGAAGAGAGCGCGGGCGCCGGAGGTTTCGGAAGAGCCCGGAATCGCTAAACCCTTCGGAGCTCCGATCAGCGGCGGCGACCGGTTCCGGTTCCGACGACCGCCGCGAAGGGCCTCGGAGGATCGAACTCGAGCGGCGGCGGAGAAGATGCCTCAGGTGAAGATCATCGCCAGGAACTTCATGGACATGGTCGCGGCCCTGCCCGCCATGAAGCTCGACCAGCTCTACCAGAACGCCTTCATCTGCGAGGCGATTCTCAGGTCTCTCTCTCTCTCTCTCTCTCTCTCTCTTCAATCGCAATTGTCATTCGGTCCGCCGAGAATGAACTCGAACGAATGAGAGAGATCGTCGGCTTCTGGCTGATCGCAAACACTCAGCTCATTGCATCAGCTCCGATGGAATTGTACTTCAAAACGCCCTTTTTTTGCCGTCATTGCAGCCTAGTGAGAATTGAGCATCCTATGCACCGGTGTACACTTTGAAAATAGCGAGTTAAACTTGTGGTATAAAATGAAAGCAATTTCGACACCTGAGGGGGGGTTGAGAGTGGCCGATGTGATTTCGTTCTTGTTGCGCTCAGGTCGCTGCCCCCGTTGGCGAAGAAGTACGTGATACAGATGCTGTACATCGAAGAGGCGGTGACAACCAAGTCGATCGAGGAGTGGGTCCTTCCGGACGGACTCTCCAAGCATAAAGTCGCGATCGACCGGTTGCTTCAGTTGAGGATTTTCTCCGAGGCTTTCGAAAGGTGAAATGGGTCTTCTGTTTGATTTTCTCTTCATAACTGTTGCCTGAGGGGTTATCTAATATATATTGCCCCAAGATGAGGTCTTGGACGGATTGTATGCTTAGCTTTTTATTCCTAGTATTTTTTTCCCTGCCTAGAAATGTTCCTATTGTACCAATAGAGAACAGTTGGAGAAGTGGGAAGTTTGACACTCAAATTTATGAGAATTTTAGCTTCCTTGTGATCGAAGGGAATTTTTATAGGCCTGCTCATGTTTCATATGTCAAGCTGAAAGGCAAGTAGATTGTGTGACGGTACACCCTTTTTTGGTAGAAATGCCTTCCCCGGCCCTTCCTTTACATCTTTGTAAACCCTACAAACAAATCAAGACGTCTGGGATAAATAAGTTAGTTGGTAACTGTATGCTTCTTCAGTCTGCGGAATAGCGAAATGCTTGTCTGTAGTTACCATATATTTGGCTGATCTAATTACCTCATAAGCTGCTCATAATAAATGGCTTCCACTGTATAAGTTTCTGTAGAAAGTTGTTCGATCAATTATTAATTCTTCATATCTACAAGCACGTGATTTCATATAAGCATCTTTTCTTTGCAGTTGGTTCACCCCCTATGCTATTTTGCAAAAAATCTGCATGCACTGGAAACAGAAATTCATTTTGTTTTTCCTTGGATTTTTGCATGTCAATTTACTTGTTTTCTTTATTGTTAAATTTTCTTTGTGCTACATCCTATACCTGTTGACATTAGAAGTGGTTCAGAGATGCATTGCCAATTACCCCTCTCTCTCTCTCTCTCTGTGGGTTGTGAGGGTAATCAGAATAAGCATCTGCACTTTGTGAAAATTCAAGAGAGAATTTCGTATTATAAACTTTTTGATTTGTTTTTACTCTGTCAGTTTCTGAATTTAAAATTGTAATGGCAGAAGTAGCGGAACCAGCTACAGGCTAAATCCAACCTTTCAGACTAACCTCCAGAAACACATAACCTGTGGGTAAGTTACAGATTGTTTGTGGCTTCAATTTCTTTCATTTTTTTTTAGGATCTGGTGGGATAGAGAGGAATGATGCTTTGTTTGAATTTATCTTGGGTAATATGTAGCTCGGGTTTGCATTGAGACATCAATATGTTTCAAGATTTTGTTGAGAACTGAGAACTCAACCTTTTGTTAAGTAGCACTTGAAGCCCAATGATAAGATATGATTTTTGTTGTATAGCTTCTGCTGGAATTTTTATTTATCATACATTGCAGAAAAATGAAAAACTTTGCAATGCTTCACAGGTTCTGGATCACCAATTTGACATATACCCTTAAGCATTCATTTTGAATTAAGTCAGACTGATGAAAGCTATAATACATAGATCCTTTTTTGCGTTTTATCTTGTTCCTACCTAATTAAGGATCATATAGTCCCCCTTTTTTGTTGTATATTATCTTTTCTGCCTTTGCCAATCTTAAGAACATGCTATCACATTTATGCTAGCATGTCTCCGCTTGCTCATTTTTCTCCTTGCTTCTGTTTTTTTCTCATATTACTGCATCAAATCATGGCTGAAGATGGATAGATACATATAGTACCGATACATATTAATAGATCATCCTGGTAAGGCGTATTCATGGCATTAGAATTATTGGGATATCTTCCGTCACCAAGTATTTTTCCTGTAAATTGCCAAATATTGGACTTCAGCTTAGTTCATGAGTTGTTTTTCTTGACACAATCCTTAGTGCATGACTGAAAGTTGAACCATGCAGAGGAGTTTTGCCAAGGGAACCAATGCCATCAAACGTCACCGCCAGGCTCCCAAGCTTGGAGGATCTCGAGGCCTTTGCTCTTGAACAATGGGAGGTGAGAATTTTCTTCTTCTTCTTGGGTCTTTCTTCTTACAGATGGCTGCATTGACTCTTCTTAAAGTCTTGCTCATTTGACTGAATTTATCAGTTTAATTAGCCGCCATTGATTGGTTTTGTTGCTTCATTTACTTTGCTCTTTCATGAAGCTTCAATTGTGATAAAACAGTGTTTTCTTCTGCAACTTATAAACTCAACCCAAGCTGAAAAGACGACGAATATAAGTCCCTCTATGATGAGAATCTTCCAAAGGGGACTTCTAACTCAGAGGTTGTTTATTTTTCTTTACATATATTATATGTTTGGAGGTCTTTTTGGATGGTTGCAAATCTGGTTGATTGGTGACTGGTCTGTGCCATTTCTACAGGGACAAAGAACCTCCTAGGTTAACTGAGAGTGGCTTCCAGTTCTTGGTACGCATAAAAGAATCGTGACCCACTTTTAAGTTGGTTGGCATGTCTGTTGGCATATTCTTTAATAATAGTTGCTTCGTGTGAACTGCAGTTGATGGATACAAATGCACAACTATGGTACATCATCAGAGAATACATATCAAATTCTGAGGTATGATTGTATAATGAATAATATTCATATGTGTACAGCCACCTTATTCCTTTTATTTCCTCTGTATGTGACCAGTTAGAATCCTCCTTTTCAAGTCATTCCTTACAGGTCATGTTCATGAAATAAGAATAACTCGAATTATTGGCTAATTCTAAGAGGATTTTAGCTATTCAATAGCATAAACCATGATTGGCTCTGTAATGACACAATCTGAGAGCTCTGCAAAGTAATTGTCTTTTCACTCAACTCTGTTGGTGACTACTTGCATTTGCTTGTCCTAGTGGAATTTGTGATCCTAATGTAGTGGGTGTTTGGGCTCCTGAATATTCACATCTTGATCAACATGATTCCAAGAGATGAGCCATTGAGACATATGCATCTTCTAGCTTCTTCACAAGTATAGTTGGGGGGTCCATTATTGCAGTGGCAAGTTTAGAGTTCGACTAATTGGAGATAATACCCTCCTTTCTGTGGAAGTTCAAAGTAGAAACCTTTCTTGTCTCACCAGCCTCACTGGCTTAGGGGACTGAGAGTGTAATGCTGTCTTGTGGAATCACAAAAGAGTGTAAGGGGGTCTCAACTCGCTTTTCCTGTAATCTCTTCTTCAATGGTGTTGAGCTTTAAGTCTGATATACTTTAAGGCATTACCTACAGCTATAGCTTTTTTTTAGTCTTTCATCGTGGGCCTTTCTTTCTCATGAAAGAGTTATTAAAAGAATTATGATTACTCAAGAATAGGATAGTGCTGTACCACAATTGTCGACGCCATTAGTGTCATTGAGTTTGTCCGTTGGCTTGACAGCCTGACATTTTGTTGATTTGTTTTGTCAAAAACACTTTGCTGATGAAATTTCATTCAATAGAGATGACATGTTCATTTATTTGCAGTATCTGCCGCTCTCTTTCTAAATGGAGTCTCAATTTGGTGCAGGAGCGAGATGTAGATTCAGCTGATCTGATTTCATTTCTGCTTGAGCTTAGTTTTCATGCTACAGGAGAGGTACAGTAGTTTGCATGTGTTATGTTCATGCACAAAGTTTCACAGGACATAAGTTTTCTTTGAGATAAATCTCTTGAGGTTGTGCAATGTTTGCCTGAAAAGCTTTGCTTAGGTGACTCACTACAACTCTGTCATGCTTGTCAAACGTGTGCTAGGCATATAACATGAATACACTGACTGAAGTCCAGAGGAACACACTCAAGGACCTTGCTGACTTGGGCTTAGTCAAACTTCAACAGGTATGGCAGCTCTTTAGTTCTTTTTTATTGGTGCAAGATGTAGCGCTTGCTTTATAAATAAAACCTTTTAACGGATTTATTGCTACTTTTATGTGTATATTCCCAGGGAAGAAAAGAAAGTTGGTTCATACCAACCAAATTAACTACTAATCTCTCCGTGAGTTTGACTGATTCATCATCTCGAAAAGAGGTATTTCCTTTGCGTATTTGATATGACTGTGGGCACTATGTTTTTGTTCTTTATTTTGCAAACAATAGCTTCTTTGTTGATTCATGAAAAGGTGTAATTACTTTTGTTATGTTTTCTATAAATTAACATTGCACAACCATGCACAACTGAATACCCGTTTTACGACAACCTCTTGAATTGCTAATTGCTATATTGATTGATTAAGTGTTGCTAACAATTCAGGCCAGGTCTCAAGGACAGTAATTGTAAGACATGCTTTTTTCTAGTTGCAAACATTAGACAAACCATGCACCTTTTCTTTACCTGCATGTTTTTCTAGCACTTGTGGAAGGGCTTTAAATTTGTCCAAATGCTGCCACTGATCTGTTATGTCTTAGAAAGTTCTATGTTCTCCCTTGAAATTTAAACCACTATTACTTTTGGAAGTTCCATATATTCTCCATTGGGACATTAGACCTCCAGTATTATGCATTTTATGCTGTTAAATTTTTAATTTAGTTTGTTCTCTGTGCAGGGATTTGTTGTTGTGGAAACAAATTTTAGGATTTATGCGTACTCGACCTCTAAGTTGCATTGTGAAATTCTGCGACTTTTCTCAAGGTATGGTCATAAAAAAGTTGGATTAGGAGATGGAAAGAAACTGGATTTGAGCAAGCATGCAATACATCAAATGAAATTGCGCCACTGGTTAATTTTATTCCATAATAATGTTTTTCCTAGTCTGAATCTCTGCTTGCTTTCTTCTTTCCACGTTTTCTATTCTGTCTGGTCATGGAAGTTTCTGATCTCATTTTGTTCACCATTTGAATTGTGGGGTGTTATATGGGCTGGGAACCTGCAATCTTTCCGCGAAAAGGAATCAATCTTCGTCATCTTTCCTTTACTGGGCCCTGGGGCCAATATGCTTATCTACAGGCCACTATGCAGAAACCCAAATCTTAAATCATGTTTTGTTTGAGGTGTTCATGTGGAGCAGCCAATTGCTCTACTTACTTTAATGTTGCTGGATCCCTTGTGGGCAAATCCAGTGAAGTAAGTCTTGAGTTCAAGATGACAAACATTAAATTACTTGTGATTATCTATCCATTATTACAGGAGAACTTTCTTTTCAAAGCTAAAATCCCGTGCCCACTCTTGCAATACAAGACTGACTTATGTCTGCATGGAATCAACAATAACTGTTTTGCGCAAATATTTGGATTTTTTTATGGTTCAATTAAAACCTGTCACGATATAATTTTATGCACGTCCTAAATTTGAGAACTTGACAATTGTGTGGGTTTTTTGATAGATGGGAAAGCGAGCAACTTAGTGCCCCGTCAAACACAGTCTCTCATAAAATAGATTCTTAGAATCTCTTGAGAATAGATTCAAACTGCACGTCTTCTTAGCATGGTGCTAAACGGGTTTAAAGGAATAGAAGATTATATCCTGGCCAATGAGTCCTTAATTGTGAATTAGCAAGAGAATGAACAATTAGATGTTTGCTTGATCCCACAGACACAAAAGCGGTATCCGGAATAGACTTGCCATCTTTATTGTTTGTCATTTGCACACAGTTTTCCTCTCTCTCTCTCTCTCTCTCTCTCTCTCTCTCAAAAGTTATCTGCTCTTTTCTATTGGTCAATTCTCTTTACTTCTCATAATATACCTGATCTCCACCATTTTCTACATTCTACAAACTTATTTCTGTTTGTCATCAACTGCAGAGGTACTAATAGAATGCTTATATTGCAGAATTGAGTATCAGCTACCAAACCTCATAGTGGGGGCCATAACTAAAGAAAGCTTGTATAATGCATTTGACAATGGGATCACAGCAGAGCAGGTAAGTTTTTGTTGCTTAGTGGGCAACTTTCATTTTTATAAAATTTTGTGTGGACTATAGTGTGAACATAATATTTGTTTCTGTAAGGATTAATTTCCTTCTTAGAGGCCCTATCATTGTGAGCGAATTTAACTGACTTGCAAGGTTCCTGATTTTATGTGCCAGTTTAAATTCATGGAGCTCCTTGCGAAGGTTTTCCTTGTGGATGATTGATATTTAGAAAGAGGCATCTGATGGTGTTATTGAATTACTTAAAATTTAATGCTTTGTGAAAGCATATTTATTTTTTGGCCTATTATGGTTACTTGTATTGGGACTACCAATATCTCTTCAATTTTCTGATGATGAGATTTTGCTTTGACATCCATCATCAGTAATCAGATAGTGCTATTATATGCACCTGATTTAGATATTATGTCAATATCATTGCTTCAAGCATTGATGCAGGCATAGCTTATTGTGGATGAATGCTTACATAATTGAAGAAAACTACCTGCCATTCATCAAATTTCTTTTTTCGTGCTGCAGATAATTTCTTTTCTCCAACAAAATGCGCATCAACGTGTCGCGGAGAGAGTACCGTCTGTTCCCGAAAATGTTACAGATCAGGTACCATCCCTGGTTGACATTACTTTTTTTCCTTCTTTTCTTAAGATAAGTAAACCATTGCATTTCATAAAGTTCAAGCAGGGAAGCATCAGCTGCTCCCCACTACAGACTTTCATAAAGGTTCGATGACACAGAACAGAATTAATTCACAAGTACAGTTTGCAAATGCTAACAGTGTTTTGAAAAGTAATTGACTGCTCTAAGCATCAAAGTCCTCATTCCTGTACTTCATCTTACCTATGGCTTTTAGTTCAGCGAGCAACATTAGGTAACTTTTGATAATGAATTGTTTCATTTCTCATCTTGCATGTGGTATAGACGAGCAATCCAAACCATCCTGATCATGAGTTCGGAGTAGTCCATCCTTTATGTTCTTAATCCAGCCAATTACTTCAGGCTCGGTTCTACTTGTTTCCTAACATCACCACGTGGCTAGACATCTGGACTAGACGGAATTAAGAGAGACATCAATTAGAGAGAAGTTGGTAGCTAGTCTTATCTTGCAAACAACACAACATACTTCCTTGAATGCTGGTGCTTAATCTCCAGTACCTAGTCCTTTTAAAATTGCATGTGTTCTCTCAGCTATCTGCTTTAAAAAAAAAAATCACCTTTTAGTAGTTGAACAGAACTAGATTTCCGACTCAGGCAATGACTTGGTTATGTTGCTTCTCAATGAGGTACCCAGATTAAGTGTGTGACGAATGTATGATGACCACCCATGACTTTGGAAAAATGACTGCTTCAATTTTATTAACTCATAGCTTGTAATCTGTAATTGACACATCAATCCTGGTGTGCTCTTTCTGAAGTTTCTATAGTTGGCAAAGCCATTTCCTATCTCATTTTCCAGTTTTTTGACAGATTAGATTGTGGGAATCTGATCTTAACCGGGTTGAGATGACTCCTGCACATTTCTATGACGAATTTCCTTCTCGGGTAAAAATTGGCGAACTTCAAGTGATATACTCATCTTCCAGTACCTGGACTATTTTTTATGTTTGGTCTCTCTAATTCTGTAGGATGTCTTTGAGGCTGCCTGCGACTTTGCACGGGAGTACGGTGGTTTGTTGTGGGAGGATTCAAAGAAAATGAGGCTAGTAGTGAAGACAGATGTGCACATGCACATGAGAGAGCATCTTCGCCGCCAGAGGCAATAAGCCAGAACTTTGTTGCTTATACGTCATTGAAGTTTGAGAGTGACATGACATGTGAAGCAATCTAATCCAACGAAGGCCCTGATGGATGTGCTAAAATTATTAGATTGCGGAGATTATACTGTCGCTTCTCAGAATTGTTGATTTTACTCCATTAAGCATGTAAGCTGATGCACTAAATCAGCAAAACTGGGGAGCGATCTTAAAAACAGTTGAAGATGGGTTGCCATTTGATGACTCGTGATGATCGGGAAGGGAAACAAAACAAGTATAACTAGAGCTAGCATAACATCATGAAGCGTGTTTACGTAGGAAACTTTTGAGTCGGCATGTGAAGTTCTGGAGAAGGTGTTGATTGCTGTCATGACATGCGATTGTGTTTAGATCAAGCTGAATGATGCTTAATAGAGCAACAACCATATCCTTTGGCCGGTGTCTATCCTGCGTTTTCTGTTATTGCAAGGTAGCCATCAATGAGCAGTTGAATTGATTGAAAACCCAAGACCAGTTAAAAAATGTCATGCACCCCACTTTTGAATTACTTTAGCATGTCATTGACAAAGTTATCGAGTATATAAGCTTTGGAATTGATTGAAAAGTCAATTGCACACAGCCGAAGAAAATCATTATGAGCCAAGAAATTTATTAGTACTCACTAATCAATGATGTCGGGTTGCCCTTGAATTTAAAACGCAACAAACCACTCTGATTTGGGACCCAGTGTTTAAAGCTTAAGATTACAAAATATTTATGAAAACTCTTAGCAAAGAGCTGCGTTCAACGGCATTCCTCTTCACCCTTGGGGAAGCTTTTGCTGCTTGAGCTTTTCTATACCTTACAGTCATAGTTATTGATGATTGGATAAGGATTCAGCGCAGAAGCTTTGAGGCAAGAAATTGACAGCAAGACGAGAACAGCGTCTATGTTAATCTCTGCTTGGTGCTTGCTGGTGTTGTTTAGTAAGACCATAAAACAAAGTACCTTCTCCTTTTTGGCTTTGACGAGAATAAATGTAAGGAATGTCAAAATCATTGTCAAAGAGTTAAACATCAAATTTTCGCTTACCAATAGCGATAAGCTCAGACGTATAAACTCTCAGGGCCCAAAATCACTACTCCCTACAGTTCAAAAGTCAAAGGTTTCGAGTATTTGAAACCAAGTTCATTAAATGCCCACCATTGCATCAGACAGCCAATCTTCTAAAGAGATACCTGGCACTAGCATCAGCCTTTGACCGAGTCAATGAAGCGGATACTCTCAACAGGAATGACCTGCCCTTCGATATTTACACAAATGACTGGCAGTATTCATACCCGTCCACAATTAGGGGTAAAATTGTAGAGAGGAAGATCTTATCTCATCACAAATGTAAGGACTTTTGTGCCGAGGTTTGCCCACTGCCATCCCTATTTCAATGACAAGTGTGATAGTATCTAAAAGATACTTCCCAAAGACCTCATATACCAGATGCCTCATCAACATAAATTAATAAATTATCTGGTGTTTAAATTAACCAATCAACAAATAACTCGGTCTTTTCAGTCTACAGCTACATAAATACTACTTGCTTAAGTGTACATAATCACAGAGAAAAAATTGCAGTAACCAATACAGAGAACCAAGAAGAGAGAAGTCAAGGTGAATCTATTCAGATTTCTTGGAAGTCACCGATGGTTTCCTCTTCATTCGGCTGAAAGGCCCCACAGTGCAGTCCATAATATACATGTAAATGACCTGGCTCCAAGATTTATATGCATCGAGCCCCTCATAATACTCAGGTGCAATCTCCTTCACCTTATGAAGTTTACTTCCTGGAATCCTAGGGAAATCATGGTGCTCATTGTGGTATCCCACGCTCCATGTCATGAGATTCAGGGGACCATAGTAGGAATATGTCTCTTGGTCTGGCTTGAAAATATAGTGTTCTGAGATGAAGTGACCAGCCATTGGGTGCATTCCACCCCCAACAAATGTAGAAAGGATCAAATAAGCAAAAGACTTCCAACCCCAGTAATAAACCATGGACACGTCGAGGGCTACCTGAATGACTAAATTGAGGAACTCCCAAATACCAGGAGGTTTAGGTTTGAGAAACAGAGGTCGCAGAGCATAGAAGAAGAGTTGTAAGACTACCCATATGGATTTCGTGAAAGCATTTCTCACAAGATAGGCTTCAGCGAGGCTCGGAACGTCCATATCCATCCCATCAACTCCCTGGTAGCGATGGTGCTCCAGGTGATACTTTTGGAAGGTTACAGACATGGGAACACCAATGGGGAGATTAGCGAATATTCCAAGCCAGCGGTTGTATACCGGAGTTGAGAAGGCGAGATTGTGGCTGAGTTCATGGATGGCTAGAAAGAGATTTTGGGTGAGAAAAGAGCCAAAGAAATAGGAGATAACCAGAATCTTTAGCCACCCTGCATCATGGAGCAAAGTAGCGGTTCCTAGCTGTAGCAGCACTGCAACAGTAATCTGCACAAAATGATAAAAGACAATATATGAGATGATCAAAGTTAAAAGACACAGCTGACATATATTGCACAAATTGGCACATTACTCCTAGGCGTATGCATTAAGGTGCTCTCAACAAGTCACATTCACCAAAACATCTAAAAAGCGACCACCTTTCCACAAATCAGGATACTGTAGATTTGCAAATGTTCTCTAGTGGTTTCTGATGCATACGCAATTGCAAGAAAAGAAATAACAATATCACCGAAGTTACCAAAGACCAGTTATTTAAATTTTCGATTCAGGGCAACAAAGGACCAATGAGTTCATCTCATTATGCAAGGCTGAATCGCCCAAAAAAAAAAAAAAACAAGGAGAGACAGTTTACACCCCCTTAAGAAATTACGAGATAAAATGAATCGTGGAGCAGCTTGCGCTGCGCAATCGGCAATGGAGAAGCAAAAAGCCTAATTGAATTAGCTCTTTCAAATAAAATGCAAAATGGAAGAGAAACCCCTAACCAAATAAAATCAAGGTCAGTAGGCCAATAGAAGGCTTAAAGCTCCAAAAAGAACACTTTTTCCATTTCTTTACAAGAAAGCAACAATGGAAAACATGCTAATCGAGATCTGCAAAAAAAGGAACACCCACGAGGGAATCTCGCTGAGGAATTTCTTCAAACATTTAAATAGGCCGCGAATCGTCGCACCTACTTCGGACTGGATGGATTCGGATGGCGACATCGTATCCACCCATAATTACGCACGAACGCAGCAAAACCAAAGAGAAAGATCCCACTGTAGCTCAGATCGAGACGGACACTGACACGAGTATTAAGAGCAAATCATCACTAAAGAGTCAATGCAAATGCAATGCAACGCAAGCGAAACCAACCCACGAGGGGGACTAAACCCACACAAAGACTCCCATTCCACCGACGAATCAAGAACTGCCCACTTCCACAAGACCCGAACCGACCAAGAAAACCGAATCAAGCAGTAATTTTGAAGACGAAAGGACCGACCTTGAGGAAGGCCCAGGGGTCGGGGCCGAAGAGCTGCTTGATCTGAGGGTACTGAGAGAGGATCTGCCGACGCCGCGAGGCGTGGGGCTCGTCGGTGTAGGACCAGAAGAAGTCCGTCGCCATCACGCCCTCTTCTTGATCCTCCATCGCCGCCACCATCTCTCCCCTCTCCTCTCTCTCTCTCTCTCTCTCTCTCTCTGTGGTTGTTTTTCGGGATGGCGTTTTGTCGTCTGGTGATATCTTTTTTTATGCTGTTTCCGCCATTTCAGCTGCCGCGTTGGTCCCCCAAAAAAGGAAAAACAGGAAAAGAGAGAGTAAAAAGTGGTGAAGGAACTCCGGGTATGAAAATGAGCGAAAAAACGGACGTTGTTTATGCAGTGACTCGTGAGGACCAATCAAATTCAAAGCCCACCTCCATGTTCTCTCTCTTTCTCTCTCTTACTCGGTTTGACAGTCTGTGCAGGCTGATTTTAGCTGGATCCACTTGCCCTCAGCAGCAACAAACATGAGGGGCGGGGGGCACGTTAGAATCCATCAAGACTAGGGGTCGGCATATACAACCGCTTGGATCGAGAAACGCCAAGACCAACCAATCTTTTTTTTTTGTCGGTTCTACGCTAATTCTACTCTAATACTCACTCTCAAACTTTTGCCTTGCCTCCTTGCAGGGCGTGGGAGTTGAAACCCACTCTTGAAATGAAATCGTCTCCACTCCAATCCCCCATGAGAAAGTGGAAATTTGAACCCTCAACCTCCTCATTCCAAGATGGAATGGTGGCTACTAGGGTGAAAGACCGACCAATTTCGGGTAGTTCTAGATGGCGTTGATCCAGTTCCATAAAATTAAAACCGGTGACTTTCGGTTTGGTTCCATGCTCAAGGGTGGGAATCGGATTGCCTGGAGCGATTTATATTTGTTTATTTCTTTATTTATTAAATAATTAAAGTGTAGACCTAAACTCGCGCCTTAGCTTAGTTGAGATGATGAAGTAAATCTTTGTTTCTTTTATATTGTTGCACGGATTCATAAAACTTGCCCCTTTTGTCAATTGTATCTTTCTTTATTTTAGTTTCTTTGTTAATTCACCAATTTTACTTTCCTTATTGACTCGGGTTGTGTCATCATTGATGGAAAAGAATCCATTGAATCTTCCTCCTTTTTTCGAGCTGGCCCCTAGAATCATGGCCCCATAATCTTTGTCTTCTTTGCAAATCTTGGATGAAATCCTAGTTTTGAATTGCGACATGGATTAACGATTCAATTAATCCAAAACTTTCGGCCAAGATATATGAATCCATCGATTCTATTGGATTGGCCAGGAACCGAATGAGACTGATCCCTAGGCCAGGTGGTCCAGTTCCCAATTCTTGGTTGGAGCGGACTGAACTGGAAAATGATCACTTCTAATCAAAACTAAACTTGTCAAAATGGATTATATGCCCATTTCTTAACCTATATTTGATGGGTCGAGTTGTTATATGAATTAGTCATATTTGATAAATGAGTCATAAATGAGTTTAAAATGACAAAACTCAAGATAATATGAATATTGAATGAGTTTACAATTAACTTAAACCCAACCTACCTCTATAACTCTCTCTTCACTCTATGTCCCCTCACTCAATCTCGCTCTCGCTCTCACTCCATGCTTTTACCTTGGTTTAGTTATGATTTTTCTTATCAAGTTAGATATATAAGTGTTTTAGCAATATGGGATGGATATAAGTTACTACAAAATAGATCAAAATGGGTTAAGACATGTTAATTTTGGTCTAATCATTTTCAGCTCGATCATCCCATCTAATGAGTCTAACCAAAACTTTTGATCATGTAGGTCCAAATATTGTTATGCCTTGAATTCAAGTCGGGTCCTGTCGAAGTATATCAATCTCTGGCCGAAAATAATATCTCAAATTTTAATCGAAGGATACTTATGAACCTTTTTTTGTTGTTGTTAAATACCTCTTATTATACTTTGAGGCAAAACCCTGAATGTAATTGGCCAGATTGCCCCTCCTTGCGAAATCAACTTAGCTTCTTACTTCGGGTTCAAGTGGTTTTGCTTTTAGTTAATAATTGAACACCTTGAGTGGGCATATGAATTTATGACTGATAACTTTTTGAAAAATGATAGTTTTTAAATAAGAAGGCTTGTGGAGATGCAAGGTTGTTCTCAAGAACAACAATCGGGTTTCTATTTGGTACTTTCATAGATATTTAATTTATTTCGTTAAAAATGAGTGATTTTGAAATTTTTTTTCTAAAAACTATCTCTTGTATCGCATACAAAAAGGAATAAATTTGTGAAATATTTTAATCGTGCACGAGAATTTGGAGATATAAATTATTATCGATAATGAAAATATTTCTCATTAACTAATTATTTTAACTAATACAAATGACTATTTTTAGAAAAATATTTTTCAAATAATGTATCAACAAAAGTGACTTTAAAAAAAGAAAAGGAAAAGAAAATATTCACACGAAATAATGTACCATTAGTGGTTACGGACATTGTTCCTGTTTTAACAAAGTTGTTGGAGGGCAATCGCTCTCCAGCCGTCCACGGTCGATGCTGTTTTTAGTAATTATTTATCATAGTCCGTAAAATTTTAGTTTAAATTCCTTTATTTTCACGCTTAACCGAAGTTACAACATCCTTGCTAATCTAATCATTATTGGTCGCAGTCTCGCAGACATTGCTCCTTGCCGAGCAAAGATTTTGTCAACAGGTGTGTCATGGATAATAGTTAAGTAATTGATTAAGGAAATTTTATTATTTTCAATATTTTGATTTTTCTTGTATTATGCATAATCAGTATTTTGAGAATTGAATTATCTAAACAAAATGCCCGAGACACTCATTAATAGTAAAAATAAAGAAAATTTCAAAGTTAAATGATGGATCAAGACAGATATCTATGATAACATTCTTTTACCCACAGCTTCCTTTTATATTCCCGGCGAAATTGATTGCATTTGACAACTCAAAAAGAAAAGTAAAACTGCATAAATTGAAGGAAAGTCTTCAGTCTCCTGAAGAGGAGAACGGTGCTTATTCAACAGGACCAGCACCACGTTTAACTAAAGTACACATCTTGAGAATCAACATAGATGGAGCTTTCTTGGATGGTGCAACGAAAGGGGTGGTCTCGGGGGTCCTCAGAAATGACGGAGGCGCTCTACTGGATGGTTTTACCATGAAAGTTTCGTCTTTGTCGCCGATTCAGACGGAAATTTTGGCTCTGATTGAAGCTCTGAAGTGGTTTGAGCCGAGGAGAGAGATGGATATGGAGATTGAGACCGACTGCGCCTGAGTTAGTGGACGAACTTAAGGGAAGACGCACGTGTAGTGGGAGCTGGAGACCCTGATGAAGAGGCTAGAATCTGAATGGCCCAAATTAAGTCCACCACGCTGGCCCATCGTTCAAATATCCTTTCATCTTTTTGGGATGTTTTATGTTTGGACGCCCTATGTTGGGGATTTTGTTTAAGAACTCTTTAATTTTAATGAATATCGAGGAATTTGTTGACAAAAAGAAAAATCGCCTGACAAGGAGGAACACGCGTTAACTTAAACCAAATACCTCATAGTCAATTCAACTCCCAAGATTGCCAGATTTTTCCATCACATGTGATGCACCCAAATTCATCAATGATATTGAGAAAGTCCTTCGATAATGTTCCGTTCGGTAATATATTTGTAACACTATTTGTAGATTCTAAATAAAGATGATACAATCATGTAATCTGCTATCAGCCGATCAGATATATGACATAATTTACCAACAGTGTTAGCAAATAACGACTATCGATATTCCAATAACATATAACTATGATATATATATTATCTAACTATATTTATATTTCACTTAAAACTACATCACAATCTTAGCTAGCGATTTGCTATTGGATTTGTCAATAGTAACTTTTATATTTCATTGAAAACTTACAACAAGTTACGAGCCCCTTGCAAATTCTAACAGCATAATCTACTATTGACAGCAAAATTGTTATCTCACTAATAACTTACAAATAATTGACCAGATTGACAAATTGCCGATCCCTTTTACGGCCCTTTTATTTACCATCAATTTCAAATTTACTGCCGGCATTATATATTTACCATCCACGGAAAAAACTGCTTCAATTTTAGAAATCTGCCAAGTCAATATAGGGACTCAATGCCAAACTGCTTGGAACATCCTGCAACTGTGTTAGTCCATCCAGGTATTTCCCTGTGACATGCTTCCTACAATCGTCCTATAAACGTTCGGAAATCGTGACCGACAGTCTCTGCTTTGTGGCAAGAGACAGGAGTGACAAATGACAATAGACTAACCAAGAGGGCTGGTTACCGGTCTGGAGATGCAGAATATAATGTGCAGCAGTAATGTACAATATGGAGAAAGCAAAATCTACAATTCATACAAGTCCTGGCTGAGCGGAATGACAGGCCTTCCTTCCATCAACTAAAGAGACCTTGTTGCACAGCATCAAGAAGAAGAAAAATCTCCCAGAAGTTCGGAATATAACTCACAGAAATCACGACTTAGGCTGCAAGGTGCAGTGCGTTTGCTTTTCAAGGTTAAGAATAACGGTACTTCGCACTTCGGTTTCTGTCTAACAATCGCATCCACGTAATGCAATGCTGTTGATCCCTCTCAGCTTATCTTAACCAGTGCCCTTGATCTTCAGCTCGCATGTTGTCCTGAAGAAGTTCAAAACCGAACTCCCTTCCTATTCCAATCCAGAAGTAATCTGAAGGCATGTTGTTTCCCAATCATCAATTCATTATTTACTAGGAACACGAGCTACCAGCTATCTAATGTTTCAGCAGGCAGATATGTTGAAGTAACACAATCTCCTTGCTCGAGTTACCATTGATCAAAGTACCGACTAAATGATATGACACTAATAGTAAGTAACGGCTCATTCAATCATGCGTAATTGGTTAGACATTTAACTAGAAGCATGATGGCATGTGAGGAATTTCATATTCACTTATGTATCGCAGGCATGTTTTTGCTTTAAGTTTCATGGAAGTCTTCGTTGGAGTATGATACTATATACTATGCAATGGGGGTGTGAGCATAAAAAAATACAAACAGGGACGTTCTCAAATGTCAACTTAACAGTACAATATGTTGTGTTACATACAAACTAAACTGTCTTTTAATAGATTACCCATTTTTCATGTTTCCTCTTACAGGTTTTATTTCACACACAGTCGACATGTCTGACTCTATTATGAAAAGTTTAGTTTATCCAAAGAATTCTCAACAATGAACAGTTCTGGAAACCTGGTACTTTCAATGAAACCTCAAAAGGACAAACTTAGACAATTTGGATATGCTTGCTTGCTCACATGAGGGGTGCAGTATTACATCTAAAAGATGAGATATGATTTTCAAACTTCGTAAGAACACAGGCATAGATTGCATGGAAAAAAAAAGTTTATTTTGGGCAATTGATTTTCTCAAGATTACTCCGTGTCCAATCTGGCATGACTGTAACACAGTCCTGAAATTTGTAGCATCAGGTTTCTCCTAGAATTTCGGAGCCACAAACAAATAGAAGTAGTAGCATGTAGGTTCTTATGCCACGAAACTTTACCAAGTCCTGCCTGGTGAATCCATCAACCTGTAGATCTAATTTTTTCGCAAATAGTTCTTGCTCTCAACAGAAAAAGAACTGCTAGAGTTGGTTCATGCTGATCGTTTATAGATCAATGAGGAATCATACAGTGCATTAAACTGGGTACTTCGATGCCGACCACATTTTCACAGTCCATGTGATAATTATTTCTTGAATCTCATCTTTAGCCCAGAGAAGAAACACAGATTAAGTAGGGTATGAAATGGGAAGAGAACGTCGCTGCAGAAAACAGGAGGAAAGAAATGGAGAAAAACGACAAAATTGAAATATTCACCTTGGAGACATTGTTGGGAATAATAAGGCCTACTAATTGTAGACGCAGAGAAAAAGTGCATTAGTTACCTTGGAGAAAGAAATAAACTCCAACTCCTTCAATTGGAAATAGAGAACATCCTTCGCAGCTTGCTGTTAAGATCACAACATGTATCAAGCACCACATTGATATTGGTACGGACAATAACAGTGCCTCGAGGAGAAACTTTTATAGTGCCTCTCACAGGGCTAATCCTGATTGTTGTAAATATCCTTAAATTCCAGACTCGAGCACTTTGATAGGTCTGGCAACCTGTCAAGAGAATGGCATTCAGACAAAGAAAACCTTCTCAATTGTGATGCTTGTTCGAGACCATCAAGGTTCTTCATGTTGCAGCCAGATATCTTCAACACTTGCAGCAGCCTCAGGTTCCCAAGACCAAGAATTTCTGATGCATCACACTTACGGAGCTCCAATTCGGATAGAATTTCCAGATTGGAGAAATTCATCCGCTGGATCTGGCAATTCTTGAGAAGTAGTTTTGATAAGTTTGAGGGAAGTTGTGGGAAGTCTAGCAGGTTTATGCAGGACAAATCAAGTTTTTTAAGTTGAGTAAGAGCATTAAAATCTTCTGGTAGACTAGTAACATTTGGAAGGCACAGCTTTAGGGTTTCTAGGTTGGATAAACTTGATATCCAGCCAAAGCTTTCCATTTGGGACAGCTCAAAGGATGATATTTCCTCCTCATCAGGATCATTAACTAATTCCAGAACTTTCAAATCTCTCAAATATGAAAGATCCTGAACTATCATGCTTTTGGTTCCCCAACATAAACTCACTAAACTAGAAGGTAATCTTGGTAGAGTCTGAAGTTCGTCACAGTCGAGCAAGTGGAGAGTCTGGAGATGAGAAAGCTGACAAAGGCTTTCAGGTAGGCTACAAACCAGGGTAGCCGATAACTCCAACATTCTCAAAGATGATAACCCTGAAATGTCACGTGGAATTTCCCCATCCATACTCCAGCAGTCAGAAAATGTTATGACTTGCAACTTCCCTAGATTTGCAATACCTGTAGGGAATGCTCTTATGGGAGTCTTATTCATTCTCAGCACCTCCAAACTATCCAAATTTTTTATGGATTCTGGCAATATCTTAATTCTGGTGTTCGACAGATCCATTTTCTTTAGTGACTTAATCATCCCGATGGAGTCCGGAAGTGCAATTATCTGCTGACAATCTCTTAAAGAAAGCTCCGCAAGTCTCTCCAACAACTCAACATTATTTGGGAGTTCTGGGATAATGGACTCATCCAGTGCAAGATATGACAGAGACGTCAGAGAACCAATATAATTGGATATTTCAGCCAAATTTTTGCAGCTCGAAGCACTGAGAGTTTTAAGTTTCTGCATAGACCCTCTTAAGAAACAAAGGTGACGTATGGAAGTTTTATCAACCAAAAGCTCTTTCAAATTTTCCAAGAAGCCCATCTCCTCCGGCAACTCGAAAATCTGAGTGGACTTGATGTTCAAAGACTTCAAAATTTTCAAATTAGCAATGGTTTTGTCAATAAATAGCAAATTAGAACATCCTTCAAGAATCAGTCTTTCTAATTTGCTATCAGCTAGGAAGCATGGCGTTTTACGTAATTGACTGCAACCAGTTAGGTCCAAAACTTTCAATTTGTTTGCCTTCTGTGGAGCAAAGAAAAAATAGGTTCAGTTTCTATTAGCTAGTCATTAAAAAACAAAAGAATTGAAAAAGCAACGTATCTGATACCTCCATTATTTGAGTCCAACCTTCCCAGTCATCTGCCACTGCGCTCAATGATAGATCAAGAACGACCAAGTTCTCTAGGCACAAAATAAGAGGCTCAGAGCTCTTATGGCACCCTCGCCAGTGAAGCCACCTCAATTCGAAAAGAAGACCAGTAAAATTTCCTCTCATATTAGCTTGATCTAAATTAAGGAACCTTAATTCTGATAGCGGACCAAATGCTTCAGATGTGAAACAGTCATTGGATCCCTGGTCAAAGGCGAGACCAAGGCCTCGAACTTTTGGAGTACCCTAGCAGTAAATGAAAAGTAATTGAACCTTGTCATAGACTGTCTATGTGTTTTTAACACTTCTTCAAAAAAGTTAAATTTTAAAAGGAAGCCACGTAAAGTAAAAGATGAAAAATCAACTGCAGAAGAAAAGTAGTTCTGGTTTCCAGATTTACCTTCATCCTTCGTAGGGTGGATAGGGCTTGATCGTGCATCCACAACCTACTTCGATTACAAGGAATAGGATCTTCCTTTTTCACAATACTTCTGCCTAGAGTTCTCAGTAGATCATGCATCAATAGCTCCCCGTTTTCTCCAATTTTCACCAAAGACATGACGCAAAGATCCTTGATCCCAATACGAGGACGAAGTTTACAGTCGTCCCACATGTAAGAGGCAATTCTCCTATCCTTTCTATTCAGAAAACATGCTATATCTAGAAATATATGCTTTGCATTGTCATCTAAAGCATCATAACTTATCTTCAACGCAGTTTCGACTTTCTTATCAGGAACTTCTTTCAGTTTCTCCAACGTTTCTTCCCATATACCCTTCGATTGATTAAACAAAAACTTACCTGTCACCTCAAGTGCTAAAGGAACCCGCCCAGTAGCCTCTATGATATTCCTGGAAAGGGTTTCGAAGCCCTTGTCAGGAGAATCCCTTCCAAAAGCCAGCTTAGAAAACAGTTGAATAGCTATTTCGTTTTCCATTGCTTGAACCTGATAGGTTATAGCGTCTTTGAACCTCGAAACAATGTTGTTCTTTCTAGAAGTCACAATAATCTTGCTTCCTGGACCAAACCAACTAAGCTCCCCAACAACTGCATTGAGTTGGTCAACATCATCCACATCGTCAAGGAGAATGAGGACTTGCTTATTGCGAAATCTGTTAGCAAGAACAACCATAGCATCATCAGCGTATTTGAACGTTGCCCTCTTTTTTTGGAGGTCTGAGATTAAGTGAGTTTGCAAGGACAAGATATCATGATCATGTAACTCTCGAATTTTCTGAAGATTACTAAAACCTTGAAAGCGATCATAGAGTTGATTGTAAACAACTTTTGCAAGAGTAGTCTTGCCAACACCCCCAATACCATATATTCCAAGGACTCGAACATCGCTGCCACATATTTCAATTACTTGTTCATTGCGATACACAACACCTAGCTTTGTCATAATCTCTTGCACATGATGGTCAATTCCAACTAAATGTTCTGTCACAGGTAGTCGACCCTTCTTCAGCATTTCGTAAACAATTGAGAAGAGTCTGTCTATGAGCTTGGAATGATGCCTACATAAATCAAATTATGGAGACATGATGAGAAAGTGTATCAGAACAATAGTCATATAGCAGAGGAAAGCAGAATGTGCAGAGTTGAACCAGGAGCAATGAATGCACCACGAGGCAAGAACAAAGGAGGCATTTAAATGCACTTCTAAAGATCCTACATTTCAATGGTCTAACTTGGCCTGCAAGCAAACAGTTAAGTGTTGTTGCGAAACATAATGGATTGAAAAAAGAGAACAATGTCATGGATAGCATGATTGGTTTACGATCTGGCACATCATTTTATTAAAATCAATTTTAAATTCGATTGGATTACCCGTCATCTATTTTTTCTGTTTCAAATCCCGTTAAACTTCCGATCTCTTTGAGAGCCAGCTTCCACCTCTCGATGGTCTTGCTATCAACCCTATTCTTCCTGTGTTCGAGAAAGCTCTTCTTGAAAGAATTTTTCTGGTCTTTCACATCTGAGGGGTTGATCTCATAGAAAATCGGAATGACTTCTCGTCTCATCGTTCGCTTGCACTGTAACATTTGGACCAACTCCATAAGGCAGCTTTTGCTGGAAGCATAATCCCTAGAGATGATGGCAATCAAAACCTTCGACTGCTTGATTGCTTCAATCAACGCAGGCTTGATCTCTTCTCCGACAGACAGTTCATCAGCATCACGATATACACTTATTCCAGCATCTGTCAACCTATTGTAGAGGATATCTGTAAAACCCTTGCGAGTATCCGGTCCTCTAAAACTCAAGAACACATCATAGTTGGTTCCAGCCAAGTCAGAGCTTGGTGACGGCGACGAAGAGGGAGATTCCTGTCAAGTAAGTAAAGGGAGTTTACCCCATCCACAGTAGAATATCGACTACATCTATCGTACTTAGAAATGAAATATCGAAACTTGGGCTGGGGCGAGATTGCCTCAACTTATGCATTTGAAATCCATATCTATCCATGCTCTGCAAATGCTTCTTGGTTACTCAGATCTAATACTGATATTATATGATGATGCAATATATCATGATCCTTTCTACAAGAAAGGGGTTTACATGCTTTTGAAGTATGGCTCTCCCAAATATTGTAGTTAGGTATGTTTTGTTTTCCCAAACGTTCTTTATTCTAACTTACACTCTGTATTGACATGAAGTAGAGATGCTGTAACCATTGATAATGCAAATATCCTGGCCACAGGAATAAACAGAAAAAGAAATTCAAGGGCTAGTACAGAATCAAGAGACAAAGTCAAAGAATCTACCGTAGTAGTCCTCCGCTTCTTCAGAGAAGCAGCCATGGCGACCGCGCCAAGACTCAGCACAAGCAGTACTTGAAATTCAAGCGGCGCAACCTTTCCGAGAGATAAGAAGAGCACAGCCAGCATCACAGTCCTCAACTCCATCTTCTTCTTCTGCGATCTTTTTCCTCTGCTTCGCTTGTGTGAGTGGGACGAGCTATTATATTGATTGGAACGAGTGAAACGCCCTGCGAGAAGGTTGAGATCCCACGTTCAGGAAACAACTTGCCACCAGATCTATACAGAACGTTGACTCCGACTTTGGCAAACGACTTTTAGATGAGTTTTTAATGTTGTACTCTTTTGAAAAATTGAACCAACAATTTATAAACGTGTTGTCCGATATTGTAATCGCATCTTGCAATTTTTTTTTAACAAATAACAAAGGGAAAAAAAATCACGAAAAACTCCACTCTAACACATTTATTTTAAAATTCTTTTGAATATAAAAAATCTCAAATTGATATATATATATATACATGACACATTTACCCCAAATTTAAATTAATATGTAACATATTTACTCCAAACTTGTTTCATAACGCCCAAAACACTAAATTTGTGTCAATGCAATACATTTACCTTAAAAGTTGGGATAAATGTGTTATGTGAGTACACGTTTGATTTTTTTGTGTCATAAAAAAAATACTTTGAAGTAAATGTTCACGCAATTATAAGTTTGGGGTTCTTTATATTATTAAAAAGGAAAAAAATCACGAAAAACTCTAAACTTTGTTCAAAGTGATAGATTTAAATTTTTTTTTTTTTTTTGACATGAAAATCCCGAACTTTGCCAATCATGACACATTTACCCTAAACTAAAGGGCATTTTGGTCTTTTTACTTTAAAAAAAAGTCTTTTTTTTTTCTTCTCTCTTCCTTCCGCCGGCCATGGCGGAGGGAAGCTGGTGTCAGGCGAGGGCAGTGGGTCCCCCTGCCTAGGCTGGCTAGGGCCGCCCTCGCCTGCGTTGGGCGAGGGTGGCCCTCGGCTTGGTCGTGAGGGCCTCCCTCGCACCCTCGCCCGACGCCGGCGAGGGAGGGAAGAAGAAGAAAAAAAGGAAAAACAGAAAAAATAAGACAAAAATACCCTTGATGGGGTAAATGTGTCACAATTTGAAAATTTTGGGATTTTTCATGTCATAAAAAAAAGTTTGGGGTAAATGTATCACTTTGGGCAAAGTTTGAAATTTTTTTATGGTATTTTCCCTATTAAAAAAGACTGGGATAGAAATGTGACATGAGTATAAATTTGGGGTCTTTTGTATCATAACAAAAAGTATAGGGTGAATGTAATATAAAATCGTCAGACCAAAAATAAATAAATAAATAAATATATATATTCCAGGATTTTTGTGGCTCCAATAAAAAAAATCGAAAAATAAAAAGGAAATCAAACAGAGAGAGAATGACAAGGGTCCGTGATCCCGGCGGCGAAAACAAAACAGCCAATTTTTATTATAAAAAATAAAAATTTAAAGCCAAAGAGAAATTAAAAAATTAAAATGAGAGAATGGCAGATGGCAGCGGCCGACAAGGGTTGGTGATCTCTGGGAAAACAAAACAACCAACTTTATTTTCAAAATATAACAATAAGGTCAAAAAGAAATTAAAAAAAAAAAAAAAACAAAGAGAGAGAATGGAAGGTAGGAGCGGCACACAAGGGTTGGTGATCCTTGCCAGAAAACAAAAGCTAATTTAAAAAAAAATAAAACGATAATTTTAAAGAAAATAATAAATAAAAATTACATAAATATGAAAAATGCCTCAATAACAAAAAGAGAAAAAGAAAAAGAATTGGTTACTCACTATGTATATTTAAAGGTTGATTAATGTAAAAAATTGATTGATTAATAAAATTGTTTAAAATTTACAAAAATAACATGATTAATAAAATCCAAGGTCATATTTTCAGATATCTTTTACTGATTAATTAATTTTTGGCATTAACCAACCATTAAAAGTACAAAATGAGTGTTCGGTTTTTATAATTTGACCTTTTTTGTTATTATGTTTCTTTTTCTTAAATGATCTTATCAGTAGTATTGATATGTACATTAAATTTAGCAACTTTTATGTTTTATAATATTACTCATAATTATTTATAACGATATTAATATTTTGATTCACTTATTTCTCCATTTCTTAACTCTTATAGAAGTTACCGACAAAAAAAAAAAAAAAAAAAAAACTCTTATAGAAGTTAAGGGTAGAAGAGTGATTTTCTTCAACCTGCTAATGAAAAATATTGGAGGATTAACTTTTAAAAATTGATTACACTTCTTCAAACGTTTAGTATTTGATTGCACGTTAGACAAAATGTTTGGTAGAGAAGATTCGAAGAGAATATTTTAAAAGTGATTCTTTTTTGGATGGTGAAAGAATAAAGGAATGGATTGCGAGGGATAGCGAGTAGTTGACATAATTTATATTATATTAATTTGTAAATTCCTTTGTATCCATCGAAATACTAAAGAAATTGTAGGGATTTTTTTTTTTTGGTTAAAAAGATACATTTCATTTAGTAAAAAGAAGCAGTACAACCCGCTTCAATAGCGTCTGAAAAAAGAAGGTCCAACAAAGGGTGGGGGGATACGGCCTAATTTGGAGACAAAGAGCCATAGCTATGGGCCTTGGTGAACTAATCTGCAGCAAAATTTGCTTGGCGTCTGCAAAACCTAACTAGAAAGACGATGGAAATAGGGGAGGAGAGCGGAGACTTCGCCGAGCAGTGATCTGACCTCCCATGGCATTGCTTGAAGATCTTCCACCGCTTCAACCATCGTGAGACAGTCCGACTCAATGAGAAGGGGATCCCGAATCTTGTTGGTTTGCAGCAGGTGGTGTAGGGTTAAGCTCAGCGCCTGGATCTCCACCTGCAACGCCAAGGAAGTAGGTACGTCTCTAGTAAAGCCCTCGATCAATTTACCTGTATGATCGCAACAGAGGTATGCTATTGATCCTGTGGTGCTTCCTCTCTGAAAAACCCCATCAATATTGATCTTTAGGACTCCGTGATCGGGGGGTCTCCAAGTTGTGGCTGGATCTGGATTACTTTGAGTTGATCCCACCGCATGGACAGAAGCAACTTGTGCTGTTCGAGCTTGGGTGAGTGCTGCAGCCACGACATAGGAGGGATCTAGACTCTGCCGGCGGAAGATGGACCTATTGTGCACCTTCCAAATTTGCCATAAAAGTGTAGCGATAATCTCCATACCTGGTAAGATGTTCCTCTATTCAAATTGATTTGCAATCCAAGCATCTATGCAATGGATTTCTGTGGGTAGTATACAAATGCTAATTTGAGAATGAGACCAAACTTTGGATGTCCATGGACATCATAAAAATAGGTGTTCCATTGTTTCTGGTTGTTGAGCTGAGCATAGATTACAAACTGGATCTGAGCTAATTTGTCTATGGAAGAGGTTGTCCTTAGTGGGCAGCGCATTTTGGCATAATGACCAAAGGAAAAGTCGGATTTTGGGAGTGAGTTTGAGTTTCCATATGTTTTTCCAAAGGAGCTTTGGTGTTTGATATGAAGATGATGCTCTATTTTCATTAATACTAGGGGCTGCTTGCTGAATAGAACCATAGCCACTTTTCACAGTATACTCTCCAAGAATTGTATTTGTCCAAATGAGCTGATATGCTACATAATTAGGCCTTACCGGGATCCTGAGGATTTCTGCTATAGTCTCAGCATCAAAATGATGTTGTAGTAAAGTCACATTCCATTGATTGATTTCTGGATCAATCAGGGCAGCTACTCTTTCGAGTTCGTCTCTAGTAGCAATTCCACCTAGTATGCCTTTAGGAAGCCAACGATCTTCACGAATTCTTATCTTTGACCCGTCTCCGACTGACCATTGAATCTTTGGTAAAATTGAGTCCCGCCCCACCAGAAGGCTCTGCCAACCCCAGGAAGGTGGGAGCGTTTAAGAATTTCTGTGAATGGAAATATAGACCCTTAAAGAGTTTGCTCCACAAAGAAGTAGGTTGTTGGATTAAGTGCCAGGCTTGTTTGCCTAACAATGCTTTATTGAAAGCAATGAGGTCTCAAAACCCGAGTCCTCCCATTTCCTTCCCATTCTTTAGTAATTCCTAATTTTTCCAATGTATTCCTGACTTTCGGTTGTCATTCTACCACCAGAATCTTGTAATCTTCTTTTCAATGGAGTGGCAAAGCAATACAGGAAGTTAAAAAATTGACATGGCGTATTGTGGGATTACCTATACAACAGTTTTGATGAGAATCTCCTTTCCACCTTTGGATATAAGACTTTCTTTCCATCCATCAAGTTTTGCATTGACTTTCCCTAATATCCAAGCGAACATGTCTCGTTTGGATCTTCCCTAGTTCGATGGAATACCAAGGTATTTATCCATTTTTTCTAACACCGGGATTCGGAGTTCCTTTGCCAAGTTTTATTTAAGTCTGTTAAGGTAAGCTTTACTGAAGTATATGCAGATTTATTCCCATTTATCACCTATCCTGTAGCTAGACAATATTGGTTCAAAATGTTGGCTAGATCTTGGCATTCCTGTACTTTCCCATCTAGGAAGAATATAGCATCATCTGCAAAAAATAAATGGGACAGAGTTGGAGACCACCTGTTCAACTGGATGCCCATGAGGTTTCCCATATCGAGAGCTTGATGGATGAGTGTTGACAAGACATTCGCTATCAGGATGAATAGATAAGGTGATAGGGGATCTCCCTGTCGAAGGCCTTGCGTTGGGTGGAAGTAATTCAGTTGTTCCCCATTAAATTTTACATCGATGGAGACTGTAGTTATGCACTGCATTACCCACTGTACCCAAATAAAATGGAACCCCAACCTGAGGAGATAATCTCTGAGAAAGTCCCACTCCACATGGTCATACGCCTTTTTCATGTCCATCTTGACAATCGCTTGGAATTTTCGCTTTCGAGTTCTTGTCTTGATTTGATGAAGCACCTCCTATATTATTCAAATGTTGTCTTGGATTTGGCGACCGCTTACAAAAGCACTTTGTTCCATAGAAATCAGGTCAGGAAGGAAAGGTTTCAGACGGTTTGCAAGCACCTTGGATATAATTTTATAGGCATAATTACAAAGGCTAATGGGTCGGTATTGGTCTAGGCATTCCAGGTGAGGGACTTTCGAGATGAGTGAGATAATGGTTCTATTTAGTTCAGTGGGCATCTCTCTAGAATGGAAAAATTGCTGCACTGATAAGTAAACTTCGTCTTGTAGGATGTCCGAGTAGGTTTGATAAAAAAGTCTGTTAAATCCATCAGGACTTGGAGCTTGAGTTTTTCCCAGCTAGAAAGTGGCTGTTTGGACTTCCTCGCAAGTGATCTCTGCAGTTAATTTAGCATTCATGTCAGTACTAACGACACACGCACATTTGTTAAGAATGGGCCCATAGTCTCGATATCCCGCTGTTTTGTAGAGATTCGAAAAGAAATCCATCGTCATCTCCTTTAGAAGTTGATCATCTCGAACCCATCGTTGATTGTCGTCTTGCAGCATCCTGATTTTGTTCCTTTGTCTTCGCTGGATGGTAATGGCATGGAAGAACTTAGTATTTTTATTGCCCCACCTTAGCCAATTTATCCTAGAACACATTGCCCAATATTGTTCATCCTGCTGCCAAGCTTTGTGGAGCTCTTCTTTCAATTTGGTGATGAGCTGTTTATCATATAGACCATGTGTTTGATTTGTTAGAGATTGTAGTTGCTGCTGTAAAGTTGAAATCTGATCATTTGCTTTAGAGAATGTGACTCTGCTCCAGTCTGATAGGGCCCAACTAACCTTCTTCAATTTGTGTGGTAGGTTGTGACCAGTTGTTGTAACTGAGGACCAAGCCTTTGCTATAATGTTTCGACAAGCCTGATCTTGCAACCAGTAGGCTTCAAATTTGAAGGTATTCCTTTTTCTACACGTCTTAGCATCCGTAGTTAGCAACAAAGGGCTGTGATCTAAGCCCACTGCTAGTAAAGCAAACACTTCGGCCTTAGGGAAAGTGATTCGCCAGTTCCAGTTGCAAAGAACCCTATCTAATCTTTCTTTAACCAAGTCATCCCCCTGTCGGTTGTTCATCTAGGTAAAAGTGCAACCCTTGCTTTCTATATCCATCAGGGCGCAATCGTGGAGAACTTCTCTAAAGGACTACATGCGATAAGAATCTGCTGACCGTTTACCTACTTTCTCCCAATGGTAGGTGATTTCATTGAAGTCCCCTGTGCAAATCCAAGGTAAAGAGTTGGAGGAGGCAATGCGTCGGAGGGCTGTCCATAAGGGTTGGCGCAATTGAAAAGCTTCCGGTGCATGTAAACAAGTCAGCCACATTTGTTTGCCTCTCCCTGAATCTGTACATATGGTGTCTATAAAGTCCGGAGTAGCGAGATCCACCTGTAGAGATATATTAGAATGCCAAAACATGGCCAGACCTCCAGCTAAGCCTATAGGGTTGATTAAGTGAGAGTTTGAAAACTTAAAACGTTGCTAAATTCTTGAAAGCACTGTCTCTTTATTCTTTGTTTCCATCAAAAAAATCAAGTTAGGCTTTTCTTTGGCCACTAGGGCCTTTATGGCTTGAACTGTCAGGGGAGAGCCCAGTCCTTGACAGTTCCAACAGAGGAGTTTCATTTTTCTAGTGGTGGCTTTTTAGGGCAAGCCACCTTAGCCCAGTTGCAGGCTTCTTCAGCCAAAAAGACAGGTGTATCCAGTAGTAGGTTTTCATCAAGACACACCGAATTGTGAGGATGCGAATCATAAGGGTTGTACCTCTTGACTTTCTTGGCGATTCCTATTTTGGTAGAGAGTCTAGAGTGCTTCATTTTCTTGGTAGTGGCAACAGCCATTTTCTGATCTTGATTTCCCTTGTGTGTTGCAGGTACAGGGATCATCACTCCAGCTGGTGAAATCGTCGTTGGAGGAGGCAATGCGTCATGAGGATGTTGCTGAATCGGTGCATCCACAGCTTCAATAAGAGGTAAGGTCTGTTGCTTTGGGCTGCTTGTGTTCATTTCTGTTATAGGGAATGATGCATGCTAGATACCTTTCATCTTAGCTGAGATAGGGATAATTCACTAGACAGGGTATTCCCAAATGTTGTTCCTGCAGGACGGATGTACTAGTGAGTAGTCTCAGTTGATTTGGATGGAGACGCGGCTGGTTTAGGTTGAGGTCTTGCATAGACATCTTCGAGAGGGGGCAGTGTAGGAGCTTTGAGGGTCATGAATGGAGGAGTTTCTAGAATCACGTCGTCAGACTCATCAGAGGATACCTTTGCCCCGTAGAAGGTCAGCCAATACAGACTATACTCCTTCACTTTAGCGCGTAACCATTGGCCAAAGGCCATCTTCTATTTTCCTGCCAATTTTGCTTCATTAAAAGGTATATCCTGACAATACATTGCATAATGCCCTAGCCATCCGCATGAGTAGCAGAAATGAGAAAGCTTTTCATAATGGAAGTCAAGCCATTGCTTTCCCATTGATACGAATTAACTTCCCTGTTTTCAAGGGTTCGCTTAAGTTGAGTTCGACCCTAACTCGGCTAGCTCCTAGAGTAGTCCCCTCCTTAGTATCAATTTTCACTTCCAACATTCTCCCAATGCGTTTAATTGCTTTACATAGCATTTGATCTATGCACCACTCTAGGGGAAGACCGAAAACTTGTAACCAGAATGCACATGTGGAAAAATCATAACAGTATAGAGGTGTGTTTGGCATCCATGGCTTAAATATTACCAAGTGACTAGAGAAAAGCCACAGACCACCCTATTGTACTCTTTGTTTATCACTTTCTGTTTTGAATTTGGCCACATAAAGACCAGTTTCGCGTTGGGTAATCTCTACCTGTTCTGTGCGCCAAGCGCGCTTTATAGTGTTTTGGAATGCCTGAAAGTTTATAGAAGGATTTGAGAGAATATTACCGACTAATATCATCTTGCACTCGATTTTTTCCAAAGGTGGCGTGTCGTCCCATATGTCGATTTCCTGCTCGGACCATAGACGGCCCAGTCTGTTGCAAAGGGCAGCGAGGTGTGAAGTCTCCTCCTGGTCTTGGTGAGCCATAAGTGACACCCCAATTCAGTACTCAGAAAAGGTAAGGTAGGAGGTCAACATGCAGAAGCCATAAGGGAAAGGGGTTTCGAAACTGATATGCGACTGGGGAATTTCGGTGAACAAAAAAAGGATAGAGTTGCGATGAAAGGAGAGAAAGTCAACAGAGTTGGCGGGGGGAGATATGAAACAGAAGGAGACGGTGTGGGTGGACTAATTTGATGTTACCCATCGTTAGATGAAAGAAGCGGAAAATACGAAGAGGACACTACAGATGGGATTTGCAGATTGGATTGCCGAGAATCGAGTTAGAGATTAACTCGAATTCTAGGAAACGGAGCCATGAGGCCTGGGGGAAAGAGACTGTATGCGGTGTAATTGCCATTGCAGGACGGGAGGAAGGAAGGGGGTCTGTTTACAAAATTAGGGTTTAAGGAGAGAAACTACCATTAACGGTAGATGGGAGCTCTGCATGTCGAGAGAGAAACTCTGTAGTTGAGTTTGTTTAAAAAAAAAGTCAAGGATTGACAGTCATCTAGTTGATACTTGGAACATTAAATTGTAGGGATTTGTGTTGTTAATAAATATGTATATTTTTCTTTTTCCCACTCGTATCTTCATTTACTTCTATACGTAAATGCATAAAAGGATATTTAAGTCCTAGTACGCTTTCCATTCATTTCTCTCGCTAACATCTAAGAACACTATAACAAAATTCCTCCATTTTTGCTTTCCACCATTTGAATTCTTTATTTTGCTTTTAATATTCTCTTTCAACACTATAATTAGAGGGTACCTATGCTCCCAAATTCACAGAGACAAGAGGGTGCAATGTGTCGGTTGAAACGTGAAAATTAGGGAAATTTTCAAATGAAAGTATGAAGTTGAGCCATTTTCTCAAAAGATGATTGAAAGTGGACTTTATTATCAATAAAGACTCGAAGTGAACAAGTCGATTTGAAATAAGCCTTGAGAATCATTGGCTAGCTGACAAACAATTGAATTTTCCGATGGCTAACCAGCTGACAGACCTTTATTTGACATTAACTTAATTATTTTATGTCCTTATTTAAAATAAAATCCCCTTTGGATAAATGAGATCACTCTAAATCCTTGTTTGGAAATAGCCAACTTTTTGTAAAAACAAAACAATAATGAAAAAAATTTAGAATTAAAAGAAATCAAGGAGAGTGTGGTAGGGCCGTGATGCTTAACTGGAAAACAAAACAACCAAGTCTTTTTTAAATAACAAAAAAATAAAGCCTTTATAAATAAATAAATAAATAAATAAATAAAAGAAATCAAAGGGAGACTCAAGAGAGAATGGCAAAGGGAGACTCGAGAGAGAATGGCAGGTGGCAGCGGCTGGCAAGGGTCCGTGATACCTTATCCGGGAAATTTATTTTCAAAAAACAAAGAATTATTGTTAGAAACAAAACAACAAAGCCCAAAAAGAAAAAAAAAAATAAAAAGAAATCAAAGAGAGAGTGGTAGGTAGTGGCAGCCGGCGAGAGCCCGTGATCCTGGGCGGCTAAACCAAAACAGCTATTTGACCAAAAAAAGAAGAAAAACCAAAACAGCCAATTAATTTTAAAAATAATTCGACCAAAAGAATTATTTTTTAAAAATAAGCAAATAAAGCCAGAAGAATTTAAAAATAAAAAGAGTCCTCGATTTAGGTGTCTCTTCCGGTAAATATAATTAAGGCCTCGGACGATGCGAAGCAGTCGCTCCATGCTTGACTTTTCATCGGAGAATTGAAGCTCAACAAGGAGAAGCAGTTCGGCTCCAGGATTCGGCAGTGGGCAAAGGTAAGTTTCTCCCGGCCCCTTTATTTCCTTGCAATATTTGAGCTGTGTTGTTGTGGTCAATAGTCGCTCAGATCTGGATGTGTTAGAACTTCTTTTTCTTTCGGTCGAAGATGTGTTAGAACTTTTTTTTTTTTTGAACAGAAGACGTGTTAGAACTTACCCACAAAGAATTCGCATCCCTTTTGCCTCGCCGTGGCCCCCACGGTTCCCGTTGTCTAAGGAGCCGATGATGGCCGCCGGAGCGCCGTCGTCGGTTAGGTGGAAGCGGTGGTGGTTGCTCTCCGACGGCAAAACCTTAGATAAAGCAATAAAGGTCTTTTCTTATGGGAACTTTGAACTAGACCGGAACCGTCAGTACTCGTCGCGAGGGAGGAGCTAAAAAAACTCTTGCAACACGCATCACTTTGAACTTTGAAAATATTAAGTGATTTCAAAGCACCACGTCACCGAGCATTTTTATCTTTCAAATCCACTTAAAAATTTACACAATATTAAAAAAAAAAAAATGTTGTGGAATTTCTTCGTGACCTGGAATTGTTGTGTCTGGCTTCGTCTTCCTCCTTCGTCCAAAGCCAGCCACTCGACCTCAAACAGGCCGCCATGGCTGGTGACGCGCCGGTGATGCTGCTGGCTCTCCAGATCTGGCCGTCCACAGCAGTCGGCGTCACTCGTTTAGGTGACGCCGCCCGCTCTCCAAATTTGGCCGTCCATGGTCGCTCGCGAACCTTGCTCCGCCATGGCCGGTGACTCTGCTGGCTCTCCAGATCTGGCCGCCCATGGTCGTCGGCGTCGCTCGTCCCGGGGATGCTGCTGAGGAGTTGTGAAAGAGATTTCCTTTTCTTTTTGTTACACGCCATTCTTTGCTCCTTTTTTTTCTATATTTTCTCTCCTTCGTTCTAGTCACACGCCATTTTTGTCTCTGTCAATGGTCGTCTGCAACTTTTAATGTCCTCTCTTAAGTCGACCTCTAAGGCGGTCATCACTTTAACTCGAGGTCGAGTCACGACCTTCGTGACGGCCAGATCTGGTGCAATTTCAACATTCTAGATCTGGACGCTCGGCCTCCATTGCCATTGAACCTCCAGTTCTGGAGGGACGGCCTTCTATGGCTGCCAAGCTTGAAGCTGTGACCGAGATCTCGGCGGCCATGGAGGAGTCGCCGAGCTCGAACCGTTTTGAGGCGTACGATATCTGGCGTGAAGTCGAGCTTGACCAGATCGGGAGGCGGCCAAGGTCGAGCTCGAAGCAGGTGAAGGCGGACTAGATCTGGTGCAGCGTCAAGGCCATGACTCGGCTAGATTTGGAGGCTCGGCCTCCGGCACGGTGATGTGCAAGGGTGGCAGGCGGCCGGTCGTATGTCCATGGCCGGGAGAACAATAAGAATTTTTTTTTTTATTCCAAGTCAACAACCACAAGTCAAAATATGATTGGATATGAAAAAAAATGCTTTCCACAACAGCAGCTGATGTGTAGAGGTGGCAAAATAGATCATAGACCCATAGAGTCACTTGTTTTTTGACAAAAAAGTAGTTAAATGAGTTTAACAATTAAAGACTTTAATAGATGGGTCTTAAATGGGTTAGATTTAGAACCCATTTTCACCCAAAACCTCACAATCTCTCTCTTGTCTCTTTAACTTTACAAAAATATTTTTTATAAAAACTGAAATTATAATTATTTTTTTATTTTAATTTTCTTTTCTTTTTTTTTTTCTTTTTCTTTCCTTTTTTCTTTTTTTCTTTCTTCTTCCTCCTGGTCACCAACACAACGATGGTCGACGACACCAGGGCGAGCCTCGAGCTCGCCCAAGATCGGGACGAGCTTGAGCTCGTCGAATCTAGCGAGGTGGAGGCCTCGCCGACGCCCGCCGAGGGGCAAGCTCGAGCTTGCTCGACGCTAGCGAGCCTCGAGGCTCGCCCAGGCTCGGCCGCCGCCAAAGAAGAAGAAGAACAAAAAGAAAAAGCAAATTAAAAATTATATTTAAAAATAAAAATAATTAAAATTTTAATTTAAAAAAAAATAAAAAAATAATTAAAATTGATTTTTTTAATAATTATTTTAAAAATTATAAAATTTGTCCATTAAAATTTATGTTGTATAAAATTATTTTAGCAATACCATTTATTTATATATATAAGAAATAAGCTTTATTAAGTTTAGTTAAATGGGTCGGGTATGGGTCGGGTCGGGTATGGGCCGGGTCGGGTATAGGTCAAAAATTTTGCATTGCAATAAATGTGTCATAAATTGATTAAATGGGTTGATTTAGGTCAGACCATTTATGATCTGACCCAAATTCGACCCGACCTATTTAACGAGTCTACCGATGTGGCACTTTAAAATCACTTGATATTTCTTGATAAGGCATGTTCGTTTCACTAAAAAAAATTCACGAAATTAGTTTTTTCAAACTTTTGCATGTTGATTTATTGAAAATGGTTAGTTAACAGAAAAATATTTAGAAGATGCATACACTTTAAATTAGGAAAATCATTTTAACAAGTCTCTTACTAAAAATGCTTTTCTTCACTAAGATAGTGTTTTATGTGCTTTTTAGTATATCACCAAACAAATAGAACTAATTATTTATCTTGAAAATATTTTTCACAAAAAGTGTTTTCTTTTTTTATGAAGTTATACGCGAAATAAACAAACGAGCATAATATACAAATTGCATGTACAATTCCATACAAAATGATAGAAATAGTCGGGGTGAGCATGGTCCGAGTGGGTGATTCCCACTCTAGAATCGGAAATCGTCCACTAAGGACCAACTCTGAAAAATTGGAATCGAAACCACATGTTGGTTTCATGGATCTACTTGGAAACTGGACCATCGATTGGTTCGGTTCTCGTCCCAAGTGAGTTCATGGAACCCGTCCCACCAAACTTCACGCATTCAATGCAACATTTTCCAACAAGCCAAAAGTAAAACAAAAAATAAAGAACTTTCTTATTCTCAATTACAAGATTAGCAAAAAAAAAAAAAAAAAGAAAAGAATGGCTCATATTGAAAATTGAGAGTCAAGGCCACGAGTCGATAGACGTTGAGTTCGAGAGTTGAGGCCATAAGTTAGAGATAGAAAGATGACTCAGATGAGATAAGAGTGAGACAAGACAAGCACTCACAAGGAGCTTCAAATTAAGGACTTTAGGAATTTCATTTTTTAAAATATTTTTTTAGTCGGAAAGTTTCCTTATATGTGTGTGTATGTATATATATTACCAATTCGGTCTAGGTAGAATTCCCTAACTAGAACCAGGAATCAAACCTGTCACCTGAGGCCTTCCCCTGGGGAACTGTCGGTTCTAGTATTGTTCCAAAATTCCTTTGCACATCCTAGAAATAGTATCAAGCATGGAGCGACCCCCTCATTCCATCATTGTATATATTCTTTGCCGTTTTTATGAATTGAATCTGTCGGTGGATATGCTTTTGATTTCCCCCAACCATACGAATTGAAGAAAATTAATAAGGCAACAAGGAAGGGTCACTGAAAGTTGCTTTGGTCTCTTCTCCATTATAAATTATATTTATTATAAGTCTAATTTAATGCTATTGGCTACTCTATGATTTGTCCATAAATAATAAAGAAAAAAGTGGGTTGAAAGTCCTAAAAATGCAATATATGAAGTATTGAGGGGTCCATGTGGTCTTTGCCCCCTGAGGCTGTCCCATGGGGACTACTAGTTCCGGTACGGTTCCAAGCAGTTTTTGATTCCTTTGCTAATCCCTAGAAATAGTATCAAGCATAGAGCAACCCCCTCATTCCATCATTGTATATATTCTTTGCCGTCTATTTGAATTGATCTGTCGGTGGATATGCTTTTGATTTCCCCCAGGAGCATACGAATTGAAGAAAATTAATAAGGCAACAAGGAAGGGTCACTGAAAGTTGTTTTGGTCTCTTCTCCATTATAAATGTTATTTATTATAAGTCTAATTTAATGCTATTGGCTACTCTTTGGTTTGTCCATAAATAATAGAGAAAGAAGTGCATTGAAAGCCCTAAAAATGCAATATATGAAGCATCAAAGGGTCCACGTGGTCTTTGCCTGCTTCTCCTAAGGATTTTGGATATCACATCGCTAGGGTTTTTCTCTTTAACTTTCTCTGGGTTTATAATCGTATGAAGGCTTTATATATTGTAGGTTTTAAGATAAATGATTGTTGATAATGCAATATTTCAATAGTGAAATATAGTTTATAGGTTTAATGCAATGATATTTAACAAGCTTAAAGTGAGAAGGGTAAATTCCTAATGCGATCAAGAGCTTGAAGGTGCAAGCACTGGACTGAGCGTGCCCAACGTCACTGTCTTGACACTTAAATGTATTCAACGGCGTATGTTATCCATGGCTCTGCTCACTGCTTATCACTTGTGCAAATCATGCCAATTCATATCTTTCTTTCTTTTTTTTAGAGTAATACTACGAAAAACTCCAAATTAGTACACATGTGACAAATTTACACAAAACTAATTTTTTGACCCCAAAGTTCCAAACTGGTATATTTATGACAATTTTACCATCCGTTAACTTCTATCAAATTTTATCGTTAAATTTGCTGACGTGAATGACACATGGTAACATAATATGGTAATGTAGAAAGTGCACGTGGAAGTCGTTAACGTTAATATTACAAAAACCCTAAATTGGTACAATCAATTAGTCACAAGTGTGCTAATTTAGGATTTTTTGTAATATTTACCTTATGGATTTGACATGGACTTACCATGTCATTATGTGTCATTTAGGTTAGTAAATTTAATGATAAAATTTGATAGAAATTAATAGATAGTAAATTTACTATAGGTATACTAGTTTGGAGATTTTGATGGTTAAAAAATTAATTTAAAATAAATATAATATGAATATATCGATTTATGATTTTTCATGATATTAATCTTATTTTTTATTTAGCAAATGAGACCTGCCGTGCAGCTTGGACAGGACAAATCTTTGTCCCTCTTTCTATCTCTCCCCTTACTTTTCATCTTCGCCTGCAAATCCATGTCACAGTCTTGTCCCGAGTTTCCCTCTCCACTTTTCATTACTTCCTGTTGGACGAGTATCGCCTTAGATTATCTTGTGCATTGAGATTCCTGCCACGTGAAGGCAACGACTCTAAGCATGTGGTTGCGGTTCCCGGCGAATGAATTACTAATTTATATGTAGGTTGACAAGCTTTCACTTATTGGTGCGATTCTCTTTACCAATAGGTTCCATTATATAAATCAAACCACAAGAGAATGGGCAACAAGAAGGCACTTCCTGTTTCCTGAGAGGTATTCTGGCTTTTTTCTCCGTCAAACTTGAAAGCAAAAATCAAGGGTAGAGTCAGAGCAAAGACAACATGCATGGTCTCATTTTTGGGCTTTCTTTCGACAAGCTCGTGGCACTGATCCTTCTCCTCGGGCTTGCGTTTCATTTTATGACTAAGAAGAAAGCTAGTGTGCATGAAAATGTCAAAGATGCTGATACTAGCACATCTAGCTTGTTAATTGCGCCGACAAAAACTAAATTAGGCGGATCTAATTTGTCTCCGATAGAAACTTATAGCAGTGCCATGTCGACTGAAAATTGCTACGAGGTTTTCTTGAGTTTCAAAGGTTCAGATACTGGAAAAGGTTTCACTGATCACCTCTACCATGGACTCATCGATGCTGGAATTGACTCTTTCAAAGATGATGACGAGCTCTGGAAAGACGAGAACATTAGACCAGAGCTTTTGGCAGCCATCATGAACAGTAAAATCTTGATCCTCATTATCTCTGTGAATTATGGTACAAGTAGTTGGTGTCTAGATGAACTAGTTCAAATAATGGAGTGTAAGAATAATAACAGGCAGATAGTATTACCTATATTCTACAAAGTGAAACCTTTGGACGTGGGACATCAAATTGGGAATTTTGGAGACGCATTTCATAGGTATGAGAGGCATTTGCTTCAGAGGCAGCATTTTGACCCAGCAATTTTGGAGAAATGGAAGCAAGCACTCCTTGAAGTCAGTACCTTGAAAGGATATGAAGCCAATGGGTAAAATTTTTCGCCAAAACAATCTCTACTTTCTTTTAGTGTGTGTGGTGTTTACTGGTTGTTCTGATTCTCACTTGCTTCATTTTTTTTAAAGATATATAAAAAAAAAAAAGGTCTTGTCGACAGTAAGATCCCGCCACACGAGTTCTATATGTTATTCTTTTACGTTTTCTTTTTTAGTTTTTTGCTTTAACAATATTAACCAATCTTTTTATAGATTTTATTGTAATGATTTCATTAGACATAAAATTATTGGAAATAAAATCGTGTGAATAAATTTTCACTCTTATATCCAAAGATTTTGTAACATTGTGCCATTTTTTCATGTTTACAGTGTACGCTACATTAATCTTTGGTCACAAACTTTAATTACATACTTATTTGAGATTAATAATACAACTTATTGAGATTTTTATTTAAAGCTCATAACATCGTATACCGTGGATGGTGATTGTCAAAGCCATAATTCTTTATCTTCCCAAATTACATTTATTAAATTATAAATATCTTTGATTAGTTGTTATCAAAATTATTTTTACTAAAGAAATGTTTCATCGGTTATATATGACGATGGTAAATATAAAAAAGGAAAAAAAGGAATATTTTTATTATATGTTTGTTTAAATAATTTTCAATGCATTTTCCTATCTTCAACAAGTAATTTCTATCTCATACACCTGCATGTATCGCAGCAATGTTCTTATTTTGGGTAAAAATTATTCTTTTACTTCCCTATAAAATCAATATTAGATCAATTCAAATCATAGAAAAAGGAAAATAAAATACAACCTGTTATCATCCCTAGAGGCAATGAAAACTGATAAGAGCAACAATCTAGAATGATAGTAAATTCACAACACGAGTAGAAATTTGCAAGCATGTAGAATTGCGCAAACAAGAATAAATTCCCTCAATTGCATTCAGGTAGTTCACAAATATCGCACTCTGAACGACTTTTTTGGTATTAGAGGACCTGAAATCCTCTTGCATTAAAAGTTATGACGTGTTTATTTTTGTTGGCCAATTCTCGTACTGGACTGGCTTTTTGGATTTTGCTTATTCAAAGGCTCTAGAAAGTTTTCAAAGTCGCATCCGCGCCATCCCTAATAACTTTAACAAACAACAAGTTTTAACATTTGGTTCCAAACCATAATAGATACAATATATAAGATTCATACGCAATACCCTCAATTTCGTCTGACTTAATAGATCATGTCAAAATAATAGTGGTATAGGGCTCGCCATGAAGCAACCACCAGCATTTCCCACTTTAGTTTTAGCATATAAGATAGTATATGTAGGTGTGACAAAAACGATTCTTAAAGTTTCTCTATTTATCCTCAAATTTATTTATTACTGCATTCTCAGTAAATAAACAAAATAAAATTATTGTAGCCACATATTTGAACTCTTGTCATATGTGACAGGTATGAAGGAGAGTTGGTGAAACTAATTGTCCGAAAAGTATTCAGAGAACTGAAAAAAAAGCATAAGTTTGTTAATCTTGAGAATTTGATCGGAATTGACAATCGAGTGAAGGATGTCATGGCTTCTCTGGATAATAAATCTTCTGACACCCTATTTGTTGGTATCTACGGAATGGGAGGCATTGGTAAGACTACTCTTGCTAAAGTCATCTACAACAAGCTCTTCGATCTATTTGAACATCGTAGCTTTATAGCTGATATAAAGGAATCATGGAAGCGTGGCCTTCATTACTTACAGATACAGTTAATCCATGATATATTGAAGCAAGACCTTAAAGTTTGTAACGAGGATGAAGGGGCTTGGATCATATCCTCCAGGTTTAAAGGTAAAAGGGTCCTTGTTTTTCTTGATGATGTGGATAATATCGTTCAGTTGAAGCGTCTGGCTGGTAATCATGATTGGTTTTCTTCGGGAAGTAGGATCATTATTACCACTAGAAACAAGGAGATTCTTCAAGAAGCATGGGCGGACTGCGTCTATGAACTTGCGGAAATGGATAGCCATCAATCTTTGATTCTATTTAGCAAACATGCATTTCGAAGGGACTCTCCTCCAATGGAATTTAAGGACCTCGCTCAGAAAGTTTTATTAATGAGCGGAGGACTTCCCTTATGCCTTGTGGTTCTTGGTTCATTATTACGTGGAAAAGACTCAACGCAATGGAAAGATATGATAAATAAGGCAAAACAAGTCTCTCCTTGGGAAGTGCAAAAAATGTTAAGAATAAGTTACGAAGCATTAGACAATAGACAAAAACAAATATTTTTGGATATTACTTGCTCTTTCATTGGCACTAGTAAAAAAATCGCATCCTACATGTGGGATGCCTGTGACTTTTTTATGTGGGAGGGAATTGAAATATTGAGATTCATGTCATTAATAAAAATTGGAGATTATCATGAGCTCAGAATGCATGACCATTTGAGAGATTTTGGTAGGGATATAGTTCGCAGGGAAAACCAGCAGCAGCCTCAGTATTGTAGGAGGTTATGGGACTCCGAGGAAGCCCTGAAAGTGCTAAAGGAAAAAAAGGTAACCATTTTGTTTCTTTTGCTCACTCAGGCCACGTTCTACTATTAGAGTTGGTCCTTTACTTAGTGCTTGCTCTAGTGAATAGAGAACCTTCTACTATTATCACCCTGGAATGTCTCATTGACGTGATTAGAAAGTAGGGAGGTTGCTCTCTCTTTGTAAGTATTCCAGTATAATCTGAGATTTTTCTTAAGGTGTATATTACGAAATTATATCCAAAATTGAGATACTTTCAAATTTTTTAGATACTTGATAGGAGTATTGTAGATCGGAAAGATCTTGAATTTATATAATTGCTTTATTTATGTCTTCGACACATGCAGTAAATAACTTTACTATGCTACTGTGAACCATAACTACTTAGGATATATAAATCTTAGAATTATAATTTTTTTAGAGAGAAGTTTATGGGGGCAATGACTCACCTGAGTATATTACTTCTGTTGAAGGTTTTTTCCTTTTTTATAGTTACTCTTCTCTTGAATTCCTTCACGTGTTGAGATCCAATCCCTTCCCCAAAAATAATGTCGTCCGCCTATTAGTACCCATGAAATCTTGTACAACATTGTGAAGAACAATAACAATTTCTTTTGTTTAATTTTTCCACAAAATTTACGCCCGCATTTGAAAGTATGATCAAGGTGCTTTTCCTTCTTTTTTTTTTCTTCATCATAAAACAAGCTTAATTCAGCGGCGGATCTACAAGATAAACAGTTGGATGGCCAAAAAGCTAATGAAAATAGAAACCACATGTCAATGATAGTGCAATCAACTACAGAAAACCAAAAAATAAAATAAAATTCTTGAATACAGTGAATTACCTTTTTGGACTAATTAGTTTGTGAAGCAAAACAATATTGATTACTCTAATTTGATTGAGGAAACTACCAAAAAAGTGATAAACCTATTTCATTTGTGTCAATTTAATCCTAAAATTTTCAATTGAGCCAATTTAATTCTAAATATTTTCGCATTTCACTAATTAAATTCATCTGACCAATCGGATATCGTTGAAATGGACGTTGGTGGTCCTACGTGACACGATCGACATTGGCGTATATAATTTTGTCGTGTTGAGATGACTTGGTAGATAAATCATTTGTAGGGAGAATCGTACAGATCCAGGAAGGCGGAGTAGATTATTTAGTCATGAATAGCTCTCGACAAAATAAAGAGGAAAAAGGAGAATCTTCGGCGTCCTTTGTTTTTTCTTAATTTATTCATCGTGAAGCATAAGAAATAGTTTTGTTGTGTTCACCGCCAAAGGAAAAGAACTATTTCGCCAGATACTGTTAAAATCTGACCATATGTGTAATTGACGTTCGTCATTTTTACTTAGGGATGTTTGCTGACTGGTTACGTTTCAAGAAGAGAGACCATTCTCACTACATCTATTTGTTTTACTCGTCCATCACAGGAAACAAATAAGGTCGAGGCACTCTGCCTTAAGTTTCGGCGGCATACTTTAGTCAAACTTACACCAGAAGATTTTGAGAGCGTGCCAAAAATTCGGTTTCTTCAATTGGATCAATTGGATCATGCAAACATTGCCAGATATTTCGCTAACGTTTTCCCAGAATTAAGGTGGCTCCGTTGGCAAGGGTGCCCTCGACGTCTGCAAGTAACTAATCTTCATTTGGAATGCTTAACCATTCTCGACTTGTCATGGAGTGAAGTCACACAAGACTGGGAAGGCTGGGATCAAATCAAGGTCGTTTAAAATTTGTTGCTGTGGTGAAATTGCCCGGTCTAGTGTAACTATTCGTAAAGTGAGCTCATGCAAATTTGTCTCCTATTTTGCAGATGAATAACTTGAGAGTTCTAGATCTTACAGGTTGTGCTGACTTATTAGTCACTCCTAAGTTCTCTGGCTACAAAAATCTCACCATATTGATTCTGGAGCAATGTTCTCAATTGGTGAAGATAGATCATTCCATCGGCGACTTGCAGCACTTGGTTACCTTGAATTTGAAGTTCTGCACAGAGCTCAGCATGTTGCCGGTAGAAGTGGGTCGCCTGACAGCTCTGCAAGAGCTTCTCATGGACGGGACTTCGGTACAAGAAATTCCCGTCTCCATTGGTCATTTAAAGCAGCTTGAAACTTTGAGTGCCTCAAGTTGCTTCTTCTTGAGTCAACTACCGAGAACAATATGTTACCTGACGAATATCTCACTTCTTTCCCTTGATGGAACCAGAATCGCAACACTTCCCGACTCCGTTGGAGAACTGGTTAGACTTAAACACTTGTCATTAAGGGATTGCTGTCAAATAAGAAAACTTCCAAAATCCATTGGCAACATAGGGAGATGCTTAGTCGAGTTTGATGTGTCGGGGACTGGCGTTGTCAAGTTTCCAGATTCACTAAAAAATTTGCAGAATTTGAAGGTGTTGAAAATGGATTCTTGTTTCTTCAGAGAGTTCCCTCCTGATATCGGAGAGCTGACCAGCCTCGAAGAAATACATGCCTGCTGGTGTCGGAGTCTCGAGGGGGGCATTCCAAGCGAGATTGGAAAACTACATAATCTGAGAATCTTGAGGCTGCGACATTCGACTATTTCCAGCATACCGGTGGAGATCAACCAACTTTCCAATCTTCAAACCCTCGATTTACTTCACTGCGACATGATCAAAGAGTTGCCAAGGCTCCCCTTTGGCATAACAGTTTTGTATGTAGACGATGAACTGAAGTCGTCGCATCTGCCATAGCTAGGAAAGCTATGCCACTGTGATGAAGACTAGGCTCCAGAGACCCTGGCAAAATGATGGCCTTTCCATTTACCTCATGTTTTCACTCCAGATTTGAACATGGATACAACGAGCAAGATGTGTTTTTCTGAAGTTTGCAAAGTCGTTTCATCTGAAAACACGGTAACTTTATATGTGCGTTCATGTGTATGTACCCATGCCTATCGATATATTTCGTTAACGACCGAGGCGAAAATTCCTAATGCAGCATCACTTCGGACCCATCTTGCAGGCAATCAGGAGCTTTTGGGGGTCTACTAACTTGGGCGGTACCCAGATCAGCATATAGACTTTTATGATAGTCTCCGAAGATTGGTGTTGCTAGCAAATACCTCGTCATCTCGTAATAGAAATAAGACATGTATATATACATCTATATTTTTTATTTTATTTTTTTGGTTGTGGCCTAGAGAGTCCCTTTTCAAAAGGGAAAATTATACTAGTAATTCATAAAGTTTGGCCGAATATCCAATATTTGCTTTAAACTTTTAATTTGTTTAATGTGATCCTTGATCTATTTCTAAATGTTCAATCTAGTCATTGAACTTTCAATTTGTTTAATCTATTCTATCAACTTTCCATAACAAAGTCAAATCATCCCTTCGATACTGTTCAAAAATTTCATAATTACACTATTAACCGGATTTTAGAATATTTTCTCATTTCAATCCATTTATCAAATCAACAAAACTATTACTTTTTAACTTCATTCAATGAGAAGTACAGAGATTTAAATATTACCTTCAACGGATTCGATCTGAAATGAGCGAATGTAATTGGGAGAAAGTAGAACGTGGACTCCGATAAGAGCGTTGCCTGCGTTGCAATGGAGGTAGCAATGGGGACTGCTTGCGCACACAAGTATAATGACTTCCCATATTCCTTCCCACGCAAGAAAGTGTGCGTTTTGGCATTGGTTTTTTTTTTTTTTTTGGAGGAGGAACCGCCACATGACAAAGCTGTTAGGGCTAGAATTAGCACTTAAAGCAATTTTAATAAATTAATTCGAACGAGATATAAATAACTTAAAACCAACAATTGCAGCAAATGAAAGCAGTTAAAGATAAAAAGGATTAGGAATAGAGAATCAAGACTCCAGATTTATAGTGGTTCGGCTTAGACCAAGCCTACGTCCACTCTCCCGCACCGGACAGCCCCTTCCTTTGGATTTCACTAAGAATCAATAAGAGTGATTACAGTCTCACGCTCTTGAGTCCACAATGTAGATTACTCTACTACACTTCCTCAAAGTCTTACTACAATATGATCTCTCTTTTGATTACATATAATGCTCGAAGAATGCTATCGCAAAATAGAAAAGGAGATTCAGACTTTGGAATTCTTCTATCCGCACCCTTCAACAACTAGAGCATCTCTCTTATATACTTCTTCATGCCTTCAATACCGTTGGCACCTTCCAAAGAAGTTCTTCCAATCAACCCGTTGGACAGAATCAATTAGAGAGATCTCGAGCTCTTTAAGGTAAGTGTTGATAGCCCATCAATCCCTTCGCCCATACAATCGGGATCTCGGTTTCCATAAGTAGATCCTTCCAAATATAAATTGCGAAATCTTTAGAGAATATATATATATTCGAATATGAAAGTAAGATCTTTTAGTGCCGAATCCAGTAGAAAGATATCCACTAGTCGTTAGAATAAAGATCATATAAGATCATAATAAACGTCGGTCTGGGAACTGTCCATGTGAGTAGACTTTGAAATATAAGTCTTGAGTCTTGCTAGCTTCAGACTTTGATCTTCAGACTTTGTCAATAGAGTCTGTAAGTCTTCAGACTAGACTGATAAAAATGTTTTGTTAACTTCAAAATACTTCAAGAGAATTTATCCAACAATCTCCCCCTTTTTGATGGTGACAAAACTTTCCTGCAGATTTGAATATTATCGCCCTGCAATACAACTTTTAAGCAAGCATCATAAAAGATTAGAATAAAAATAGTAGAAGTAGAAGTTATCCCGCATACGACTTTCCCTGTACACAGATCTGCATTCACCGAAACCTCATTAGTCATAAATAGACAGTACTATCTTTATCTAATTTAAGAAGCTTAAAGTATTGCCATAGTGAGCACACATCCAAAAACTGCACACGTTTAAAAAACTCAAGTCAAAGTCAAAATAACAACTCAAAAATATAAAAGATAAGATTTGGTTTGAGAACAGAAAATCATTCGAAAATCTGCAAAGTCTTCTCCCCCTTTTGTCGCATTAAAAAAATCAAGGAGCTCGAGGAATGGAACAAGTTGAAAGTCCTCCATAGACTTGACGGTGTCTTCAAGCTTCCTCAAATCTTCCCGTACTTGGGTGAGTAGTGCCCTTTGCGGTATCCCGAATCGACGCCGAACATCTTTAAGCCGATCATGCGAGTGATGAACATTGCATGATTTTCATTCTGCAAGGTCTGAAATTCATATCCCATGGCATAAATTTGACCTTTGAGTTCCAAGATGATTTCAAGCAGCCTTTGAAAATCTCCAGTGTCGGGCCCGAGTGCTTGTTTCAGCTCGGTCGATGGTGGAGTCAAGCCGTATGAATGTCGGCCGGAAGTTCGCATGTGGAGATGATGCCTCTCCTTCAGAAAGCGTGCAAAGCATGAATATCCTCGCATCGGGAGGTGATCGACTAACACTGTTTGTGCATCTTCTTCTCTAAAAGTCAGTAGAAGAGGGGTGTGTTCTCTCGTCCGTATCTCCCCCGTTTCCATGTCTTCCGGAGGAGAAAAGAACTCTTCTTTCCGAGGAGTTTCCTCGGTGACGGCCGTTGTAGATCCTCTTTTCGCTTGGAGAATCTGTTTGTTGGTTCATCCGCTTGTTTGCTTTTCCTTCTTCCTCTTCCTCTCTTTCTTCCTCTTTCTTCTCTTCTTCTTTCTCTTCCTCTTTCTCTTTCTCTTCCTCTTTCTCTTTCTCTTTCTCTTTCTCTGTTTCTGCAAATTGATGTTCTGGTACAACTGGAACAGATGCAGCAAATTGAGAAACAAGAGCAGAGATGGGTAGAGCATCCTCATCATCTTCATCTTCTAAGATGATTGCCCTTCTCTTTTTGGTAGAACTAACCCTTTGGTTCTTTCCCTTTTCTTTTGGCCGATGAGTCCGGGTCCGAACTTGATAGGAGTCTTTTCCTTGAATTGCTCCACTTCTTGCTAAGCTCTTTCGGATGCATCTTGGTAATCATCCTCAGCCCGATGACCATTTTATCAATAGTCTTCACTGTGAGAATATGAGGAGGTTGAATGTTCAGATGTCTGAAGAGACGAGTAATGAGAGTAGCATAAGGAAGTTTTCCTTTGTCCTTTGCCATGCATCTGTACATGTGAAATATGATGGTGTGCGGCAAGGAGAAGTTGAGACCAGTCTTGATTGCAAACATCAACTTGGCTTCGAGATGGATACATCCTGTCTTGGATGTTGATTTGGGTCTTAGACAGGTTGATCACAATCTTATGCAAAGCCAAAGTATTTGTTGCATTCATCCCTGAGTAGGAGAGTCGACCTTCTGCAACTTGTCTCTTGCAAGTTCAAGAGTAGCATGGCTTACGGATACACCGATTGATTGGAAAGCCCCTCTTTCCACACCAAGTATATCCGCGAATGTCCTTATCAACAACATACTCTTTATCCCTCACGCTGAAAGAAAAGCTGTTTGCATCAATGAAACTGAGATTGGAGTAGAAGTACGCCGTTAATTCAGAATGTGACGTATCACAGTTAGTACAGAACTGATAAAGTTGAAGTTTTTCAAACTTCTCTTGCAGATTTATGCTCAATAAGTCCATAAAATCGAAATCCACAATCTGTGGGTTCATCACCCCACGCTTCAGCAAGAACTTTTCATACTTCTTCCTATGTCCGTCCGAGCGGAACAGGTTCATCCATCTTCCCTCGAAGGTTTGCAGCCACACCCATCCATGGTTTAAAGTGGATGCACATCTTTTCATCATCATCCTTTCCCTCTGGCTGATTCATACTACCAAACCTAGGGTCACTGGGAAAGTTAGTAAATGCTTTTGCAGCCGTTCCCTCAGGAACAACTCCAGACCTCTCCATGATAGTGAGAAAATGAGTCTCGTTTCTGTAACCTTTCTCTTTCAGAAACTCATCCACGAAGGTCATAGCAGAACCACCTTCCTTTAATGCAGAGTAAAGCCTATAAACAAAGGCAGGCTTAAGAGTTCTTACTGGTTCAATATCTTCAAAAACCGTTTCTGCATCTTGAGGGCGATGTCCTTGAGGTCTAGTTGGGGAAGACCGCTGTTGAGATCGTTGAGGAGTTTGCTCAGTAGGAAAGTCGCTTTCTTCAGTGAGATCAAAGTGCGTAGGCCCCTCACCAGATCCCTATGGTCCATTGTTTGCTATTCTGGATGACTTCCTTTGATACGACATTGTGCTTTCTTTGGAGAAGCTTTCTCACTTGTGTCGTAAGAAAGTTGAAAACTTTGAAACGAAGAAGTTTTGGAGAGAAAAAATACAGAGCAGTGAAAAGCTTTTGATCTAGGGTTTCTGGGTAAAGTGAAAACGAAGGAGAAGAAGTGTATAAAAGATAACAGATACGGGGGGTAATCCAAGCGTCGTATATTTTGGAAATCTTTAAAATTTCCTTTTGAAAAATAACTGCCTCAATAAATCGATAACCACTCTTTTTAAATATAACTGCCTTAAAAATAAACAGATAATCTCACCTTATAGATAAGACAGTTTAAGTAAATGAACTTACAGTCGTGTCGATTCGTATTCTCAGTCTTTAACCTTTGAGTCTGATGCTCTGTCAGACTTTAGTTACTGAGTCTGAGCTTCAGCATTCTTCAAGAGATAATATATTGAGTCTTGAGCGAATAGACTCAAACAAGCTTTTCTCAAGTGGCTTTGTGAAGATGTCCAGTTGATTCTTTGAGTCTATGAATTGTATCAAGACCTCTTTGTTCTGAACATGATCTCTTATGAAGTGATGTCGAATCTCAATATGTTTTGCTCTTGAATGTAGGATAGGATTTTTTGTCGATTGATTGCGTTGGTGTTGTCACATCTTATTTCGTGCAAGAGTCTTCAATGCCAAAGTCTTGCGCTTGTTGTTTTATCCATAGTATTTGAGAATAGCAACTTCCAAGGGCTACGTATTCGCTTCAGCCGTTGAAAGAGCCACAATACTTTGTTTCCTTGAAAACCAAGATACCGCCCCGTTTCCAAGCAATTGACAAGTACCGAAGTGCTTTTTCTTTCAACTCTACAACCCGCAAGATCTGCGTCTCGAATAGCCAAGAAGTGTAAAGTCTCCTTCTTTGGGATACCAAAGACCGATCTTAGTAGTAGTAGCAACATATTTAATAATACGTTTAACAACACTTAAGTGAGATTCTCTAGGATCGATTGAAACCTAGCACATATGCAAACACTAAATAATATGTCGTCCGGATGCGTAAGATAAAGAAGTGAACCAATGATACTCCTGTATAACTTTTGGTCGATTTTCTTCCCCGCTTCATCTTTGTCTATCTTCAAGGAACTTGACATTGGTATGTCGATCTTTTTGCAATTTTCAGACCAAACTTTTTAACAAGTTCTTTTGCATATTTCTCTTGATGAATGAATATTCCCTCCTTTAGTTGTTTGACTTGTAGACCAAGGAAAAAGGATAGTCCACCCATCATGCTCATCTCGAATTCATCCTGCATAGACTTAGAAAATGTCTTGCACAAAGTCTCATTAGATGATCCGAATATGATGTCATCAACATAAATCTGAACAAGTAGAAAGCTTTTACCTTCCTTTTTAATGAACAAAGTAGTGTCTACCTTTCCTTTAGAAAAGCCATTATGAATTAAGAAATTACTTAGCCTTTCATACCAAGCTCGAGGAGCTTGTTTCAATCCATATAAAGCTTTCTTCGCCCGAACACGAGTCCGGTTTCTTTGAATCTTCAAATCCAGGAGGTTGTTCCACGTAGACTTCTTCTTGAATAAATCCATTCAGAATGCGCTTTTGACATCCATTTGAAACAACCTGAAATTCTTATAACAAGCAAAATCAAGTAGTAATCTGATTGCTTCTAACCTTGTTACTGGAGCGTAAGTCTCATCATAGTCTATTCATTCTTCTTGCGTGTATCCTTTAGCCATGAGTCTTGATTTGTTTCTCGTTACTTTGCATTTTTCGTCAACTTTGTTCCTGAAAACCCATTTAGCTCCAACAACTGATTTACCTTTTGGTTTGGGAGTTAATTCCCATACGTCGTTAATACCGAATTGTTCGAGCTCTTCTTGCATTGCTTCAATCCAGCTTTCATCGCTAAAGCTTCTTCAATATTTTTGGGTTCTATTTCAGAAATAAGAGCAACAAAGCACTAGACTTTTCTCGCCTTTTGGATCTTGTTCGAATTCCCTCATTAATGTTCCCAATAATGAGTTCTTCAGATGACTAGACTTGTGCTTCCAGATTCTTGGTCGGTCGATAGATTGTTGATCTTCTTCTTGAGTGGATTCTTCATCGGTAGCTTGTTGTACGATTTCAAATTAGTAATCGCTTCGGTGGAATTAGATCTAGCGTTGTCCTGGAGCAGATTCTCGAATCTTCAATCTGAATTTGCTGAACTTGTGGAGAGTCTTGAAATTTGACATTCATTGATTCTTCCACAGTCTGAGTGTTTTTGTTGAATACTCTAAAAGCTTTGCTTGTAGTTGAGTAACCAAGAAAGAATCCTTCATTTGATTTTTCTTCAAACTTACCAACATGATCATTTGCATTCTTTAGAATAAAACATTTGCAACCAAATATTTGAAAATAAGAAACTATTGGTTTCGTTCCTTTAAAAATTTCATAAGGAGTTTTCTCAAGAATTGGCCTTAAAAACACTCGGTTTATAATATAGCAAGCAGTTGAGACACCCACGCCCAAAACCTTGAAGAAATTTGATTTCCAATTAAAAGTGTTCTTGCCATTTCTTGTAAAGACCTATTCTTCCTTTCCACAACCCCATTCTCGTTTCGGTGTATATGGAGAGGAGAATTTGTGTTGAAAACCAAATTCATCACAAAATTTAGCAAAGTCTTGATTTTCAAACTCACATCCATGGTCTGTACGAATGCTTGAGATAGTGTGACATTTCTCATTCTGCACTTTTTTAGCAAACTTTGAAAAGAGAGAGAAAGTCTCTGACTTACTTGAAAGAAAGTAGACCCAAGTGAATCGTGAATAATCGTCCACTATTACCAGACATAACCTTTTACCACCAATGCTTTGCGTTCGGTAGGTCCAAACAAATCCATATGCGTAAGCCGCAATACATGATTAGTGGAAACTTTATTTATTGATTTGTCGAGTTTCTAACCTGTTTACCCAGTACGCATGGTGTACATAGATCAGACTTAGAATAATTGAGAATAGGCAACCCTCGAACAAGTTTCTTTGTAGAGATCTTGTTGATTTGCTTCATATTGATATGCCTAGCTTTTTGTGCCATAGATTTGCTTCATCTTGTACTGATATTAAGCACTGTGATCTTTCTTGATTCACATCCAGAAGATAGATATTTCCATGTCTTCGACCAGTAAAAGATTGAGTAAAGTCTTTACCGATTCGAGCACGTTTCTTCCCGAAAGTTGATCTTGAAACCAGAATCACACAACCGACTTATGCTAAGCGGGTTGTAATTTAATCCTTCAACTAAGGAAACATTATTGATAGACAAACTTCCAATCTTTACTTGTTCCTCGACCAAGTAATCATTCCTTTGTTGTTACCACCAAAGGAAACTTTTCCTCCATCTATCTCGGGATAAGTTTTATGAAGCAGCTTGAGTCTCTCTGTCATATGTCTTGAGCAGCCACTATCAAGATACCATTTAATCTTCTTTTTGATAGTAACCTGCAATTAACAAGAATTCAAGCTCTTTTTGGTACCCATACCATCTTGGGTCTAGAAGTGTTAGAACAATAGACAGTCTTAGCCCAGCTCTTTTTAACAGGTCTCCAAACCAAATGACATTCTTTCTCAAAGTGTTCTAAGCTTTTACACTTGGAACATCTCAGAGCATTTCTACCAACAGGTTTTACAAAAACTTTTCGGAAATGATTCTTGTAAACAATTCTAGCTGGTCTTTGTTTAATTCTTTCTTTTACCTTCGGAAAATCAATCGTGGAATAGTTTTGAAGTCATACCAAGACCTACCTTATCAAAATATGGTCTTTGTATCGAAAGAATCTTATCCAGCTTTTCATAACCATTTGAAAATCTTTTGATATGTTAGTGATATCATTTTTCAAAAGATTATTTTCATTTGAAATACCGTCCGAGTTTTCTTTCACAACAACAAAATCTTTTTCCAACTTTTCAAACTTTTCTTTCATAAGTTTATCCTATTGCTTCAATGTAGAATTTTCCCTTTTCAATTCGGAGATCCTCTTAAGAGAGGTTTTCAGACTAAGACAAAGTTCATCAATATATTTAGAAACTTTAATAGGAATTTTCGAGTTACCAACCTCGAGTTCGCTGTCTGAGTCTGTGTCTGAATTAAGGTCTGAGTTTGAGTCTGACTTTGCCATTAAACATATATTGGCATAATCATCGTCACTTTCTTCACATTCAGTATCACTCCAAGTCTCTGCTTTGAGTGCCTTCCTATTTTTCTCAGTCTTTCCTTTTCTCTTCTTTAACAGAGGACAAGTTGGGTCCGATGTGTCCCTTTTTCTTACATTCAAAGCAAGTCACTTCTTTATTAGAATCATCTTCCTCTCGTTGACCTGTTTTGAAACCTTTGAGAATTTTGTTTCTTCCAATTGAATTTCCTTCCTTTTCTCGTTCAACTTTCCGAATCTCTTTATCATGAGTGCCAGTTTTTCATCATCTAGATCTTCTTCGAGTCTCGTAGCATCGAATAGTCATTAGACTTTAAGGCAATAGATTTCTTACCTTTTGAGTCTTCCCGTTCGTTGGTCTGTTCCACTTCATAGGATTGAAGAGTCCCAACCAGTTCGTCTACAGAGAGTGGAGCAATCTTCTGTGTCTCTTTTATTGAGGTTTTTATGTAATTCCAGTCTTTTGAGAGTCCTCGAAGGAGTTTGTTGACCTTCATATGTCCTGAGATTAGATGTCCCCGATATTCAAGACCATTCACAATTTCAAGAAAGCGACTAAACATGTCGCTTATTGATTCTCCCGATCTCATCTTAAAGACTTCATATTGTTCCAAGAGAATGTTGATCCTCGTTTCTTTCACACGATCAGTTCCTTCATAGGTAATGTGAAGCCTATCCCATACTTCTTTTGCTGTATCACAAGAAGATATTCTATTATATTCAATAGGAGATAAAGCACAATATAAAGAGTAAATAGCTTTGGCGTCGAGAGTTTGTCTCTTGGTGATTTCTTCTTGAGTCAGAAGAGTAGAAACCGCAGTTTCTTTTCCTCTCTCTGATTCCAATGCAGCAGTAGGAATGATTCCTTTATCAACCACTTCCCATTCCAAAGGATCTTTCGATCTTAGGAATGCCTTCATCTTATTTTTCCATATGCTGTAATCTTTTCCATCAAAGTATGGAGGTCTGGTATTGCTTTGACCTTCAATCAACCCTGTAGGCAACATACTAGCCATAGATCTTTTACTTAGAAGTAAAGACACTTCTTATAAACAAGTACACAAGCTCTGATACCAATTGTTAGGGCTAGAATTAGCACCTAGAGGGGGTGAATAGGTGTTTAAAGCAATTTTAATAAATTAATCCGAACGAGATATAAATAACTTAAAACCAACAATTGCAGCAAATGAAAGCAGTTAAAGATAAAAAGGATTAGGGATAGAGAATCAAGACTCCAGTGATTTATAGTGGTTCGGCTTAGACCAAGCCTACGTCCACTCTCTCGCACGGACAGCCCTTTCCGGCTGGATTTCACTAAGAATCAATAAGAGTGATTACAGTCTCACGCTCTTGAGTCCACAGTGTAGATTACTCTACTACACTTCCTCAAGGTCTTACTACAATATGATCTCTCTTTTGATTATATATAATGCTCGAAGAATGATATCGCAAAATAGAAAAAGAGATTCGGACTTTGGAATTCTTCTATCCGCACCCTTCAACAACTAGAGCATCTCTCTTATATACTTCTTCATGCCTTCAATACCGTTGGCACCTTCCAAAGAAGTTCTTCCAATCAACCCGTTGGACAGAATCAATTAGAGAGATCTCGAGCTCTTTAAGGTAAGTGTTGATAGCCCATCAATCCTGCTCGCCCATACAATCAGGATCTCGGTTTCCATAAGTAGATCCTTCCAAATATAAATTGCGAAATCTTTAGAGAATCTATACATATTCGAATATGAAAGTAAGATCTTTTAGTGCTGAATCCAGTAGAAAGATATCCACTAGTCGTTAGAATAAAGATCATATAAGATCAGAATAAACGTCGGTCTGGGAACTGTCCATGTGAGTAGACTTTGAAATATAAGTCTTGAGTCTTGCTAGCTTCAGACTTTGATATTCAGACTTTGTCAATAGAGTCTGTAAGTCTTCAGACTAGACTGATAAAAATGTTTTGTCAACTTCAAAATACTTTAAGAGAATTTATCCAACACAAGCGCTCAGCGTAAACCCCTAGGGAGCACCGGCGCGAGAACCCACCTCCCACGGTACTCCGCTTAAGTCGTGCTAATGCACACGCGGTGACTGGAAATTGTGTTTTACCCAAAACAGTGAAAAACCTTTCATCGAAGGTTGATCTTTGATTTTTATTATTGAAATGGGGTTCCATGGTGATTCTAGATAGGAGTTTTGATTGGTTTCACAAGGAAATATGAATAGTAATTCTACAAGTGAAGTACTGAAAAATAAATAGGACCTTGCATTAATAATAAAAATACATTGAATGTGTGTTCTTGATGATCGGAGATCCTCTACAATGATAGCATATTGCCACTTATATAGTCCACCAATTACAACCATTTAACCACGGTGACTACTATTAAGGCAATAACACATTTAATTCTGAGATTCTAGGCTCCCCATGCACGGGCCATTTCCATCCACAAGCGGTTACAACTCCAAAGGCTATCATAATACTCAACCGTCACTTGATATCTTTGTCTTCAATCTTCATCTCGATCCTTGTGTTCTCTTCTCTATCCAACACTCGGCCTAATTTCGATGGCCTCCTTGTCGTGCTCTTCAACCATCATACTTTGCCGATCTCCTCTTAATTACTTGTCGATGTCAATATTACTTTGTTGTCAAGTGCTATGTCACAGATGCCAATATCCATGCTACATAATTGTCAATTGTCCAATGGCTCGATCATTGATCAATTCTCGCTCAATCGACTAACCCCAATTGCACGTCGATTACAATGGCTTATTTCTTCTGACCTTCAGCAATCGAGTTAAAGTTCTAGTGTCTTTTCACAAATTAATACTAGCTTTAAGGCAATACCCAGAGCGATTAACTTATTTGAGCCTTGATTAAACCAATTAAGGACAATTGATGAAGTAGGTTGTCCTAGCCAACAGTCAAGACTAGACAAAGTAGATCATCCATGTAAAACTAATTTACAACCGTTTCTATACATTTTATTAGTAGTGTGAAAATAAGAGAAAGGATTGGAGGGAAAATCCGTGTGTCGTTGAGACTGCACACATGTATTTATACTATATTGAAGTATTACAGAACAGGAAAACCCACAATTAAAGGATATTACACAATCAACATACACATTTATACTCCTAACACTCCCCTCAAGCTGGAGCATAAATATCATAAATGGCAAGCTTGTTATATATAACCTGATTCATGGACCACTTAGCTTTAGTGAATATGTCAGCTACCGATCATTAGTTCTAACAAATGCAGACTTGATCTCTCGGGACTATGGCTTTTCTAGAACAAAATGACCGTCGACCTATATATATATATGTTTCATCCTCTCATGAAAAACAGGGTACGAAGCAACATGTGTCGCTGCTTGACCATCACAAAACAAAGCCATCAGTGACTCACGAGGACCAATCAAATTCAAAGCTGGCCTCCATGTTCTCTGTCTTTGTCTCTCTCTCGGTTTTGACAGTTTGTGCCGGCTGCTGTTAGCTGGATCCACTTGCCCTCAGCAGCAACAAACCATGCAGCAAACTTGAAGAGGAACGTTAGAATCCATTAAAACTTGGGGTCGGCGTATACAACCGCTTGGATCGAGAAATGCTAGACCGCTGATTTTTGGCAGTTTTAGAATGCACTTTTGGTTCCTCATTCTAGGGTGGGAATCGAATTGCCTGAAGCAATTTATATATTTTTATTTTTAAATAATTAAAATGTAAATCTAAATCCTAATTTTCTCTTGTGCCCCAGCTTATTTCAAATGATGAAATGAATCTTTGTTTTTTTTTTTTTTTTTTAATTGTTGCACCAATTCATAGAACTTGACCCTTTTGTCTCTTGTTCATTTCTTTACTTTAGTTTCTTTTTTAATTCACCAATTTTACTTTCCTTGCTTACTCGCTTTGAGTCTGTCATTAATGGAAAAGAATCCATTAAATCTTCCTCCTTTTTTCGAGCTAATCCTTACAATCATGGTCCCATCATCTCTTTGTCTTCCTTGCAAATCTTGGATGAAATCTCAATTTCAAATTGCGACATGGATTAACAATTCAATTAATCCAAAATTTCCAGTTAAGATATATGAATCCACTGGTTATGTTGGACTAGTCGGGAACCGAACGAGACCGATCCCAATGCCAGGTGGTCCGGTTCCCAATTCCTAAGTTGGACCCGACTGAATTGGGAAACGAACACCCCTAATCAAATCTGTACCTTTCAAAATGGATTATAGGCTGATTTTTTAACCTACATTTGATGGGTTGAGTTGTTATGCAAATTAATTATATTTGATAAACAAGTTTAAAATGGTAAAACTCAAGATATGAGTATTGAATGAGTTGATAACTTACTTAAACCCAACCCACCTATATAATTCTCTCTTCACTCTTTCTCCCCTTACTCAATCTCGCTCTCGCTCACTTTGCGCTCTTACTTTGGTTTAGTTATGATTTTTCTTATTAGTTTAGATATATAAGTGTTTTAGCAATACGAGATAGGTATAAGTTACTACAAAATAGGTCAAAGTGGGTTAACACATTTCAATTTGAGTCGGATCATTTTCAACCCAATCATCCCATTTGATGAGTCTAACTAGAACTTTTGATATTTCTATGCCATGAATTTAGGTCAGGTCCCCTTGGAGCATATCAATTTCCAGTCGAAAATAATTCTCAAATTTAATTGAATGGTTACTTATGTACCTTTATTTTTATAAATACCTTTTCACCATACGTCGAGGCAAACCTTGCATTTAAGAGGCCAGATTGCCCTTCCCTGCAAAATCATCTTAGCTTCTTACTCCGGGTTCAAGTGGTTTGGCTTTTAGTTAGTAATTGAACAGATTGAGTGGGCATAAGAATTTATGACTGATAACTCTTTGAAAAATGATCGTTTCGTAAATAGGAACGCTTGTGAAGATGCAAGCTTGTTCCCGAGAACTATAGTTGGGTTTCTCATTGGTATTTTCACAAAAATTCCGTTTATTTCGCGAAATATGAATGGTTTTGAAAATATTTCCTAAAAATTATCGCATGTATCGCATACAAAGGTGATTAACTTTGTAAAATATTTTCATCACCAATGAAAATTTGGCCACATAAATTATCGTCAATGATGAAAATTATTCTCGTTAACTAATTATTTCAACAAATACAAGTGATTGTTGTTAGGAAAATATTTTCTAAATTATTAGCCATTGGTTAAAAAGTGAAGATGCTTTTGGTATTTTTCGTATCCACCCCCACTAAACCAAATACGATGATTACTGGGGCTCCCCCCAAGTGATTATATTAAAAAAAAAAAGAGAGGAAAAAGTCACCAAAAAAATCCCAAATTTTGCCAAAAATGACAAATTTACTCCAATTTTTTTTTTTTTTTGTAACATGAAAAACTCTAAACTTTGCTAATCGTAACACATTTACCCCACCAAGGGCATTTTCATCTTATTTTTTCTGTTTTTTCTTTTTTTTTTTTCTTCTCTCTTCCCTCTGCCATGGCCGGTGGAGGGAAGCTGGACTCAGGCGAGGATAGCCGTCGCCAGATCCAATGAGGGTGGTTGGCAAGGGCGACCCTCACCGCACTTAGGCGATGGCGCCCTCGCCGGCGTCGAGTGAGGGCTGTCCTCACCAAATCCGGCCCAGGCAAAGGCCGCCCTTGCTGGATCTAGCGAGGGCTGTCCTTGCCTTGGCTAGCAAGGGCAACACCTAGGTGAGGGCGACCCTCGCCAGACCCGGCCAAGGGCCACCCTCACCTAAGTCTGGCTTCTCTCTGCCATGGCCGGCGGTGGAAAGAGAGAAGAAGAAGAAAAAAAAAAAGAAAAAAAAACTAAAAAGTAAAAGACGAAAATAACCTATAATTTAGAATAAATGTGTCACACGGATATAAGTTTAGGGTTTTTTGTGTTACGAAATTTTTTTAGGGTAAATGTGTCACGTTAACAAAGTTTGGGGTTTTTCATGTCATAAAAAAAAAGTTCGGGATAAATTTATCACTTTGGACAAAGTTTGAGATTTTTGGTGAGTTTTTCCCAAAAAGAAAAAAAAAAAGAAAAGAAGAAAATATTCCTCAAAATAATGTGTCATTACTGGTTGTGGACATTGTTCTGGTTTCAATAGAGTTGGTGGAGGGCTATTGGTGTCCAGTCGTCCATGGTCGATGCTGTTTTCAGTAATAACTTATCTTAGTCCGTAAGATTTTATTTTAAATTCATTTATTTTCACGATTAACCCAAGTTTCAACATCCTCGACAATCTAACGTCGCTCCTCACCATTAGAGCAAAGATTTTGTTAACGGGTGTCTCATAGATAATAGTTAACTAATTGATAAAGGAAATTTCATTATTTTTAATACACTGATTTTCTCATATTATGCATAATAAGTACTTTGAGAATTTTTTTTTTTTGTCGATTCTACTCTATTCCTATTCTAACTCTTACTCAGAATTTTCCCCTGCCTCTTGTAGGGCGTGGGAGTCGAAACCCACTCCCGAAATTAATTTGTCTTCACCCCAACCCCCTTGAGAAGGTGAGGATTCGAACCCCCACCTCCCCCTTCCACATTGGAAGGGTGGCCACTAGGGTAAACCCCAATGGTTAAGTACTTTGAGAATTGAACTATCTAAATAAAATGCTTGAGACACTCATTAATAGTAAAAATAGAGAAACGTTCCTAGTTAAATGATCTATCATAATTAGGGGTGTTAGAATTGAATCGAAACCAAAACCGAAACTAAACAGAATCGAACCAAAGTTTGTGCATTTTCGGTTCAGTTCGGTTTTCGGGTCAAATAATTGAAAAGTAACCATTCTTTTAATTCGGTTTGGTTTAGTTTTTGGTTCGGTTTGTTTAACCGAAACGGAACCTAACCGAACCGAAATTCTCAATAAAACGACGCAACTTAAAACCTCTCTTCTTTCTTACCCTTTATTTAGTTTGGTTCCAATAAGTAAGGCAAAAATAAGAAAACCGAAAAACTGAACCGAACCGAACCAAATCGAATCTAACTGGGTTTTCAATTCGGTTTAGGTTAGATTCACACCTTATCGGCTTGGTTTGGTTCGGTTCGGGTTTTCAGAAAACCCGAACCGAACCGAACCGTTGACACTCCTAAATTACATTCTTTTACCCATAGCTTCCTTTTATTTTCTCAGTGAAATTAGTTCTATTTGACAACTCAAAAAAAAAAAAAAAACTGAATAAATTGAAGGAAAGTCTTCAGACTCTTGAAGAGGAGAACTGTGCTTATTCAACAGGACCAACACCATGTTTAACTAAAGTACACACCTTGAAAATCAACACAGATGGAGCTTTCTTGGGATGATGCAACGAAAGGGGTGGTCTCGGGGGTCCTTAGAGATGACAGAGGCGCTTTACTGGATGGTTTTACCATGAAAGTTTCGTCTTTGTCGCCGATTCAGACGGAAATTTTGGCTCTAATTGAAGCTCTAAAGCGGTTTGAGCCGAGGAGAGAGAGTGATATGGAGGATCGAGACCGGCTGTGCTGAGCTAGTGGACAAACTTTAAGGGAAGACGCACGTGTAGGGGAAGCTGGAGATGCTGATTGAAGAGGCTAGGATTTGAATGGCCCAATTTAAGTCCATCTCGCTAGCCCATTGTTATAGGTCTCAAACAAAGTGGCTAATTGAGTCGTGAAGGCCCATCGTTCAAATTCCCTTCCATCTTTTCGGGATTTTTTTTTTTTTTTTTTTTTTTTTTTTTTTTTTTTTATGTTTGGACACTTTATACTGGGCTTTTTGTTTAAGAACTCTTGAATTTTATTGAATATCGAGAAATATTTCAACAGAAAAAAAAAAATCACAAGACGAGAAGGAACATGCATGAGCTTAAGTCAAACACCTCAGAGTCAATTTGACTCTCAAGATTGCCAGATTTTTCCATCGCATGTGATGCACCCAAATTTCATCAATGATCTTTAGAAAGTCCTCCAATAATGTTCCGTTTGGTAATATATTTGTAACACTATTTGTAAATTCTGAAAAAAGATGATACAATCATATAATCTACTACTGGCCGATCAGGTATATTGACATAATTTACCAATAGCGTTAGCAAATTACCACCGTCAATGTTCCATTAACTTACTAACTGTAAATATATATTTATCACTCAAAACTACATCATAACGATAGCTAGGAATTTGCTATCATCATAACGATAGCTAGGAATTTGCTATTGGATTTGTCAATAGTAATTTTTTTATTTCATTGATAAATTACAACTGGTTACGTGCCCCTTGTAAAATCTAATAGCAGGGGTAATCTACTATTGATGGAAAAATTATTATTTTATTGGTAACTTATAAATGGTTGATCAGATTGACAAATTGCCGGCCACCTTTTACGATCCTTTTACTTACCATCGATTTCAAATTTACTGCCAACATTACATATTTACCATCTGCGGAACAAACTGCTTCAATTTCAGAAATCTGCCAAATCAGTATATGGACTCAATGCAAAAATGCTTGAAACATCCTGCAATTGGGTGACATGCTTCCTACAATCGTCCTATAAACGTTCGGAAATCGTAATCGAAGGCCTCTGCTTTGCAGCAAGAGACAGGAGAACAAATGACAATGGACTAACCAAGAGGGCTGGTTACAGGTCGAGAGATGCAGAATTTAATGTACAGCAGTATTGTTCAACATGGAGAGAGCAAAATCTACACTTCACATAAGTCCTGGATGAACAGGATGATAGACCTTCCTTCCATCAACTGAAGAGACCTTGTTACACAGCATCAAGAAGAAGAAAAATCTAACAGAAGTTTGGAATAAGAACAGGCAGAAATCACAAGGGAAGGCACAAGGCGAGGTGCGCTTGCTTTTCAAGGTTGACAAAACGGCACTACGCCCACATAATGCGATGCTGTTGATCCCTCTCAGTTTATCTTCACCAGTGCCCTTGATCTTCAACTCGCATGTCGTCCTGAAGAAGTTCAAAACCGAACTCCCTACTCAATCCAATCCTGGAGTAATCTGAAGAAATGTTGATTCCGAATCATCAATTCAATATTTACTAGGAATATGAGCTACCACCTATTTAATGTTTCATTAGGCAGATATGTTGAAGTAACACAAGCTCTTGATTGAGTTACCATCGATGAAATTACCGACTAATCGATAGGACACTAATAGCAAGAAATGGCTCATTCAATCATGGTTAATTGGTTTGACATTTAACTAGTAGCATGATGGCATATAAAGAATTTCATATTCGCACGAAAATTACTTACGTATTTATGTATCACAAGCATGTTTTTGCCTTTAGTTTCATGGAAGCCTTCATTGGAGCATGATACTATATTATGCAATGGGGAGTAAGCGTAAAAATGTACAAACAGAGACGTACTCAAGTGTCAACTTAGCACTACAACATGTTGTGTTACTTACAAACTAAACTGTCTTTCAATAACTTATTTGTTTTCCATGTTTCCTTTTACAGGTTTTACTTTACACACAGTCGACGTGTCTGATTCTATTATGCAAATATGATTTCTCCAAAAAATCCCTAATAACGAACAATTCTCGAAACCTGGTACTTTCGATGCCCCAAAACAACAAACTTAGACAATTTGGATATTCTTGCTTACTCACATGAAGCATTGCAATATTTCATCTTATTACATCTAAAAGATCAGATAAAATTTTTAAACTTCATTAGAACACAGGTGTAGATTGCATGACATAAGAAAAGTTTATTTCAGGCAATTGATTTTCTCAAGATTTCTCCTAGTCACTCTGGAGGAGGTGCGTCAGGCGACTTTTCAATTGGTGATATCTAAAGCTCCCGGCCCGGACGGCTTAAGTGGACTGTTCTATCAAGTGCACTGGGAAATTATCAAAGATGATCTCTATCGGTTAGTGGCTGACTTTTTTCAATCAGGTAACTTACCTAGCCATCTTAATTGTACTATCATTGCTCTGATCCCTAAGACTCCCCACCTTGAAACACTTGATTAATATCGGCCCATTAGTCTTTGTAACTATGTATATAAGATCAATTCGAAAGTCCTTGCAAATAGACTGAAACCTTGGCTACCTCAGCTTATAGCCAAAGAACAGGCAGCTTTTGTAAGTGGGCGACAGATCCAAGACAACATTATGCTTGTCCAGGAAGTCATGCACCAATTTAAAGCACGAAAATGGAGGCGGAGGTATAAAATCTTATTAAAAACTTACATGCATAAAGCTTATGATCGGGTGGAATGGGATTTCTTAAGAGACTATTTGACTAAGCTCGGCTTTCATCATCAATGGGTTCGCTGGATCATGGAATGTATCACTACCCCAACCTTCAGTGTGCGATTTAATGGTGAGCTACTACCCTATTTCAAGCCTACGCGAGGACTGCGCCAAGGTGATCCGCTTTCTCCTTATCTCTTTGTGTTGGTGGCTGATGTCTTATCTACCTTAATTGCCAAGCCGTTGCAAGTGGCCATCTGAGAGGTATCAAACTTGCCAGATCCTGTCCGACCCTCACCCACTTACTTTTTGCTGATGACTCAATCTTTTTTCTGGACGGTACTATATCTGAGTGTCAGAATATGGATGACCTGTTAAATCAATATTCTTTGGCAACTGGTCAGACCATCAACAGGAATAAATCAGGCTTGATCTGCAGCAAGTACTGTCCGACACTTTTGCAGGAAAATCTAGCGAGAGAACTCCGGGTTCCTCTTTTACAAAGGTATGGAAAGTATCTGGGTATTCCGTCGGACTGGGGGCGATCGAGAAGAGATATGTTCTCTTGGATCTTGGAAAGGGCCACGGCTAAAATGGAAGGGTGGAAAGAACGCCTCTTATCAAAAGGGGGGAAAGAGGTCCTTATTAAATCTGTGGTGCAGGCTATTCCACAATATGTAATGTCAATCTTTAAACTGCCGCTCTCTATTTGTCGAGGTCTTGAACGGCGCATATCTAGCTTCTGGTGGAAGGCTGATGTTAGTAGACGAGGGGTCTATTGGCATAAGTGGGCAGATTTAAAATCAAGCAAGCATAGTGGAGGTCTGGGTTTTAGAGATCTTATGGCATTCAATGATGCACTGCTGGATAAGCAAGCCTGGAGATTAATACAAAGTCCGGATTCCTTATGGGGTCAAGTGTTTAAAGGAATATATTTCCCAAATACATCTTTTTTACATGCTGTACCTGGGTGTCGCCCCTCTTGGGGATGGCGCAGTCTCCTTACAGGCCAAGAAGCCATTAGCCCGAACTTATGTTGGTCGGTGGGTGATGGTCGGCATATTCATATCCGTAGGGATCGCTGGTTATCTCTTGGCCCTCTGACGGGACCCCCTGCACGGACTGAACCAGAATTGGTGGCTAATCTTATTGATCATGCTCACCAATGTTGGAACGCCCCCTCATACAATAGCATTTTGAAGAACATATTGCAGATCAGATCCTTAACATCCCTATAAGGCCAGCACATACTTCGGACAAGCTCATATGGACAGCAACGAAGAGTGGCACACATTCGGTCAAAAGCAATTATCACATCCTGCTCACTAACACATCACACAGCAGCAACCACACATTCGGACAGCACAGAAAGCTATGGACGCGAGTTTGGACGATGCGCACGGAGCCAAAAATCAGACACTTCTTCTGGTCAGTGTATCATAACTCCCTAGCAACTAAAGACAGCCTATTCAAGCGACATATTATTTCAGATTCTATCTGTCCTCTCTGCGCTCAACACTCCCGCGAAACACTTGAACATATGTTTTTTCAATGTCCTTGGACAACGGCAATTTGGCAGCATTCAGATCTGCGCGGCCTTGGAATTGCGACTCCATTAACTAACATCACCACATGGATCACTGATCAGGTCGGGCGCAGGAATAACGTACATGGGCTTGAGCTTCTTGCGCATGTATTGTGGCATATCTGGAGGGGCCGCAATAATTTTGTTTTCCGACATCAGCGGCCGCAGGCCAACCTTGTTGTTGCAGATGCGTTGGTACAAACGAGAAGCCTGTTCAGTTCCTCTCCTACTGGACCGCGACGGCACTCCCCTGTCATTCGGACTAATTTCCTATGGCGCCCCCCTGATCGCGGAACCCTGAAGTGTAATATAGATGGGGCTTATCAGGTTGGCAGTAGAACAGGATCAATGGTATGCATTACCAGGGACTTCAGAGGCCGACTTACTGATGTGTACATGGAGGGTTTTCCGGCGAAGTCCGCGTTGCAATCTGAGGTGCAGGCTCTCAGCATCGCTATCCGGCGTCTGGTGACGCGGGGGCTTCAGTCCAAATGCTTGGCGATCGAATCGGACTGCTGGAATATGGTCGACATCTTGAACCATGATACGCCACCGCCATGGGAGGAATGGCCACTCTTTGCCGAAGCAAGGTCGCTGCTCTCTGCTAACCCTACCTTTCGACTCACCTTCTGCAGAAGAGAAGCTAACGCAGTGGCTGACTGGGCCGCTAAAGCCCATGGCCGAATGGATCAAGCCCGCAACTGGAACATTTTCCCCCCTTTCTTCCTTCTGGATATTGTAAATGCGGACGCAGTTGCAAGTGGGTGTAACCTTTTACCCGTTTAATTAACTAGTTACCTTTCGACCAAAAAAAATCTGGCATGACTGTAACACAGTCCTGAAATTTGGAGCATCAGGTTTCTCCCAGAATTTTGGAGCCACATACTAATAAAAGTACTAGCGTGCAAATTCTTATGCCACGAAAATTTACCAAGTCCAGCTTGGTGAATCCATCAACTCGTAGATCAAAGTTTTTCGCAAATAGTTTTTGCTCTCAATAGAAAAAGAACTGCTAGAGTTGGTTCATGCTGATTGTTTATAGATCAATGAGGAATCATCCAGTGCATTAAACTGGGTACTTCAATACTGACCACATTTTCACAGTCCATGTGATAATTATTGCTTGAATCTCATCTTTACCCCAGAGAAGAGGCACGGATTAAGTAGAATATGACAATGGGAAAGAGAAATGTCGCTGCAGAAAACAGGTAAAAGAAATGAAGAAAAACAACTAAGTTGAAATATTCACCTTGGAGACACTGTCGGAATAATAAGGTCTACCAATTGTAGATGCAGAGAAAAAGTGCAGTACTTACCTTGGAGAAAGAAATAAACTCCAACCTCTTTCAATCGGTAATCGAGAGCATCCTTGGAGCTTGCCGTTAAGATCACAACATGCATCAACCATCACGTTGATATTGGTACGGACAATCACAGCGCCTTGAGCAGCAACTTCCACAGTGCCTCTCACGGGGTTGATCCTGAATGTCACAAAATTCTATTTCCTCAATTTCCAGACTTGTGCACTTTGATAGGTCCGGCAACCTATTAAGAGAATGGCAATCAGACATGGAAAACCACCTCAATAGTGATGCTTTTTCAAGACCATCAAGGTTCTTAATATTGCAGCCAGATATCTTCAACACTTGCAGGAACTGGAGGTTCCCAAGACCAAGAATTTCCGATGCATGGCAGTCACAAAGCTCCAATTCGGACAGAGTTTTTAGATTAGAGAAATCCACCCTCTGGCTCCTGCAATTCTTGATAACCAGTTTAGACAAGCTTGAGGGAAGTTGTGGGAGCTCTTGCAGGTTTATGCAGGACAAATCAAGTTCTTTAAGTTGAGTAAGATCTTTAAAATCTTCTGGTAGACTAGTCACATTTGGAAGGGACAGGTTTAGGGTCTCTAAGTTGGATAAACTTGATATCCAGCCAAAGCTTTCCATTTGGGACCGCTCAAAGGAAGATAGGTCCTCATCGGGATCATTAACAAATTCCAGAACTTTCAAATCGATCAAATATGAAAATTATGAACCATCCTCATGTTTTTGGTTCCCCAGCGCAAACTCACTAAACTAGACGGTAATTTTGGCAGAGTCTGAAGTTTGTCACAGCATAGCAAGTGGAGAGTGTGGAGATGAGAAAGCAGACAAATGCTCTTGGGTAGGCTACTAATCAGGGTACCCGATAACTCCAAGATTCTCAAAGATGATAACCCTGAAATGTCACACAGAATTTCCCCATTCATACTCCAGCAGTCAGAAAACGTTATGAGTTGCAACTTCCCTAGATTTGCAATACCTTCAGGGAATGTACTTATGGGAGTATTATTCATTCTCAGCACCTCCAATCCATCTAAATTTTTTATGGATTCTGGCAATACCCTAATTCTGGTGTTTGACAGGTCCAGTTTCTTTAGTGACTTAAGCATCCCAATGGAGTTCGGAAGTACAGTTATCCGCCGACAATCTCTTAAAGAAAGCTCTGCAAGTCCCTCCAACGACGTAACAGAATTTGGGAGTTGTGGGATAATGGACTCATCCAGTGCAAGATATGACAGAGACCTCAAACAACCAATAGACTTGGATATTTCAGCCAAATTTTTGCAGCTGGAAGCACTGACAGTTTTAAGATTTTGCATAGACCCTCTTAAGAAACGGAGGTGACGTATGGAAGTTTTATCAACCAAAAGCTCTTTCAAATTATCCAAGGAGCTCATCCCCTCCGGCAGGCTAAAAATCGGAGTGGACTTGATGTTCAAAGACTTCAAAATTTTCAAATTACCAATGGTTTTGTCCATAGATAGCAAATTAGAACATCCTTCAAGAATCAGTCTTTCTAATTTGCTATCAGCTGGGAAGCATGGTGTTTTACGTAATTGACTGCAACCAGTTAGGTCCAAAACTTTCAATTTGTTTGCCTTCTGTGGAACAAAGAGATAGAATAGGTTCAGTTTCTATTAGCTAGTCATCACAAAAAATTGAAAAAGGAACGTGTCTGATACCTCCATTATTTGAGTCCAACCTTCCCAGTCATCTGCCACTGTGCTCAATGACAGATCAAGAACGACCAAGTTCTCTGGGCACAAAATAAGAGGTTCAGAGCTCTTATGGTACCCTCGCCAATGAAGCCACCTTAATTTGCAAAGAAGACCAGTAAAATTTCCTCTCATATTAGCTCGATCCAAATTGAGGAACCTCAATTCCGATAGTGGGCTAAATTCTTCAGATGTGAAACAGTCATCGGATCCTTTGTCAAAGGTGAGACCAAGGGCTTGAACTCTTGCAGTACCCTAGCAGTAAATGCATCGGAATTGAACTTTGTCATAATCTGTCTCTGTTTTTAACATTTCTACAAATTGACATTGTTTCTACTATCGGTGGACTTCCTTTAATCGTTAAGATCATAGGTTCATTTCTTCGTGGGAAGCACGAAACTGTATGGAAAGATACACTAGAAAAGTTAAGGAGCATTGCACATGAAGAGGTCTGTTGGAAGTTGAACATTAGCTATGATGCCTTAAATTTCGAGCAAAAGCAGATTTTTCTTGATATTGCATGTCTGCCCTTCCATGAGGAGGAGATAAATGCATCTTACATGTGGGAAAATTGCAACTTTTTTCCGCAAACAGAAATTGAAGTCCTTAGTTCTCTGTCATTGATAAACATTTTACAGAACGGCAGGTTATGGATGCATGACTTGCTAAAAGACCTAGGGCGCCAAATTGTCCATGAGGAAAACCTGGATTCAGGAAAGCAAAGCAGATTGTGGATTTCTGAGGAAGCTGTGGACATAGTGAAAACAAGAGAGGTAAAACGAATAGAGCACAAATTCTGTCTTTCTTTATATGAGAAATTTCTGCTATATGAAGAAGAGAAATTGAAAGCCCTTTCTAATTGTGTGCGTATTTGGCAGAATAAAGGAATTACTGAAGCACTCAGTCGAGCTGGAGATCCTACTCTACTCATCTTAACCGATGAAGATTTCTCAAGGCTGCCAAATCTAAGATTCCTTGAATTAGATGGGGGGAGCTTTATCGGGGACTTTACTGGTCTCTTTTCAAAGCTAAGATGGTTTTCTTGGTGCCATTTTCCTCCAGATTTAATTGCAACTAATCTGTTCCCACAAAACTTGGTTGTCCTCCAACTTTCTGAATTTAACCATGCCAATGCTTGGGAGGGATGGAGCCAAATTAAGGTATGTATGTTGTCCCACACTTTTCCTATAGCTATATATGTCTGGCGACACCATGTAAAGCTTTAATCTTGTCACAGATGCTGCACAATTTGAAGGTTCTATAGTTGACACGTCTAAATATGATCAAAATCGACTTATCCGGGTGCTTTACTTTGGAAAGGTTAATCATCAAAGAATGTCAACAATTGGTTAAAATTGATCACTCCATTGGAGAGCTAAAACAACTGGCTCACTTGGAAATTGAGGGTTGCGACAAGCTAAAAAATCTGCCTGGCAAAATTGGCTTACTAGTGAACCTAAAACACTTATCTTTGAGCAACTGCCCAGAGTTAAGGGAACTCCCAAGCTCGACGGCAAAGCTAAATTCGCTGATCAAGTTGGATCTATCATTCACATCAATTGAACAATTACCTTATCCTCTTGGAAATCTAATGACTTCGGATGAGATAACTGTGGAAGATTGCCAACAAGCAGACGTTCCTTCAGCCAGTGGGTTGGCAATGAAGCTTGAAGTGGTACGTGCTAGATGTCATTCCATGGTGGGCGAAGTTTCAAGTGAAATTGGGAATTTGTCCCTTTTGAGAATCCTAGATCTGTCATACACTTGCATTCGTCTAGTGCCAGAAACAATTGCTGCGCTCCCTCACCTAGAAGAACTGATTCTTAGGGAATGTAATTACCTGCAAAAGTTGCCGTCGCTTCCCCCAAGTTTGACTCATCTACTTGTTAGTTCTCGGTCTTTGCAATCTATTCCAGATCTCTCAAACCTGACTAATATAGTTAATCTTCTCTTATCAAATGGCACAATTCCTCTATCATCGCCTTCATCGATCCTCACCGAAACCTATAACTTAGAGTGGATTGTGAATTTATGCAAGTTGGAAACTTTGGAACTGTGCCTTCCAACCTTTACCTTGTCACCAACTGCATTCGGTTCTCTTTCTCGTCTAAGAAAACTTCACCTGTTTGGCTACCTATACCCGAACCTTCTCAGACAGCCCGTTGGATCAGCAATGCATGGAAATCTCTGCTCAATAACAACTTTCCCAGGTTTATCCAACTTGAAAAATCTAATAGTTTTGAAGCTCTGCTGCTCTATGGAAATTGCGATCCAACTTGGCGGGCTCGAGCAGTTGAGACATTTAACTGTCAGCGGCTTTCGACTCCTTGAAACTATAATATTTTCCCCGCCAGGCCTGAACAATCTAAAACAATTGCAACTAGAGGACTGCGCCAAGTTGAGAGAGATTCATGGTGTTGGGGCATTGGAAACATTGGAGAGCCTGAAGGTCAACTTATGTCCGTCAATTACAACGTTAGGTGATCTGTCAAAACTGCAAAAGTTAGTGGAATTGAAAATCAAACGTTGCAAAGAGCTACAGGGTTTTGAGGGCCTTGACGAGTTAAAATGTTTAAGTCTCTTTGAAGTGATCCAGTGCCGCTCCTTCAGATATTGGACAAATGCATTGGACACAATGGTACCAGATGAATGCCGAGTCGTAATAGAAAGTTGTAAGAAACTAGGCACAACTCCTGAGGATGGCATGCTTTACAAGGATTATAGAGATAAGTTTCTTGCAAGGATCAAGTCTGATTCAGATGCGGCCACATCCTACAATAAGGGAAAGGTGCTTTCTTCTTATTTTTCTTCAGCATCGTGCTTAAATACTTTCTTGGACTAATTAATTTGTACAACAAAACAATATTAATGAAACTATCAGGAAACTATCAGGAATAATCATACTGTAATTTGATTTGTCGTCAGAATAGTTATATATGTTACAAGTCCAACAGGGTTTATGTTAGGTAACAAGAATGATTAGAGGGAATTTATGTTGTTCATTATTCTGCTTGGACAATTGCTTATTTACACATATTGAATAGATTAATAACACCTTGAGCTATTGATGATCAGAGAATATTATTTTGTCTTTTTTTTTTTTTTCATAAGACTTTATATTTGGATATCATGTCAAAATACTCAATCTCATCCGTATAAACTAGAAGATTAGTTGCGGCTAACTAAATACGGTATTCCCATAGCAATTGGAGTTATGGATTTTTAGTTTATGGGGATAGTATGGGATCCATAGTAGGCGAGAAAATCACCCATTTGATTGAGCATGCTACCAATAAATTTTTAGCTCCGACTCTAATGTGTGTGCTTCTAGAAAAGCATGTATTCAAAAAGGAAGCTTGAGCTTTGCAAATTGCTAAAATATCTGCTCCTTTTTATGATGATCAATCCCATGAAAAGTTATTCTATGTATCAATACTTACATCTTGTCTTTCGTCAATTTTGTCCGAATTGAAATGGGTGAAGAGTCAAATGTTTTGGCACTTCCTCATGGGAGGATAATTTTGAAATATTCTATAAAAAGGAAAACTAGTGTCGAGACACAAGCGTAGCATGTGTATGTAATCATTGGCAGGTTACATTTGGAGAGAAAGAATGTCTTCAAGGAATCGAGTGATTGTTTAATTGACTGGATATACAGTAAATAGTTATAAAAGATGTATGACTTTGGTGATTATTTAATGAAGATAAAGTTGCGAGTAGTTTTGATTTTTCATGGAAGGGTGTTTTCAAAAGCAAAAAGTGAGATTAATATTGGTTTGGTTTAAAAATATAGATTAATAGAGATTAAGTAGAGGCCGGTGGGGGGAGAGAGAGAGATTTTATGGTATGTTATACTTTAACTATCATCTCACTCTCAAACTTTTATCATACTTCTTTGCAAAATGTGGAAGCTGAACTCCACAATTGAAATTGAACGTCCTCACCCTACCCAATTTCCTTACCAAGTGGGAGAGAGAGAGTTTAAAGTTATTAAATATGTGGGACTAGAACAACTTGTGGGCCACACACAGAGGAAGGGAAAGAATTAACTAGCACACATGTAAGCATTAGCACAATGTCCATCCAATCTTCATTTATTGATTAATAATGGAAAGCAAGATAAATTTCACATGCATATAAATTTTTGTTAGATTTACTTTAGTGTATTAATATGGCAAGTCATTTGAAATGGGCATCGCGTATCTTGAAGATGAAGGATATTGTGTGGGAGAAAGGCCTATTGAATTTGCGCCGTACATGACTATAGATTAAAAATTACATTTATCCAAGTAACTTGAAGATGAGGAACTTATAAAGAAGGAAAAGGTTTATTGGTATTTGAAGAGTAATTTGAGTAAAGATTAGATTTACTCCTGATTAATAGATGGTTGAAGTGATCTTGATACAAACTCGAGGTTTTTCAATTTCATTTGCCAATTGCCAAACTATGATTGCATTTATTTTGCCGAAAATAAATGATTTAAAAAATTCTTTAAAATAATCACTTGTATCTCTTAAAAAATAAATAAATAAAAAATAATTTTACCATCCATAAAAATGTTCAAATATAAATTGTTACCAATAATGAAAACAATTTTCATCGACTAATTCTTTCAAGTGATACAAAAGATCATTTTCATAACAAAATTTCCAAATACATTCGTTTTCCATAAAAACAAACAAAGCCTTAAGAAGCATCTCAAAACCTTTAACATTGCCAAGCGAAATCAAAGGAATTAAGATCATTAAGTTGAGATATTTGCAAAAGGTTTCAAAATGAGCTCTTTTTATTTATTTTTCTCCTTTTCATTTCATTTGCGTAGAGTGCTCAATCTATTTTCCTTTTATTTGCTTAACATTTTGTGAGACGTGGAATTAGAGAATTTTATAGTTGCCCATGGTTATTATTTAGATGTGAGTCTTGGGAATTTGGAAATAAAAAGAGGATCAAAGAAAAGAGGGTAAGAATTGAAAAATAAAAAAGCTAATAATTATTTTTAAAAAAGGAAATTAAGACCATCGGGCTTCGCCGGCGAGGGCTAGCGACCATCATTAGGGTGTCGGTGCGGGCCGTCTGCCCTCCTCACTCGCAGGCTAGTGCTTGCACGTCCTCGTATCCACCATCGCCACGAGCAGAATCATTCCGGCCAACGATCGAGCAAGTATCATCCCTAGCCATCACCTTTTTTGAGGGCTAACGCAGCAAGCTATGAAACCCACCACCTGACCCCATTTTTGACTGCCATCATACCAGTACTCGATTTTGGCAAAAATCCACTTTTGTCTCCAAAACCAGATTTCCTTCTTTTCTTAACCTGTGTTAAGTCTTGTGAACGTCACGATGAAGTGGATCAAAGCTCAAGAGTTTCTCTATTCCAATTTTGAGAGAATGAAGACATGCGAATATGTGAATCCTGCTTTATTCTAGTGGATTTATGTCCAATTAATGCTTTAAGAAGATTTTTTGGGGTGATACTGTGAGGAAAACCGTATATGTTGATTCTTGCTGGGTGCTTGCATTTTGGATGTTCAGACCAAGGATTATTATTGTCTTATGATGTTTGGGATTTTGTATGTTTTCTCCTTCAAGAAGTTTAATTACCTCGGATATACCATTTTCTAACCTCCCCCTCCTCAGCAAGTTGATGAGGAAGACGATATGCCAGAGATTGTGGACATCGAGGAAGACAGTGACTATGAAGAAGTAAAACAGCAGGTAAGAAACGAAACCAGCCGAAATCTCAGCTGAAATCCCTTCTCTATTCAAAATTCGTATTGATTTTGAAAAAGCTGAAATTAAACCTTACGGTACTTACTGGTTCTTATAACGAGCATGCTGAAACTATGAACTGTTCTTGGAGAGATTGATATTGAAACTGTCATGCACATGGTTGTTCCCTGCTCTCCCCTACATTCTTCAATTCTGAGGTGCTTGCTGATAGAGAGAAATTAAAAAATAATAAAAATTCACATCAATATTTTTCGTTAACCAGATAAGATTAATTTCAATTTGAAGAGTTTTAGAACTCGATTACTCTTTTTGAAAACTTAATACTCAATTGCATTTTAATGACAAGTTTTAGGCCTCTTGGTATACTTACCTTTTTCTTCTATTGTTGTTTGACCCATTTAATTTCTGCTTATTTGGTGTCAAATTAGCATTACTTGTCATTTTCTGTCACTGAAACAGTGCCTCATCATTAGTAAGTATGATAGTTTATTTAGAGTGGTTGACCGAATCATTTGATTGTATGAGTTTGAAAAAGTTAGAGGCCTTGATTATATAAGTAAAACTTAGAGAATCAGATTGCACAAATTCATAAAGTTAAGAGATTTAGTTCAGTGTATTAATATGGCAAGTCATTTGAAATGGGCATGGGGTATCTTGAAGATAAAGGAAATTGTGCGGGGGAAAGGCCTATCGAATTTGCGCCGTACATGACTAAAGATTAAAAGTTACATTTATCCAAATAACTTGAAGATGGGGGAACTTACAGAGAAGGAAAAGGTTTATTGGTATTTGCAGAGAATTTTTAGTAAAGATTAGATTTGCTCCTGCTAATAGATGGTTGAAGTGATCTTACTACAGACTTGTGGTTTTCAATTTTCATTTGCCAATTGCTGGCCTATGAATAGATTTGTTTTGCCAAAACTAAATGATTTGAAAATTTTTTACTTAAAAATAATCATTTGTATCGCTTATAAAAATAAATAAATCAAAAATATTTTCATTGTTCATGAAAATGTTTAGACATAAGTTGTTACCGATAATGAAAATTATTTTCATCGACTAATTATTTTAAGTAATACAAGGATTGTGAATGTTTTGAAAATCATTCATTTTCCACGAAAACAAACGAAGCCTTAAGAAGCATCTCAAAACCTTTAACATTGCCAAGCGACATCTAAGGAATTAAGATCATTAAGTTAAGATTTTTGCAAAAAGTTTTCAAATGAGCGTTTTTATATATTTTTCTCCATTTCAGTTCATTTGCGTAGAGTGCTCAATCTATTTTCCTTTTCTTCGCTTAACATTTTGTGAGACGTGGAATTAGAGAATTGCCCATGGTTATTATTTAGACGTGGGTCTTTGGAATTTGGAAATAAAATGAGGATAAGAATTGAAAAAATAAAATTGCTAATAATTATTTTTAAAAAGGAAATTAAGACAATCGTGCTTTGCTGACGAGGGGTTTGGGTGTCAGTGAGGGCCAGGTACCCTTGTTGGGGTGTCCGCTAGAATCGGTGAGGGCCATCGGCCCTCATCGCGCCCAGGCGAGCGCTCGCATATCCTCATACCATCGTCTCTGTGAACAGAATCATACCGCCCAATGATCAAGCAAGCATCATCTCTAGCCACCGCCTATTTTTAGTGCTAACACAGCAAGCTATGATGCCCACGACGTGACAACTCATGCCAATACTCGATTATGGCAAAAATCCACTTTTGTCTCTAAAACCAGATTTCGTTCTTTTCTAATTTGTGTAAGTCTTGTGAAAGTCAAGATGAACTGATCAAAGATAACGAGTTTCTATGTTCCAATTTCGAGGGAACGTGAATATATGCATATATGTGAATCCTGACTTGATTGTAGTGGATTTATGTTCAATTAATGCTTTAAAAAGATTTCTTTATGGTGATTGAGTGTGAGGAAAACATCAATGTTGATTCTTGCTCGGTGCTTGCGTTTAGGTGTTCATACTAAGGATTATTGTCCTATGATATTCGGGGATTTTGCATGCTTTCTTCTTCAAAATGTATAATTACCTTATATATGCCATTTTCTCTACTCCCTCTCCTCAGCAAGATGATGGTTATGTGGACGACGATCTGCCAGAGGTAGACTCTGACGAGGAAGACTCTGACGACGAAGAAGTAAAACAGGAGGTAAGAAAAGATTGATATTGAAACCGTCATATTGGCTTTCAATCTAAAGAAGGGTTTTCTGCGCATCGTCGTTCCTTGCTTTCCTCTACTTTCTAAAGTACCTACTAATTGAGGGAAAAAGTGTTAGAAAATTCCTAAACCTATTGCATTTGTGTCAATTTAATCCTAGACATTTTTAAATTGATGTTAATTTAGTCCTAAACCTTTTGAATTAATGCCAATTTAGTTCTAAACTTTTTTTTTTTAATTTGGTACCAATTATGCCCTTTTTCGATTAATTTTGATTGAATATTGTTGATGTGGACACCAGCAGGGTAACATGGCATCATCGGAGCTGACGTTGACAATTTAAAATAATATTTTAATAATTTTTCAATTTTTTTTATTTTTTTTTTCTGAATTTTCTCTTTTTTCATTTTTTTTTCTCTCATTCCTTTCTTTGACCTTTCACCGATGACCAGCCACCGGCCATGGCCATGCGAGCTAGCCTCGCCTCGGCTTGGGTGAGGGAGCCTTCATCGAGGCTGCCCTTGCCCAAGCTAGGGTCGGCCTCGCCCAAACCAGATCTGGTGAGGTTGAGCCATGGGGAGGCGAGACCAACCTGCCCGGCCATGGCCAATGGCCAGCCACCGGCGAAAGGTAGAAGAAAAGGAGAGAAAAGAGAAAAAAAAATTAAAATAAAAAAAATGAAAATATTATTAAAAATTGTCCACATTAGCAATATCCTATCAAAATTAGCCAAAAAGATTGTAGGACTAAATTTGCACTAATACAATATGTTTAAGACTTTTTTGACACTTTTCCCATTGATTAAGAGAAATATATATATATAAAGTGATAGAGAAAACCTACATTGACATTTTTCGTTAACTAAATAAGAGAGAGTTCAATTTGACGAGTTTTAGGATTTGATTGTACTTTTTGAAAATTTTAAAACTCAATTGCGTTTTAATGACTTTAGGTATACTTACCTCTTTCTTCTTTTGTTGTTTTTCCCGTTTAATTTTTGCTCAGTTGGCACCAAATTAGCATCACTCATCATTTTCTGTCACTGAAATGGTGCCGTGTCATTAGTTGATATGGTAGTTTAATTATAGTGGTTGACTGAATGATTTGATTGTATGAATTTGAGAAAGTTAAGGGATTTGATTGTATAAAATAAAATTTAGAGGATCAAATCGCTTATACGTTGAAACTTAAAGGATAAAATCCATACTTAACCCACAAGAAAAAGATAAAATACCGATCAATTAAGACAAGCAAATGAGGCGAAGTGAAATGGAGTTAATAGTAAATTTATGAAAAATATTTTAAACAAATGATCAATACATGTAAAATTAATCATTAAGAATTTTATCTCTATCTCATATTTCAAGTAGAACCTCAATTAAATAGGACTATTAACAAAATTCTGAATTTTAAAGTAGTTAAAATTACATTTATATGAGTTCATCAATATTACATTTTGAATTACTTAAAGACTCATAAATCTGAAATTCAGAACTGATATCACAATTAATTTATAAAATCTTTTAATAATCCAATTCAAAACTGCAGTGAAAAGTCTTCTTCATATCATCACATGCTCAAATTGAGCACACATCCACACTGTTATATAATGAAGGAGAAACTCTTACTTTTAAGCGACCACAATCCTTTTATAACCTAAAACCTCAATTAGTAATAATACGAATATTCTATCAAGGGATAAATCAGTAAATTAATAATTTTATTTTATCTCTCATGTATTTTTACTTTTAGAAATTCTTTTTTCTATTTTTTCCTCTGTGAGGCTCTCTCTTTTGGTTCGTTTTTCTTTTATTTGGTCAAATAATTGTATCATTTTATCTAAACTCGTTTAAGCGATGATATTGCTTAATACATTTGTTTCAAGTGTCAAATGAAAATTTTTCTTTTCTATTGTTACTTCATCTCTATTTTTATTTGGCACTTAGTTATTTTTTAGAAGATGTGAAGCAGTACCAAGTATTAAAGCTGCATCTTTTATTTTTTTCTTTGCTTTCTTGTTATTTTTGCTTCAGTTTATACTATTAATTTATGTTTTCACATATTTTAGTAGATATTATAAGTAAATATTCAATCATAGTCAGACAAACTGCTTTTTCTAAAAGTATAAGCTATTCAAGCGGGTCAACGATGTATTTATAGCACATGATTTAAGACTTCCCATAGCATGTAAGCCGGTCATTATACGTACAATACAGGGTGAAGACAGAACCACATTAACAAGATAATCGGCAAAATAGGATAAAAGACTGAATGATAGGAATAACAAATAAGAGAAAATTTAGAGGAAGCGCAAGCGGTCAAAAAATTGACTTGTGTTCTGATATCTTGCTGGACAAATTTTTTTTTTTTTTTAAGGAAAATTATCCAAAAAGTCTTAAACTTACTGTACTTTTATCAATTCAATCATAAATCTTTTAATTTTGTCAATTGAGTCCAAAATCTTTTGTATTTTGTCAATTGAGTTTATACAACCAATTTTGACCAGAAATCGTTGACGTGGACTCTAGTCATCCTACACAAACAATTTTTAATACTAATAATTATTTTTTAATTTTTTTTAAATTTTTTTCTTTCTTCTACTTTTTTGATTTAAAGGGCTGGCAAACTCCGCCAACCACTGACTGAGCGCTGGCAACCCCCGCTGGCCCTTGGGTGAGGGCCATGAAGTCCTTGCTGGCCACGGCTAGGGGTCACGGTCCCTTGCTGAGGCCAATGAAGGCATGACGAACCTTCATTGGCAATAGCGAAGGTTTCGTGAGCCTTTGTGGGCTATAGCGAGGGCATCGCAAACCTCGCTCGGCCCCACTATGGCCCACAAGGGCCGTGACCCTCGTCCGATGGCTAATGAGAGGTTGCTGGCCCTTGCCCAAGAGCCGCGGGAACCAACAAGAAAAGAATAAAAGGAAATAAAAAATTTAATAAAAAGATAAAATATTTCAAAAAAATATTTAAAAATTATTCAAAGTTGTCTATATCAATGCCGACCGTGTCACGTAGGATAGTCGGTGTTGACTGAACTACAATGTTAGTGATTCTTGGTTAAAATTAGCCAGATGGACTCAATTGATAAAGCGTGAAAATGCTTAAAACTCTATTAACAAAATTAAAAGGTTTAGAACTAAACTGGCAAAAATACAATATATTTAGGACTTTTTGGACAATTTTCCCGTTATTTTCTAAACATTTAAGCCGTTAGAAAATGGACCATATGAATTTAATGCATGTGACTTAACAATCTTAACATATGATAATTACAACAAAGGAGTAACACAGTTTAAATTTACATTGATAAAGTTAGACCTAAGTTTGTGCTACGTTAAATGGATTCTATAAATTTCAGGAAGGGTTACAATTAAAAAAAGTCATAAGATGTGCTTACAGACTTGCATAATTTGCAAATTTAGAGAAATAGACATAAGTTTCCGCACGAAAAGTTCAAAGATCTATTAAGTACAAATAATCTTGTGTTTTGACTTGCATCCTATTTGAAGTTTGAAAAATCTATCAGGTGCAAACAATCATTCCGATTTTAACTTGCATCCTTTGACATTTCATGTTCATGATATTTTTTTAGAACATGATTGAGGAAAAAAGGTATGACAATAGTGATTGAGATATGCATGAAATGATTATAATGATTTTTAAAGTGAAGTGATGAGATGCAACATCATCATTCTACTTCTAGACCACGTCTTTGTTGAAATATATACAAGTTTTTGAGTTTGAAGGGTACATATTAAGATGACAATTCAAGAATTCATGTACATGCATGCATATATATATATATATATATATATATATATATATATATATATATATATATATATTTATATATATATGCATGCATATCTTTTCTCATGTTAATTATTTTAACCTTTCAATATAATTTTATTGTTAATAGCGTTCGCTGCAATGCTCAGCTATTTCCTAGTATATAATTAAAGCTTAGATTGAAAGATCATTTGCTCCTATGGTCGCCATGTGAGAACTTCAATTTGCAATATATAGAACGTTGGCGTTGGTTGCGTTAAACACTTTCAGGGGAACATGTTGATAAAAGTGGGAACCAACAATATCTCAATGATTCAACATTTGCCGCCCCATATCATTTTTCAATTGAGTCATGTTCTCTAGTAATATTTTCTGAGGTTTTAATGTATACTGTCCTTCTTAAGTTCTTACACACATGCATATCAAAAGACTCGCTTGTCAGTATATGGTAAGAAATTTCAAAAACGGGTTAATTGTTTGACAAAATATATTTGGGAGGTAAAAGTTTTCATTCCTGAATCTTGGATTTTCTTGGAAACAATGTGGCAGTAATGTTGATCACTGGTAGATCAGGATGACCAGCAACTTCGTATGGTAGACAATTTATGCAAACACAAAATCGTTATAAAAAATCAACAAATATGGGTACTTCTTCGCATCTTGCAGTCTTATCAGTGAGCAATTATCATGTTTCTCATAGGTGGCTGAAACGGAAGAGAAAAGGCAAGTTGCCAGTATCGAAAAAGATGTCGGAACTGATGATCAAGTAAACCGCATCATGAGCTTGATGAATATAAATGATATGGAGCAGCGGATCGTTGTCGCCATTTATGGAAAAGATGGAATTGGCAAGACGACTCTTGCAAAACTCATATACAACCGAGTCTCCTGTGATTTTGATGGTTGTAGCTTCCTTACAGATGTGAAAGAAAAAACTCAAGCATTAGGAGGGCTTCGGCTTTTGCGAACTAAGTTGATTTCTGATGCTCTAAAGCGGTTTGAGCCGAGGAGAGAGAGTGATATGGAGGATCGAGACAGGCTGTGCTGAGCTAGTGGACAAACTTTAAGGGAAGACGCACGTGTAGGGGAAGCTGGAGACGCTGATTGAAGACCAGTTATTTAAATTTTCGATTCAGGGCAACAAAGGACCAATGAGTTCATCTCATTATGCAAGGCTGAATCACCCAAAAAAAAAATATATATATATCAAGGAGAGACAGTTTACACCCCCTTAAGAAATTACGAGATAAAATGAATCGTGGAGCAGCTTGCGCTGCGCAATCAGAAATGGAGCAAAAAGCCTAATTGAATCAACCCTTTCAAATAAAATGCAAAATGGAAGAGAAACCCCTAACCAAATAAAATCAAGGTTAATAGGCCAATAGAAGGCTAAAAGCTCGAAAAAGAACTCTTTTCCATTTCTTTACAAGAAAGCAACAATAGAAAACATGCTAATCGAGATCTACAAAAGAGGAAGACCCACAAGGGAATCCCGCTAAGGAATCTCTTCAAACATTTAAATAGGCCGCGAATCGCCGCACCTACTTCGGACTAGATGGATTCGGATGGCGACATCGTATCCACTCATAATTACGCACGAACGCAGCAAAACCAAAGAGAAAGATCCCACTGTAGCTCAGATCGAGACGGACACCGACACGAGAACAAGAGCAAATCATCACTAAAGAGACGATGCAAATGCAATGCAACACAAGCGAAACCAACCCACGAGGGGGACTAAACCCACACAAAGACTCCCATTCCCCTGACGAATCAAGAACTGCCCACTTCAACCAGACCCGAACCCACCAAGAAAATCGAATCAAGCAGTAATTTTGACGGCGAAAGGACCGACCTTGAGGAAGGCCTAGCGGTCGGGGCCGAAGAGCTGCTTGATCTGAGGGTATTGAGAGAGGATCTGCCGCCGCCGCGAGGCATGGGGCTCGTCGGTGTAGGACCAAAAGAAGTCCGTCGCCATCACGCCCTCCTCTCGATCCTCCATCGCCGCCACCATCTCTCCCCTCCCTCCTCTCCCCTCTCCTCTCTCTCTCTCTCTCTCTCTCTGGTTGTTTTTGGGATGGCGTTTTGTCGTCTGGTGATATCTTTTTATGCTGTTTTTGCCATTTCAGCTGCCGCGTTGGTCCCCCAAAAAAGGAAAAACAGGAAAAGAGAGAGTAAAATGTGGTGAAGGAACTCCAGGTATGAAAATGAGCGAAAAAACGGACGTTGTTTATGCAGTGACTTGTGAGGACCAATCAAATTCAAAGCCGGCCTCCATGTTCTCTCTCTTTCTCTCTGATAGTTTTATTTAATTGATGTGATGGGCCTAAGTTGGCCCGTCCGCCCATGTTGGGTCTAAAAGCCTGGCCCACAAGTTTAGGGCCCATGGATGGAGGGACATGTTGAAGGGTTGTAACTTTTGGGGCAATGCCTTTTACCGAAGAGACACCTCCCTTGGAGATGACGTATTTAAGGGAGAAAAGAGAGGGAGGAACGCACCTTTTGACAGTACGTACGTTCCTCCCCTCTCTCTCCTTCCAAAAAGAAAGAACAGTAAGCAAGAGGCGACATCCATCTTCCCTTCAAGGCGAATTGGCGTCATCGGATCGCAACGTTAGTGTTTAGTCTATGGATAAAAGGTACGCTCGATCCCGTGGTGTACTTTTGATCGGTGATTCATGTTTGTCTGTTTCTGGGCTCGCTTCCGCTACGTCTTTTTAGGGGTTTGATTTAGTGTCAAATCCGTTTTAGGGAATCAGTAATTCCCAACATTGATATCAGAGCCCTGTTCATGTTTCCCGACCCTTTTTATTGCTTTTGATTAATTTTTGGTCAAAAATTCAAGAAAAATCTTTTTTGGTCGATCGGGGACGGAAAAACCCGACACCCGCGTACTGTGCGCCTTGTTTCGTGATTTTGTGCAAGTCAAAATTCGTTTTTGAAAGTGCAGGGATGAAGCTCTTGTTGATACGAGAAAAATGAGTCGCAGATCACCGCTGGAGGCCGCCGTTGCATGCGCCGATTCAGTCCCCCGCTGAAACGCGCGTCGAACGCGCCGTTTCGCCCAGGCGCGCGCGAAACGGCGCGTCGGATGCGCCGTTTCGGCCAGGCGCGTGCGACACACGCGCGCGCGAAACGACGTGTCGTTTCGGCCCCGGGCACGTGCCACGCACGTGCCGGTCGGTTTGTCCGACTGGCTCGACCGGGCAACCGGTCCGACCGGTCCGACCTTAACCGCGACCGTTGACCGTTTACGACCGTTGACCGTTGACCCAAAAAAAAAAAGGATTTGTTTCTTTTTTCACAATTAAATCTATGTGGATTATATGTAATCCCTTATTTGTTCTGCATTTGTTGCAGGAACAATGCCTCCCCTTCAGTTACGCACGCCTATTCGCGTAATTACCGATAAACAAAAGGAAAGGCTTTCTAAGTTGATAGCTGACCTGACTGATTATCGATGGGAGAGTGGTGACTTAATTGATCATGTTCTTGAAGTCAACGGGAAGATACAAAAGGTCATATGGAATGGTCGTCCTATGCCACAGTCTGAGATGGTGCGATTTTTCATGAACACTCTTCCACAAGAATGGAAAGAAGTGTTGGATCGCATATGGGATGTCAACAAAGCCGCTTCATATAGGAGTATTGTGATGTCTTTTATAGATGATTATTACCTGATTGTTACAAAAGAAAAGATCAATAAATTGAAGAAAAAAGGATCTTCCCCTGTTCACTTTTTGAAGTGGTGTTAGTTGTTTTGACTGATCTTTATTTAGTGTGCTTTGTGGACATCTTATGTAATGTTTCCTACCTGGTTATTGTTGATGTAGCAACTGATATATATGTTATATTATGTGAAAGCATTATTATTTTATTGGATGTCAAATATTATTTGCTTTCTGTTATTGTTGACTAATGTGGGTAGTTCATAGAAGTTTTTTGTAGCTTCATAGAATTTATTTTGCATGGACAATTATATTAATGATAGTTTTAAGTTAGGATTTTTTGGAGGATGATTGGAAACATAATGACCTTTTGATTCTGAAACCTTACTTGAAATTGTTCATTAATATGATAGGTCTGTGCAAAGTAGATGCATAAATGATAGGCATTAATTATTCGTGCATATATGTCTGATGTGTTCATATCAATGGCTTCAGCCACAAAGAGCATAGTTGCCGAGCTGAACAAAGGTGAAAAGCTCAATGGCGATAACTATGAAATCTGGCACATGAAAATCCAATATGTGCTGGAAGAGCAAGAGGCACTAGAAGCTTTTAACCTGACCATGGTAGAACTTGAAGAATGAAACACTGAGCAGCATAAGAGAGATAGGAAAGCTTTTGCTGCATGGAAAAGAAAGAACTCCCTTGCTCGCATTACGTTGCTGAGTAGCATGGAAAATAACGTCATGCGGGAGTTCAGGCGTTTTGAGAATGCCAAGAAAATGTGGGAAGCATTGGCAGCAAGGTTTGATCATACTTTGGTAACCAGACTGAGACAACTCACTATTAGGTTTGACTCTTATAAGAAGCCTCATGGTTAGACCATGAAGTAACACCTTAGAAAGATGTCAAACATGATAAATGAGTTGAAAGATGCCGGCCATGTCCTGACAGATGAGCAGCAAGTACAAGCATTGATTCGTTGCTCGACATTTGTTGCCCCCTTTTCATTTCGTGGAAGCCCCTTGCCTTAGAGTTGGGAGCATATGAAGGTGTACCTAACCCATAATGAAAATATCAAAACCTTTGAGGATGTTGTGCGTCATCTTGAGCTGGAAGAGGACCGCCTCTTGGCGGCTAAGCCGGAAGCTGAAATTTATCATGCTGGTTCTAGCTCACATGGAGCTTCGAGCTCCAAGCGCAAACGTCCTAACTGGTTCGATAAAAGAAAAGACAAGGGAGTAGGTCCTTCAGGGAAGAAGCCAAAAGTTGACCAACATGACAGAGGAAAACGTCCTCGAATGAAGAAGCTGACAAGGGTGAAGTGTTACAATTGTGACAAGAAGGGTCACTATGCTCGCGATTGTCGTGAGCCAAAGAAGGTACACACCCCTTATACTATTGGGAACTTTGCCTATGTGTCAAGTTCTGTATTTTTAACTGAGTCTAATCCTTTGTGGACTGTAGATTCAGGAGCAACAGACCATGTAGCGAAGGATAGAGAATCCTTCGTGGAATTTCGACGAGTACCAACTGGAACTAAGTGGATCTATATGGGAAACAACTCTAGAGCTGAAGTAAAAGGAATTGGCACCTGCCAACTGAACATGCGTGATGGACGCACTTTATTCCTACATGATGTATTGTATGCTCCGGAGATTCGTCGAAATTTAGTGTCTGTTTTATTGTTGGTCAAGTTAGGTTTTAATATGAACTTCCATAATAGAGGTGTGGATTTGTTTTTGGATACAAATTTCTATGGTTGTGGTTATTTTCTAGATGGTTTCATTGTATTAGATATTGACTATGTTAATGCAAATGTTTGTTTTTCCCTTCTCACGTCTCCTAATTCATATGATAATGATGTGAATGTGTGGCATGCTAGACTTGGTCATATTGGCCAACAACGTATGAATAGACTAGTCAAAGAGGGCTTGTTGGGCAACATTGAAAAAGTCGATTTGCCGATATGTGAGCATTGCCTGGTAGGGAGAACAACAAGGAAACCATTTGGAAAAGGTAAAAGAGCTGAATTTCCTCTGCATTTAATCCATTCTGACATCTGTGGTCCAATAAATATGAGAGGAAGGCATGTGGCTATTTATTTCATCACTTTTATAGATGATTATACTTGATTCGAATATGTCTATTTGATTTCTCATAAATCTGAAGCATTAAGTTGTTTTAAAAGGTTTATGAACTTAGTAGAAAATCAATTAGACAAGAAAATAAAAGTATTAAGATCTGATCGAGGTCGAGAATATTTATCTAATGAGTTCAGAAAATTATGTGATGAAAAAGGAATAGAAAGACAGTTGTCTATTCCATATACTCCTCAACAAAATGGTGTTGTGGAGAGAAGAAACAAAACCCTACTGAAAATGGTTTGGTCAATGATGGTGCATGCTAACTTACCTATCACCTTTTGGAGTGATGCGTTGTTAACTACTGCATATATACTTAACCGAGTGCATTTCAAATCAGTTACTTCTACTCCATATGAGTTATGGACAGGCAGGAAACCGGACTTAAGTTTTCTTAAGCCATAGGGTTGTGCTGCCTATACTCATGAGACCTCTCACAAGTTTGGGAAATTGGGTCCCAGAGGAAAGAAAAGTATTTTCATAAGATACTCCGAACACTCGATGGGGTATGTATTCATAGGTAAGCAGGAAAGTGGGAGTATAATTGAATTTGAATCACGGGATTTCACATTCTTAGAGAATGAATTTCCTAAGAAGGGCGAAATAGGTGAAAAATACTCCCTATTTGAAACATTGGATCAAGATAATGATATTAGTGGAGTTCGTCCAAGTGCGAGTAATATGAGAAGTGATGGATTGAATTCAACTCATTCTCAATTACAACCACATGATGAGACAACATCATTATTATCTAATCCTAGTGGGAGCATCATGGGGAATGATGTGCAAAGTGTACAATTTCCCATACGGCGAACAAGTCGCAAAAGTATTTACCGTCGACATTTTGACATTGGAGGGAAAACTTTTATGATTGCCCCACAAGATGAGGATGAGCCAAGAAATATACATGAGGCTCTAAGTTGCCCTAGTAAGGAAAAATGGATACATGCAATGGGAGAGGAGATGGAGTCAATGAAGTCAAACCATGTTTGGGAACTGGTTGATCTTCCAAAAGGACGCAAAACTATTGGAAACAAGTGGGTTCTCAAAATAAAGTGTAAAGCTGATGGCTCGATAGAGAGATATAAAGCTCGCCTTGTGGCGAAGGGGTATAATCAACAGGAAGTAATTGATTATGATGAAACATTTTCTCCTATTGTGAGATTTACCTCGATTCGCATTATTCTGGCAATAGTAGCAAGTATGGATCTTGAATTACATCAAATGGATGTAAAGACTGTTTTCCTCAATGGAGAATTAGAGGAAGAAATATATATGGAACAACATGTTGGTTTCATTACAAAAGGCCAAGAAGAAAAGGTATGTCGACTTTTAAAATCGATATATGATCTTAAGCAGTCGTCAAGACAGTGGTATATACGTTTTCATAATACCATAATGGCATATGATTTTACAATTATTGATGAGTATCATTGTGTATATATCAAAAGATCCAAAGATCAATTTGTGATCATATCATTATATGTTGATGATATACTAATTGCTGGAAGCAATATGGAGTTTGTTAATACTGTTAAGAGTTGGTTATCTTCCAACTTTGAGATGAAAGATATGGGTGAAGCTGCATATATCCTTGGAGTTAAGATTTCAATAGATCGTTCGAAGATGTCGTTATCTCTTTCGCAAGAAACATATATAAATAAGGTTCTTGAACGATTTCGTATGCAAGATTGTAAACCCATAGACACTCTTATTGCAAAAGGTGAAGGATTGAGCCATAGACTGTGTCCAAGAACTCCACAAGAGAAGGAACAAATGCAACATGTTCCTTATGCTAGTGCTGTTGGGAGCTTGATGTACGCTATGATGTGTACAAGACCTGACATATGTTTTGTAGTTGGAATGGTGAGTAGATACCAATCCAATCCAGTTCAAGCACATTGGAAAGCCGTTAAGAGAATACTGAGGTATCTGAAGGGAACTGCTGATTACAAGCTGAATTACCAAGGAAAGGATCTACGACTTGAAGGCTATGCAGATGCTGATTGGGGAGGAGATTTAGATGAAAGGAAATCTACCTCTGGATTTGCTTTCTTACTGAACAATGGCGCCATATCATGGAGCAGTAAGAAGCAAACATGTATAGCCTTGTCCACGATGGAAGCTGAGTTCGTGGCATTATCAGCAGCGGTACAAGAAGGAGTTTGGCTTAAGAGATTTTTGGATCATTTAGGTGTTAATGAAAAAGCTGCAAATCCATTATTAGTTAACTGTGATAGCCAATCAACTATAGCATACACCAAAGATCCAAAATATCATGGCAAGATACCAAGTATAATTTTGTAAAAGATATGGTTGCACGAAAGGATGTGAACTTATAGTACATATCTACGCATAAAATGGTAGCAGATCCTATGACAAAGCCAATACCTAGAGATGTATTTTGTGGTCATGTAAAATCTCTAGGATTGCGTAGAGAGTCGATGTCTTGGATATTGTAATTTCCCTGAGTTATTCACATTTAATGAATTTGTGTTTTCATCATTAATGCCTATGAATCTTTGTTTGACCTTTATGCATCTTAATGCTCAGTGCATTACATTAAGTTGAGAAAGTATGTCGGACAGATATAAGATTAGCCCACTCACACGGGTAATCGCCTCTATTTACTATGTGATAAATAGAGATGAGACGGTTTTAAGCTTATTATCTAGGTGATAATCGAGCTCAAGCTTAAAATATATATGTCGCCTTAACTAAGTGTTAAGATGAGGACATGATATGTACTATGTCCGAAAGTAAAATATCCCACATATTTTACTTTATCTGTCTAAGATGCCAGATGTGAGTTCTGATGAATTTTGTGAATGAGTAAATACGTAAACTCAAGTTAGACATTGGGTATGTCTGAACTATCATCTGTACGATATTGATGGTGTAGACATACGCTCCATGGGAAAGGAGTTAATACCGTAATACGTATTTCATACTACGTATGCATGAGACGACCAATAAGAGTGGCAAAAGTTTGATCTCAACTTTTATGCTGTGTGACACTTTTGAGGAAAAGAGTTCCTCAATTTTAGTGCCCTCATGACTTTTTTACTTATTCTCAAGATTTTTATTTAGTATTTGCTATCTTAAAATGTTGCCAATGGTCATGAGTTGATTCGATCTAATGTGACATTTCTAGAAAAGCAAGCTGAATTGAAATTGAGAGTTTGAAGGAAAGAGTAAGATCGATTTTGGAGAATCACATTGTAGTTTTATTTTCACTGGTCGACCAATTATGACTGTCTTTGGGATAATCATAATTGTGAATACAATATATATATATATATATATATATATATATATATATATATATATATATATAAAATATATATATAATTGTTTGAAAAAGATCAAGAGAGATATAAATGTGATCGATCGATCTAGGTACTGTATACTAAATTTACTCGGAATGTGATGCCCATTATGAGCTGCTATATATTCCTAACAGATGTATAGCAACGAGCTCTCAAAGTATGCTGGTCGCACGGACTATTCACAAGTATGAACGTTGTAGAGAGGTAAAGAAGATCATGTTCGGCCCACCATGTGCGAGTGGGAGATGATAGTTTTATTTAATTGATGTGATGGGCCTAAGTTGGCCCGTCCACCCATGTTGGGCCTAAAAGCCTGGCCCACAAGTTTAGGCCCATGGATGGAGGGATATGTTGAAGGGTTATAACTTTTGGGGGAATACCTTTTACCGAAGGGACACGTCCTTTGGAGATGACGTATTTAAGGGAAAAAAGAGAGGGAGGAACGCACCTTTTGACAGTACGTACGTTCCTCCCATCTCTCTCCTTCCAAAAAGAAAGAACAGTAAGCAAGAGGCGACACCCATCTTTCCTTCAAGGCGAATTGGCGTCATCGGATCGAATATGGCTAAATTCTCTTCCTCGAATCGCAACGTTAGTGTTTAGTATGTGGACAAAAGGTACGCTCGATCCCGTGGTGTGCTTTTGATCGGTGATTCATTTTTATCTGTTTCTGGGCTCGCTTCCACTACGTCTTTTTAGAGGTTTGATTTAGTGTCAAATCCGTTTTGGGGAATCAATAATTCCCAACACTCTCTCTTACTCGGTTTGACAGTTTGTGCAGGCTGCTTTTAGCTGGATCCACTTGCCCTCGGCAAGTTAGCTGCAACAAACCGTGCAGCAAACAATGGGGGGGGAACGTTAGAATCCATCAAAACTAGGGGTCGGCATATACAGCCACTTGGATCGAGAAACGCTGAGACCGGCCAATTTTGGGTAGTTCTAGATGGCGCTGATCCAATTCCATAAAAATTAAAACCGGTGACTTTCGGTTTAGTTCCATGCTCAAGGGTGGGAATCGGATTGCCCGAGAGCGATTTATATTTGTTTATTTCTTTATTTATTAAATAATTAAAGTGTAGATCTAAACCTGCGCCTCAGCTTATTTGAGATGATGAAGTAAATCTTTATTTCTTTTATATTGTTGCACGGATTCATAAAACTTGCCCCTTTTGTCAATTGTATCTTTCTTTATTTTAGTTTCTTTGTTAATTCACCGATTTTACTTTCCTTACTGACTCGGGTTGAGTCGTCATTGATGGAAAAGAATCCATTGAATCTTCCTCCTTTTTTCGAGTTGGCCCCATAATCTGTCTTCTTTGCAAATCTTGGATGAAATCCCAGTTTTGAATTGCGACATGGATTAACAATTCAATTAATCCAAAACTTTCGGCCAAGATATATGAATCCATCGATTCTATTGGATTGGCCAGGAACCGGACGAGACTGATCCCAAGGCTAGGTGGTCCGATTCCCAATTCTTGGGTTGGAGCGGACTAAACTGGAAAACGATCACCTCTAATCAAAACTAAACCTGTCAAAATGGATTATATGCCCATTTCTTAACCTACATTTTTTTTTTTTTGGTTGGTGTCTTAACCTACATTTGATGGGTCGAGTTGTTCTATGAATTAGTCATATTTGATAAATGAGTTTAAAATGACAAAACTCAAGATAATATGAATATTGATGAATTTACAATTAACTTAAACCCAACCTGCCTCTATAGCTCTCTCTTCACTCTCTGTCCCCTCACTCAATCTCGCTCTCACTCTCGCTTCATGCTTTTACCTTGGTTTAGTTATGATTTTCTTATCAGGTTAGATATATAAGTGTTTTAGTAATATGAGATGGGTATAAGTTACTCCAAAATGGGTTAAGACATGTTAATTTGGGTCTAACCATTTTCGGCTCGACCATCCCATCTGGTGAGTCTAACCAGAACTTTTGATCATGTAGGTCCAAATATTGCTATGCCATGAATTCAAGTAAGGTCCTGTCCGAGTATATCAATTTCTGGCTGAAAATAATATCTCAAATTTAATCGAAGGATACTTATAAACCTTTTTTTTTGCTACGTTTGATCGTCCGGATTTCTAATCAGGATATGATTGGATATAATATGATATGAAATCCTGAGATTTTTTTTTTATATCATGTCTATTGTTTGGTGAATCGCAGTATTAAAATCAGATACATTCACATCATATCATGTACATTTTTTAATATAAATAACATATCATTATAAATGTATATAAATGAACCTAAATATTCATAAACGGAGATGGTGAAAATCTCTCGTAACACTATTCCTTAATTTATTTGTATTTTATTTTTCCTCTTTTTTTTTTATATTATTTTCTTTATTATTTCTTTTTTTCCCCTTTCATCATTTTTTAATAAAAATTTATCAAATAGTAAACTGTACTAACATTCCTAAAATACAAAAATTCATAAAATATATAATAAATATAAATATTTAATTTATAGATTGAATGTTTATTATAAGATAGAATTAAAGTTGAATATATAAATTAAAATAAGATTAATTAAAAATTAATTTTTTTATTTATTTTTATTTCTTAAATTATAATTCAAATATTATTTATATTGAAATATAATTTCAATTTTATTAATTTAATAAGTTTGTTATTCGAGAAAAATAACTTTCCTATTATGGACTTTAGAAATCTTATCCACATTTATCCCACCTCTCCCATGGGATAATTTTATCCTACCTATATCCCCCTTATATCCAATTTTATCATGTCCTGAGTGAGAACCAAACGTAGGATAAGATAAATCATATCCTATCTCGAATTTTATCCCGACTGCCAAATGCAGCCTGAATGTAATTAGCCAGATTGCCCCTCCTTACGAAATCAACTTAGCTTCTTACTTCGGGTTCAAGTGGTTTTGCTTTTAGTTAATAATCGAACACCTTGAGTGGGCATATGAATTTATGACCGATAACTTTTTGAAAAATGATAGTTTCTAAATAAGAAGGCTTGTTCCGACCAAAAAAAAAAAAAAAAAAAGAAGGCTTGTGGAGATGCAAGGTTGTTCTCAAGAATAACAACCAGGTTTCTATTTGGTACTCATTTATTTCGTGAAAAATGGTACATTATTTCGTGTGAATATTTTCTTTTTCCTTTTCTTTTTTAAAGTCACTTTTTTACACATTATTTGGAAAATATTTTTCTAAAAATAGTCATTTGTATTAGTTGATATAATTAGTTAATGAGAAATATTTTCATTATTGATAATAATTTATGTCTCCAAATTTTCGTGGATGATGAAAATATTTTTGCAGCCAGCCAAAGAAGAAGAAGAACAAAAGAGAAAAAATATAAAAGAAAAAGAAAAAGAAAAATTATATTTAAAAAATAAAAATAAAATAATTAAAATTCGATTTTTTAAAATAATTATTTTAAAAATATAAAAAATTGTCCATTAAATTTGTGTTGTATAAAACTATTTTAGTAATACCATTTTAAAATAATATATATATATATATATATATAAGAAATAAATTTTCTTAAGTTTAGTTAAATGAGTCGGGTATGGGTCGAGTATAGGTCGGGTCGGGTATGGGTCAAAAATTTTGCATTGCAATAAATGAGTCAAAAACGGGTTGAATAGGTTGATTTGGATTGGACCATTTATGACCCGACTCACCCGTTTAATGGGTCTAAGTCTAACCAAAACTTTTGATCATGTAGGTCCAAATATTGCTACGCCATAAATTCAAGTTGGGTCCTGTCGGAGTATATCGATTTCCGGCTGAAAATAAGATCTCAAATTTAATCGAAGGATTACTTATGAACCTTTTTTTATTTTTGTTAAATACCTCTTCATTACACGTCGAGGCAAAACCCTGAATGTAATTGGCCAGATTGTCCCTCCTTGCGAAATCAACTTAGCTTCTTACTTCGGGTTCAAGTGGTTTTGCTTTTAGTTAATTGAACACCTTCAGTGGGCATATGAATTTATGACTGATAACTTTTTGAAAAATGATAGTTTCTAAATAAGAAGACATGTGGAGATGCAAGGTTGTTCTCAAGAACGACAGTCGGGTTTCTATTTGGTACTTTCATAGAGATTTCATTTATTTCGTAAAAAATGAATGATTTTAAAAATGTTTTTCTAAAAACTATCTCTTGTGTCGCATACAAAAAGGAATAAATTTATAAAATATTTTCATCGTTCACGAAAATTTGGAGACATAAATTATAATCGCTTAGTGAAAATATTTCTCATTAACTAATTATTTCAACTAATACAAATGACTATTTTTAGAAAAATATTTTCAAACAATGTATCAACAAAAGTGACTATTTAAAAAAAAAAAATATTCACACGAAATAATGTACCATTACTGGTTGCGGACATTGTTCTTGTTTTAACAAAGTTGTTGGAGGGCAATCGCTCTACAGCCATCCATGGTCGATGCTGTTTTCAGTATTTACTTATCATAGTCCGTAAGATTTTAGTTTAAATTCCTTTATTTTCACGGCTTATGAAAGTTACAACATCCTCGATAATCTAACATTTCTATCATTATTGGTCGCAATCTCGCAAACAATGCTCCTTGCCGAGCAAAGATTTTGTCAACAGGTGTGTCATGGATAATAGTTAAGTAATTGATTGAGGAAATTTTATTATTTTCAATACATTGATTTTTCTCGTGTCATGTATAATTAGTACTTTCAGAATTGAATTATCTAAATAAAATGCCCGAGACACTCGTTAATAGTAAAAATAAAGAAACATTCGGAGTTAAATGATGGATCAAGACAGATATCTATGATAACATTCTTTTGCCCACAGCTTCCTTTTATATTCTCCGCGAAATTGATTGCATTTGACAACTAAAAGGAAAAGTAAAACTGCATAAATTGAAGGAAAGTCTTCAGTCTCCTGAAGAGGAGAACGATGCTTATTCGACAGGACCAGCACCATGTTTAACTATAGTACACATCTTGAGAATCAACATAGATGGAGCTTTCTTGGATGGTGCAACGAAAGGGGTGGTCTCGGCCCTCGGGGGTCCTCAGAAATGACAGAGGCGCTCTACTGGATGGTTTTACCATGAAAGTCTCGTCTTTGTCGCCTATTCAGACGGAAATTTTGGCTCTAATTGAAGCTCTAAAGCGGTTTGAGCAGAGGAGAGAGAGTGATATGGAGGATCGAAACCGGCTGTGCTGAGCTATTGGACGAACTCAAGGGAAGATGCACGTGTAGTGAGAGCTGGGGACGCTGATTGAAGAGGCTAGCATCTGAATGGCCCAATTTAAGTCTGTCCCGCTGGCCCATTGTTATAGGTACACAAGCAAAGTGGTAGATTGGGTCATGAAGGCCCATCGTTCAAATTCCATTTCATCTTTTTTGGATTTTTTTTTTTTTTTAAATGTTTGGACGCCTTATATTGGGACTTTTTGTTTAAGCACTCTTGAATTTCAATGAATATCAACGAATATTTTGACAAAAAAAAAAGTCATAAGACGAGAAGGAACATGCATGAACTTAAATCAAATACCTCGGAGTCAATTCAACTCCCAAGATTGCCAGATTTTTCCATCACATGTGATGCACCCAAATTTCATCAATGATCTTGAGAAAGTCCTTCCATAGTGTTCCATTCGGTAATATATTTGTAACACTATTTGTAAATTCTAAATAAAGATGATACAATCGTGTAATCTTCTACCGGCTGATTAGGTATATTAATGTAATTTACTAACAGTGTAAGCAAATTACGATCGTCAATGTTCCAGTAACTTACTAGCTATGATATATATGTATATATTTATCACTCAAAACTACATCACAATGATAGCTAGTAATTTGCTAGTGGATTTGTCGACACTAAATTTTTATTTCCTTGATAACTTACAAGCAGTTACGTGCCCATTGTAAAATCTAACAGCAAGTAATAATCTACTATTGATGGAAAAATTATTATTTTATTGGTAACTTATAAATGGTTGACCAGATGGACAATTTGCTGGTCACCTTTTACGATCCTTTTTCTTACCATTAATTTCAAATTTACTATCAACATTACATATTTTCCATTTGCGGAACAAACTGCTTCAATTTTAGAAGTCTGCCAAACCAATGTTTGGACCAATGCCAAACTGCTTGAAATATCCTGCGATGGTGTTGGTCCATCCAAGTACCCTGACATGCTTCCTACAATTGTCCTATGACATCACTAAATTAAGTCACTCGAGATATTTTCTGTTTTGACATGTCCTATACTGAGCCTCACGGTTTTATCCTTTGGTGTATAGACAGACACTTTCATAAGAGGTTACCCATCTTGATAACGCTTTAGCCTTGGCTTGCTTAACTTTGAAGTTTGAAAGCAAAAGTTGCTATTACATCCAAATGCACCTCCGTGCGTTAATTTTAATTTTACATATATATTCTAGAATCGTTCAAATCCCATTCAGTGCACAGTTCGATTCATTTCTACCCTATTCACCATGCTAAAAGCCTACAAAGAGCCGCTCCTTGTCCAAGCTCTCTCTAGCCCCATCGACCACTCTTTGTCCTCATCGGACTAGGTCATTACACTGTCTAACCATGGCATCCACATAATGCAATGCTATTGATCACCGATTTACAAGGTGCACCATCTCAGCTTATCAGTTTATGTTATCTCAGCTTATCTTCACAAGTGCTCTTGATCTTCAACTCACATCGTCAAGTTCAAAACCGAACTCTCTTCCCAATCCAATCCCTGAGTGATATGAAGAAATCTTGATTCTGAATTACCAAATCATTGTTTACTAGGAACATGAGCTACCATTCAGCAAATGGACACCGTACAATCTAAATATGTTGAAGTAACACAATCTCCTTAATTGAGTTACCATCAATCCAAGTACCAACCAATCGATATGACACTAATAGCAGGTAATGGCTCATTCAATCATTTATAATTGTTGGCATATGAAGAATTTCATTCTTGCAGGAAAATTACTCACGTGCATGTTTAGAATTTTTAATTTATCATGCAATGAGGTTTATGCATAAAATTATAAAAACAGGGACGTTTTCAATTTTCAACTTATCAATTCTATTTGTTGCGTTACTTACAAACTAAACCATCTTTCAATTATTTTCCTCTCACTATTATATTTTACACAGTTGATGTGTCTGATCATATCATGAGAATTTAATTTCTCAACAGAATCCTTGATGATGAACAACTTTGGAAATAAGTACCTACAATGAAACATCAAAACGAGAAACTTAGACAATTTGGACATGCTCGCTCATGTGATTGGTTCAACATTTACCTCTAAAGATAACATATGATTTTCAAACTTCGTTAGAACACAATTTAGACCACTATGACATAGTTTGCATGAAATAACAAAAGTTCACTTGGGGCAATTTAATGTCTTATATGTTATTCCATGTCCGATCGGGTATGACATTAAATCAAAAAACTTCTCAATCGCACCAATTCTAACTCAATCAAAACTCAACTGGAAAAAGTCATTCCAACTCAAACGGAATCTTAGAGAAGCCCAATCAGGCATTACAATGCGTCAGGCGTAAAGCTCAAACTGTTGGCGTGAGCTGGAATTCCCTAATTTGTAGGGGATTTTATTTTCCGGCACCTAATTTGTAGAGGATTTTATTTTTCTTCTGATTTGTACAGAATTCTATTTTCCTAATATGTAGAGACTTGACTTATAGAAGAAGTCCGATTGTATATATATGGGTTTGTAAATACTTGATGATTAAGGAGGAAAGCAGAAAAATAAAAAAGGGTTGGAGAGGCTTCCCCGAGAATGTAGGCACATTGTCGAACCTCGTTAATTCTTGTATTTTTCTCCTCTTCTTCTTGATTTGTGTTTAGATTGTTAACATGGTATTAGAGCAATAGATCTACAGACCCAGCAAAACCTTAAACACTATACTGTCACCGTCGTTTGACTCACCCACATTAGATCGTCATTGCCACCACTGGTGTAATTCAACAGACCTGCTTGCCTCCGCGGCACAATCCCTATGCTGCTACCGCTCTGTCTGACTATCAGACCACCGCGACATCTATTGTTGCTGTGTCGTCTAGAAACTCCATCTTCAACGACTACAGTGACACAAAGCGCCACACCAACCAAATTTCTTTGCATTCCAAATCACCACACCGATCAGATCCCAGACGCTCAGAGATTGTTGTGGCCACATCGATTTCGTGTGGTTGTCGTGCCAACTAACTCACCGACCTGAGAGATTCGCTACTCTTTTTAATTCGTGCCTATACACTAACCCATGGCAGATCAAAATTCTCCACGAGTAGTGATTCCCCATCAAAATCAAGGGGAGAGCTCTACAACAGATGTGCTTCTGGAAAATGTAACAACTAAATTAACTTAGATTCTAACCCAGAATCAGTCCCCGACCTCAATACCACATAATGATCCATCTTCAGCACAGATTGTAGTCAAATTGAATGGGATTAATTATGGCTTATGGTCTCAGGTGGTAGAGATGTATATCACGAGCAAGGACAAGTTAGGATACATTAATGGTGACCTTCCTTAGCCTTTATCTATGGACCCGGGGTATTGCAAGTGGAAGACTAAAGATTCTGCTATAAAAGGATGGCTGATAAACTCTATGGACCCAGCTTTAATCGATAACTTTATTCGCTTCCCAACTACAAAAACAGTTTGGGATGTAGTGGCGACTATTTTATTTAGTTATTTATGGGACTCATGCTTCTCAGGGTTATGATTTGAAGAGGCGTGTGACCTAGATGAGACAGACTGGAGGACCCATTGAAGCTTACTACAACGGCCTTCAAGGATTGTGGAGAGAGATCAACTTCTGCCGCCTAAATCTGATGGTATGCCCAAATTATATTACGAGATACAATTAAGCCATTCAGGAGGATCGTGTGTACATTTTCTTTGATGGTTTAGATGATCGCCTAGATAAGATACGAGCTGATATGCTACAGATGTAGCCATTCCCTATAGTTGAGCAAGCCTATGCTCATGTTCACAGGGAGGATATGCGAATGATAGTGATATTGAACAGTGGGAGTACTACCCATAGTTCTATGGCTATGTTATCGCAAGGAGACAAGCCTAGCCTCAAAGAAGCTTAGGAGCCAACTTTACAGATGGTTAAACTAGGAGGTGGACGAACTAGTACAACCCTGAAACATAAAACTCCTCCAGTTGGTGGTTGCTCCCATTATGAGAATGCTAAACGTACCTGAGAGACATGTTTTAAGCTTCATGGATATCCTGAGCTCAAAGCTCAAAAGCAAGCAAAGGGAGAAGCGAACAATGGCAAATGGAAGATGTCTCTAGCTGTGGGAGAGTCTCAATTGTCACTAGTGCCATAGCTTGAACCACAGAGTAAGATGCCTATAAAAGGTAAAGGTAACTATGGTTTTACTTTGATTATTTCTTTACCATATGATTGTAGTCAGTGGGTTATTGAATCAGGGGCTACTCATCCCGTGACTTTTACTTTGGATGATTTTGTTAGTATTATAGAACCTCGGCGCCTTAGTGTCTGGAATGCTAACGGAGTGCTGTATCCAGTGACTAAAGCTGGAGTTGTTAGTATTTCCCCTTCCCTCTCATTGCTGAATACACTCCTTGTCCCATAACTATCTATGAAACTGATTTCAATTGGGCAGGTTGCAATAGGAAATAAATTATGTTGTGCTAATGTATCCGCATTTCTATCTAATCTAGGATATCCTCAATAAGGAGATCATTGGGTTACATCAATGTTCCAAATTGTTCTGTTCAGTAGTATGTTCGCAATGGCATTCATAAATTATTACGATGGTAGAATCGTACAACCTGCTACTTGCTCATCAGATACACTGGCATAATTTATTGTTAGAATTAGTGACTTGCGATTGCCAATATTCTAGTGACTTACCAACTATATTATATTCACCACTCAAAACTAAATCATATTGATAACTAATAATATACCGTTGGACTTAGGAATTAGAAAAATTTAATTGTATTGGTAACTTACAGACATTCACGTGCCAACTGGTAAAATCTCAAAACAAGTGGTATTATACTATCGGGTTTGCTGATGATAAAATTATTATTTCGTTAGTAACTACAAATAGTTGCTTCACTTGTTCCCTTGTCAAATCTAACAAGTGACAGCCTACTACTGGGCTGTCGATGATAAATTTGTTATTTCACTGATAATTTACAAAATCGTTGACTAGATTGATAAAATAGCGGTCACTTTCTATGATATTTCAAATTTCCTATCAACCATATATACACACACACACACATGCAGGAAACAATATTCCGTTTATGGCAAACAGAATTTAGGAATCTGCCAAACCAATATGAAATCATCCTGCAACTATATAATTGAGTGTGAGTCCGTCCACTCCAAGTATTTCCCTGCAACCACGTGTTCATCATGCTTCCTACAATCGTCCGATAAACATTCAGAAATCGTATTTGAGGTTTTTGCTTTGCAACAAGAGACAAAGAGCTACAAATGACTATGGACTACCCAAGACCACTGGTTACAGTGGAGAGATATAGAATACAATGTACAGCAGTATTATACAACATGGAGAAAAAAAAATCTACATTTCATGCAGGTCCTAGATGAACGGAATGACAGGCCTTTGTTCCATAAATTACAAAGACCTTGTTACACAGCATCAAGAAGAAGAAATCTAACATAACTTGGAATAAAACTGGCAGAAATCACAACTGATGCCACAAGGTGCGGTCCGCTTGCTTTTCAATGTTGACAAAAGGGCACTTCTGTCCTGTCAAAGGCCCTTTTGTTTCTCTCTAACCATGGCATGGACATAATGCAATGCTGTGTATCACTGACCTATAAGATATAACATCTCAGCTTATCAGATATATCATCTCAGCTTATCTTCACTAGCACCCTTGATCTTCAACTCACACGTCGTCCTGAAGAAGTTCAAGACCGAACTCTCTTCCCAACCCGATCCCCGAGTGATCTGAAGAAATGTTCATTCTGAATCATTGATCATTATTTATTAGGTACATGAGCTACCACCTATCTAATGTTTCAGCAAACAGACACCTAACAATGTAAATATGTTTAAGTAACACAATCTCCTGGATTTACCATCAATCAAAGTACCAACTAATCAATATGATGCTAATGGCATGTAATGGCTCATTCAATCGTGGGTAGTTGGTTTGGCATTTAACTCAAAGCATATTGGCATACAAAAATTTCATACTTGCAAGAAAATTACTTATGTATCTACATATCAAATGAATGTTTTCGTTTTTAATTTCATGGACATCTTTGTGCGGACATGATAGTATATGCAAAGACGTGAGTGCATATATATATACAAACAGGGACTTTTTCAAAAGTTAACTTAATAATACAATATGTTGCGTTGCTTACAGACTAGACGGTCTTTCAATTATAAATTGGCTTTTCATGTTCCTTCTCACAATTTTATTCTACACAATTCATTTGTCTGATTCTATTATGAGAATTTAATTTCTCAAAACAATTATTGATCATGAATTGGAAACCAAGTACTTTCAATGAAACATCGAAACAACAAACTCAGACAATTTCAATTTGCTGACTTAGTCACATGAATGGGTTGATTTTTACATCAAAAGATATGATTTTCAAACTTCAGTTAAACACAATTTAGACCACTTTGGCAAAAGTTTGCTTGAAATAAGAAAAGTTCACTTCCGGCAATTGATTGTCAAACTCCATGTCCAATCAGGTACAATGTGCCTGAACAGATCCCTGTAATATGTTCTCCTCAAATGTTTGGAGTCAAAAACAAACAAAAGTACTAGCATGTAAATTCCTATGCTGTGAAAATTTACCAAATCTTGCTTGGTAAATCCATCAACTTATAGATCTCTGTATTTTGCAAATAGTTTTTGCTCTCACCAGATAAGAGCTGCTATAGTGGGTTCTTGTCGATGGTTTATAGATCAATGAGGAACCATACAGCTCATTAAACCATAAACTTCGATACCAACTACATTTATGTAGTCCATGAGATGATTATTTCACAAATCTCATCATTACCCAGAAGAAGCACAGATTTAATAAAGCATGACAACAGGAAGTAGAAGATGTTGCTGTATGAAAAGAGGAAAAAGGAAATAAAGAAAACAACAAGATTGCAATATTGAACTTGGAGGGACTGTTGAAAATAGTAAGGTCAACCAATATCAGATATAGAGAAAAAGTGCACTGCTTACCTTAAAGAAAAATAGACACCAATCTCTTTCAATTGAAAATACAGAGCATGCTTTGCAGCTTGCTGTTAAGATCACAATATGCACAAACCACCACATTGATATTGGTATGAACAATCACAGCACCTCAAGCAGCAATTATTATAGTGCTTCTCACAGGGCTGATCCTCAATGCTGCAAAAGTTTATTTCCTTAATTTCCAGACTTGCGCACTTTGATAAGTTTGGCAACCTGTTAAGAAAATAGCATTCAGACACAGAAAACCTTCTCAATTGTGATGCTTGTTCAAGACCATTAAGGTTCTTAATGTTGCAGCGAGATATCTTCAACACTTGCAGGAGCCTTAGGTTCCCAAGCCCAAAAATTTCTGATGCAGTGCAGTCACAGAGCTCCAATTCGGACAGAGTTTCCAAATTAGAGAAATCCATCCCCTGGATCTGGCAATTCTTGAGAATCAATTTTGATAATCTTGAAGGAAGTGGTGGGAGGTCTAGCTGGTCTGTGCAGGATAAATCAAGTTTTTTTAGTTGAGTAAGAGCATTAAAATCTTTTGGTAGACTAGTAACATTTGGAAGGCAGAGCTTTAGGGTTTCTAAGTTGGATAAAGCTGATATCCAGCCAAAGCTTTCCGTTTGGGACAGCTCAATCTCCTCCTCATCAGGATCATTAACTAACTCCAAAACTTTCAAATCCCTCAAATATGAAAGTTCCTGAACTAACCTCATGTTATTGGTTCCCCAGCACAAACTCACCAAACTAGATGGTAATTTTGGAAGAGTCTGAAGTTTGTCACAGTGGAGCAAGTGGAGGGTCTGAAGACAAGAAAGATCAGAAATGCTCTCAGGCAGGCTAAAAATCAGGGTAAACGATAACTTCAAGACTCTCAAAGATGATAACCCTGAAATATCACATGGAATTTTTCCAGTCAAACTCCGGCAGCCAGAAAAATTTAGGACTTCCAACTTCCCTAGATTTGTGATATGTTTAGGAAAACTACTTATGTGAGTATTCTTCATCCTTAGGACCTGCAATCTATCACAATTTTTTATAGATTCTGGCAATATCTGAATTTTGGTGTTTGACAGATCCATTTTCCGTAGTGACCTAAGCATCCCAATGGAAATGGGAAGTGCAGTTATCCGCCGACAGTCTCTTAAAGAAAGCTCTTCAAGTCCCTCCAACAATTTAACAGAATTTGGGAGTCCTGGGATAATAGTTTTATCCAATGCAAGATATGACAGAGACCTCAAACAACCAATAGACTCGGATATTTCAGCCAAATGTTTGCAGCTGGAAGCACTGAGAGTTTTAAGTTGCTGCATAGAACCTCTTAAGAAATGAAGGTGACGGATGGAAGTTTCATCAATCAAAAGCTCTTCCAAATTATCCAAGGAACCCATCTCTTCTGGCAGAAGGGCAATCTGAGTGGACTTGATGTTCAAAGACTTCAAATTTTTCAAATTACCAATGGATTTGTCAATAAATGACAAATGAGAACATTGTTCAAGAATAAGTCTTTCTAATTTGCTATCAGCTGGGAAGCATGGCGTTTTACATAATTGACTGCAACCGGTTAGCTCCAAAACTTTCAATTTTTTTGCCTTCTGTGTAACAAAGAGACAGAAAAGGTTCAGTTTCTATTAGCTAGTCTTCACCAAAAGTGGAAAAAGAAATTTGCATGATACCTCCATTATTTGTGTCCAACCTTCCCATTCATCTGCCACCGAGCTCCAAGACAGATCAAGAATGACCAAGTTCTCTAGGTGCAAAAGAAGAGGCTCAGAGTTATTATAGCACCCTCGCCAATGAAGCCACCTTAATTCTAAAAGATGACTAGTAAGATTTCCTCTCATATTAGCTCTATCCAACTTAAGGAATCTTAAGTTTGATAGGGGCCAAATTCGTTAGGTGTGAAACAGTCATTGGATCCTTTGTCAAAGGTGAGAGCAAGGGCTTGAACATTTGGAGTACCCTACAAGTATAAACATAAATGTATATGAATAAAAATTGGGCTTTGTGCCTGCATTTTCTTCACTTCTTCTACTAATTAAAAGGTAAAAGGGAATCAGGTAAATCACAAAGAAAAATTAACTGTAGGTAGATAAAAAAGTAGTTCTGGCTTTCAGGTTTACCTCCTTCTTCCATAGTGTGGACAGGGCGTCATTGTGCACCCACAGCCTACTTCGATTACAAGGGAGAGGATCTTCTTTTAACACAATTTTTCTGCCTAGAGTTCTCAGTAGGTTGTGCATCGATAGCTCGTTGTTTTCTCCAATTTTCACCAGAGGCATGACAAGGAGAGCTTCAATCCCACTAGATGGATAAAGTTTACAGTCTTCCCACATATAAAAGGCAATTCTCTCATCCTTTCCAATCAGAAAGCATGCTATATCCAAGAATATTTGCTTTGCATTTTCTTCTAAAGCATCGTAACTTATCTTCAACACAGCTTCAACTTTCTCATGAGGAGCAACTTTCAGTTTCTCCAACATATCGTTCCATGTACCCTCCAATTTTCCAAACAAAAGTGAACCTGTCACCTCAAGTGCTAGAGGAAGTCGCCCAGTAGCCAATATGATGTCATTGGAAAGGCTTTCAAAGCCCTTGCTAGGAGAATCCCTTCCAAAAGCCCGCTTAGAGAACAGTTGAAGAGCTTTATCTTCTTCCATTGGTTCAATCTCATAGGTTTCAGCCTCTTTGAACTTCAAAAGGATGTCCCTCTTTCTAGAAGTCACAATAATCCTGCTTCCTAGACCAAACCAACTAAGCTCACCAACAAACACATCGAGTTGGTTGACATCTTCCACATCATCAAGGAGAATGAGCACCCGTTTATTGCGAAATTGTTCAGCAAGAACTATTGTAGCATCATCAGAACATCTGAACCTTATACTTCCTTTTCGGAGGTCTGAGATCAATTGATTTTGCAAGGACAAGATCCTATCATGTTGACATAATTCTCGAATTTCCTTACAATAAATATAACATTGAAACCGATCATAGAGTTGATTGTAAACAACTTTTGCAAGAGTAGTCTTGCCGACCCCCCCAATACCATATATTCCAAGAATTCGAACATCGCCGCCACATATTTCAATTACTTGTCCATTGCGATGCACAACACCAAGCTTTCTCATTATCTCTCGCACGTCATGGTCAACTCCGACTAAATATTTTGTGACAGTTAGTCGACCTTTCTTCAGCTTGTGCAGAACAATTGGGATGAGCTCGTCTATGAGCTTGGAATGATGCCTACAGAAATCAAATTATGGAGACATGATGAGAAAGTGAATCAGAACAAAAATCATACAGAAGAGCAAAGCAGTATGCGAGGAGTTGAACCAGGAGCAATGCAGCATGAGGCAAGAACAAAGGAGGCATATAAATGCACCTAAACATCCTGCATTTGAATGATCGAACTTGTTCTGAAATCCAAAAGGTTAAGTGGAGTTGGGAAACAGAAAATATTGAAAATGAAGAATATTGTCAAAGATAGCATGATTGGTTTACAATCTGGTGCATCAATTTTGTAAATCAGTTTAAAAATCGAATTGGATTTACCCATCATGTATTTTCGCTGTTTCAAATCCCTTTAACCTTCCGATCTCTTTGAGAGCCAGCTTCCACTTCTTGATGGTCTCACTATCAACCCCATTCCTCTTGTGTTCGAGAAAGCTCTTCTCAAAAGAATTCCTGTGGTCCTTCAAATCCAAGGGCTCAATGTCATAGAAAATAGGAATTACTTCTCGACTCATCGTTTGCTTGCACTCTAATATTTGGACCAACTCCATGAGGCAGCTTTTGCTGGAAGCATAATCCCCGGAGATGATGGGAATCAAAACCTTCGACTGTTTGATCGCTTCAATCAGTGCGGGCTTGATCTCTTCTCCGACAGGCAGCTCATCATCATCCCGAAATACAAGTATTCGAGCATCTGTCAAGCTTTCGTAGAGGAAATCTGTAAAACCCTTGCGAGTATCTGGTCCTCTAAAACTCAAGAACACATCATAGTTGTTCCCAGCCAAGTCAGAGCTTGGTGACGATGGCAAAGAGGGTGATTCCTGTCAAGTGAGTAAAATTGGAAATTCAGAATGTCGACTACGTATAGAAAGGCGACCATTGAAACTTGGGCTTGGGAAAGATTGCCTCAATTTATGCATTAGAAAATCGAAACAATCCATGCTCCGCAAATGGTTCTCACTCACCTAATCTATTACTGACAACATGTGATGATGCAAATTTAAAAGATACATGAAACTCGAAAATCGCATTGAAGGAACGGGCCGTTGACGCAGAGATTACACGCATTTGAAGTATGGCTCTCCCAAATTCCGTAGACAGTTATGTTTCTGTGTTCCGAAACATTCTCTATTCTAACTTACACTCTGCATTGACGTGAAGTATGTAAGGATGTACTATTGACAATGCAATTTTCCCGGCCAAAAGAATAAACGGGGAAAGAATTATAAGGGCAAGTACAGAATCAAGAAGTAAAGTCACGGAACCTAACCTTAGTAGTCCTCCGCCTCTTTAGAGAACCAGCGATCGCGGTCGCGCCAAGAGTCATCACAAGCAGTATGCGAAATGGAAGAGGCGAAACGCTCCCGAGAAATAAGAAGAGCACGGCCACCATCGCAGTCCTCCATTCCATCCTCTTCCTCTGCGATCCTCTTCCTCTGCTACGCGTGGGTGATGGGGGCGAGCTTTCCCATCAAGTGATCCCCCATGAGAAGAAGGTCCAGATCCGACGTTCAGGAAAAGTACTTTCACCGGATGCTTCCAAAAAGATTCTCGCATGCCTTTTCTTTTTCCTGCTAAACCGAAAATATTCAATATTGTCCTGATATGAAATTAATAGAAAAATTACACGTTTTGGTGGTTTAATTTTTAACTAAGATAAAACTGGATAAAATAAGATATAAAATTCAGAAAATTTTGCTATATCCTATTTACTATTTGATAATTATAATAATAAAATTAGATATATTCATATCATTTATATATTATTTGATTAAAACGTCATATAAATAAATCAATCACAAATTTTATAGACATAGAGATGTAAAAATTTATCATAATACTCTTATTAATTTTATTTTATTTTATTTTATTTTCATTTTTAATTAATTTTTTATTTCTTTCTTACCCTTCCATTATTCTCTAATAAAATTTTATTAATAGAAAACTATATTAATATACCTAAAATATTAAAATACCGAAAATACGTAATAAATATAAATATACATTTATATATTGAATTTTATATTATAAGATAAAATTAAATTCGAATATATTAATAGAAATAAGATTAAAATTTAAAAATAAATCTTCATTTTTTTATTTTGAATTTCTTATATTATAATTCAAATATTATTTATATTGAAATATACTTTTAAATTTGTTAATTTAAGAAGTTTTTTATTTGAGAAAAAAATTTATACTATAAATATTAGAAATTCTATCCATTTTTATCACACTTTCCCTATGGAATAATTTTATGATGCATATATCCTATCTTAAGTACACACTAAATACGGGATATAATAAATTTTATTCTATCATGAATTGTATCCGCCAAATACAGTCTAAAAGTTTGTTTGCAATGTGTCAAATAATGCCCAATTTTATTTTTTTGTTCGTCGGAACAAAAATTTATTTGATAACTTTTTTTTTTTACAACAAATGTATTTTCGGTAATAGATTTGGAACAGAAGTAAGAAATATAAAAATGTTACTTTTTTATTCTTATGAACAACTCCATAATCAAGCCAAATCACATTCTTTTTTTTCCTCTTCTCTTTTCTTCTTTTTCTTTTCTTTTCTCTTCTTATTCTTCTAGCCAATTGCAAAAATATGATAAAATCATTTAAAAATTAAAAGAAAAATTTAATAAATTTAATAAAATGGTAACATAGAATTATATTAAAAATATAATAAATTACATAATGAATTATATTAAAAATATGATAAAATTATACAATGAAATTTAAAAATATATAATAAAATAGTAATATTATATAATGAAATTATTAAAAAAATAAATTAAATTTTAAAAATATAATAAAATAAAAAATTTGCTTGAAAATTTTAAAAATAAAATAAATTTATTAAAAAAAGAAAAACCTTTATAAAGTATTACAAAATTAAAAGAAATTCTAAATCACAATAAATTTTAGGGATCGTACCAAACGCATTTCTATTTCAAAATAAAAATTTTGGGAACTGCTTCTAAATGCTCGAACTAAATGCTTAGAAACTCGTTTAGGGAACAAAATAAAAAAGAATTATTTCTAAGCAAAAATTGTTTCTGATAATAGAATGGTTACAAATGCACCCTAAAAGTCTAAGGACCACATTGAATAAATTAAAATTTTATAACTTATATTGAACAAATTAAAAATTTAGTGATCATATTAAACAAATTAAAAGTTTATAACTCACATTGAACAAATTAAAAATTCATGATCACATTGAATATTAAGCCAAAATTCAAGGATGATTTGTATTATTATGTCTAGAATTTCTCATGTCTTTAATGATGCACTCTTTCTTGAAAAGTGAACCAGCAATTACAAACGTGTAGTTGATCTAAATGTTTTGGATTGAATTACAATCAAATCCTTTTGTAATCCGTTGTTCAAATGTATGGACGTTCCTTTTTTTAAAATTTTGTGACATGTGTTAGCTGAGGTGGAGAACAAATAAAAAATTTCAATCAACACAAAACAAACCCAAAATTAAAAAAAAGAAAAAAGCCCATTTAAAAAATAATTAATATATTTTTAAATAAAAAGAAATCGAAGAAAGAGAATCTCGGGCGGGGTTTCAGGGTTTGGGGCGGGGCTGGCAGTGATGAATATGGCCAACGGCCATATAAAAGGTGTGTGCCTAGGACTTAAAAAATAAAAAGATCGCATGAAGATTTTGGGTGTTTGATTGACATCTAGTGTAATTAAATCCTCGGACTTAAATTTCTGGTTCGTAAAAATAGCTTCTAATCAGTCTTTCAAAGGATAGTTTTGGCTCCAAAAATAAAATCAAAAGTCATAATTAATTGAAGAAACCAAATTATTTTCCGTAGGGTTCAAGAGAACTCGTGCCCAAACAAGATCCACCACGCAAAAGCATTTATTCCAACTTTGTAATCTGTTAACCATCTTGGGAATCTCAACTTTTTTTTTTGGCTTTTTAGTTTTTTATTTTTATTTATACTTTTTTTTTATTTAAAGTGGCGCGGCATCAAATCACATGTACCTTTTTTTTTTACGAGCACATGTACTTTTTTTTTTTTATGAGCACATGTACTTAAAAATAGGGAAAAACGCAACGCCGAATCTTTAATAGATGGCATCAGTGAAAGTGATTGATACTTTACTAAAGTGACTTGAAATGTTCAAAACACGATTGCAACTTTTTCAAGTTGGGATTATGATGATGATAAATATCTATCGGGTTTTCAATATTTTTTATTGATACTTTACTAAAGTGACTTGAAATGTTCAAAACAGGATTGCAACTTTTTCAAGTTGGGATTATGATGATGGGGATTATGTTGATGATAAATATCTATAAGGTTTTTTTTTTTTTCACTTGTATCTTTAATTATTTTTATAGGTGGATACAAAAAAAAAGGTGTTCATGTCTTAATACATTCCTTCCGCTCCCTCTCGCTAACTTCTAAGAACACTATCCCTATAAGACCTCCGTCTTCCTTTCCTCCTAGTTGAATTTTTTTTTTTTTTTAATCACCTTTACCAACACGGAACTACCTAAGATTCAGACTCTCTCCTGTACGTCTGCTGTCAGTCAATTAGCCTTCTATTTTGGTTAGTGAGTGTTAAACGAGGCTCGGTTGTACCGGATCTGTCGCCCCATGCTTGCTGCATCATCGGAGAACTGGATCTCGAAAGGACAAAGCGGTTTGGCTCCAGGATTCGGCGGCTGTTTCGTCCCGGCAGCGCAAGGTGAGTTTCGCCCGACCCCCTCTGTTTCCTTGCGATATTTGCGCTGTGTCATGGTCAAATAGTCGCTCGGATCTGAATGAGTGTTGCAACTGACCCACAAAGAATTCGCTTTCCCTCTTGCCTCGCCGTTTCCGTTGCCTGACTAGCCGACGATGGCCCGCCGGAGCTTCGCCGTCGTCGGTTTGGTGGAAGTGGCGGTCGGTCTACGGTTGCTGAACCTTACAGAGAGCCAGGAAGGTCTTTTTTTATTCGGACTTGGAAATAGACCGTGACGGTCAATACATATCAGGAGGTAAAAGAAAAATTTTGCAATACTCGATTGAGGGTAGGGCATGATGTACGCATTTTATGAAAATCCTTAGAATATCGTTTGTGTTTGATAAAACTTGCATCAAGCACAGGGCGGTCCCTCCGTTCCTTTACATTACATGTTTTTTTCCGTCTCCCTTTATCAAATATATTTTGCAAAATGCCGAGGGAAAATTTTTTTATATTTGAAATCCAGGCATACATTATAGAGAGCAATTATAGTTGATGTGATTACACAATGTGGCAACTGGCAACACTCAGTCACTCAAGTCTTTTATTTCTGCAGCCCCATTTATTTGTTTTCCTTGACTCTTGTTGGCAGATCATTGCCCATCATAGCATCGCGAACTTACTGTGTTGGCTGCCGAAGATATCTCAATCAAGATGAAGGGAAAAGATGATTGTGCAACTGACCATTTAGTCAGGATAGATGGTCAGTTGGAAGCCTTGCTGGACTTGTTGGACTATGACTTTGGTGTGCACGGTGTCTTGGAATTCATGGCCCAGGTGGTATTGGAAAGACAACCCTTGCCAAGGCTCTCTTTGACAAGCTCATTTCTAAGTTTGATCGGTATTGCGTCTTGCGAGATGTCAGTGGATCATCACGCCGTGATGGCCTAGTATTTCTGCAAAAGAAACTGCTATTCCACATCCTCGGTGAGACTAAGCCAATGGTTGACATCAATGACGTTGATGATGGAATGAAGGTTATCAGGGAAACACTCCATGACAAGAAGGTGCTAATTGTTCTAGATGATGTGGACCATAGTGAACAGCTTGAGAAACTAGTTGGTAAGATCACTTGGTTTGGTTCAGGAAGTAGAGTCATAATCACGACAAGAAACAAAAGTATCCTGGAGAGTGGAGAGAAAAGAATACTTTATGAACTGAAAGAAATGAATTCTGATCAAGCACTTCAACTTTTTATAAATCACGCATTTAAAAGAGAATCTCCTAGAGATGATTATTATGACAGGCTTTCAAGGGATATTGTTTCTACTATTGGAGGACTTCCTTTGGTCATTGAGGTCATAGGTTCATTTCTTCATTGGAAGCACAAATCTGTATGGAAAGATACACTAGAAAAGTTAAGGAGCATTGCTCATGAAGACATCCACTGGAAGTTGAAAATTAGCTATGACACCTTAAATTTCAGGCAAAAGCAGATTTTTCTAGATATTGCATGTTTTTCATTCCATGAGGAGGAGATTAATGCATATTACATGTGGAAAGGCTGCAACTTTTTCCACAAATAGAAATTGAAGTCCTCAGTTCTCTGTCATTGATAAATATAAGAGAGAATGGCGGCTTATGGATGCATGACTTGCTAAAACACCTGGGGCGCCAAATTGTCCATGAGGAAAACCTGGATCCGGCAAAGCGTAGCAGATTGTGGATTCCTGAGGAAGCCGTGGACACAGTAAAAACAAAAGAGGTAATACATTAAGAGCACAGATTCTGTCTTTCTTTGACTAAAATCGGGGAGTTGAATGAAGTTTTAACCTATGTGAAGAAGAGAAATTGAAAGTTCGTTTTAATGGTGCATGTACTTGGCAGATTAAAGAAAATATTGAAGCGCTCAGTCTAGCTGGAGATCCTACTCTACTCATCTTTACTGATGAAGATTTCACAAGGCTGCCAAATCTAAGATTCCTTGAATTGGATGGGGGGAGCTTTACTGGGTACTTTACCAATCTCTTTTCAAAGTTAAGATGGTTTTCTTGGCGCCATTGTCCTCCAGATTTAACTGCAACTAATCTGTTCCCCCAAAATTTGGTTGTCCTCCAACTCTCTGAATTCAACGACGCCAATAATTGGGAGGGGTGGAGGCAGATTAAGGTATGTATATTGCCATGCATTTTTCTTACAATTATATGTACAATGAGACCGTGTAACGCTTTAATGTTTTCACAGATGCTACACAATTTGAAAGTTCTACAGCTGACACGTCTAAATATGGTCAGAGTCGACTTGTCTGGGTGCTTTACTTTGGAAAGATTGATTATTAAAGAATGTCAACAATTGGTTCAAATTGATCGCTCCATCGGGGAACTAAAACAACTGGCTTACTTGTATGTCGAGGGTTGCTACCAACTAAAAAATCTGCCTGCCGAAATTGGCTTGCTAGCGAACCTAAAGCACTTATCTTTGAGTAACTGCTCAAAGTTAAGGGAGCTCCCGGACTCAATGGGGAAGCTAAATTCATTGATCAAGTTGGATCTATCTTGCACATCAATCAGAGGATTACCTTGTTCTGTCGGATATCTTGTGAATATCAAGTCTTTATCTCTTGCAGGATGCAGAGAGATGAGAGAACTTCCTTATTCGACTGGAAACCTAGAGTCTCTAATTGAATTGGATCTTTCATTTACGCGCATCAAAGTGTTACCTCATTCTATTGGAAATCTAAAGAATTTGAACGTGATAAACATGCAAGGTTGTCGGCTAGCAGAGTTTCCTTCGGCCATTGGGTTGGCAATGAATCTTGAAGTGGTACGTGCTGGATGTTGTCCTATGGTGGGCAAAGTTTCAAGTGAAATTGGGAAGTTGTCCATTTTGAGAATCCTAGATCTATCCTACACCTTCATTTGTCGATTGCCAGAAACAATTGGTGTGCTCCCTCACCTAGAAGAACTGATCCTCAAAAATTGTGATAAGCTGCAAGTGTTGCCTTCACTTCCCACAAGTTTGACTCATCTAATTGTTAGTTCTTTGGCCTTGCAGTCTGTTCCAGATCTCTCAAACCTGACTAATATGGTTAGTCTTCTCTTATCCAATGGCTGTGACTCTCTATCGTCACCTTCATTGAGCCTAATCCAAACCTTCAACTTAGAGTGGATTGGGAAGCTATCTAAGTTGGAAAATTTGGAACTGTGTCTTCCAAACGTGACCATGTCACCAGCTGCATTGGGTTCCCTTTCTCGTCTAAGGCAACTTTACATGTGCGGCCATCTGCACCCAAAGTTTCTCGTGCAGCCCCCTAAACCAGCAATGCAGGGAAATCTCAGCTCAGTAACAACTTTCCCAGGTTCATCCAACTTGAAAAATCTAATGATTTTGAAGCTCTATCGCTATTGGGGAGAGGAAATCCAACTTGGCGGTTTAGAGCAGTTGAGACATTTAACTGTCCGTGACTTTCCAGTCCTTAAAAGAATAATATTCTTCCGGTCAGGCCTGAAGAATCTAAAAGAATTGGAACTTCATGGCTGCCTGATGTTGAGAGATTTTCAAGGTTTTGAGGCATTGGAAACATTGGAGAACCTGAAGGTCGAACGCTGTCCATCAATTAGTAGTTTAAGTGATCTGTCGAGACTTCAAAAATTGATGGAATTGAAAATCACATGTTGCAATGACCTACAGATTTTAAAAGGCCTTGACAAGTTAGGAAGTTTGAGTCGCTTTACAGTGATTTCATGCCCCTCCTTGGAATATTGGATAAATGCATCAGACACGATGATACCAGATGAATGTCAAGTAATAGTTCGCCGTTGTATGAAACTAGGCGGAACTCCTGAGGATGGCATGTTTTACAAGGATTATAGAGATAAGATTCTTGGAAGGATCAAGTCTGATTTTGATATGCGCACATCCTACAGTATGGACAAGGTGCTTTTCCTTCTTATTAATCTTCATCATTATGAAAAAAATACTTAATTTAGGGATGTATCTAGAAGATACCAGTGGGGGGGCCAAAAAGCTAAGAAAAATAGACACCGCATGTCAATCATATGCAATCAACTATAGAAAAGTGAAATAAAAGAGTAACTTGAATGCAGTGGATTACCTCTTTGGACTAATTTGTTTGTATAAAAAACAAATATTGATGAAACTAAAAGGAAAATCATATTGTAATTTGATTAGAATAAGCAAACTTCTGAACCATTTGCAAAAAAGTACTATATATATTGCAACTCCAATATTGATTTATGTTAGGTAACAATAATGATTAGAGGGCTTTTATGTTGCCTGTTTCTTTAATTGTTCATTGTTCTACTTGGAAAACTGCTCATTAATGCATATTGAGTAGATTAATTAGTAAAAGCAGATCTAGGGAGTCTTTACTTCTTGGAACTTATTATTAATGGTTGAGATACTCCCAACCTCCACCAGCAAGCAGCAACGGAGTATATTGTGACATTTTGATCTGTTTATAGGGGGTCAGGACTTGTCAAAAGACAAGACTAACTAATGTATTTGGATATTGATGATCACATTTGTCCCTTTTTATAAACATTATAGGTGGATCTCATGTCAAAATATTCAAATACGAACTGCATAAACTAGAAGAATAGTTGCAGCTAATCCATTTACTCTATAATTGAGAAAAGGAAATCAACAAGTCAATACCATGTCTAAAAACTTTGAATAATCCAATTGATACTGCGGTGAAAAATCTTCTTCATATCATCACTTAAATTGAGCGTGCATATCTGTACTATTATATGAAGTAAAGAGGATCTCCTACTTTTAAATGATCACAATCATTTTCTCCTAAATTGTCCTCAATTAGCTATTTCATAAATATTCTATCATGGGATAAATGCGTAAATTGATAATTCTGTTATCTCATGTATTTCATTTTTATTTCTCCTCTTTTTTTGGGTCAGATTATTTTTTCCTCTCTGAGGATATCTCTTTTGGTTCAGTTTGTGTTTTCAATTTGGTCAAAATTTTATTTCATCGTATCTAAACTCAACTGAGCGGTCTTATGCCTTTAATGCTTTTGTGTCAAGTGTCAAATGAGCCATTAGGCCATTGGGGGTTGGGGATGCTATTATCATAGGTACGGGGTTTGACTTCTACGCTTTGCAAAGAGTCAGAGAAAGTCAGAGTGAGACGAGAGTTAGAGATAGGACAGACCAAAATGAAAATGAGTCTTTTTTCTTTTTTTTTAGAACATGTAGCGGCTCCAACTAATAAAGAACTACGTATTTAAATTTTTTTCCTTTGCTTTTGTCTTATTCTTGCTTCAATTTATATTAATGTGTGTTTTCACAAATTTTAGTAGATATTATATGTAAAACTCAATCTTTTGTTAGAGAAACTGTTTTTTCCTGAAAGTTAAACTATTAAAAACAGATCAATAATGTATTTATAGCATATGATTTTGCACTTCCCATAGGCTGTAAGCTGGTCCTTACACTCACAAATGATAATTATAACAAAAAACACAATTTAAATTTACATCAATAAATTTAGACTTAGGTTTGTGCTAGGTAGATGCATTTTATGCATTTCAAGAAAATTACAATTAGAAAAAGCCATAACATGGGCTTACAGAGTTGCATAATCTGCAAATTTTGAGGAATTTGACATAATTTCCAAAGGAAAATTTGAGAGATTTTTTTTTTTTTTTTTGGTCGAAAAAGTTGAGAGATCTATTAAGTACAAAAAGTCATGTTTTGATCAGTCACTGAAGTTTTAACTTGCATCCTATTTGAAATTTCTTGTTCATGAAATTTTTTGTGAACATATTTAGAAAAGAGGAATGACCATATTGATTGAGATGTACATGAAATGATAAGAATTTTTTTTTTGAAGTGATGTGAAGGGTTGCAAATATGAATGTACTTCTAAACCACATCTTTGTGGAAAAACATTGAAGCCTTTGAGTTTGAAGGATACAAATTAAGATGACCATTCAATGATCTATGTACATGCATGCATTTACATCTTTGTCTCATGTTAAACTTTTAATATAGATGAATTGCTAACATTGTTTGCGGTAACATGCGGGTTTTCTAGTATATAACTAAAGCTGAACTGAGAGATTGTTCATTCCAATGCTTGCCATGTGGAAGCTTCAATTTGCAATCTTCAGAACATTGGCGTTGGTTGCCTTAAGACTTTTAGGAGAACATGTGGATAAAAGTGGGAAATACAATATTTTAATGATTGAACATTTGCCGCCCCATATTATTTTTTAAATTGGGTCATTTTCTCTATTACTAAGTTCTGAGGTTTTAATGTATGCTGTCCTTCATGTACACATATGTCAAAAGATCCGCTTGTCGGTGTATAGATAAGAAATTTGAAAGCCAAATTATTTGCCAAAACATATCAGAAAAATAAAAGATCAGCAGTCCTGAAACTTGAATTTCCTTTGAAACAATGTGGCAATAACGTTGATCACTGGTAGATCAGGATGACCAGTGACTTTGTATAGTAGATAGTATATGCAAACACAAATATAGTTACTTCTTCTCATCTTGCAGCCTTATCTATGAGCAATCATCATGTTTCTTGTAGGTGGCAGAAATGGAAAGGGAAAGACAGTTTGCCAGTATCGAAAAGATTTTGGAACTGATGATCAGGTAAAACACATCATGAGCTTGATGAATATTGATGATAAGGACAAGCGGATCATTGTCGTCATCCATGGAGAAGGTGGGATTGGCAAGACGACTCTTGCAAAACTCATATACAACCAAGTCTCCTCTGATTTTGATGGATCTAGCTTCCTCGCAGATATTAAAGAAACCACTCAAGTATTAGGAGGTCTTCGGCCTTTGCAAACTAAGTTGATTTCCGATGTTCTAAAACGAGAACCTGAGGATGTTGCTTTTGTCAACAGGGGAATTGGATCTTTTAAGGACTTATTTTGTGACATGAGAGTTTGATTATCCTTGATGATGTGGAAAATGTGTTTCATGTGGAGAAACTCATCGGAGATTGCTTTGATTGCTTTGCACCTGGAAGTAGGATCCTTGTAACCACCAGAAACAGTGTTGTCCTGGAAGAATCTCCTCAGATCCGGACTTATAATGTTAGTCGGTTGAATAATGATCAGACTCTTCGACTCTTTAGGCAGCATGCATGTATGCCGATCTCTCCCTCATGTAGCAACTTCTGGCTTTTGAACCATGCTCTTAATGCTATGGCAGGGCTTCCGTTGTTTATTGAAGTTATGGCTGCAGTCTTCAATGGTAAAATGCAGGAGGAATGGAATAAATTACTACAGCGGTCACTATTCCAGCAGTGGGATATTCAGAGTATTTTGGGGGAAGGATTTCAAGCATTAGATGATAAACAGAAACAGATATTTCTGGATATCGCCTGCTTTACCACTGGCATAGATAGTCGAATTGCTTTTTACCTATGGTATAACCCCCTTCTCTGCCTCCTAGCGAAATTTTGACTCCCATAGCCAAAATTCCAGGAAAACAAACAGATATGGATGCATAGCATGTTGAGGCGACTTGGCAGAGAAATCATTCGTGGGGAGAATCTTACAGATCCAGGAAGGCGGAGTAGATTATTCAATCATGAAATAGCTCTCGATACGGTAAAGCGGAAAAAGGTGAAAGTTTAGTGGTTTTTTTTTTTTTAATTGTGAAGCATAAGAGATACTTTTCTTATGTTTGCCGCCAAAGGAAAATAACTATTTTGCCAGATATTGTTAGGATCTGACCATGTGTGCAATTGACAGATATTGTTAGGATCTGACCATGTTTGCAATTGATGATGTTTGTCATTTTTCTTTAGGAATGTTTCCTGACTGGTTACATGTCAAGAAGAGAGACCATCCTCACTTCGTTTTTCTCGTCTATCATAGGGAACAGAAAAGGTTGAGGCACTCTGCCTTAACTTTCGTTGGCATACTTCAGAAAAATTTACACCAGAGGATTTTGAGAGCATGCCAAACATCCGGTTTCTTCAATTGGATCATGCAGACATTGCCGGAGATTTCACTAACATTTTTCGAAAGTTACAGTGGCTCCGTTGGCGAGGGTGCCCTCGAGATTTGCAAGTAACTAATTTTCACCTGGGAAACTTGACCATTCTCGACTTGTCATGGAGCAAAGTCACGAAACACTGGGAAGGCTGGGATCAAATAGAGGTAGTTTACAATTCATTGCTATGGTAACGTATCTATTCGTGAAGTGAACTAATGCCAATATTTCTCCTATTTTGCAGATGAAGAACTTGAGAGTTCTAGATCTTACAAGTTGTGTCGACTTATTAGTCACTCCTAAGTTCTCTGGCTGTAAAAATCTGGCCATACTGATTTTGGAGCGATGTTCACAATTGGTCAAGGTAGATCATTCGATCAGCGATTTGAAGTGCTTGATTTCCCTCAATTTGAAGTTCTGCACAGAGCTCAGCATGTTGCCAGTAGAAATGGGTCACCTGACAGCTCTGAAAGAGCTTCTCATGGATGGGACTACAGTAGAAGAAATTCCCATCTCCATTGGTCAATTCAAGCAGCTTGAAACTCTGACTGCCTTGAACTGCTTATTATTGAGTCAGCTACCGAGAACGATAAGTCGCCTGACGAATCTCTCACTTCTTTCCCTGGATGGCTCCAGAATCGCAACACTTCCCGACTCTGTTGGAGAACTGATCAGACTTAATCACTTGTCAGTAAGGGACTGCCATCGAATAAGAAAACTTCCAAACTCCATTGGCAACTTAGGGATATCCTTAGTCGAGTTAGATGTGTCAGGGACAGGTGTTTCCAAGTTTCCGAATTCAATAAATTATCTGCAGAAATTGAAGGTGTTGAGAATGGATTCTTGTTTCTTTAAAGAGTTCCCTCCTGATATTGGAGAGCTGACCAGCCTCGAAGAAATACACGCCTCCTGGTGTCGGAGTCTCGAGGGGGGCATTCCGAGCGAGATCGGGAAACTGCATAATTTGAGAATCTTGAGACTGCGACATTCGACTATTTCCAGCATACCGATGGAGATCCACCAACTTTCCAATCTTCAAACCCTTGACTTACTTCACTGTGACATGATCAAAGAGTTACCAAGGCTTCCCTCTAGCATAAGGGAGTTGCATGTAGATGATGAACTGAAATCTAGCGAGATCTGGATACTGCATAATTTGAGGCTGCAACGATTGAGTACTTCCAAATTACCGGTGATGATCAAAATTTCCAATCTTCAAACCCGTCATTTACTTCACCACAACATGATCAAAGAGGTGCCAAAGCTTCCCTCTGGCATAATGGATTTGCACGTAGGTGATAAACTGAAGTCCAGCAAGATCTGGAATCTGCATAATCTGAGGCTGGAACTTTTGAGTACTTCCAGCACACAGGAGGAGATCCAACTTTCCAATCCTGACCCCATCATTTACTTTGCGGCACCATGATCAAAGAGTTGCCAAGGCTTCCCTCTAGCATAATGCCTAGGAGTGAGCATGGTCTAGTTGATTGATTTTCACCCTTGAATTGAGAACTGCCTATTAAGGACCAATTTCAAAAATTTGGAACCGAAAGGCATGGAATTGGCCGGAGAAGGTGGAGAAGGGATAGGAAGGGGTACAGGAGGAGGGGAAGGGCGGGCACAGGTCGTTGGGTGAGATGGAGTAGAGGTGGGAGAGGGCAAGACGAAGGGCGAGGAGAGTACAGCGACGACGAGGTGGAGCGAGAGAGAAGGGTGAGGGGAGCGAGGGAGAGCGAGAGGTGGGTTGAAAGAGTGAAGATGGTGGAGAGAAAATATGCATCTCTCTAGAGAGAATGAACACAAACAGTGAATGACAATGGACATTACTTCGAGGTGACTTTATCCAATGAGGCTGTGAAAGACAATGGACGGAAATAGTGAAGTATACTAAGAAATCAAGAACGGAGAACAGAGAATAATGGCAGACATTTTCTTTGAAGGTTCTTGAAACCCAACTCAGCAATAGTGAAGAAACCACCACGAACATAGCATATTAATTGAAGAGAGAGGATGGAGGATTTGAATGGAGAGAGAGAGAGAGAGAGAGAGAGTTGGTGGTTGATTTTACAAGGTTGATTTATTTCTTTAAATATGATGAAATTTTTAAAAATATTGATCTCGAAGAAGAGAGGGAGGGAAAAAAGTAGAGTTGGTGGTTGATCTAGAGAAGCTATTCTCAAGGCTTTGAGATCCTTTTTTTCCTGGAAAACATAGAGGAGAGGTGTTGTATTAATTGAAAAGAGAGTAGAGATGAAATTTCAAAAAATATAGGTGTAATGGTCGGAGGGCTTCAACCCCAAAGTTTCTGGAATCGAGAATCTTGGACAGCTAATGGATATTCAATGTTGATTTGGTTTCAAATCTTAATTAGAATGGGAAACTGGATTGGTCTTCATGAGAATTGCCGGTTTTGGACTGATTCGGTCCCGATTCTGCAGGGGGTGCAAGGGCAGAGAAAGAAGGTTCAAGCTGTTTTCGGTTCTTTTGCCATTTTGACATAAACTCCATAGGAAAAATTGAACATGATTTTGTCATTTGAGCTACTCCCCTGTTCTGGTGAGAAGCTATTCTGCTGATGAATGACCAGGCTCTGTTAGAATTAGAGACCCTGGAGGAATGATGGCCTTTCCGTTCACTTTATGTTATCATTCCAGAATCGAATGTTAATATAACCAAGAAGATGTTTTTTTTTTCTCCTGAATTTTCCAGAATCGGTCTGAAAACCCGGAAATATTGGTGTAGATTCTGCCACAACTTATTGTCTTATAAATAGAAATTAGACTCGTAAATACTTCTCAACTTTATAAAAGATTATCCTCGTCTTTCTAGAGTCTGGAATTGGAACAAATTAATTTTTCCTCTCATACAGATCGGCTGGCATTTCCTAACAAATTTTACTAATGGAGGCCGTGTTCTTGAACTTAATTTTTTCGGTCGGATTCTTGAACTTAATCAAAGGGGCCCAACTTTAAGGCCTCACATGCCTCGACCCATTGTCCACAAAATCTCAGTCGAGTTCATTACATTTCTTAAGAAATGGAAAGCTGTCGGGTTTCGTAGCATTGGAGCTCAAGTCATTTAATCGAGATTGCTTCACATTGGGTTGTTCGCGTAGGTCAGAAGTGTAATCACGCACTACACTGACACCTGTGTTTCAACAACTAAATATGCCCCTTGATTTCACATAACACTTCTTGCAATTTTTCTTGCTATAGCTTATGTTTTTCTCTTGCACTCTAACGTTCGCAGGAACACACCCGCACTATCGCATGATTTGGCACGATACTCCGTTTCCTAATCATATGCATTAAGGAGCTTTCAACTAGCCAGATTCACCAAAACATCTTAAAAGCGACCACCTTTCCATGAATCATGATACTGTAGATTCACCAGTGTTCTCCAGTGGTTCCTGATGCATACGCAATTGCAAGAAAAGAAATAAGAATATCACTGAAGTTACCAAAGACCAGTTACTTGAAATATCAAATTTCAGAGCAACAAAGGGCCAATGATTTCATCTCGTTATGCAGGGCTGATTCACAAAAACAAACATGGAGAGACAGCTTACAACCCCTTAAGAAATTACAAGATAAAATGAATCCCGGAGCAGCTTGCGCTGCGCAATCAGCAATGGAGGAGCAAAAAGCATAATTGAATTAGCCCTTTTAAATAAAATGCAAAACGGAAGAGAAACGCCTAACCAAATAAAATCAAGGTCAATAGGCCAATAGAAGGCTTAAAGCTCCAAAAATAACTCTTCCATTTCTTTACAAGAAAGCAACAATGGAAAACATGCTAATCGAGATCTGCAAAAGAAGGAACACCCACGACGGAATCCCGCTGAGGAATTTCTTCAAACATTCAAATAGGCCGCGAATTGCCACACTGACTTCGGACTAGGTGGATTCGGATGGCGACATCGTATCCACTCATAATTACGCACGAACGCAACAAAACCAAAGAGAAAGATCCCACTGTAGCTCAGATCGAGACGGACACCGACACGAGTATAAGAGCAAATCATCACTAAAGAGACAATGCAAATGCAATGCAACGCAAGCGAAACCAACCCACGAGGGGGACTAAACCCACACTAAGACTCCCATTCCCCCGACGAATCAAGAACTGCCCACTTCCACGAGACCCGAACCCACCAAGAAAACCGAATCGAGCAGTAATTTTGACGGCGAAAGGACCGACCTTGAGGAAGGCCCAGGGGTCGGGGCCGAAGAGCTGCTTGATCTGAGGGTACTGAGAGAGGATCTGCCGCCGCCGCGAGGCGTGGGGCTCGTCGGTGTAGGACCAGAAGAAGTCCGTCGCCATCACACCCTCTTCTTGATCCTCCATCGCCGCCACCATCTCTCCCCTCCCTCCTCTCCCCTCTCTCTCTCTCTCTCTCTCTCTCTCTCTCTCTCTCTCTGTGGTTGTTTTCGGGATGGCGTTTTGTCGTCTGGTGATATCTTTTTATGCTGTTCTCACCATTTTAAGGTGCGCATGACAAAATTTCGTTTTTGATTTCTTCGTTTTTTGTTTCCGGAACAGATTTGTAACGCAATTTGATTTCTCTATTTTCGAAACAGATTTCTATTCCAAATAGAGAAATTGGAGAAATCGAAGCTTAAATTTTTAACTTCTCGGTTTCTGAAATAGAAATCGAAGCTGAAATCAAATCATATAAAAGAACCTTGCGCTTTCTTGCTAACTTAATTCACTTATAACCACAACTTCACAAATTATTGTTAATTTTCTTTTTCTTATTTTGCTTGTGTTTTTTTTTTTCATTTTTTTTATACCTTCCTCTTTAGAATGAAAGGCAATCGAATGGATCCCCAATTTTCATAAACGACCAAATTTTTCAAATGCTTACTTAAAAACAATGGGGCTCTTTCCTCCTAGAAAAGGCACGCGTGGCCGTTAAAGAAAAAGTTTTACGTAATAGATGAATTAAAAACGTGCCTAGAAATTTAACCTTGTTTCTTTACGGATTCAAAATCCTCGTAAAATCAAAATAATTAAATTGTTACACAATCTTGAATTTTAATTCGAATGCAAGAGATTCAAGAGAATCTCTCTCTTTGCTATGCAATGGCCATTACAGTTCATTGAGCAACAATAAAGAAATTAGGGATGAGCAACTAGACTGATTTAATTCGAGAATCAAAATAAACCAACCTTCTCCCGATTGGTTCATAACCATAAACGTTACTTCAAGGTTGAATTATCATATATTCATTTACACCATCAATTTTATTTTGTTGATAATCTTGTATAATACTAGCCTTTGATAAAATGATAAGGCTGTATAGGCACCATTGATGACACCCATATTCATGCTTCACAAAGTACTTATACGAACCTATGTAAGATGACCTTGCAAATGATAAATTGACCAAGGAGGGAAATCAAATAAATACACTTAGAAAAACCATTGCCAATAAAATGGCAAGGGATAATAATATGCCGGAAATTCCATAAAATTGTATTTTTAACTTTTGTAATGTATTAGTATTATTTCGACTATTATTTTGTATTTGAGGATTTCCTATGTTATTATTTAATCAATTTCTATTCCTATAAATAGAAATTTTATTCTGTTATCAAACGGATTTTTGTTTGAAATAGAAATTTTGAGTCATTATCAAAGCAGTTTTCTTTGCTCGAAACTTGTATGCTGGGAACGAGAAATTGAGAAATTGATTTTTTGAAATCAATTTCATTTCAGAAGAAAATTTTGTCATGCGCAGCCTCGCCTGCCACGTTAGTCCCCCCAAAAATGGAAAAACAGGAAAAGAGAGAGTAAAAGGTGGTGAAGGAACTCTGGTATGAAAATGAGCGAAAAAACGGACGTTGTTTATGCAGTGACTCGTGAGGACCAATCAAATTCAAAGCCGGCCTCCATGTTCTCTCTCTTTCTCTCTCTTACTCGGTTTTGGTATGCGGGCTGCTTTTAGCTGGATGCACTTGCCCTCAGCAGCAACAACCGTGTAGTAGCTGGATGCACTTGCCCTCGCAGAAAGCAACCGTGTAGCAAACATTGGGGGGGAGGAACGTTAGAATCCATCAAAACTAGGGGTCGGCATACACAACCGCTTGGATCGAGAAACGCTGAGATCGGCCAATTTTGGGTAGTTCTAGATGGCGCCGATCCAGTTCCATAAAATTAAAACCGGTGACGTTTGGTTTAGTTCCATGCTCAAGGGTGGGAATCGGAATGCCCGGAGCGATTTACATTTATTTATTTCTTAAATAATTAAAGTGTCGACCTAAACCTTATTCTCCTCTCATGGCTCAGCTTATTTGAGATGATGAAGTGAAAATTTATTTCTTTTATATTGTTGCACCGATTCATAAAACTTGCTCCTTTTGTCACTTGTATCTTTCTTTATTTTAGTTTCTTTGTTAATTCACCAATTTTACTTTCCTTACTTACTTGGGCTGAGTCCTTCATTGATGGAAAAGAATCCATTGAATCTTCCTCCTTTTTTCGAGCTAGCCCCTACAATCATGGCTCCATAATTTCTATATTCTTTGCAAATCTTGGATGAAATCCCAGTTTTGAATTGTGACATGGATTAACAATTCAATTAATCTAAAACTTTTGGCCAAGATATATGAATCCATCGATTCTATTGGATTGGCTAGGAACCAGACGAGACTGATCCCAAGGCCAGGTGGTCCAATTCCCAATTCCTAGGTTGAAACGGACTAAATTGGAAAATGATCACCTCTAATTAAAACTAGACCTGTCAAAATGGATTATACGCCCATTTCTTAACCTACATTTGATGGGTCGGGTTGTTATATTAGATAAATGAGTTATAAATGAGTTTTAAATGATAAAACTCAAGATAATATGAATATTGAATGAGTTTACAATTAACTTAAACCCAACATGCCTCTATAACTCTCTCTTCACTCTTTGTCCCCTCACTCAATCTCACTCCATACTTTTACCTTGGTTTAGTTATGATTTTCTTATCGGGTTAGATATATAAGTGTTTTAGTAATATGAGATGGGTATAAGTTACTACAAAATGGGTTAAGATATGTTAATTTGGGTCTAACCTTTTTCGGCTCGACCATCCCATCCAATGAGTCTAACCGGAACTTTTGATCATGTAGGTCCAAATATTGCTATGCCATGAATTCAAGTCAGGTCCTGTCGGATTATATCAATTTCCGGCTGAAAATAATATCTCAAATTTAATCGAAGGATACTTATGAACCTTTTTTTTTGTTAAATACCTCTTATTATACTTTGAGGCAAAACCCTGAATGTAATTGGCCAGATTGCCCCTCATTGCGAAGTCAACTTGGCTTCTTCCTTCGGGTTCAAGTGGTTTTGCTTTTAGTTAATAATTGAACACCTTCAGTGGGCATATGAATTTATGACTAGTAACTTTTTGAAAAATGATAAAATAAGAAGGCTTTTCCGACTAAAAAAAAAAAAAGAAGGCTTGTGGAGATGCAAGGTTGTTCTCAAGAACAACAGCTAGGTTTCTATTTGGTACTTTCATAGAGATTTAATTTATTTCGTTAAAAATAAATGATTTTAAAAATGTTTTTCTAAAAACCATCTCTTGTATCACATCCAAAAAGAAATAACTTTTATAAAATATTTTCATTGTTCATGAAAATTTGGAGATATAAATTATTATCGATAATGAAAATATTTCTCATTAACTAATTATTTCAACTAATACAAATGACTATTTTTAGAAAAATATTTTCCAAATAATGTATCAACAAAAGTGACTTAAAAAAAAAAGAAAAGGAAAAGAAAATATTCACACGAAATAATGTACCATTAGTGGTTGCGGACGTTGTTCTTGTTTTAACGAAGTTGTTGGAGGGCAATCGCTCTCCAGCCGTCCACGGTCGATGCTGTTTTCAGTAATTACTTATCATAGTCCGTAAGATTTTAGTTTAAATTCCTTTATTTTCACGATTAACCAAAGTTACAACATCCTTGCTAATCTAACATTTCTATCATTATTGGTCGCAGTCTCGCAGACATTGCTCCTTGCCGAGCAAAGATTTTGTCAACAGGTGTGTCATGGATAATAGTTAAGTAATTGATTAAGGAAATTTTATTATTTTCAATACATTGATTTTTCTCGTGTTATGCATAATCAGTACTTTGCGAATTGAATTATCTAAATAAAATGCCCGAGACACTCATTAACAGTAAAAATAAAGAAACATTTGGAGTTAAATGATGGATCAAGACAGATATCTATGGTAACATTCTTTTACCCACAGCTTCTTTTTATATTCCCGGTGAAATTGATCTCATTTGACAACTCAAAAAGAAAAGAAAAACTGCATAAATTGAAGGAAAGTCTTCAGTTTCCTGAAGAGGAGAATGGTGCTTATTCAACAGGACCAGCACCATGTTTAACTAAAGTACACATCTTGAGAATCAACATAGATGGAGCTTTCTTGGATGGTGCAACGGAAGGGGTGGTCTTAAGAGTCCTTAGAAATGACAAAGGCGCTTTAGGCTGCGCATGACAACGCTTATTGGTTAGGGAAGAGTTTTTTTTTTTTTTTTTTTTTTTTTTTTTTTTTTTTTTTTTTCAGAAATAATTCTTTTTTATTTCTGGGGAAATTTTTTTTTTTTTTTTTGTATACACAAAATTGTTTGAATATAAAAAGAATTCTTAGTAACGCACGGAGTTTCTTTTTTGTATTTATTCGTTTTTATTCTTGCCACGGTTGCCACCGTCGATTGCCACTACACAGCCCATCGGCCGCCACCTCTTGCGGCCGCTCATCGCGACGGCCGACGGGCGGCGGTGGTGGCGACCAACGCCCGGGGGCGGTGGTGGCCGGCGGCGACCAACGATCAGCGGTGGCTTCGGGCGGTTGGAAGTGGCCGCAGCAAGAGAAAGGAATAAAAGAAAAAAATAAATTAAATTGTTTCCGGAAACAAGAATCAATTTTTTTTTTTGTTTCTCGTTTCTGCTCCAAATCTATTCCAAGGCTAACTTTCTATTCCGGGGAATAGAAAAACAACTTGACATTACCAAACGGATTCTCTTTTTTTTTTTTTTTTAGGGGGAATAAAAGAATAGAAATTCTAAGGAACATAAATGTTGTCATGCAGCCTCTGGATAGTTTTGCCATGAAAGTTCCGTGTTTGTCGCCGATTCACATGGAAATTTGGGTTCTGATTGAAGCTCTAAAGCGATTTGAGCCGAGGAAAGAGAGTGAGATGGAGATTGAGATCGACTGTGCCGAGCTAGACGACGAACTTAAGGGAAGATGCCCGTGTAGTGGGAGCTGGAGACGCTGATTGAAGAGGCTAGGATCTGAATCGCCCAATTTTAGTCCATCTCGCTAGCCCATTGTAATAGGTCTGCAAGCAAAGTGGCCAATTGGGTCGTGAAGGCCCATCATTCAAATTTCCTTTCATCTTTTTGGGATTTTTTATGTTTGGACGCCCTATATCGGGCTTTTTGTTTAAGAACTCTTAAATTTCAATGAATATCGAGGAATATTTCAAAAAAAAAAAAAAAATCACAAGACGAGAAGGAACATGCATGAACTTAAATCAAGGACTTCAGAGTCAATTCGACTCTCAAGATTGCTAGATTTTTCCATCGCATGTGATGCACCCAAATTTCATCAATGATCTTGAGAAAGTCCTCTGACAATGTTCCGTTTGGTAATATATTTGTAACACCATTTGTAAATTCTGAAAAAAGATGATACAATCATATAATCTGCTACTGGCCGATCAGGTATATTGACATAATTTACCAATAGCATTAGCAAATTACCACCATCAATGTTCCAATAACTTACTAACTGTGAATATATATTTATCACTCAAAACTACATCATAACGATAGCTAGGAATTTGCTACCGGATTTGTCGATAGTAAATTTTTTTATTTCATTGATAAATTACAACTAGTTACGTGCCCCTTGTAAAATCTAATAGCAGGGGTAATCTACTATTGATGGAAAAATTATTATTTTATTGGTAACTTATAAATGGTTGATCAAATTGACAAATCGCCGGTCACCTTTTACGATCCTTTTACTTACCATCGATTTCAAATTTACTGCCAACATTACATATTTACCATCTGCGGAACAAACTGCTTCAATTTCAGAAATCTGCCAAATCAGTATATGGACTCAATGCCAAAATGCTTGAAACATCCTGCAATTGGGTGAGTCCATCCAAGTATATCCCTATGACATGCTTCCTACAATCGTCCTATAAACGTTCGGAAATCGTAATCGATGGTCTCTGCTTTGCAGCAAGAGACAGGAGAACAAATGACAATGGACTAACCAAGAGGGCTGGTTACAGGTCGAGAGATGCAGAATATAATGTACAGCAGTATTATTCAACATGGAGAAAGCAAAATCTACACTTCACATAAGTCCTGGATGAACAGGATGATAGGCCTTCCTTCCATCAACTGAAGAGACCTTGTTACACAGCATCAAGAAGAAGAAAAATCTAACAGAAGTTTGGAATAAGAACAGGCAGAAATCACAAGGGAAGGCACAAGGTGAGGTGCGCTTGCTTTTCAAGGTTGACAAAACGGCACTACGCCCACATAATGCGATGCTGTTGATCCCTCTCAGTTTATCTTCACCAGTGCCCTTGATCTTCAACTCGCATGTCGTCCTGAAGAAGTTCAAAACCGAACTCCCTACTCAATCCAATCCTGGAGTAATCTGAAGAAATGTTGATTCCGAATCATCAATTCAATATTTACTAGGAATATGAGCTACCACCTATTTAATGTTTCATTAGGCAGATATGTTGAAGTAACACAATCTCTTGATTGAGTTACCATCGATGAAATTACCGACTAATCGATAGGACACTAATAGCAAGAAATGGCTCATTCAATCATGGTTAATTGGTTTGACATTTAACTAGTAGCATGATGGCATATGAAGAATTTCATATTCTTTTGATAATTTTATGGATGCACGAAAATTACTTACGTATTTATGTATCACAAGCATGTTTTTGCCTTTACTTTCATGGAAGCCTTCATTGGAGCATGATACTATATTATGCAATGGGAGTAAGCGTAAAAATGTACAAACAGAGACGTACTCAAGTGTCAACTTAGCACTACAACATGTTGTGTTACTTACAAACTAACACAAAACTGTCTTTCAATAACATAATGGAGATCTTGGGGTTGCGCAATTTGCGTCCAATAATATGAGCTACCACCTATTTAATGTTTCAGCAGGCAGATATGTTGAAGTAACACAATCTCTTGATTGAGTTACCATCGATGAAATTACCGACTAATCAATAGGACACTAAAAGCAAGAAATGGCTCATTCAATCATGGTTAATTGGTTTGACATTTAACTAGTAGCATAATGGCATATGAAGAATTTCATATTCGCACAAAAATTACTTACGTATTTATGTATCACAAGCATGTTTTTGCCTTTACTTTCATGGAAGCCTTCATTGGAACATGATACTATATTATGCAATGGGGAGTAAGCGTAAAAATGTACAAACAGAGACGTACTCAAGTGTCAACTTATTAAACTGTCTTTCAATGTTTTCCATGTTTCCTTTTACAGGTTTTACTTTACACACAGTCGACGTGTCTGATTCTATTATGCAAATTTGATTTCTCCAAAAAATCCCTAATAACGAACAATTCTGGAAACCTGGTACTTTCGATGCCCCAAAACAACAAACTTAGACAATTTGGATATGCTTGCTTACTCACATGAAGCATTGCAATATTTCATCTTATTACATCTAAAAGATCAGATAAAATTTTTAAACTTCATTAGAACACAGGTGTAGATTGCATGAAATAAGAAAAGTTTATTTCAGGCAATTGATTTTCTCAAGATTTCTCCATGTCCAATCCGGCATGACTGTAACACAGTCCTGAAATTTGGAGCATAAGGTTTCTCCCAGAATTTTGGAGCCACATACTAATAAAAGTACTAGCGTGTAAATTCTTATGCCACGAAAATTTACCGAGTCCAGCTTGGTGAATCCATCAACTTGTAGATCAAATTTTTTCGCAAATAGTTTTTGCTCCCAACAGAAAAAGAACTGCTAGAGTTCGTTCATGCCGATTGTTTATAGATCAATGAGGAATCATCCAGTGCATTAAACTGGGTACTTCAATACTGACCACATTTTCACAGTCCATGTGATAATTATTACTTGAATCTCATCTTTACCCCATAGAAGAGGCACGGATTAAGTAGAATATGACAATGGGAAAGAGAAATGTCGCTGCAGAAAACAGGTAAAAAGAAATGAAGAAAAACAACTAAGTTGAAATATTCACCTTGGAGACACTGTCGGAATAATAAGGTCTACCAATTGTAGATGCAGAGAAAAAGTGCAGTACTTACCTTGGAGAAAGAAATAAACTCCAACCTCTTTCAATCGGTAATAGAGAGCATCCTTGGAGCTTGCCGTTAAGATCACAACATGCATCAACCATCACGTTGATATTGGTACGGACAATCACAGCGCCTCGAGCAGCAACTTCCACAGTGCCTCTCACGGGGTTGATCCTGAATGTTGCAAAATTCTATTTCCTCAATTTCCAGACTTGTGCACTTTGATAGGTCCGGCAACCTATTAAGAGAATGGCAATCAGACATGGAAAACCACCTCAATAGTGATGCTTTTTCAAGACCATCAAGGTTCTTAATATTGCAGCCAGATATCTTCAACACTTGCAGGAACTGGAGGTTCCCAAGACCAAGAATTTCCGATGCATTGCAGTCACAGAGCTCCAATTCAGACAGAGTTTTTAGATTAGAGAAATCCACCCTCTGGCTCTTGCAATTCTTGATAAGTAGTTTTGACAAGCTTGAGGGAAGTTGTGGGAGCTCTTGCAGGTTTATGCAGGACAAATCAAGTTTTTTAAGTTGAGTAAGATCTTTAAAATTTTCTGGTAGACTAGTAACATTTGGAAGGGACAGGTTTAGGGTCTCTAAGTTGGATAAACTTGATATCCAGCCAAAGCCTTCTGTTTGAGGCAGCTCAAAGGAAGGTCTCTCCTCCTCATCAGGATCAATAACCAACTCCAGAACTTTCAAATCTCTCAAATATGAAAAATCCTGAACTGTCCTTGCGTTTTTGGTTCCCCAGCGCAAACTCACTATACTAGAAGGTAATCTTGGTAGAGTCTGAAGTTCATCACAGCCAAGCAAGTGGAGAGTCTGGAGATGAGAAAGCTGACAAATACTCTCAGGTAGGCCACGAATCAGGGTAAATGATAAGTCCAAGATTCTCAAAGATGATAACCCTGAAATGTCACACAGAATTTCCCCATTCCATACTCCAGCAGTCAGTAAACGTTATGACTTGCAACTTCCCTAGATTTGCAATATCTTCAGGGAATGTAGTTATGGGAGTATGATTCATTCTCAGCACCTCCAATCCATCAAATTTTTTATGGATTCTGGCAATACCTAATTCTGGTGTTTGACAGGTCCAGTTTCTTTAGTGACTTAAGCATCCCAATGGAGTTCGGAAGTACAGTTATCCGCCGACAATCTCTTAAAGAAAGCTCTGCAAGTCCCTCCAACGACGTAACAGAATTTGGGAGTTGTGGGATAATGGACTCATCCAGTGCAAGATATGACAGAGACCTCAAACAACCAATAGACTTGGATATTTCAGCCAAATTTTTGCAGCTGGAAGCACTGACAGTTTTAAGATTCTGCATAGACCCTCTTAAGAAACGGAGGTGACGTATGGAAGTTTTATCAACCAAAAGCTCTTTCAAATTATCCAAGGAGCTCATCCCTCCGGCAGGCTAAAAATCGGAGTGGACTTGATGTTCAAAGACTTCAAAATTTTCAAATTACCAATGGTTTTGTCCATAGATAGCAAATTAGAACATCCTTCAAGAATCAGTCTTTCTAATTTGCTATCAGCTGGGAAGCATGGTGTTTTACGTAATTGACTGCAACCAGTTAGGTCCAAAACTTTCAATTTGTTTGCCTTCTGTGGAACAAAGAGATAGAATAGGTTCAGTTTCTATTAGCTAGTCATCACAAAAATTGAAAAAGGAACGTGTCTGATACCTCCATTATTTGAGTCCAACCTTCCCAGTCATCTGCCACTGTGCTCAATGACAGATCAAGAACGACCAAGTTCTCTGGGCACAAAATAAGAGGTTCAGAGCTCTTATGGTACCCTCGCCAATGAAGCCACCTTAATTTGCAAAGAAGACCAGTAAAATTTCCTCTCATATTAGCTCGATCCAAATTGAGGAACCTCAATTCCGATAGTGGGCTAAATTCTTCAGATGTGAAACAGTCATCGGATCCTTTGTCAAAGGTGAGACCAAGGGCTTGAACTCTTGCAGTACCCTAGCAGTAAATGCATCGGAATTGAACTTTGTCATAATCTGTCTCTGTTTTTAACATTTCTACAAATTGAATGTTTAAAAGGGAACTGCGTAGACTAAAAGAAAAATGAACTGCAGGTGAAAAAAAATAGTGCTAGTTTTCGGGTTTACCTCCCTCCTCCATAGAGTGGATAGGGCTTGATCGTGCATCCACAACCTACTTCGATTACAAGGGATTGCATCTTCATTTTTCACAATACTTCTGCCTAGAGTTCTCAGTAGATCATGCATCAATAGCTCGTTGTTTTCTCCAATTTTTACCAAAGACTGGACACAAAGAGAGTCGATCCCGGTGCGAGGACAAAGATCACAGTCGTCCCACATGTAAAAGGCAATTCTCCTATTCTTTCCTATAAGAAAACATGCTATATCCAGAAATATGTTCTTTGCATTTTCATCTAAAGCATCGTAACTGATCTTTAATACATGTTCAACTTCCTTATGCGGAGCTTCTTGTAAGGTTTTCAAGATTTCTCTCCATATACCCTTGGGTTTTTTAAACAAACGCGAACCTATCACGTCAAGTGCCAAAGGAAGTCGCCCAAGAGCCTTTATGATGTTCATGGAAAGGTTTTCAAAGCCCTTGTCGGGAAAATCCCTTCTAAAAGCCCGCTTAGAAAACAACTGGAGAGCTTTTTCTTCTTCCATTGGTCCAACCTCATAGGTTTCAGCCCCTTCAAGGGTCGAAAGGATGTTGCTGTTTCTAGAAGTCACAATAATCCTGGTTCTTGGACCAAACCAACTGAGCTCCCCAACAAATGCATTGAGTTGGTCGACATCTTCCACATTGTCAAGAAGAATGAGGACCTGCCTATCGCAGAATCCAATAGAAAGAAATTCCTTAGCCTTATCAGAACATTTGAAGTCTGCTTTTTTTAATACGGAGATCTGAGATTAATTTATTTTGCAAGAATAAGATCCTATCATGTTGATCTAATTTTGGAATTTGATCAAGATGACTATAACCTTCAAAGTGATGATAGAGATGATTGTAAACAACTTTTGCAAGAGTAGTCTTGCCAACCCCCCCAATACCATAAATTGCAAGGACTCGAACATCGCTGCCACATATTTCAATTACTTCTCCATTGTGATGCACAATACCAAGCATTCTCATGATCTCTTGCACGTGATGGTCGACTCCGACTAAATAATTTGTCACAGTTAGTCGACCCTTCTTCAGCTTCCGCAGAACAATTGGGATAAGTTCAGCTACGAGCTTGGAATGATACCTACAGAAATCAGATCACGGCGACATGATGAGAAAGTGAATCAGAACAACAATAATCAAAACAGAATGCGCAGAGTTAGACCAGGAGCAATGCACATGAGACAAGAACAAAGGAGGCATTTAAATGCACTTCCAAAGATCCCACATTAAAATGGTCTTACTTGGTCTAAAAGCCAAACGGTTAAGTGGAGTTGCGAAACAATTAAACTTGAAAATGAAGAATAATGTCAGAGAGCATGATTAGTTTATGATCCAATACAACAATTTTGTTAGTCGATTTTAAATTGAATTGGATTACCCCTTATTTGCCGTTTCAAATCCCCTTATCCTTCCAATCTCTTTGAGAGCCAGCTTCCACTTCTTGATGGTCTCACTATCGACCCCCTTCATCTCGTGTTCGAGAAAGCTCTTCTGAAAAGAATTTCTCTGGTCTTTTAAGTCCGAGAGCTCAATCTCATAGAAAATGGGAATGATTTCTCGACTCATTTTTGGCTTGCACTCTAATATATGGACCAACTCCATGAGGCAGCTTCTGCTAGAAGCATAATCCCCGGAGATGATGGGAATCAAAACCTTCGACTGTTTGATTGCTTCAATCAGCGCGGGCTTGATCGGTTCTCCGACAGGCAGTTCCTCTTCATCTCGAAAGACATGTATCCCAGCATCTGTCAATCCTTGATAGAGGAAATCTGTAAAACCATAGCGAGTATCGGGTCCTCTAAAACTCAAGAACACTTCATAGTTGTTTCCAGCCAAGTCAGAACTTGATGACAAGGACGAAACGGGCGATTCCTGTCAAGTGAGTAAATTGAGTTTATCATAACCACTGTACAATGTTGAATACGCCTATTGTAGTTAGAAAAGAAGTATGGAAACTTGGGTAGGGGAGAGATTGCCTCAGTTTATGCAGTGAACATGATATATATATCCATGGTCTTCAAATGCTTCTCGCTAAGCTAATGTAATAATGATTGAGTATGAAGATGCGATATATCTGATCCTAGTTAAAACATATGAGACTTGAATCTCGTATGGGAGATCGATGCTTTTGGAGTTTCAGCGTGACGGAGATATGCTGCAACCATTGATAATGCAAATTTCCAGGCCGAAAGACTAAACAGAGAGAGAGAGAGAGAATCAAGACGCGAAGTCAAAGAATCTCACCCGAGTAGTCCTCCGCCTCTTTAGAGAAGCAGCAGCATCGGGACCGTGCCGAGAGTCATCACATTCCCAAGCAGTATTCTGAAGCGACGAAAGCACCGCAGTCCTCGATTCCATCTTCTTTCTTCCTCAGTTATCTTCTTCCACTGGTACGGGTGAAACACCCATGTGGAAGGTCCATCCGGTACTTTCCTCGATCCACACCCGATGTTGACTCCGATTTTAGAAAAAGACTTTTAGGAGTTTAAAATCACACGGCCCATAAAAAATTGAACCGTCCTAAATGTTTTGCGTTAGGTCCATCCGGCAACATGTCAATCAACTTTATTGGTGGGACACATCAATAATTCCACCTGCCCTTGTCGCACTGAGGTGGAGAACGAAAAAATATTCAATGATTCCAAAGCGCCAAGTCATTGACGCGGCGCGCGTGCGTTTTTATTTATATCCAATAATAGGGTGTTGGATGAGATGGAATAAAAAATGAAAATCATTTTTTTTTTCAACTTCCTGCACCACCCACTCTTCTCCTCTCCTCTGCAAATCGTTTCTCGGCCATGGATGACACGGCCTCCTCCTCCTTCCGGCCACCGCCTGCCCAGCCACTTGAGAATCCCGTGCGGCTATCTCCACCGCACAAGCCAGAGGGGACTTGGAACAGTCATGGAGTCTCTCTCTCTCTGGTGTCTCCTTCCATTGTCCTCCCTTCAAGTTCCCTTCCGTGAAGCCCAGCCATGACAGATCTGGAGCCATGGCAGGATCTAGATCTTTTCGGAGCCATGGCCGCGTTCTCGACAGAACTTGAAGCCATGGCCGCACAACAGAACTTGGAGCCAGATCTGTCGCTTTGTTCCACAGACGAGGCCGGCCCTCGCCAGATCTGGGCGAGGGAAGTTGATGGCTCGACCGAGATCTGGAGGAGGAGTTGCTCGGCCAATTCGGTCGAGATCTGGAAAAGCTCAGCTTTTCTGAAGCTCAGTGATGACTGGAGGAGGGAGTCGCCGAGATCTAAAGGTTGGCCAGGTCTGTTGAAGGCCATGGCTTCGCGGTTCCAGATCTGGATGCGGCCAAGTGACACTGGAAGGGGCGGAGAAACCGGACGGGTGTTCTCTGTCAGGGAGGAAGATGAAAAGAAATAAAGATTTTTTTTTTATTCCACCTTATCCAACACGTGTCGATCTATTATTGGATATAAATAAAAAATGCGCGCCACGTCAGCAATTGGCGTGGCGCTTTGAACCACTGAATATTTTCTCAAGAGGAGAGAGGAAATGGTAGATGGGGCCGACAAGGTTTGGTGATCCTCGGGAAAATAAAATAGCCAATTTAAAAAAAAATATTACTCTAAGGCCGAAAAGAAATCATAGAAAAAGAAATCAAAGGGAGAGAACGGCATTTTAATGTCAGTGAGGCCTCGGATGACCCGAAGCAGTGGCTCCATGCTGGCCGTATCATCGGAGAACTGAAGCTCGAAAGGAGACGCGATTTGGCTCCAGGATTCGGCAGTGGTTTCGCCTTGGCAGGGCAAGGTAAGTCTCGCCCGACCCATCTGTTTCCTTTGCAATATTTGAGCTGTGTTGGGGTCAATAGTCGCCCAGATTTGAATGAGCGTTGCGACTCACCCCCAAAGAACTCTCATTCCCTTTTGCCTCGCCGTTCCCACCGCCCTTTCCGTTGTCTGAGGAGCCGATGATGGCCGCCCGAGCTTGGCCGTCGTCGGTTTGGCGGAAGTGGTGGTCAGTCTCCGGTGGCTAAACCTTAGAGAGAGCAAGAAAGTTCTTTTTCTTCTGGGAACTTTGAACTAGATGGTGACGGTCAATATATGTCATGAGCTAAAAGAAAATCTTGCAATGCATAGGGTATGTTCGTTTCACTAAAAAGCATTTTGCGAACTAGTTTTTTTGAACTTTCACATATTTGATTCGTTGAAATAGTTAGTCAACAAAAAAGTATTTACTGACAAAGAAAACCCACGCTTTTAGTTAGGAAAATGAATTCCAAGTTTTGAATAGAGGTAATCATTTTCTTAAGCATAACAATTGTCTCATCACAAATGCTTTTCTTCACTAAGATAGTGGTTTATATGCTTTTCGGCATGTTACCAAACAAATAAAACTAATTATATTTCTTGAAAATGATTTTCACAGAAAACATTTTCTTTTATGAGGAAGCTATAAGTGAAACAAACAAACGAGCATGATATAGAATTTTATGTAAAATTCCTTAAAATACGACAGAAATAGCATCAAGCACGGAGCAACCCCTCGGTCTGTCATTGTACATGTTCTTTTCTGTCTATCTGAGTTGGATCTATTGGTGGATATGCTCTTACTTTCCCCTTTATTAAATATATTTTGCAAAATGCTGAGGGAAAAAGAGATTTATATTAGACATATGGAATTTCTCGGTGTGGCAACCGGCAAAACTCATCACTCGGTCTTTTATTTTCTGCAGCCCCTGCTATTTATAGTGTTTTCCTTGACTCTTGCTGGCAGATCATTGCCCATCATAGCAACGCAAACTTACTGTGTTGGACGCCGAAGATATCACAATCAAGATGAAGGCAAAAGATGATTGTGCAACTGACCATTTAGTCGGGATAGATGGTCAAGTGGAAGCTGTAATGGACTTGTTGGGCTATGACTTTGGTTGTGCACGGTTTCTTGGAATTCATGGCCCAGCTGGTATTGGAAAGACAACCCTTGCCAAGGCTCTCTTCGACAACCTCATTCCTAACTTTGATCAGAATTGCTTCCTACCAGATATCCGTGCATCATCACGCCGCCATGGCCTGTTACTTCTGCAAAAGAAACTGCTATTTAACATCCTTGGTGAAAATTCGACCAAAAAAAAAGACACCCTCGGTGAAACTAAGCCTATGGTTGACATCAATGACATTGATGATGGAATGGAAGGTTATCAGGGGAAAACTCCATGATAAGAAGGTTCTAATTGTTCTGGATGATGTGGACCATAGGGAACAGCTTGAGAAGCTAATTGGCAAGATCGGTTGGTTTGCTACAGGAAGTAGAGTCGTAATTACGACAAGAGACAAGAGTATCCTAGAGAGTAGCGAGAAAATTATACTTTATGAATTGAAAGAAATGAATTCTGATCAAGCACTTCAGCTTTATATAAATCATGCATTCAAAAGAGAATCTCCTAGAGATGATTATTATGACGGGTTTTCAAGGGACATTGTTTCTACTCTTGGAGGACTTCCTTTGATTGTTAAAGTCATAGGTTCATTTCTTCGTGGGAAGCACGAAACTGTATGGAAAGATACACTAGAAAAGTTAAGGAGCATTGCTCGTGAAGAGGTCCGTTGGAAGTTGAACATTAGCTATGATGCCTTAAATTTCAAGCAAAAGCAGATTTTTCTTGATATTGCATGTCTGTCCTTCCATGAAGAGGAGATAAATACATCTTACCTATGGGAAAATTGCAACTTTTTCCCACAAACAGAAATTGAAGTCCTTAGTTCTTTGTCATTGATAAACATTTCACAGAATGGCAGGTTATGGATGCATGACTTGCTAAAAGACCTAGGGCGCCAAATTGTCCATGAGGAAAACCTAGATCCGGGAAAGCAAAGTAGATTGTGGATTTTGAGGAAGCTGTGGACATGGTGAAAACAAGAGAGGTAAAATGAATAGAGCACAAATTCTGTTTATCTTTGCATAGAATAATCTATTTGAGAAATTTCTGCTATGTGAAGAAGAGAAATTGAAAGCTCTGTTTAATTGTGTGCCTGTTTGGCAGAATAAAGGAAATATCGAAGCAGTCAGTCTAGCTGGAGATCTTACTCTACTCATCTTAACCGATGAAGATTTCTCAAGGCTGCCAAATCTAAGATTCCTTGAAATAGATGGGGGGAGCTTTATCGGGGACTTTACCGGTCTCTTTTCAAAGTTAAGATGGTTTTCTTGGTGCCATTTTCCTCCAGATTTAATTGCAACTAATTTGTTCCCACGAAACTTGGTTGTCCTCCAACTTTCTGAATTTAATGATGCCAATGCTTGGGAGGGATGGAGCCAAATTAAGGTATTTATGTTGTCCCACACTTTTCCTATAGCTATATATGTCTGGTGACACCATGTAAAGCTTTAATCTTGTCACAGATGTTGCACAATTTGAAGGTTCTACAGTTGACACGTCTAAATATGATCAAAATCGACTTATCCGGGTGCTTTAATTTGGAAAGCTTAATCATCAAAGAATGTCGACAATTGGTTCGAATTGATCATTCCATTGGAGAGCTAAAACAACTGGCTTACTTGAAAATTGAGGGTTGCCACAAGCTAAAAAATCTGCCTGGCAAAATTGGCTTGCTAGTGAACCTAAAACACTTATCTTTGAGCAACTGCCCAAAGTTAAGGGAACTTCCAAGTTCGATGGCAAAGCTAAATTCGCTGATCAAGTTGGATCTTTCGTTCACATCAATTAAACAATTACCTTATCCTCTTGGAAATCTAATGACTTCAGATGAGATAACTGTGGAAGATTGCCAACAAGCAGACCTTCCTTCAGCCAGTGGGTTGGCGATGGAAGTTTGCCAACAAGCAAAGTTTTCTTCAGCCAGCGGGTTGGCAATGAAGCTTGAAGTGGTACGTGCTAGATGTCATTCTATGGTGGGCGAAGTTTCAAGTGAAATTGGGAATTTGTCCCTTTTGAGAATCCTAGATCTGTCATACACTTGCATTCGTCTAGTGCCAGAAACAATTGCTGCGCTCCCTCGCCTAGAAGAACTGATTCTTAGGAAATGTAATAACCTGCAGAAGTTGCCGTCGCTTCCCCCAAGTTTGACTCATCTACTTGTTAGTTCTCGGTCTCTGCAGTCTATTCCAGATCTCTCAAACCTGACTAATATAGTTAATCTTTTCTTATCAAATGGCAGATTCCTCCATCATCGCCTTCATCGATCCTCACCGAAACCTATAACTTAGAGTGGATTGGGAATTTATGCAAGTTGGGAACTTTGAAACTGTGCCTTCCGACCTTTACCTTGTCACCAACTGCATTGGGTTCTCTTTCTCGTCTAAGAAAACTTCACCTGTTTGGCCACCTATACCCGAACCTTCTCATACAGCCCGTTGGATCAGCAATGCATGGAAATCTCAGCTCAATGACAACTTTCCCAGGTTTATCCAACTTGAAAAATCTAATAGTTTTGAAGCTCTGTTGCTCTATGGAAATTGCGATCCAACTTGGCGGGCTAGAGCAGTTGAGACATTTAACTGTCGGCGGCTTTCAACTCCTTGAAACTATAATATTTTCCCCGCCAGGCCTGAAGAATCTAAAAGAATTGCAACTAGAGGACTGCGCCAAGTTGAGAGAGATTCATGGTGTTGGGGCATTGGAAACATTGGAGAGCCTGAAGGTCAACTTATGTCCGTCAATTACAACGTTAGGTGATCTGTCAAAACTGCAAAAGTTAGCGGAATTGAAAATCAAACGTTGCGAAGAGCTACAGGGTTTTGAGGGCCTTGACGAGTTAGGATGTTTAAGTCTCTTTGAAGTGATCCAGTGCCACTCCTTCAAATATTGGACAAATGCATTGAACACAATGGTACCAGATGAATGCCTAGTCGTAATTCGAAGTCGTGGGAAACTAGGCGGAACTCCTAAGGATGGCATGTTTTACAAGGATTATAGAGATAAGTTTCTTGCAAGGATCAAGTCTGATTCAGATGCGGCCACATCCTACAATAAGGGAAAGGTACTTTCTTCTTATTTTTCTTCAGCATCATGAAACAAGCTTGAATACCTTCTTGGACTAATTAATTTGTATAACAAAACAATATTAATGAAGCTATCAGGAAGCTATCAGGAATAATCATACTGTAATTTGATTTGTCGTCAGAATAGTTATATATGTTACAAGTCCAACAGGGTTTATGTTAGGTAACAAGAATGATTAGAGGGAATTTATGTTGTTCATTATTCTGCTTGGACAATTGCTTATTTACACATATTGAATAGATTAATAACACCTTGAGCTATTGATGATCACAGAATATTATTTTGTCTTTTTTTTTTTTCATAAGACTTTATATTTGGATATCATGTCAAAATACTCAATCTCATCCGTATAAACTAGAAGATTAGTTGCGGCTAACTAAATACGGTATTCCCATAGCAATTGGAGTTATGGATTTTTAGTTTATGGGGATAGTATGGGATCCATAGTAGGTGAGAAAATCACCCATTTGATTGAGCATGCTACCAATAAATTTTTACCTCCGACTCTAATGTGTGCTTCTAGAAAAGCATGTATGCAAAAAGGAAGCTTGAGCTTTGCAAATTGCTAAAATATCTGCTGCTTTTTATGATGATCAATCCCATGAAAAGTTATTCTATGTATCAATACTTACATCTTGTCTTTCGTCAATTTTGTCCGAATTGAAATGGGTGAAGAGTCAAATGTTTTGGCACTTCCTCATGGGAGGATAATTTTGAAATATTCTATAAAAAGGAAAACTAGTGTCGAGACACAAGCGTAGCATGTGTATGTAATCATTGGCAGGTTACATTTGGAGAGAAAGAATGTCTTCAAGGAATCGAGTGATTGTTTAATTGACTGGATATACAGTAAATAGTTATAAAAGATGTATGACTTTGGTGATTATTTAATGAAGATAAAGTTGCGAGTAGTTTTGATTTTTCATGGAAGGGTGTTTTCAAAAGCAAAAAGTGAGATTAATATTGGTTTTGGTTTAAAAATATAGATTAATAGAGATTAAGTAGAGGCCGGGGGGAGAGAGAGATTTTATGGTATGTTATACTTTAACTATCATCTCACTCTCAAACTTTTATCATACTTCTTTGCAAAATATGAAAGCTGAACTCCACAAATGAAATTGAACGTCCTTCAACAATTTCCTTACCAAGTGGGAGAGATAGAGAGAGTTTAAAGTTATTAAAAGAGTGGGACTAGAACAACTTGTGAGCCATACACATAGGAAGGGAAAGAATTAACTAGCACACATGTAAGCATTAGCACAATGTCCATCCAATCTTCATTTATTGATTAAAAATGGAAAGCAAGATAAATTTCACATGCATATAAATTTTTGTTAGATTCAGTTTAGTGTATTAATATGGCAAGCCATTTGAAATGGGCATTGGGTATCTTGAAGATGAAGGATATTGTGTGGGAGAAAGGCCTATTGAATTTGCGCCGTACATGGCTAAAGATTAAAAATTACATTTATCCAAGTAACTTGAAGATGAGGAACTTATAAAGAAGGAAAAGGTTTATTGGTATTTGCAGAGTAATTTTGAGTAAAGATTAGATTTGTTCCTGATTAATAGATGGTTGAAGTGATCTTGCTACAAACTCGTGGTTTTCAATTTTCATTTGCCAATTGCCAGATTATAAATGCATTTGTTTCACTGAAAATAAATGATTTGAAAAACATCTTCTTAAAAATAATTACTTGTATCACTTAAAAAAATGAATCAATAAAAAATATTTTCATTGTTCATAAAGATGTTTAAACATAAATTGTTACCGATAATGAAAACAATTTTCATCGACTAATTATTTCAAGTGATATGAAAGATCATTTTTGAAAAATATTTTCAAAATGTCATTCATTTTCCATAAAAACAAAAATTCCTTAAGAAGCATCTCAAAACCTTTAACATTGCCAAGCGAAATCAAAGGAATTAAGATCATTAAGTTAAGATATTTGCAAAGGTTTGAAATGAGCTCTTTTTATTTATTTTTCTCCTTTTCATTTCATTTGCGTAGAGTGCTCAATCTATTTTCCTCTTCTTCGCCTAGCATTTTGTGAAATGTGGAATTAGAGAATTTTATAGTTGCCCATGGTTAGTATTTAGATGTGGGTCTTTGGAATTTGGAAATAAAAAGAGGATCAAAGAAAAGAGGGTAAGAATTGAAAAATAAAAAGCTAATAATTATTTTTAAAAAGGAAATTAAGACCATCGGGCTTCGCCGACGAGGGCTAGCGACCATCATTAGGGTGTCGGTGAGGGCCGTCTGCCCTCCTCACTCGCAGGCTAGTGCTTGCACGTCCTCGTATCCACCATCGCCACGAGCAGAATCATTCCGGCCAACGATCAAGCAAGTATCATCCCTAGCCATCACCTTTTTTGAGGCCTAACGCAGCAAGCTATGAAACCCACCACCTGACCCCATTTCTGACGGGCATCATACCAGTACTCGATTTTGGCAAAAATCCACTTTTGTCTCCAAAACCAGATTTCCTTCTTTTCTTAACCTGTGTTAAGTCTTGTGAACGTCGCGATGAAGTGGATCAAAGCTCAAGAGTTTCTCTATTCCAATTTTGAGAGAATGAAGACATGCGAATATGTGAATGCTTTAAAAAGATTTTTTAGGGTGATAGTGTGAGGAAAACCGTATATGTTGATTCTTGCTGGGTGCTTGCATTTTGGATGTTCAGACTAAGGATTATTATTGTCTTATGATATTTGGGATTTTGTATGTTTTCTTCTTTAAGATGTTTAATTACCTTGGATATACCATTTTCTAACCTCCCTCTCCTCAGCAAGTTGATGGTGATGAGGACGATGATATGCCGGAGATTGTGGACATGCTGTCGAAGGAAGACAGTGACTATGAAGAAGTAAAACAGGAGGTAAGAAATGAAACCAGCCGAAATCTCAGCTGAAATCCCTTCTCTATTCAAAATTCGTATTGATTTTGAAAAAGCTGAAATTAAACCTTACGGTACTTACTGCTTCTTATAACGAGCATGCTGAAACTAAGAACTGTTCTTGGAGAGATTGATATTGAAACTGTCATGCACATGGTTGTTCCCTGCTCTCCCCTACATTCTTCAATTCTGAGGTGCTTGCTGATTGAGAGAAATTAAAAAATAATAAAAAAGTCACATCAATATTTTTCGTTAACCAAATAAGATTAATTTCAATTTGAAGAGTTTTAGAACTTGATTACTCTTTTAAAAAATTTAAGACTCAATTGCATTTTAATGACAAGTTTTAGGACTCTTGGTATACTTACCCTTTTCTTCTATTGTTGTTTGACCCGTTTAATTTCTGCTTATTTGGTGCCAAATTAGCATTACTTGTCATTTTCTGTCACTGAAACAGTGCCACATCATTAGTTAGTATGATAGTTTATTTAGAGTGGTCGACCGAATCATTTGATTGTACGAGTTTGAAAAAGTTAAGAGGCCTTGATTATATAAGTAAAACTTAGAGAATCAAATTGCACAAATCCATAAAGTTAAGAGATTTAGTTCATTGTATTAATATGGCAAGTCATTTGAAATGGGCACGGGGTATCTTGAAGATAAAGAAAATTGTGTGGGGGAAAGGTCTATTGAATTTGCGCCGTACATGACTAAAGATTAAAAGTTACATTTATCCAAATAACTTGAAGATGAGGAACTTACAAAGAAGGAAAAGGTTTATTGGTATTTGCAGAGTATTTTGAGTAAAGATTAGATTTGCTCCTGCTAATAGATGGTTGAAGTGATCTTACTACAGGCTTGTGGTTTTCAATTTTCATTTGCCAATTGCTGGCCTATGAATGCATTTGTTTTGCCAAAACTAAATGATTTGAAAAACATTTTCTTAAAAATAATTATTTGTATCGCTTACAAAAATAAATGAATCAAAAATATTTTCATTGTCCATGAAAATGCTTAGACATAAGTTGTTATCGATAATGAAAATAATCTTCATCGACTAATTATTTTAAGTAATACAAAAGATCATGAATGTTTTCAAAATCATTCATTTTTCGCGAAAACAAACAAAGCCTTAAGAAGCATCTCAAAACCTTTAACATTGCCAAGCGAAATCTAAGGAATTAAGATGATTAAGTTGATTTTTGCAAAAGGTTTTGAAATGAGCTTTTTTATATATTTTTCTCCATTTCATTTCATTTGCGTAGAGTGCTCAATCTATTTTCCTTTTCTTCGCTTAACATTTTGTGAGACGTGGAATTAGAGAATCTTATAGTTGCCCATGGTTATTATTTAGATGTGGGTCTTTGGAATTTGGAAATAAAAGAGGATAAGAATTGAAAAAATAAAATAGCTAATCATTATTTTTAAAAAAGAAATTAAGACAATCGTGCTTTGCTGACGAGGGGTTTGGGTGTCAGTGAGGGCCAGCAGCCCTTGTTGGGGTGCTTTGCATATCCTCATACCATCGTCGCTGCGAACAGAATCATTCCGCCCAATGATCAAGCAAGCATCATCTCTAGCCACCGCCTATTTTTAGTGCTAACACAGCAAGCTATGATGCCCACCACGTGACAACTATCATGCCAGTACTCGATTATGGCAAAAATCCACTTTTGTCTCTAAAACCAGATTTCGTTCTTTTCTAATTTGTAAGTCTTGTGAAAGTCAAGATGAACTGGATCAAAGATAACGAGTTTCTATGTTCCAATTTCGAGGGAACGTGAAGATATGCATATATGTGAATCCTGACTTGATTCTAGTGGATTTATGTCCAATTAATGCTTTAAAAAGATTTTTTTCTTTTTTTTATGGTGATTAAGTGTGAGGAAAACGTCTATGTTAATTCTTGCTGGGTGCTTGCATTTAGGTGTTCATACTAAGGATTATTGTCCTATGATATTTGGGGATTTTGCATGTTTTCTTCTTTAAAATGTTTAATTATCTTATATATACCATTTTCTCGACTCCCTCTCTTCAGCAAGATGATGGTGATGAGGACGGCGATCCGCCAGAGGCTGTGGACACGCTATTGAAGGAAGACTCTGAAGACTCTGACGAGGAAGAAGTAATACAGGAGGTAAGAAAGGACACCAACTTATATCTCAGCTCAAGTCCCTTCTCTGTTAAAAATTCGTATTGATGTTGGGAAAGCTGAAATTGAACCCAACGGTACTTTTACCACTCCAGACAACGACCATGCTGAAATCAATAACTGTGATTGAAGAGATTGACATTGAAACTGTCGTATTGGCTTTCAATCTAAAGAAGGGTTTTCTGCACATCCTCATTCCTTGCTCTCCCCTATTTTCTTCAATTCTGAAGTACCTATTAATTGAGGGGAAAAGTGTAAGAAAATTCTTAAACATATTGCATTTATGCCAATTTAGTCATAAACTTTTTGAATTAATGCTAATTTAGTCATAAATATTTTGAATTAATGTCAATTTAGTTCTAAATCTTTCGATTTGGTACCAATTAAGTCATTTCGGCTAATTTTGACCGAATGTTGCTGACGTGGATGTTGGCTAGGTAACATGACACCGCCTGGAGGCGCGACTAGATAATTTAAAATAATATTTTAATAATTTTTCAATTTTTTATTATTTTCTGAATTTTTTTTTTCTTCTTTTCTTATTTTTTTCTCATTCCTATTTCTTCTACCTTTCACCGATGACCGCCATGGGCCATGGCCAAACGGGCTAGCCTCGCTGGCTTGGATGAGGGGAGCCCTTGCCGAGGTTGCCCTTGCCCAAGCGAGGGTCGCCTTGCCCCGGCTTAGCTCGAGGGTGAGGGCACTCGGCTCACGGCCTTGCCATGGTCAAGTGAGACCAGCCTGCCCGTCCATAGCTAATGGCTAGTCATTGGCGAAAGGTAGATTAAAGGAAAGAGAGAAAAATAAAGAAAAAAAAAAAATTCAGAAAAAAATTAAAAATCAAAAAATTATTTAAACATTATTAAAAATTATCCACGTTAGCGTTGGCTAGCATTCATGTCAGCCAATTAGCGTCCACGTCAATAATATCCAATCAAAATTAGCCAAAAGGACTGAATTGATACCAAATTAAAATGTTTAGGACTAAATTGGCACTAATACAATATATTTAGGACTATTCTAACACTTTTCTCACTAATTGAGAGAAATAAAAAAGTGACAAAAAAAACTACATCAACATTTTTCATTACCAAATAAGAAGGAGTTCAATTTAACAAGTTTTAGGATTTGATCGTAATTTTGAAAATTTTATACTTAATTGCATTTTAATGATAAGTTGTAGGATTTTGGTATACTTTCTTTCTTCTTTTTTTTTTTTTTATTATTGTTTTTCATGTTTAATTTTTGCTCAGTTGGCACCAAATTAGCATCACTCATCATTTTCTCACTGAAACGGTGCCACGTCATTAGTTGATATGATAGTTTAGTTAGAATGGTTGATCGAATGATTTGATTGTATGAATTTGAGAAAGTTAAGGGACTTGTTTGTATAAAATAAAATTTAGAGGACCAAATCGCTTATACGTTGAAACTTAAAGGATAAAATCCATACTTAACCCACAAGAAAAAGATAAAATACCAATCAATTAATAAAAGTAAGTGAGGCGAAGTGAAATGGAGTTAATAATACATTTATGAAAAATATATTTTAAACAAACTATCAATACATGTAAAATTAATTATTAAGAATTTTATCTCTATCTCAGATTTCAAGTAGAATCTCAATTAAATAGGACTATTAACAAAATTCTGAATTTTAAAGTAGTTAAAATTACATTTATATGAGTTCATCAATATTACATTTTGAATTACTTAAAGACTCATAAATCTGAAATTCAGAATTAATATCACAATTAATCTATAAAATCTTTTAATAATCCAATTCAAAACTGCAGTGAAAAGTCTTCTTCATATCATCACATGCTCAAATTGAGCACACATATCCACACTGTTATATAATGAAGGAGAAACTCTTACTTTTAAGCGACCACAATCCTTTTTTAACCTAAAACCTCAATTAGTAATAATATGAATATTCTATCAAGGGACAAATCAGTAAATTAATAATTCTATTTTATCTCTCATGTATTTTTACTTTTAGAAATTCTTTTTCTATTTTTTCCTCTGTGAGGCTCTCTCTTTTGGTTTTTTTTTCTTTTATTTGGTCAAATATTTGTATCATTTTATCTAAACTTGTTTAAGCGATGTTATTGCTTAATACATTTGTGTCAAGTGTCAAGTGTCAAATGAAAAATTTTCTTTTCTATTGTTACTTCATCTCTATTTTTATTTGGTACTTAGTTATTTTTTAGAAGATGTGAAGCGGTACCAAGTATTAAAGCTGCATCTTTTATTTTATTTTTCTTTGCTTTCTTGTTATTTTTGCTTCAGTTTATACTATTGATTTATGTTTTCACATATTTTAGTAGATATTACAAGTAAATATTCAATCATTGTCAGACAAACTGCTTTTTCTAAAAGTATAAGCTATTCAAGAGCGGGTCAACGATGTATTTATAGCACATGATTTAAGACTTCCCATAGCATGTAAGCCGGTCATTATACGTACAATACAGGGTGTAGACAGAACCACATTAAGAAGATAATCGACAAAATATGATAAAAGACTGAATGATAGGAATAACAAATCAGAGAAAATTTAGAGGGAGCGCAAGCGGTCAAACAATTGACTTGTGTTCTCATATCTTGTTGACAAATTGTGTTATGATATCTTACTTTTTTTTTTTTTTTTAAAGAAAATTATCCAAAAAGTCTTAAACTTATTGTACTTTATCAATTCAATTATAAATATTTTAATTTTGTCAATTGAGTCCAAATTTTTTTTGTATTTTATCAATTGAGTTTTAGAAATCAATTTTGGCTAAAAATCACCCGACGTGGACTCGGTCATCCTACATAGACAATTTTTAATACTAATAATTTTTTTTTAAAAAAATTCTCTTTTTTTTCTTTTGTTGTCTCTTTTCTTCTTCTTTTTTGATTCAAAGGGCTGGCAAACTCTGCCAACCACTGACTGAGCGCTCCCCCACTGGCCCTTGGGTGAGGGCCATGAAGCCCTTGCCGGCCATGGCTAGGGGTCGCGGTCCCTTGCTGAGGCCAATGAAGGCATCACGAGCCTTCATTGGCATTAGCAAAGGTGTCGTGAGCCTTCATGGGCTATAGCGAGGGCATTGCGAACCTCGCCCGGCCCCGCTATGGCCCACAAGGGCTGCGACCCTCATCCTATGGCTAATGAGAGGTTGCTGGCCCTCGCCCAGTAGCCAGCAAGAACCAAAAAAAAAAAAAAAAAAGGAAATAAAAAATTAATAAAAAGATAAAATATTTTGAAAAATATTTAAAAATTATTAAAAGTTGTCTATATCATTGCCGGCCATGTTACGTAAGACGGTTGGCGTTGACTGGACTACAATGTTAGTGATTCCCGATCAAAATTAGCCAAATAGACTCAATTAGCAAAATGTGAAAATGCTTAAAACTCTATTGACAAAATTAAAAGGTTTAGAACTAAACTGGCAAAAATACAATAGATTTAGGACTTTTTGGACAATTTTCCCGTTATTTTCTAAATAGTTAAGCTGTTAGAAAATGGACCATATGAATTTAATGCATGTGACTTAACAATCTTAACATATGATAATTACAACAAAGGAGTAGCACAATTTAAATTTACATTGATAAAGTTAGACCTAAGTTTGTGCTACGTTAAATGGATTCTATAAATTTCAGGAAGGGTTACAATTAAAAAAAGTCATAAGATGTGCTTACAGACTTGCATAATTTGCAAATTTAGAGAAATAGACATGAGTTTCCGAACGAAAAGTTCAAAGATCTATTAGGTACAAATAATCTTGTGTTTTGACTTGCATCGTATATGAAATTTGAAAAATCTATCAGGTGCAAACAATCACTCCAATTTTAACTTGCATCCTTTGACACTTCATGTTCGTGAATTTTTTTAGAACATGATTGAGGAAAAAGGTATGACAATAGTGATTGAGATATGCATGAAATGATAATAATGATTTTTAAAGTGGAGTGATGGGATGCAACATCATCATTCTACTACTAGACCACATCTTTGTTGAAATATATACAAGTTTTTGAGTTTGAAGGGTACATATTAAGATGACAATTCAAGAATTCATGTACATGCATGCATATATATCTTTTTCTCATGTTAATTATTTTAACCTTTCAATATAATTTTATTGTTAATAGCTTTCGCTGCAATGCTCAGCTATTTCCTAGTATATAATTAAAGCTTAGATTGAAAGATCACTTGCTCCTATGGTCGCCATGTGAGAACTTCAATTTGCAATATTCAGAACGTTGGCGTTGGTTGCGTTAAACAATTTTAGTGGGAGAACATGTTGATAAAAGTGGGAACTAACAATATCTCAATGATTCAACATTTGCCGCCCCATATCATTTTTCAATTGAGTCACGTTCTCTAGTAATATTTTCTGAGGTTTTAATGTATACCATCCTTCTTAAGTTCTTACACACGTGCATATCAAAAGATTCGCTTGTCAGTATATAGTAAGAAATTTCAAAAACGGGTTAATTGTTTGACAAAATATATTTGGGAGGTAAAAGTTCTTCACTCCTGAATCTTGAAATTCCTTGGAAACAATGCGGCAGTAATGTTGATCACTGGTAGATCAGGATGACCAGCGACTTCGTATGGTAGACAATTTATGCAAACACAACAACGTTATAAAAAATCAACAAATATGGTTACTTCTTCGCCTCTTGCAGTCTTATCAGTGAGCAAGCATCATGTTTCTTATAGGTGGCTGAAACGGAAGAGAAAAGGCAAGTCGCCAGTATCAAAAAAGATGTCGGAACTGATGATCAAGTAAAACGCATCATGAGCTTGATGAATATTAATGATATGGAGCAGCGGATCGTTGTCGTCATTCATGGAAAAGATGGAATTGGCAAGACGACTCTTGCAAAATTCATATACAACCGAGTCTCCTGTGATTTTGATGGTTGTAGCTTCCTTACAGATGTTAAAGAAAAAACTCAAGCATTAGGAGGGCTTCGGCTTTTGCGAACTAAGTTGATTTCCGATGTTCTAAAACGGGGACTTGAGGATGTTGCTCTTGTCAACAGGGGAAGTGAGTTTTTCAGGGACTTATTTTGCGACACGAGAGTCTTGATTGTCCTTGATGATGTGGAAAATGTGTTTGATGTCCAGCAACTCGTCGGAAATTGCTTTAATTGCTTTGCATCTGGAAGTAGGATCCTGGTAACCACTAGAAACAGTGTCATCCTGGAAGACTCTCCTCAGATCCAGACTTATCACGTTAGTTGTTTGGATAAGGATCAGGCTCTTCAACTCTGTAGGCAGCATACATCTATACCAACTTCTTCCTCACATAGGAACTTTGAGCTTCTGTACAGTACTCTCAAGGCTATGGCAGAACTTCCACGGTATCTTCATGGCAGGGGTGCTCAATCGAGGGTGTATGCATCTGTACAAGCTTCTTCCTCATTTACCAACTTTTTTTCGGAACATGCTTTTAAGGCTATAGTAAGACTCCCATTGTCTATTGAAGTTATGAGTGCAGTCTTCAACGGGAAAACGGAGAGGAAATGTAGATTCATACTAGACCGGTGGCGGACAATGATCAAGCGCTGGGATTTTCAGAAAATTGTGGAGGAAAGTTATCGAACATTACATCCTAAGGAAAAACAGATATTTCTTGATATCGCCTGCTTCGCCACCGGCATAGATTTTCGAATTGCTGGGTACCTGTGGTACGACACCTCTTTTTGTGCCTTCTCGTGAAATTTTGACTCCCTGGCCAAAATTGGGAAAACAATCAGATATGGATGCATAGCATGTTGAGGCGACTTGGCAGAGAAATCGTTCGTGCAGAGAGTCTTACAGATCCAGGAAAGCGAAGTAGATTATTTAATCATGAAATAGCTCTTGACACGATAAAGCGGAAAAAGGTGAACGTTTGGTGTGCTTTTTTTTTTTCCTCTTTAATTTATTCATCGTGAAGTATAAGAAATAGTTTTGTTGTGTTCACCGCCAAAGGAAAGGAACTACTTTGCCAGATACTGTTAAAATCTGACCGTGTGTGCAATTGACGTTGCTCATAATTTTTCTTTAGGAGTTTATCCTGACTAGTTACGAATCAATAAAAGAGACCATCCTCACTAATTCTTTTTTCTCGTCCATCACAGGGAACTGAAAATGTTAGGGCACTCTGCCTTAACTTTCAGTGGCATACTTCAGTCAAGTTCACACCAGAAGACTTTAGGAGCATGCCAAACCTACAGTATCTTCAATTGGATCATGCAGACATTGCCGGAGATTTCACTCACGTTTTTCCAAAATTAAGGTGGCTCCGTTGGCGAGGGTGCCCTCGACAACTGCAAGTAACTAATTTTCGCTTGGTATGCTTAACCGTTCTTGACTTGTCATCGAGCAAAGTTACAAAAGACTGGAAAGGCTGGGATCAAATAGAGGTAATTTACAATTCATTGCTATGGTGAAATCGCCCGGTTTAATGTAAATATTCATGAAGTGAACTCACGCGAATATTTGTCCTATTTTGCAGATGATGAACTTGAGAGTTCTAGATCTTACAGAATGTGCTGACTTATTAGTCACTCCTAAGTTCTCTGGCTGCAAAAATCTTGCCATATTGATTCTGGAGCGATGTTCACAGTTGGTCAGGATAGATCATTCGATCGGCGACTTGCAGCACTTGGTTACCTTGAATTTGAAGTTCTGCACAGAGCTTAGCATGTTGCCGGTAGAAATGGGTCACCTAATAGCTCTGAAAGAGCTTCTCATGGATGGGACTTCAGTACGAGAAATTCCCATCTCCATTGGTAATTTAAAGCAGCTTGAAACTCTGAGTGCCTCAAATTGCTTCAGCTTGAGTCAGCTACCAAGAACAATATGTCACCTGATGAGTATCTCGCTTCTTTCACTGGATGGCACCAGAATCACAGCACTTCCCGATTCTGTTGGAGAACTGGTCAGACTTAAACACTTGTCATTAAGGGAGTGCTGTCAAATAAGAAAACTTCCAAACTCCATTGGCAACATAGGGAGATCCTTAGCAGAATTAGACTTGTCCGGGACAGGCGTTCTCGAATTTCCGCATTCGCTAAAAAATCTGCAGAATTTGAAGGTGCTAAGAATGGATTCTTGTTTCTTCAGAGAGTTCCCCCCTGATATCGGAGAGCTAACCAGCCTTGAAGAAATACACGCCTGTTGGTGTCGGAATCTGGAGGGGGGCATTCCAAGCGAGATTGGAAAACTACATAATCTGAGAATCTTGAGGCTGCGGCATTCGACTATTTCCAGCATACCGGCAGAGATCCACCAACTTTCCAATCTTCGAACCCTTGATTTACTTCACTGCGACATGATCAAAGAGTTGCCAAGGCTCCCCTCTGGCATAACAGTTTTGTATGTAGACGATGAACTGAAGTCGTCGCATCTGCCATAGCTAGGAAAGCTATGCCACTGTGATGAAGACTAGGCTCCAGAGACCCTGGCAAAATGATGGCCTTTCCATTTACCTCATGTTTTCACTCCAGATTTGAACATGGATACCACGAACAAGATGTGTTTTTCTGAAGTTTGCAAAGTCGTTTCATCTGAAAACACGGTAACTTTATATGTGCGTTTATGTGTATGTACCCATGCCTATCGATATATTTCGTTAATGACCGAGGCGAAAATTCCTAATGCAGCATCACTTCGGACCCATCTTGCAGGCAATCAGGAGCTTTGGGGGTCTACTAACTCGGGCGGTACCCAGATCAGCATATAGACTTTTGTGATAGTCTCCGAAGATTGGTATTGCTAGCAAATACCTCGTCATCTCGTAATAGAAATAAGACATGTATATACGTCTCTATTTTTTTATTTTTTATTTTTTTTGGTTGTGTGCTAGAGAGTCCCTTTTCAAAAGGGAAAATTATACTAGTAATTCATAAAGTTTGGCTGAATATCCAATGTTTGCTTTAGACTTTTAATTTGTTTAATGTGATCCCTGATCTATTCTTAAGTGTTCAATCTAGTCCTTGAACTTTCAATTTGTTTAATCTATTCTATCAACTTCCATAACAAAGTCAAATCATCCCTTTGATACTATTCAAAAATTTCATAATTGCACTGTTAACCAGATTTTAGAATATTTTCTCGTTTCAATCCATTTATCAAATCAACAAAACTACTACTTTTTAACTTCATTCAATGAGAAGGAGAGAGATTTAAATATTACCTTAAACGGATTCGATCTGAAATTAGCGAATGTAATTGGGAGAAAGTAGAACGTGGACCTGATAAGAGCGTTGCCTGCGTTGCAATGGAGGTAGCAATGGGGACTGCTTGCGCACAAAAGTATAATGACTTCCCAAATTCCTTCCCACGCAAGAAAGTGTGCGTTTTGGCATTGTTTTTTTTTTTTTGGGGGATTGGAGGAATTGCTTCACAGCAAGCACTCGGCATAAACCCCCAGAAAATATTGGCGCGGGGACCCACCTCCCACGGTGCTCCGCTTAAGTCGCGCTAATGCGCACGTGGTGACTGCAAATGGTGTTTTACCCAAAATAGGGAAAAACCTTTCATCGAAGGTTGATCTTTGATTTTTATTGTTGAAATGGGGTTCCATGGTGATTCTAGATAGGAGTTTTGATTGGTTTCACAAGGAAATATGAATAGTAATTCTACAAGTGAAGTACTGAAAAATAAATAGGACATTGCATTAATAATAAAAATACATTGAATGTGTGTTCTTGATGATTGGAGATCCTCTACAATGATAGCATATTGCCACTTATATAGTCCACCAATTACAACCATTTAACCACGGTTACTACTACTAAGGCAATAACACATTTAATTATGAGATTCTAGGCTCCCCATGCAAGGGCCATTTCCATCCACAAGCGGTTACTACTCCAAAGACTATCATAATACTCAACCGTCACTTGATATCTTTGTCTTCAATCTTCATCTCTATCCTTGTGTTCTCTTCTCTATCCAACACTCGGCCTAATTTCGATGGCCCCCTTGTCGTGCTCTTCAACCATCATACTTTGCCCATCTCCTCTTAATTACTTGTCGATGTCGATATTACTTTGTTGTCAAGTGCTATATCACAGATGCCAATATCCATGCTACATAATTGTCGATTGTCCAATGGCTCGATCATTGATCAATTCTCACTCAATCAACTAATCCCAATTGCACGTCGATTCCAATGGGTTATTTCTTCTGACCTTCAGAAATCGAGTTAAAGTTCTAGTGTCTCTTCAAGAATAAATACTAGCTTTTAGATGCAACAACAATACTCAGAGCGATTAACTTCTTTGAGCCTTGATTAAACCAATGAAGGACAAATGATGAAGTAGGTTGTCCTAGCCAACAGTCAAGACTTGTTGGAGATATGCACAGAATCAAGCTGAAGATTGCATCCAATCAATCCAAGATTACAGGAGATTGTGATTATTTATTTATGTCAATCTGTGATTGGATTTGATTTCTTGAATATTCTTTTTCTTTAGATAGACATTTAATGTATTATAAAATAGTGCATCATACAATGTAAACTTCATATACAAATAATACAAGAAAACCTTGAGTCTTCTCTCCACTTCTCTCGTGCTTGGCCTATATCTCTTTTTTCGACATGGTATTAGAGCCGTGTTTTCAATCTAGCTTCGCCAAACTCTTCGAATTGCCTCTGTTCCTTTCTCACAAATCAGTTTCTACAAAGAAGCAGAGGAATTCATCATGGCCAAGAATACTCAAGGAGAAATCTCGTTGAGGAAAGTCCAAACTCACCTCAAAGCAGAAATCCAGCCAACCCTTCTGAAGATACTCACTCGACGGCTCAACATACTGCAAATCCGACACTTCCTCCAGCAAATACGACACTTGCTCCAGCAAATGTTTCCGGCCCAACTCAATGGTCACCAATTCCATGGTTTCCTTTTCAAGGTCCGTGGGGAATTGGACCAGCTCAGTCGTGGGTTCCATACGGAACGTCTGGAGAAGGATTTTTGAGCACTAACGCAGGCTCGACAGGCATAGGCATAAGACCTGAAACATCCTCGATGGGTCAGGGAGGGAATCCCTATCCAAATACAGGACCCGGATTCCCGAATGCAGGATCCAGGTTCCCGAATGCAGGACCCGGCTACATGCCGTTTATCTTTCCCACCAACGGCGGTCGACCGGAACCTGGCGACCCGTTCTACATGTTGCCGGGCGACGGACCCGAGCTACGGCTCATTTCCTTGAAACTTACAGGATCTGAAAATTACACTACCTGGGCTCGAGATCTTAGGCGTGCGCTGGTAACGAAGGAGAAGGAAGGCTTCATTGATGGCAGCATTCCCTTCCCAACCGACAAACGATCACAGCGGCATTGGCGCAGATGTAATCAGCTGGTGCGGACGTGGATCGGCAAGCTGCATTTGGCTCCCGAGGTGGCCGCCGGACTTCCACCAACTGAAGACTCGAAGACGATTTGGGAGGCGATCGGAGAGATGTATGGCAAGCTTGATCGAGCCAAGCTTTTTTCCCTCACCCAAGCCGTATCTGACCTGAAACAGGGAAATCAAAATGTCACGACGGTTTTCAATCGACTCTCTACCCTCTGGAACGAACTCGAGGCTGCCGAGGAGAGACTCGAAGGATCGGAAGAAACCCTAAATCAATATAGGGCCATTTGAGATCGAGAAAAATCAACTCGATTTTTGCTGATTTTAAATGAAAATTACTCACATTTCAGGTCCCAAGTGCTCGTAATGGAGCCGCCACCATCACCCCGGCGGATCTACCGGTTGGCGAGGGCCCAAGAAGAAAGCCGAGGATGGCGGCGGCGGACTCGCATGAACCGGGAAGGAGCGGCGTTCATGGCCCTCGGATCGGCTCGACGTCCGTGGCTCTCGGATCGCTCGGTCGCTTGCGTCCCTCGGATCTGGCCCGCCGATGGCCGGAAACCTCCCACCAGGGTTCGCCGTTGTCGGATCTGGCCTCACTCCGGCCTTAGGGGCTGGCAGCTCCTCGCACGCCCTCTCTCCAGTGAATCCACCTTTTGGGTTCCATGGAGACACTTTCTACCGCACGAATGAAAGGAAGCAGGAGGAAGGAAACCCTAATTTTAGGGCGGACGGCTCAGATCTGATCTTCAGATCTAACGGCCACTATTCAGCCAATGCCTTAGCCGAATCCAACGGCTCCGGTTCTTTTAGGGGATCGTACGGTCTCAAAAATTTCGAATCAAAGGACAATATTAGAGGAAAGGGGAAATTATATTGCAATTATTGCAAACAACCTCATCACACGGTGGAAACCTGTTGGAAATTACACGGAAAACCTGGGGATAGAGGAAATAAGGAATCTTCAGTTAATCAAGTCACTGGGCTCAATGTCAACCAGCCCATTACACAAAATCAGTATCAGGAAATAATGAAGGCCCTAAAACAACTTCCAGTTTCTGAAAAAGGAGCGGGTTTTTCAGGTATCTCATTTTGCCTAAGCTCTATTTCTCATGATGCATGGATTATTGACTCAGGTGCTAGTGACCACATTATCTGTGATGAGAGTTTCTTTTCTCATACTCATGCCCATATTTTCCCAATCACTGTGAAACTTCCAAATGGGAATACTACAAATGTCACAAAATTAGGGACAATACATCTTAGCCCTTCTATTACCCTTAAAAATGTTCTTTATATTCCTCAATTTGAATTCAACCTTATCTCAGTATCCAAAGCCTGTGAGGATAATTCATGTCGAATCCTCTTCAATTCTGACACGTGTCTTTTTTAGGCCCTTTCGACTGGCAAACTGATGGACTTGGGTAGTCTCTCACAAGGGTTGTATTTTTGGACAAGTTTTCCCAAAAATATTGATTTATCATGTTTTTCTGTGAATAAGGAATCATTGTGTAACGTTACTACCAATGATAAAGCTATTATTTCTCATCGATGTTTTGGTCACAGTGCCTTCTTTCCACACCCAAAATGTGATATTTGTCCTCTCGCAAAACAATCACATACTCCTTTCTCCACAAGCAAATCCCATACTACAGAGAATTTTTCTTTAATTCATGTAGACATTTGGGGACCCTATCATACATCACATCGAGATGGGTCTCGTTTTTTTCTTACTATTGTTGACGATCATTCTCGTGCTACATGGATCTTCCTTATGCAATCAAAGAGTCAAGTTCTTTCTCATTTGAAAGATTTTTTCATCCTGACGAAAAATCAATTTGGAAAATCTATTCAACGCATTTGAACAGACAATGGGAAAGAATTCTCTAGTCATGATTGTCAATCCTTATTTTCTTCATATGGACTTCTACATAAAAGTACGTGCACTTATACACCTCAACAAAATGGGGTTGTTGAGCGGAAACACCGCCATCTTCTAGAAGTTGCACGTGCACTTAAGTTTCAAGCCTTCATTCCTGAAACTTTCTGGGGAGATTGTGTGGTCACAGCAGCATATCTGAACAATCGCATGCAAACTAGGGTTCTTAATGGGCGTACTCCGTTTGAGATCTTATTTGGAAAGAAACCTGCAGTAGATCATTTAAGAGTTTTTGGCTGCTTGTGTTATGTTTGTTACTTTGGGTCCTCGGGACAAGTTGAGTCCCCGAGCCAGACGATGCATTTTTATGGGTTATCCAGCTTTCCAGAAGGGATATCGTGTTTTTGAACCATCGACAAGAAATTTCTTCGTAAGTAGAGATGTGGTTTTCCATGAGGATGTGTTTCCTTTTCAAGATGAGATATCTTCCAATGAATCTTCAAGCTCAAATCAGCAAAATAGAAACTTTCTATTTGGGGAAGATTTACCTCTCAGTCCACAATATATATATATATATATATATATATATATATGTTCCGACTTCTTCGCCAGTGATTGAAACAAATGTAGCATCTTTACCTGCCTCTGAATATTTAGCTTCGGGCTCTACAACATCCATTGAAGAGACATCCAATTCATAACAATTGTCACATCAAACTAGTTCAAGAATCATCTCCCCGCACTGATCATGCTCCTCCAAGACGGTCGGGACGAACCATTCATCCTCCAACTTGGACAAAGGATTATGTTTGTGCATCTCTCAATTCATCAGGTACACCATACCCTATCTCCTCTTATGTCTCGTTTGATTGTCTCTCTACGGAACATATGTGCTGTATCAGTCGTATCTCCGAAGAAATGGAACCATCATCTTATGATATGGCCGTTCGTGATCCACGTTGGCAAAAGGTTATGGAAGCTGAGTTACAAGCATTGGTAGAAAACCACACATGGGATATAGTCCCAACACTGTTGATCGTAAGCCAATTGGCTGCAAGTGGGTATATAAGATCAAGTACAAGGCTGATGGTTCAGTGGAACTCGCTTAGTGGCAAAAGGCTTTACACAACGTGAAGGTTTTGATTACCATGAAACATTCTCTCCAGTTGCCAAAGATGTCACTATTCATTCTTTCCTTTCTATTCTTTCCGGATCGGAAACTACATCAAATGGATGTACACAATGCTTTTCTTCATGGCGATCTTGATGAAGAAATCTATATGGATCTTCCACCGGATTACGGCGATGGGGGAGTATGGAGTGTGTCGTCTCCGTAAGTCCCTTTATGGACTCAAACAAGCTTCTCGTCAGTGGTATGCAAAATTCACATCAGCTCTCACAGCCATTGGTTTCAAGCAATCCGAGCATGATTATGCCCTATTCTCTTGGGCTAAAGGTACGTCTTCAATCTATCTGATGATATATGTTGATGACATACTTATTATGGGAAATGATGAATTGGGCATCAAGAGACTTAAGGGACATTTGCATTCTAGCTTCCGTATTAAAGATTTGGGATCTCCCAAATACTTCCTTGGCATTGAGATTGCTAGATCAGAGCTAGGAATTGCTCTTAGTCAACGGAAATTTGTATTAGAGATTATATCATAAGCAGGCTTATCAGGATGTAAATCGGTTGTTATCCCTATTGATCAGAACATCAGACTAACTACTGTTGACTATGATGTTGGATCTTCGTCTAAGATTAATGATCCTCTGCTTGAAGATCCATCCCGCTATCAAAGGCTTGTAGGGAAACTTATACACCTCACTATGACTAGGCCAGATATATGTTATGCAGTTCAAACACTTAGTCAATTCATGCATAAACCGAAGGAGTCTCATATGAATGCAACATTGAAGGTTATAAAGTATTTGAAGAAATGTCCAGGTCTTGGATTACTTCTTTCACGAGATTGCAATCTCGAAATGGCAGCTTATTATGACACAGATTATGCCAGATGTCCTATGAGTCGAAGATCAGTCATTGGTTTTTGCATCAAGCTGGGAGAATCGTTACTTGCATGGAAAACAAAGAAGCAAACCACTGTATCTCTTTCATTTGCCGAAGCCGAGTATAGAGCTATGGCTAAAACAGTTTGTGAAATAGTTTGGATACGAGGCTTACTTTCAGATCTTGGGATACAAGTCAAAGGGCCAACAAACATATATTGCGACAATGACGCAGCACTCAAACTTGCAGCAAATCCCGTTTTTCATGAAAGAACGAAACACATTGAAGTTGACTGTCATTATACTCGAGACAAAATCCAAGAAGGGGTAATCAAGACAAACGGAATTGGAACTGTCAGCCTGTTGATATCTTTACCAAACCATTATGTCAAAGGCAACACGCATATCTACTAAGCAAGCTTGGCGTCTTGGATATATACCAGCCGTCAGCTTGAGGGGGAGTGTTGGAGATATGCACAGAATCAAGCTGAAGATTGCATCCAATCAATCCAAGATTACAAGAGATTGTGATTATTTATTTATGTCAATCTGTGATTGGATTTGATTTCTTGAATATTCTTTTTCTTTAGATAGACATTTAATGTATTATAAAATAGTGCATCATACAATGTAAACTTCATATACAAAGAATACAAGAAAACCTTGAGTCTTCTCTCCACTTCTCTCGTGCTTGGCCTATATCTCTTTTTCTGACAAGACTAGACAAAGCATATCATCCGTGTAAAGCTAATTTACAACCGTTTCTATACATTTTATTAGTAGTGTGAAAATAAGGGAAAGGATTGGAGGGAAAAACCATGTGTCGTTGAGACTGCACACAGGTATTTATACTATATTGAAGTATATTACAGAATAGGAAAACCCACAATTAAAGGATATTACACAATCAACATGCACATTTATATTACTAACACTCCCCTCAAATTGGAGCATAAATATCATAAATGGCAATCTTGTTATATATACACCTGATTCAGGGACCACTTAGAGCTTTAGTGAATATGTCAGCTACCGATCATTAGTTCTAACAAATGCAGACTTGATCTCCCGGGACTATGGCTTTTCTAGAACAAATGACCATCGACCTATATATGTGCCTCATCCTCTCATGAAAAACAGGGTACGAGGCAACATGCGTCGCTACTTGACCATCACAAAACAACGCCATCAGTGACTCACGAGGACCAATCAAATTCAAAGCCGGCCTCCATGTTCTCTGTCTCTGTCTCTGTCTCGGTTTTGACAGTTTGCGCAGGTTGCTTTTAGCTGGATCCACTTGCCCTCAGCAGCAACAAACCATGCAGCAAACTTGAGGAGGAACGTTAGAATCCATCAAAACTTGGGGTCGGTGTATACAATCGCTTGGATCGAGAAACGCTAGACCGGCCGATTTTGGGCAGTTTTAGAATGCACCTTTGGTTCCTCATTCTAGGGTGGAAATCGAATTGCATGGAGCAATTTATATATTTTTATTTTTTAAATAATTAAAGTGTAAATCTAAATCCTAATCTCCTCTTATGCCTCAACTTATTTCAGATGATGAAATGAATCATTGTTTCTTTTATATTGTTGCACCAATTCATAGAACTTGACCCTTTTGTCTCTTGTTCATTTCTTTACTTTAGTTTCTTTTTTAATTCACCAATTTTACTTTCCTTGCTTACTCGCTGCGTTCGTCATTAATGGAAAAGAATCCATTAAATCTTCCTCCTTATTTCGAGCTAATCCTTACAATCATGGTCCTATCATCTCTTTGTCTTCCTTGCAAATCTTGGATGAAATCTTAGTTTCGAATTGCGACATGGATTAACAATTCAATTAATCCAAAATTTTCAGTTAAGATATATGAGTCCACTAATTATGTTGGACTAGCCGGGAACTAAAAGAGACCAATCCCAAGGCCAGGTGATCCGATTCCCAATTCCTAGGTTGGACCAGATTGAATCGGGAAACGAACACCCCTAATCAAAACTATACCTTATAAAATGTGGCATCCTAGAAATTAAGGGCATGTCCTAAGGTGCCCTAGAGCTTTTTAATAGGTAATGAATTTACCTATTTGTTTGTGTTTTAGCCTTAATTCTTTCTTAAGGCTTTGTGCTTTGTGCTTTGTGCTTTGTGCCTTGTTTGTTTCTAATTTAAATTAAGCTATAAGGTATTTATTAAAGATAAAATTTTGTGTTGCCATACTTGTTATAGATTGTTTGTTATAGATTTAATGTTATGGGTTTTTAATTAGGTGTAATTAATTGTTTGTTTTAATTAATTTAGAGAAGGGAGTTGGATTGGGCCTTAAGCCCAATTAGCATGGACTTAGGCCCATGGTTGGGGGGGGCCTAAGGGTGAGCCATGAGGGCCAAGCCCATAAGGCCCAATAGGCCTTGTGCCGTGCGAAGGAAGGAGGGGGAGGGTTTGCATGCCCCTCCCCAAGTGTCCTAGTGTGTATGCCACTTGGCATACATGCTTAAGGTCTTCTTAGAAATGATTAGGGAGAAGAAGAAAAGAGAAAAGAAAGGGAGAGGAAGAGAGAGAGAGTGTCATGCGAGAGGGAGAGAGGGAAAGAGAGAAAGAGAGAAAGAGAGAAAGGAGAAGGAGGAGGGGCTTGTCGCGCGAGAAGGAAGGGGGAGAACCGCCGTCCGTCCGCCGCACGCCGCCGTCCACCGCCGTTCGTCGTTGTTTTCTTGGCTAGAGGCAAGTTAGGATTCATCTTCTCTCTTTGCATGTGTGTTTTGTGTGGATGTTTGATTTTTTTGGGTGTTTAGAAGCTAGAAAACCGAAGCTAGGATGCTTGGTTGTTGAAAATGCATGCTGTTTTCGCATGATCCAGTGAAGTCAGAAACTTGTGAGGGCTTGCATGTGTGCTTGGAGTTCGATTTTGGCTTGGATCTCTTCATGGAAGTTGTAGCTAACACTTTGAACTATAACATACTGAAATTTAGTGAAAAATGATGGAGATTTAAGGGGTCAAAGCCTCATGTTTCGGAGACCCTAGATCTGGAGTTTGTTTTCTGACCTTGTGGTGAATTTATGGTTTGCATGTTGGTTTTTACTAAGAATCTCTCTTTGACTTTTTCATGAAACTTGTAGATCACATCTTAAGTATGAACATACTCAAATTTGAAGTAATATAAACAAGTTTAGGCTAGGAAACCAACCTGGTTTTGAAGAAGATGAAACTGGAGTCGTGAGGTGTGACACCCGAGACTTCGTGGTACCTTTTGGAGGTTTTCCTTTGGTTTGTTGGCCTAAGTTCCTTCATGAAAGTTGTATAGGATCCGTAGTAGTATAACATATCCAAATTTCAGAGAAAACGAAGAAGTTTAGGTAGGTCGAACCTCCATATTTCGGACATAGTGCCCTGTGAATTTCGGTAACTTAACCAGAAGCTTCGTGGATCTGTAATAATTTATCTATAATTATTTTGGCTTAGGTTCCTTCATGAAAAGTCTATTTTAATGTCTTAACTATAACCTGGTAAAATTTAATAATTTTATGAGGTCATTTTGGTATTTTAATTTAATTACCAAGAAAACTGTGCGTTCTGCCCTTGTCCGAAAATGTGTACGAAATTGTGAAAATGTTGTTTTTGTGCAGAAATTTGATTGGCTATGCTTTTCTGTGGTAAAATCACTGTTTTATGGCATTACAATATTATGCGTTTGATTTCATGAATTAGTGATTTTTGTGATTAATTAATTGATTATTTAATTAATTAATTGCAAGGTATAAATTAAATTAGAATTTAAATAAATTCTAAATGCAATTGGCAAGTACATTGTTTTGAGTGGCATGTGGACCTAATTGCTATGGGGATGCATCTATTACATGTATGTGAAATTATTTGATGATACATGTATAAGAAAGATGATATTGTCTTGCCATTGCATCATGTGCATGATGAATTGAGACCTAAATTGGCAAACATGTGTAATGTTAAATGGGAAAGTTGTTCGTGGCGGATGATTATGCCCTGAAGTGTCAGGATGCCTGGAATGAGATGGGTGCCGGATGTTCGGAATTGTATAGAGATACATGATCGGATGTCCCTGGGAGTGTCAGGATGCCTGGAATGAGATGGGTGCCGGAAGCCTCGGAGGTCTTTGCCCGAGGGGATACCTCGTGACGCCGGTTGGGATGCGAGATGCCCGGAGCGTTGGGGGTGCCGGATGCCGGTGGCCATGATTGGCATAATTCCAGAGGTTCTTCTCGTGAGACCCGAATGAGGGTGCGAGTGTAAAGTATGGGATGGATGATCCCGGAAAGGGTGATGTGTTGATCAATTGAGAACTAAAGTGGAAATTAAATCATGCATATATGTGATGCGATGTGATGATAACCACTTTTGATATAGTGACATGATGGTATGATGATGACATGCATGTGTACTATGATATGATGATGACATGCATGTTTACTATGGTAAGATGATGACATGTATGTGTACTAAGATGATCATTTGTGATGATGAGGTATGATGGCACGTACATGGCTTCGAGGTAAGTACATTACAATGTATGAATGACATGTGTATTGAACCGATGTATTGTTTGATGCATTGAGTGATGATTGGATCTCTTTACTTGTTGAGTGGTTGTACTCACCCCTTTGGGGACCAACATTTCAGATTAGTGCGATGCCTATCCCCGTCGTTCCACGGGGAGTGTTCTATGGACTTCCATCCGATGTGGAGGTCGTGGTGACCGAGATAGATTGTCCCACCCCGCCGGGACTCGACCTTTTTGCGTGTTCGCGCGATCGTATCATATGACGTGGGCTTATCCGGGAGGCCTGGCCATTCAGAGTACGTCTCCGTCCATATCCGTCGCGATGGTGTTTCGATGGGGATGCTGCCACCTCCACCGCCCGATGCACCGGGTTGGGTGTGATGGCCGCGCGCGTGGAGTGGGGGTTAGCAACTTTTTGGATTGGCCGCCACGAGTAGTCCGAAGGGAGGTCGTTACACGTTGCTTTTCTTTGAGGGTCGTGTGTCTTTTTGAGGTTGAAGGCCGAGCATTAGATAAGTCTTGGCCTAACCTTTTGTACCGACTCGTGTAGCCCTTCGTAATTATATATGTAAATAAAAGTGGTTCGGCCTCGTGCTTTCATTAAATCAAAGATAGTTGGTGCGTATTGTGTTGTCGTGAGGGAAGCGAAGTGTTGGTGAGACTCGCCTCTTAATTTCCGCTGAGCTGCGCAAAATCCTTAAAACCTTTTTAAAGGAAAAGAAAAGAAAATTTTTTACGCCTAAGCGTTGGCTTGAATCTTTCTTTCTTCGGTGTTATTTGTTATTCGTATTTATTTTCTGTGGCGACCCTACCGGGTGTCGGGGGTGCCACATAAAATGGATTATAGGCCGATTTCTTAACCTACATTTGATGGGTCGAGTTGTTATACAAATTAATTATATTTGATAAACAAGTTTAAAATGGTAAAAATCAAGATATGGATATTGAATGAGTTGATAACTTACTTAATCCCAACCCACCTATATAATTCTCTCTTCACTCTCTCTCCCCTTAATCTCACTCTTGCTCACTTTGCACTCTTACTTTGGTTTAGTTATGATTTTTCTTATTAGTTTAGATATATAAGTGTTTTAGCAATATGAGATAGGTATAAGTTACTACAAAATAGGTCAAAGTGGGTTAACACATTTCAATTTGAGTCGGATCATTTTCAATCCGATCATCCCATTTGATGAGTCTAACTAGAACTTTAGATATTTCTATGCCATGAATTTAGGTCATGTCCCCTTGGAGTATATCAATTTCCAGTCGAAAATAATTCTCAAATTTAATCGAATGGTTACTTATGTACCTTTATTTTTATACATACCTTTTCACTATATGTCGAGGCAAACTTTGCATTTAAGAGGCCAGATTGCCCCTCCCTGCAAAATCATCTTAGCTTCTTACTTCGGGTTCAAGTGGTTTGGCTTTTAGTTAGATTGAACAGATGAGTGGGCATAAGAATTTATGACTGATAACTTTTTGAAAAATGATCATTTCGTAAATAGGAACGCTTGTGAAGATGCAAGCTTTCCCGAGAACTATAGTTGGGTTTCTCATTGGTATTTTCACAAAAATTCCGTTTATTTCACGAAATATGAATGGTTTTAAAAATGTTTCCTAAAAATTATCGCATGTATCGCATATAAAAGTGATTAACTTTGTAAAATATTTTCAGCACCAATGAAAATTTGGCCACATAAATTATCGTCGATGATGAAAATTATTCTTGTTAACTAATTATTTCAACAAATACAAGTGATTGTTGTTAGGAAAATATTTTCTAAATTATTAGCCATTGGTTAAAAAGTGAAGATGCTTTTGGTATTTTTTGTTCCACCACCACTAAACCAAATATGGCAACTAGTGGGGCTCCCCCCAGTGATTATATTAAAAAAAAAAAAAGGAAAAAAAGTCACCAAAAATCCAATTTTGCCCAAAATGACAAATTTACCTCAAACTTTTTTTTTTTTTTTTTTTTTTTTTTTTTTTTGTGACATGAAAAACTCCACATTTTGCTAATCATGACACATTTACACCACTAAGGGCATTTTCATCTTTTTTTTTTTCTTTTTTTCTTCTTCTCTCTTCCCTCTGCCATGGCCGATGGAGGGAAGCTGAACTCAGGCGAGGGCGGCCCTTGCTAGCATTGGGTGAGGGCCGCCCTCGCCTGGTTGTTGCCCTCGCCAGCCCAAGCGAGGATAGCTGTCGCAAGATCCAATGAGGGCGGCTGGCAAGGGTGACCCTCACCGCACTTAGGCAAAGGCGACCCTCGCCGGCGTCAAGCGAGGGTTGTCCTCACCAAGTCTGGCCCAGGCAAAGGCCGCCCTTGTTGGATCTGGCGAGGGCTATCCTTGCCTGGGGTGGCAAGGGTTGTCCTTGCCTGGGCTGGCAAGGGTAACACCCAGGTGAGGGTGACCCTCGTCAGACCCAACCGAGGGCCACCCTCGCCTGAGTCCGGCTTCTCTCCATCATGGCCGGCGGTGGGAAGAGAGAAGAAGAAAAAAAAAGAAAAAAATTTTAAAAAGTAAAAGACAAAAATAACCTATAATTAAGGGTAAATGTGTCATACGGATATAAGTTTAGGGTTTTGAATTTTTTTAGGGTAAATGCGTCACGGTTAGCAAAGTTTGGGGTTTTTCATGTCACAAAAAAAAAGTTTGGAGTAAATTTGTCACTTTGGGCAAAATTTGGGATTTTTGGTAGCTTTTTCTCAAAAAGAAAAAAAAGAAAAGAAGAAAATATTCCTCAAAATAATGTGTCATTACTGGTTGTGGACATTGTTCTGGTTTCAATAGAGTTGGTGGAGGGCTATCGGTGTCCAGGGGCCCATGGTCGATGCTCTTTTTAGTAATAACTTATCATAGTCCGTAAGATTTTATTTTAAATTCATTTATTTTCACGATTTAACCCAAGTTTCAACATCCTTGACAATCTAACGTCGCTCCTCGCCATTAGAGCAAAGATTTTGTTAACGGGTGTCTCATAGATAATAGTTAACTAATTGATAAAGGAAATTTCATTATTTTCAATACACTGATTTTCTCATATTATGCATAATCAGTACTTTGAGAATTGAACTATCTAAATAAAATGCTTTAGACACTCATTAATAGTAAAAATAGAGAAATGTTCCTAGTTAAATGATCTATCATAATTAGGGGTGTTAAAATCGAATTGAAACAAAACTGAAACCGAACAGAATTGAACCAAACTTTGTGCATTTTCGGTTCGGTTCGGTTTTCTGGTCAAATAATTGAAAAGTAACCATTCTTTTTTTCGGTTTGGTTCGGTTTGGTTAACCGAAACCAAACCTAACCGAACCAAAATTTTCAATAAAACGCAACTTAAAACCTCTCTTCTTTCTTACCCTTTATTTAGTTTGGTTCCAATAAGTAAGGCAAAAATAAGAAAACTGAACCAAACCGAACCAAATCGTACCTAACTGGGTTTTCAATTCGGTTCGGGTTAGATTCACACCTTATCGGCTTGGTTCGGTTCGGTTCGGTTTTTCTGAAAACCCGAACCGAACCGAATCAAACCGTTGACATTCCTAAATTACATTCTTTTACCCACAGCTTCCTTTTATTTTCTCTATTTGACAACTCAAAAAGAAAAGAAAACTGAATAAATTGAAGGAAAGTCTTCAGACTCCTGAAGAGGAGAACCGTGCTTATTCAACAGGACCAACACCATGTTTAACTAAAGTACACACCTTGAAAATCAACACATATGGAGCTTTCTTGGGATGATGCAAAGAAAGGGGTGGTCTCGGGGTCCTTAGAGATGACAGAGGCGCTCTCTTGGATGGTTTTGCCATGAAAGTTTCGTCTTTGTCGCCGATTCAGACGGAAATTTTGGCTCTAATTGAAGCTCTAAAGCGGTTTGAGCCGAGGAGAGAGAGTGATATGGAGGATCGAAACCGGCTGTGCTGAGCTAATGGACGAACTCAAGGGAAGATGCACGTGTAGTGAGAGCTGGGGACGCTGATTGAAGAGGCTAGGATCTTAATGGCCCAATTTAAGTCTATCCCGCTGGCCCATTGTTATAGGTACGCAAAGCAAAGTGGTTAATTGGGTCATGAAGGCCCATCGTTCAATTTCCCTTTCATCTTTTTGGGATTTTTTTTTTTTTTTTTTTAATGTTTTTTTTTTTGGTTGCAAAAACTAATATCATTCATGAAGAATTGATATTACAATTGGCAGCCAAAGCATCAGCATAAAGGAGATCTAATAAAGCAGTAGGAGGTGAGGTGGGCCAGCTAAGGGGAAGAGTGCCGGTTTTATGGGCCTTTGCAGCCCAATCCGCCACAAAATTCGCCCCTCTTCGACAAAACCTAATTCGCAAATTGCAGAAGTCGCGTAGAAGAGCGACAGCTTCAGCACAGAGTGATCTAACCTCCCATGGCGAATCAAGTAAGCATGTCACCAAGTCGATCAGGGTTTTTGAATCTGATTCAAGCACAAGCAAATCAGTCCCCTTGTTCTTCTCCAGTAGGTAGCGCAGGGTGATCGTGAGCGCTTGAAATTCTGCTTGCAATGCATATGAAGCTACAAAACTTCCTGGTAAGCCCATCGATCAACTTCCCATTGTGATCACGACAGATGCAGGCCATAGTCCCTTCAGTACCTCCCGGTTGAAACGCTCCATCGATGTTAACTTTCAGGAAGCTGGGATTAGGAGGTCTCCATAACTCTTCTGGGCTGAGTCAGGTTCATTTTGTGGTACCGTCTGCCATGGTGGACAGTTGCGCCGATCGAACAAAAGCTAGAGCTAGATCAACAACCCGAAGTGGATTTGGGTTCTGTTGTCGGGAAATGAAATTGTTCCTGGCTTTCCAGATATTCCACAAAATTGTAGCGACCACTTCGAACACAGGTAAGTTTCGATTCTGTGACAACATATTTGCCATCCAAGCTCAAATATGTTGTGTGTCTGGTGTGGGAATCAAAAGATTAATCATAGGATGAGACCAAATAGTCGTTGTCCAGGGGCAATATAGAAAGGTATGGGTAGTTGTTTCTGGTGCGTTTACAGAACATAGGGGGCATATAGGGTCTGAGATAATGTGGCGATGACAAAGGTTAGCCTTGGTCAGTAGAGCATCATGGCTAAGGGACCACATAAATAGTCTTGTTTTTGGTGGGATCTGCAGCTTCCATATGTGTTTCCATAGTATCTCACGGGCTTGAGTCGAGTTAGCTGCTGCATTTGGAGTAACGTCATAGAGGGCTGTTTGTCTGACTAATTGGTATCCGCTTTTGACAGTGTATTTACCGTCAGTAGATGTAGTCCATATAATTTGATCTGAGATATAAGTAGGTCTGAACTGTATTGTAAGAATTTCAGCCACAGTGGAGTCATAAAAAAATCTTCGCAATAGAAGAACATTCCATGTGTTGTGGCTAGAATCAATATAATTTGCCACCAGTGGGGGTTCATCATGTTGAGCTGGACCACCTAAAATTTCTCTTGGTAACCAACGATCAGTCCGTGGTCTGATTGTTCAGCCATCCCCTACCGCCCATCGTAGGTTCGGTAGAATGAAATCTCGTCCTGCTAACAGGCTTTGCCAACCCCAGAACGGTCGACTGCCTTTCTCAGCTTGTGCAAAGTCACATGATCGAAAATAAAGACCTCTGAATAGCATACACCACAGGGAGGAAGGTCCCTGAATTAAGCGCCATGCCTGCTTTCCAAGCAAGGCTCTATTAAAGTCCATAAGGTCTCTAAATCCAAGTCCACCTTTGTTTTTACTCTTTTTAAGCTCCTCCCAATTCGTCCAGTGAATGCCAGGTTTACTGCTATTATTCTGCCACCAGAAACATGTGATCTTCTTCTCAACAGATTTGCAAATAGAAGTAGGGATTTTAAAGATAGCCATAGCATACTGAGGGATTGCTTAGACAACAGCCTTGATCAGAATTTCCTTGCCGCCCTTGGAGATTAGCTTTTCTTTCCAACCATCTAACTTAGAATCAACTTTGCCCAATATCCAGGCAAACATTTCTCTTTTTGATCTCCCCCAATCTGAGGGAATTCCTAAGTATTTGCCTGTTCTAAGCATCAGAGGCACTCTAAATTCATTGGCCAAGTTTTCGTGTAGGTCTCTGGGGCAATTCATGCATCAGAAGCACTCTGAATTCATTGGCCAAGTTTTCCTATAGGTCTCTGGAGCAATTCATGCTAAAAAATATTCCAGATTAGTTTCTATTCACTTCATGTCCAGTGGCCACACAATATTGGTTGATAATATTGGATAGATTTTGATATTCCAGCATCGTCCGCAAAAAAAATAAGTGAGAAAGTGTAGGGCAAAACCTATTTAACTTGATGCCTCTAAGATGCTCCATATCAAGTGCTTGATGTATAAGATTGGATAGGACATTCGTCATCAGAATAAATAAATAAGGAGAAAGAGGGTCACCTTGTCTGAGGCTGCGTGTCGGATGGAAGTATCTTAAAAGTTCCCCATTAAATTTGATGCTGAAAGAGACTGTTGTGACGCATTCCATCACTCATCTTACCCAAATGGGATGAAATCCAATCTTGAGGAGATAATCTTTAAGAAAATCCTATTCCACTCAATCGTATGCTTTCTTCATATCCATTTTCAGAATTGCCTTAAAATCCCTTCTTCGCTTTCGGGTTCGTAGCTGGTGAAGCACTTCTTGGACGATAAGAATATTATCCTGGATTTGACGACCATTGATGAAAGCACTTTGCTCAATTGAAATTTCAGGGTTTGAGCCTATTAGCAAGTATCTTTGATATAATTTTATAGGCAAAGTTACACAAGCTTATAGGGCGATAGCGGTCTAACCGTTCTAGATGTGGAACCTTAGGAATGAGAGAGATGATTGTCTTATTAAGCTCTGTTGGCATAACTCCCCTCTCGAAGAAATCTTGTACGGCAAGAAAATGGTCGTTCTTTAGAATATCCCAGTGCGATTGGTAAAAGAGACCATTCAAGCCATTCGGTCCTGGGGCTTTAATGTTTGGACGCCTTATATTGGGACTTTTTGTTTAAGCACTCTTGAATTTCAATGAATATCAAGGAATATTTTGACAAAAAGGAAGAAGTCATAAGACGAGAAGGAACATGCATGAACTAAAATCAAATACCTCGGAGTCAATTCAACTCCCAAGATTGCCAGATTTTTCCATCACATGTGATGCACCCAAATTTCATCAATGATCTTGAGAAAGTCTTTTGATAATGTTCTGTTCGAAATATATTTGTAACACCATTGGTAAATTCTAAATAAAGATGGTACAATCGTGTAATCTACTACATACTGATTAGGTACATTGATGAAATTAATCAATAATGTTAGCAAATTACGACTTTCAATGTTTCAGTAACCTACTAAGTACTAACTATGATGTGAGTTTATATATATAATTTATCATGTAAAACAACATCACAACAATGGGATAATTGCCTAAAAAGTCCTAAACTTATTGTAATTATATCAATTCATTATAATTTAGTCTATCTAGCTTGTTAAAATATTTAAATAATAAACTACACATTCATCTAATAATTTAAGTTTTTAGAATAGTTGGGGTGATCCCATGTAATCTCACACATTATTGGAGCAGAAGGTCTCAAGTTCGATTCTTTCTAACCCCTATTCCCCTCTACCCCAAATTACATATTTCCACGCTTAGTACTAGGCCCAAAACAAAAAAGAAAACTAGCGTACATCAATGTAAAAAAAAAAGCCAATTGCAATATGTTTAAGATATTTTTAGTAATTTTTCCTCACAATAATTGCTAGTAATTTGCTATTAAATTTTTTGATAGTAAAATTTTTATTTCATTGGTAACATACAAATAGTTGCTCCGTGTAAAATCTAAAAGTAAGTGGTAATTTATTATTAGGATTATCGATGGCAAAATTGTGATTTCATTGGTTACTTATAAATAGTTGACTAGATTGACAAGTTGCTGATCACCTTTTACGACCCTTTTATTTACCATCAATTCCAAATTTACTGCGCACGTTATACACCTATCATCCGTGGAACTATCTGCTTCAATTTTAGAAATCTGCCAAATCAATGTATGGACTCAATGCCAAACTGCTTGAAACATCCTGCAACTGTGTTAGTCCATCCAAGTATATCCCTATGACATGCTTCCTACAATCGTCCTAAAAACCTTCGGAAATTGTAATCGGATGGTCTCTGCTTTGCAGCAAGAGACAGGAGAGTGACAAATGACAATGGACTAACCAAGAGGGCTGGTTACAGGTTGAGAGATGCAGAATATAACGTACAGCAGTATCATTCAAAGTGGAGAAAGCAAAATCTATACTTCATACAAGTCCTGGATGAGCAGAATGACGGGCCTTCCTTCCATCAACTGAAGAGACCTTGTTACACAGCATTAAGAAGAAGAAAAATCTAACAGAAGTTTGGAATAAGAACTCGCAGAAATCACAAGGGACGGCACAAGGTGCGGTGCGCTTGCTTTTCAAGGTTGACAAAATGGCACTTCGCCCTTCGTTTTCTGTTTAACCATCGCATCCACGTAATGCGATGCTGTTGATCCCTCTCAGCTTATCTTCACCAGTGCCCTTGATCTTCCACTCGCATGTCGTCCTGAAGAAGTTCAAAACCGAACTCCCTTCCCAATCCAATCCCAGAGTAATCTGAAGAAATGTGGATTCTGAATCATCATTTCATTATTTAATAGGAACATGAGCTACCGCCTATCTGATGTTTCAGCAGGCAGATATGTTGAAGTAACAGTATCTCCTTGGTCGAGTTACCATCTATCAAAGTTCCGACTAATTGATATGACACTAATAGCAAGTAATGGCTCTTTCAATCATGCTTGACATTTAACTAGTAGCATGATGGCATATGAAGAATTTCATATTCGCACGAAAATTACTTTTGTATTTACGCATCACAGGCACGTTTTTGCCTTTAGTTTAATGGAAATCTTCATTGGAGCATGATAGATATCACGCAATGGGGCGTAAGCATAAAAATATACAAACAGAGACGTACTCAAATGTCAACCTAGCACTACAACATGTTGTGTTACTTCTACGGACTAAACTGTCCGTCAATAACTTATCTGTTTTTTGTTTTTCCTTTTACAGGTTCAATTTTACACACAGTTGACGTGTCTGATTCTATTATGAAAATTTAATTTCTCCAAAGAATCCTCAATAACAAACAATTCTGGAAACCTGGTACTTTTGATGGAAACCTCAAAACGACAAACTTAGATAATTTGGATATGCTTGCTTACTCATAAGAGCAGTGCTATATTACATCTAAAAGATAAGATTTGATTTTCAAACTGTGTTAGAACACAGGTGTAGAATGAAATAAGAAATTCTACTTCGGGCAGTTGATTTCCTCAAGAATACCCTTGTCCAATCCAGCATTACATGTCTGTAGCACAGTCCTGAAATTTGGAGCATCAGGTTTATCCTAGAATTTTGGAGCCACAAACAAATGAAAGTACCAGTATGTAGATTCTTATGCCACAAAACTATGTTTTTAGCAAATAATTTTTTGCTCTTAAAAGAAGAACTGCTAGAGTTGGTTTATGCTGATGGTTTAAATCAATGAGGAATCATATGGTGCATTAAACTGGGGACTTCAATGCCAACCGCATTTTCAGGTCCATGAGATAATTATTCCTTCAATCTCATCTTCGCACTACAAGCAGCACAGATTAAGTAGAGTGTTAAATTGGAAAGAGAAATGTCACTGCAAGAAAACAGGAAAAAAGAAAGGAAGAAAAACAACAAAATTGAAATATTCACCTCGGAGACACTATCAGATATAATAAGGCCTGCCAATTTTAGATGCAGAGAAAAAGCGCAGTACTTACCTTGGAGAAAGAAATTAACTTCAACCTCCTTCAATTGGAAATTGAGAGCATCTGTCACAGCTTTCTGTTAAGATCAGAACATGTATCGAGCACCACATTGATAATGGTACGAACAATCACAGCGCCTCAAGCAGAAACTTTATAGTGTCTCTCACAGGGCTAATCCTGATTGTGGCAAATGTCATTACTTTCCAGACTTGTGCAATTTGATAGGTCCGGCATCCTGTTAAGAGAACGACAATCAGATACAGAAAACCTTCTCAATAGCGATGCTTGTTCAAGACCACCAAGGTTGTCAATATTGCATCCGGATATCTTTAACACTTGCAGGAGCCTTAGTTTCCCAAGACCAAGAATTTCCGATGCATTGCAGTCACAGAGCTCCAATTCGGACAGAGTTTCCAGATCAGAGAACTCCACTGTCTGGCTCTTGCAATCCTTGAGAAGCAGTTTTGACAAGCTTGAGGGAAGTTGTGGGAGGTTTAGCAGGTTTATGCAGGACAAATCAAGTGTTTTAAGTTGAGTAAGAGCATTAAAATCTTTTGGTAGACTAGTAACATTTGGAAGGCACAGCTTTAGGGTCTCTAAGTTGGATAACCTTGATATCCAGCCAAAGCTTTCTGTTTGGGACAGCTCAAAGGATGGTATGTCCCCCTCATCAGGAATATGAACTAATTCCAGAACTTTCAAATCTCTCAAATATGAAAATTTCTGAACTACCCTCATGTTTTTGGTTCCCCAGCGCAAACTCACTAAACTAGATGGTAATTTTGGTAGAGTCTGAAGTTCGTCACAGCCAAGCAAGTGGAGGGTCTGGAGATGAGAAAGATCACAAATGTTCTCAGGTAGGCTACAGATCAGGGTAGATGATAATTCCAAGATTTTCAAAGATGATAACCCTGAAATGTCACACAGAATTTTCCCATCCATACTCAGGCAGTCAGAAAACGTTATGACTTGCAACTTCCCTAGATTTGCAATATCTTTAGGGAATGTACTTATGGGAGTTTTATTCATTCTCAGCACCTCCAATCTATCCAAATATTTTATGGATTCTGGCAATACCGTAATCATGGTGTTTGACAGATCCATTTTCTGTAGTGACTTAAGCATCCCAATGGAGTCCGGAAATGCAGTTATCCTCCGACAGTCTCTTAAAGACAGCTCTGCCAGTCCCTCCAACAATGTAACATCTTTTGGGAGTCCTGGGATAATGGACTCATCCAATGCAAGATATGACAGAGACCTCAAACAACCAATAAACTCGGATATTTTAGTCAAACTTTCGCAGCTGGAAGCACTGAGAGTTTTGAGTTTCTGCATAGAACCTATTGAGAAACGAAGGTGATGTATGCCAGTTTTATCAATGAAAAGCTCTTTCAAATTATCCAAGGAACCCATCTCCCTCGTCAGCAGGACAATCGAAGTGGACTTGATGTTCAAAGACTTCAAATTTTTCAAATTACCAATGGATTCATCAATAACTGACAAACAGGAACATCCTTCAAGAATCAGTCTTTCTAATTTGCTATCAGCTGGGAAGCATGGCGTTTTACGTAATTGTCTGCAACCAGTTAGGTCCAAAACTTTCAATTTGTTTGCCTTCTGTGGAACAAAGAGATAGAAAAGGTTCAGTTTCTATTAACTAGTCTTCACAAAAAATTGAAAAAGGAACGTGTTTGATACCTCCATTATTTGTGTCCAACCTTCCCAGTCATCTGCCACTGCGCTGAATGATAGATCAAGAATGACCAAGTTCTCTAGGCACAAAATAAGAGGTTCAGAGCTCCTATGGTACCCTTGCCAATGAAGCCACCTTAATTTGAAAAGAAGACCGGTAAAATTTCATCTCATATTAGCTTGATCCAAATTCAGGAACCTTAATTCCGATAGCGAGCCAAATTCTTCAGATGTGAAACAGTCATTGGATCCTCCTTCAAAGGTGAGACCAAGGGCTTGAACTTTTGGAGTACCCTAGCATTAAATGAATCGGAATTGAACTTTGTCATAGACTGCCTGTGTTTTTAACACTTCTACAAATTAAATGTTTAAAAGGGAAGTGCATAAATAAAAGAAAAAGCAACTGCAGGTAAAAAAAAAAAAATTAGTGCTGGTTTTAAGGTTTACCTCCCTCCTCCGTAGGGTGGATAGGGCTTGATTGTGCATCCACAACCTACTTCGATTACGAGGGATAGGATCTTCATTTGACACAATACTTCTGCCTAGAGTTCTCAGTAGATCATGCATCAATATCTCCTTGTTTTCTCCAATTTTCACCCAAGACAGGACAGAAAGAGCATTGATCCCTGTACGAGGATAACGTTTACAGTCGTCCCACATGTAAAAGGCAATTCTCCTATCCATTCCAATCAGAAAACACGCTATATCCAAAAATATTTGCTTTGCATCTTCATCTAAAGCATCGTAACTTATCTTTAACACACTTTCGACTTCCTTATGAGGAGCTTCTTTCAATTTCTCCAACGTTTCTTTCCATACACCCTTCGATTTTCTAAACAAAAACGAACCTGTCACCTCAAGTGCGAAAGGAAGCCGCCCAATAGCTTCTATGATATTCCTGGAAAGGCTTTCAAAGCCCTTGTCAGGTGAATAACTTCCAAAAGCGTGCTCAGAAAATAGTTGAAGAGCTTTTTCTTCTTCCATTGCTTCAACCTCATAAGTTTCAGCCCCTTCGAACCTCAAAAGGATGTTGCTTTTTCTAGAAGTCACAATAATCTTACTTCTAGGACCAAACCAACTAAGCATCTCAACAACCAAATTGAGTTGCGTGACATCATCCACGCCGTCAAGGAGAATGAGGACCTGCTTATCTCGAAATCCTTCAGCAAGAGCTCTCCTAGCAGTATCAGAAGATTTGAAGACTACATTTCTTTTACGAAGATCTGAGATTAATTGATTTTGCAAGGACAAGATCCTATCGTGTTGATGTAATTTTGGAAATTTCTCAAGATGACTATAACCTTCAAAGTTGTTAGGAATAAACGATTCCCAGAAAAGGTTTTCGACACTAAATCGATCCCCCTAAAAGGACGAAGCGGAAGCGAACCCAAAAACAAAACAGTCATGAATCACCGATCAAAAGCACGCCACAGAATCGAGCGTACCTTGTATCCACAGACTAAACACCGACGTTGCGATTTGAGGAGGAAACCGGATACTGTTCTTCAAAAGGGGAATTCTTGATCTTCGCTTAGGGAGGGAAGCGATGTGCAAGCGACGTTATTCTTCAAGGAATATTATTACGTTCGTTTTCTAGGAGAGTGAGAGTAGAAAAGGAAACAACTTGCATAACACGAAAAAATTACGTTCCTTTTCCTTTTATATTTTCCCTCGAAGCGTCTCCTCCAAACGACGCGACTCCTCAAACGTAACACCTCTTCCAAAAGATACAACCTTTCACTTTGCACCTTTTCCTCCATGGGCCCTCAACTCACGGGCCGGGCTCTAATGGGCTAACTCAAGCCCAATAAAACCATCATCTCCCACTCGCACATGGTGGGCCAAAACCAACATGGGCGGACAGGCCCTACTGAGGCCTATCAATTGAAAAATACATCAACTCCCACTTGACATGGTGGCCCGAACAGAATCCTCTTTTTCCTCACTGCAACATTCATATTGGTGAATAGTCCGTGCAACCAGCATACTTGGAGAGCTCGTTGCCATACATCTGTTAGGAATATATAGCAGCTCATAATGGGCGTCACATTCCGAGTAAATTTAGTATGCAGTACCCTAGATCGATCGATCACATTTATATCTCTCTTAATCTCATTTAAACAATGATATATATATATATATTGTATTCACAATTATGATTATCCCAAAGACAGTCATAATTGGTCGACTGTGAATACAAAACCACAATGTGATTCTACAAATCCGATCTTCCTCTTTCCTTCAAACTCTCAATTTCAGTTCAACTTGTTTTTCTAGAAATGTCCCATTAGATCGAATCATCTCATGACCATTGACAACATTCTAAGATAGCAAACACTAAATAGAAATCTTGAGAATAAGTAAGAGTCATGAGGGCACTAAAAATGAGGAACTCTATTCCTCAAGAGTCTCACACGTCATAAAAGTTGAGATCATAACTTTTGCCACTCTTATAGGTCGTCTCATGCATACGTAGTATGAAATACGTATTACGGTATTAACTCCTTTCCCATGGAGCGTATGTTTACACAATCAATATCGTACAAATGATAGTTCAGACATACCTAATGTCTAACTTGAGTTCACGTATTTACTCATTCACAAAATTCATCAAAACTCACATCTGGCATCTTAGACAGATAAAGTAAAATGTGTTGGTTATTTTACTTTCGGATATCGTAAGCATTATGTCCTCATCTTAACACTCAGTTAAGGTGACATATTTATTTTAAGCTTGAGCTCTCGATTATCACCTAGATAATAAGCTTAAAAAAAAAAACAGTCTCATCTCTATCTATCACATAGTAAATAGAGGCGATTACCCGTGTGAGTGGGCTAATCTCTTATCATCTCGACATACTTTCTCAACATAATATAATGCACTAAGCATTAAGATGCATAAAGATCAAACAAAAGATTCATAGGCATTAATAATAAAACAACACTAGTTCATACATGTGAACAACTCGGGAAAATACAATCCAAGACATCGAGACTCTACGCAATCCTAGAGATTTTACATGACCACAAAACACATCTCTAGGTATTGGCTTTGTTATAGGATCTGCTACCATTCTATGCGTAGATATGTACTGCAAGTTCACATTCTTTCGTGCAACCATATCTTTTACAAAGTTATACTTGGTATCTATATGTTTGGTCTTGCCATGATATGTTGGATCTTTAGTGTACGCTATAGCTGCTTGGCTATCACAGTTAACCAACAACGGATTTGCAGCTTTCTCAATAACACCTAAATGATCCAAAAATCTCTTAAGCCAAACTCCTCCTTGCACCACTGCTGATAATGCCACGAACTCAGCTTCCATCGTGGATAAGGCTATACACGTTTGCTTCTTATTGCTCCATGATATGGCGCCATTGTTCAGTAAGAAAGCAAAACTAGAGGTAGATTTCCTTTCATCTAAATCTCCTCCCCAATCAGCATCAGAATAACCTTCGAGTCGCAGATCCTTTCCTTGGTAACTCAACTTGAAATCAGCAGTTCCCTTCAGATACCTCAGTATTCTCTTTACGGCTTTCCAATGTGCTGGACCTGGATTGGATTGGTATCTACTCACCATTCCAACTGCAAAACATATGTCGGGTCTTGTACACATCATAGCGTACATCAAGCTCCCAACTGCACTAGCATAAGGAACATGTTTCATTTGTTCCTTTTCTTGTGGAGTCGTCGGACACGATCTATGGCTCAATCCTTCACCTTTTGCAATAGGAGTGTCTATGGGTTTACAATCTTGCATACGAAATCGTTCAAGAACTTTATTTATATATGTTTCTTGCGAAAGAGACAACGATCTCTTCGAACAATCTCTTGAAATCTTAACTCCAAGAATGTATGCAGCCTCACCCATATCCTTCATCTCAAAGTTGGAAGATAACCAACTCTTGACAAAGTATGAACAAACTCCATATTGCTTCCGGCAATCGATATATCATCAACATATAATGATATGATCACAAATTGACCATTGGATCTTTTGATATATACGCAATGATCCTCATCAATCATTGTAAAATCATATGCCATTATGGCATTGTGAAAACGTATATACCATTGTCTTGATGATCGCTTAAGGCCGTATATCGATCTCAAAAGTCGACATACCTTTTCTTCTTGGCCTTTCACTATGAAACCAAAGTAGGTTGTTCCATGTATATTTCTTCCTCTAATTCTCCATTGAGGAAAGCAGTCTTTACATCCATCGATGCAACTCAAGATCCATACTAGATACTATTGCCGAATAATGCGAATCGAGGTAAATCTCACTACGGGAGAAAACGTATCTTCATAATCAATTCATTCCGTTGATTATACCCCTTCGCAACAAGGTGAGCCTTATGCCTTTCTATCGAGCCATCAGCCTTTCGCTTTATTTTGAGAACCCACTTGTTCCCAATAGCTGCGTCCTTTTGGAAGATCAACCAGTTCCCAGACTTGATTTGATTTCATTGACTCCATTTCCTCTTCCATTGCATGAATCCATTTTTCCTTACTAGGGCAATTCAGAGCCTCATTAATATTTCTTGGCTCATCCTCATCTTGTGGAGCAATCATAAAAGTTTCCCATTCAATGTCAAAACGTCGACGGGGAAGACTTTGGCGACTTGTTCGCCGTATGGGAGTTTGTACACTTTGCACATCATTCCCCATTATGCTCCCACTGAGATTAGATAATGATGATGTCGTCTCATTATGTGGTTGCAATTGAGAATGAGTTGAATTCAATTCATCACTTCTCATATTACTCCCACTTGGACGAACTCCACCAAGGTCATTATCTTGATCCGAGGTTTCAAATAGGGAGTTGTCTTCCCCTATTTCGCCCTTCTTAGGAAATTCATCCTCTAAAAATGTGACATCCCGTGATTCAAATTCAGTTATACTCCCACTTTCCTGCTCACCTATGAACACATACCCTTTTGAGTGTTCCGAGTATCTTATGAAAATACTCTTCTTTCCTCTGGGACCCAGTTTCCTATGTTTGTGAGAAGACTCATGTGTATAGGCAGCACAACCCCATGGCTTAAGAAAACTTAAGTCCGGTTTTCTACCTGTCCATAACTCATATGGAGTGGAAGTAACTGATTTGGAAGGCACTCGGTTAAGTATATAGGCAGCCGTTAACAACGAATCACTCCAAAAGGTGATAGGTAAGTTAGCATGCGCCATCATGGACCTAACCATTTCCAATAGGGTTCTGTTTCTTCTCTCCGCAACACCATTTTGTTGAGGAGTATAAGGAATAGATAATTGTCTTTCTATTCCTTTTTCATCACATAATTTTCTGAACTCATCAGATAAATATTCTCGACCTCGATCGAATCTCAATGCTTTTCTTTTCTTGTCTAATTGATTCTCTACCAGGTTCATAAACCTTTTGAAACAACTTATTGCTTCAGATTTGTGAGAAATCAAATAGACATATCCGAATCGAGTATAATCATCTATAAAAGTGATGAAATAAACAGCCCCATGCCTTCCTCTCACATTCATTGGACCACAGTCATCAGAATGGATTAAATGTAGAGGGAATTAAGCTCTTTTACCTTTTCCAAATGGTTTCCTTGTCGTTTTCCCCTCCAGGCAATGCTTACATATGGGCAAATCGACTTTTTCAATGTTGCCCAACAAGCCCTCTTTGGCTAGTCTATTCATACGTTATTGGCCAATGTGACCAAGTCTAGCATGCCATACGTTCACATCATTATCATATGTATTTGGAGACGTGAGAAGGGAATAACAAACATTTGCATTAACATAATCAATATCCAATGCAATGAAACCATCCATAAAATAACCACAACAATAGTATTTTGTATTCAAAAACAAATCCACACCTCTATCATAGAAGTTCATATTAAAACCTAATTTAACCAACACTAAAACATATACTAAATTTCGACGAATCTCCGGAGCATACAACACATCATGAAGGAACAAAGTGCGTCCACCACGCATATTCAGTTGGCATGTGCCAATTCTTTTCACTTCAGCTCTGGAGTTGTTTCCCACATAGATCCACTTAGTTCCAGTTGGTACTCGTCGGAATTCCACGAAGGATCCTCTATCCTTCGCTACATGGTCTGTCGCTCCTGAATCCACAGTCCACAAAGGATTAGATTCAGTTAAGAATACAGAACTCGACACAAAAGCTAAATTCTGAAAAATACAAGGGGTGCATACCTTCTTTGGCTCACGACAGTCGCGAGCATATTGACCCTTCTTGTCATAGTTGTAGCATTTCACCCTTGTAAGCTTTTTCATGCGAGGACGTTTTCCTCTTTCATGTTGGTTAAACTTGGGTTTCTTCCCTGAAGGACCTGCTTCCTTGCCTTTCCCTTTATTAAACCAGTTAGGGCGCTTGCGCTTGGAGCCCGAAGCTCCATTTGAGCTAGAACTAGCATGATAGAGTTCAGCAAGATCCGGCTTAGCCGCCAACGGGCGGTCCTCTTCTAGCTCAAGATGACGCATTGCATCCTCAAAGGTTTTGATATTTTCATTATGAGTCGGGTGCACCTTCATATGCTCCCAACTCTAAGGCAAGGAACGAATCACTTGCTTGCACTTGCTGCTCATCCGTCGGGACATGGCCAGCATCTTTAAGCTCGTTATCATGTTTGACATCTTTCTAAGATGTTGCTTCATGGTCGACCATGAGGCTTCTTATAAGAGTCAAACCTAATAGTGAGTCTGCCTCGTCCCGGTCACCGAAGTATGACCAAATCTTGCCGCCAATGCTTCCCACATATCTTTGGCATTATCAAAACGCCTAAACTCTCGCATGACGTCATTTTCCATGCTGCTCAGCAACGTGATGCGAGCAAGAGAGTTCTTTCTTTTCCACGCAGCAAATGCTTCTTTGTCTCTTTTATCTTTGTGCGGTGGTTCCATCTTCGGGTTCTACCATGGTCGGGTTAAGAGCCTCAAGTGCTTCTTGCTCTTCCAAAGCACATATTGGATTTTCATTTGCCAAATTTCATAGTTGTCACCATTGAGCTTTTCACCTTTGTTCAGCTCGGCAACTATGCTCTTTGTGGCTAAAGCCATTGATCTGAACACATCAGACTTATATGCACGAGTTATTAATACCTATCATTTATGCACCTATTTTGCACAAACCCATCATATTAATTAATAATTTTAAGTAAGGTTTCAGAATCAAAAGGTCACTATGTTTCCAATCATCCTCCAAAAATCCTAACTTAAAACTATCATTAATATGATTGTCTTATGCAAAATCAATTCTATGAAGCTACAAAAAACTTCTATTACTACCCATGACTAACTACCCACAGCAACCAGCAATCAACAGAAAGCAACAGATAATTGATATACAACAATATGATAATACTTTCAGTTAATACAACCAACATATAGGTCGCTACAATAACAACAATCAGGTAGATAACATTACATAGGATGTCCACTTAGCACACTCAACAAAAAAACAGCTAAAACATCTTACAAATAACCTTCACACGAACTGGGAAAGATCCTATTTTGTTCAATTTCATGACATTTTCCCTTGTAACAATGCAGTAATATTCATTTACAAAATCTATCACAATTTTCTTATATGAAGCAGCACCGTTGACATCCCATATGCGATTCAACACATCTTGCCATTCAGGTGGAAGAGTGTTAATGAAAAAACGCACCATCTCTGACTGCGACATGGGATGACCATCCATATGAACTGTCGAATCTTCCCGTTGACTTCAAGAACATGATCAATTAAGTCACCATTCTCCCATCGATAATCAGTCAACTCAGCTATCAACATAGAAAGCTTTGCCTTTTGTTTATCGGTAATCACGCGAATATGCGTATGTAATCGAAGGGGAGGCATTGTTCTTGCAACAAATGCAGAACAAAAAAATGGATTACATATAATCCACATAGACATAATTGAAAAAAAAAAAAAGAAACAAATTCTTTTTTTTTTTTTTTTTTCGTCAACGGTCAACGGTCAAGTCAACGGTCAACGGTCGGTCAACGGTCCGGCCGGTCAGACGGTCGGGCCGGTCGCCTGGTCAGACCGGTCTCCCGGTCGGGCTGGTCGGACGAACCGACCGGCACGGGCGTGGCACGCGCCAGGGGCCGAACGACGGCCGTTTCGCGCGCGCGTGCATCGCACGCACCTGAGCCGAAACGGCGCGCCGTTTCGCTCGCGCGTGCGTCGCACGCGCCCGGGCCGGAACGGTGTGTTCGACGCACCATTTAACACGCGCGTGCGTTGCACGCGCCTGGGCGAAACGGTGCGTTTCGCGCGGGGAACCGAGTCGGCGCGTGCGATGACCCCCGTGTGTTCCGGCCGCGCGTGGCGGCGCGTCCGGTGGCCTCCGGCGGCAATCCGCAACTCGTTTTTCTCGTATCGACGAGAACTTCATCCCTGCACTATCAAAAACGAATTTCGACTTGCATAAAAACTCGAAAAATGGCGAACAGTACGCGGGTGTCGGGTTTTTTTTGTCTCCGATCGACCAAAATTGATTTTTCTCGAAAATCCAATAATAATCATTCAAAAAACATGAAAAAAGATCGAGAAAGCATGAAACCGGGGCTCTGATACCAATGTTAGGAATAAACGATTCCCAGAAAAGGTTTTCGACGCTAAATCGATCCCCCTAAAAGGACGAAGTGGAAGCGAACCCAAAAACAAAACAGTCATGAATCACCGATCAAAAGCACGCCACAGAATCGAGCGTACCTTGTATCCACAGACTAAACACCGACGTTGCGATTTGAGGAGGAAACCGGATACTGTTCTTCAAAAGGGGAATTCTTGATCTTCGCTTAGGGAGGGAAGCGATGTGCAAGCGACGTTATTCTTCAAGGAATATTATTACGTTCTTTTTTTTAGGAGAGTGAGAGTAGAAAAGGAAACAACTTGCATAACACGAAAAAATTACGTTCCTTTTCCTTTTATATTTTCCCTCGAAGCGTCTCCTCCAAACGACGCGACTCCTCAAACGCAACACCTCTTCCAAAAGATACAACCTTTCACTTTGCACCTTTTCCTCCATGGGCCCTCAACTCACGGGCCGGGCCCTAATGGGCTAACTCAAGCCCAATAAAACCATCAAAAGTGATAATAGAGTTGATTGTAAACAACTTTTGCAAGAGTAGTCTTGCCAACCCCCCCGATGCCATATATTCCAAGGACTCGAACATCGCTGCCACATATTTCGAGTAATTGTCCATCGTGATGCACAATACCGAGCTTTCTCATAATCTCTTGCACGTGATGGTCGACTCCAACTAAACAATTTGTCACAGTTAGTTGACCCTTCTTTAGCTTTCGCAGAACAATTGGGATGAGTTCATCAATGAGCTTGGAATGATACCTACAGAAATCAAATGATGGAGACTTGATGAGAAAGTGAATCAGAACAACAATCATCAAAACAAAATGCGCAGAGTTGGACCAGGAGCAGTGCACATGAGGCAAGAACAAAGGAGGCATTTAGATGCATTTTCCAAAGATCCTACATTAAAATGGTCTTACTTGGTCTGAAAGGCAAATGGTTAAGTGGAGTTGCGAAACAATTAAACTCGAAAATGAAGAATAATGTCAAAGATAGCAGGATTGGTTCATGATCCAATACATCAATTTTGTAAATCGATTTTAAGTTGAATTGGATTACCTGCCTGTTACAAATCCCTTAAGCTTCCAATCTCTTTGAGAGCCAGCTTCCATTCCTGGATGATCTCACGATCAACCCCATTCCTCTAGTGTTCAAAAAAGCTCTCCTCAAAAGAATTTTTCTGGTCTTTTAAATCCGAGAGCTCAATCTCATAGAAAATGGGAATGGTTTCTCGACTCATCATTTGCTTGCACTCTAAAATTTGGACCAACTCCATGAGGCAGCTTTTGCTGGAAGCATAATCCCCAGAGATGATGGGAATCAAAACCTTCGACTGTTTGATTGCTTCAATCAGCGCAGGCTTGATTGGTTCTCCGACAGGCAGTTCCTCTTCATCTCGAAAGACGTGTATCCCAGCATCTGTCAATCTTTGGTAGAGGAAATCTGTAAAACTCTTACGAGTATCCGGCCCTCTAAAGCTCAAGAATACATCAAAGTTGTTTCCAGCCAAGTCAGCGTTTGGTGACAAGGAAGAAAAGGGCGATTCCTGTCAAGTGGGTAAATTGAGTTCATCACGTCCACCATCGAATGCTGACTATGTCTATTGTAGTAAGAAAAGAAGTTTAGAAACTTGGCCAGGGGAGAGATTGCCTCAATTTATGCAGTGAATATCAATATATATTTATGCTCAGCATATGCTTCTCGCTAAGCTAATGTAATAATGATAAGAGTATGATGATGCGAATTATCTGATCCTAGTTAAAAAGATACGAAGCTTGAATCTCGTGTGGGAGACGGCCTACTTTTGAAGTTTCAGCGTGAAGTAGATATGCTGTAATCATTGATAATGCAAATTTCCTGGCCAAAAGTCTAAACAGAGAGAGAGAGACAGAGAGAGAGAATCAAGATGCAAAGTCAAAGAATCTAACCGTAGTCCTCCGCCTCTTTCGAGAAGCAGCATCGCGACCGTGCCGGGAGTCATCACGTCTCCAAGCGGTGTTCTGAATCCACGAAAGAACCGCAGTCATCCATTCCATCTTCTTCCTTACTCTGTGATCTTCTTCCAGTCCACGGCTACGCATGTGCGTGTGCCATGTGGTACGAGCTTTTTTACTGATTGGAACGAGTCAGACACCAAGGTTGAGATCTGACGCTCAGAAAACGACTTTCCACCGAATCCATGCGCCTTACGTTGACTTCTAAAGTCCTTTCACCCGGAATGAACTAATGAAGAAAAATATTTTTATTATTAAAATAATCTTTAAAGGTGCGGAAAATATTTTTTAATTTTGAATTATTCCACCTTACTTTCTTTAAACAAATTGATTTTCATTTTATTTTATTTTTATTTTTTAAATATAAATTTTAATTTTTAAATATATTTTATTAAAATATAAAAGAAATTAAAAATCCAATTTTAATATATATATATATATATATATATATTTTTTTTTTTTTTTTTAACTCAGATGACAGCAGAAGACAAGGATGGGTGACCCTCCGGACAATAAAACATCCAATTTTCCTTTTAAAATATAAAATGATAAGGCAAAAAAGAAATTAAAAAAAGAAATCAAAGAGAGAGAAAGGTAGAAATAAGGCCTAGAGGAAATTTAAAAAAGAAGAAGAAGAGAAATTAAAGAGAGAGAACGGCATTTTAATTTTTAATGCATTTTGGTCGATTAATGTTGGTCCGAAGCAATCGCTCCATGCTGGCCGTATCATCGGAGAACTGAAGCGATTTGGCTCCAGGATTCGGCAGTGGTTTCGTCTCGGCAGGGCAAAGGTAAGTTTCGCCCGACCCCTCTGTTTCCTTTGCAATATTTGAGCTGTATTGGGGTCAATAGTCGCCCAGATTTGAACGAGTGTTGCGACTCACCCACAAAGAATTCTCGTTCCCTTTTGCCTCGCCGTGGCCACCGCCCTTTCCGTTGTCTGAGGAGCCGATGATGGCCGCCGGAGCTTGGCCGTCGTCGGTTTGGTGGAAGTGGTTGTCGGTCTCCGGTCGCTAAACCTTAGATTAAGCAAGAAACTTTTTTTTTTCTGGGAATTTTGAACTAGATGGTGACGGTCAATATATGTCATAAGCTAAAAGAAAATCTTGCAATACTTAGGGTGTGTTCGTTTCACTAGCATTTTGCAAATTCGTTTTTCTAGACTTTCGCGTGTTTAATTCATTGAAAATGTTTAGTCAATGAAAAAAATATTTACCGGAAAAATAAAAAACACACTTTAAATTACGAAAATGAGTTCCAAGTTTTGAATAGAGGTAATAATTTCCCTAAGCATAACAAGTCTCTTACCACAAGTGCTTTTCTTCACTAACATAGTGTTTTATGTGCTTTTCAGCATCTAACCAAGCAAATAAAACTAATAATTTTTCTCAAAAATGACTTTCACACAAAGTGTTTTCTTTTATGATGAAGTTAAACGCGGAATAGATAAACGAGCAATATATAGGAGTTTTATGTTAAATTCCATAAAATATGATAGAAATAGCATCAAGCACAGAGCGGCCCCCTCGGTATTTCATTGTACATGTTCTTTTCTGTATGTCTAATTTGGATGTATAGGTGGATATGCTTCTACTTTCCCCTTTATTAAATATATTTTGCAAAATGCTGAGGGAAAAAGAGATTTATATTAGACATCCAGGCATACATTATAGAGAGCAATTATTGTTGATGGGATTAATTGGTGTGGCAACTAGCAACACTCGTCACTTAGTCTTCTATTTCTACAGCTCTGCTATTTATAGTGTTTCCTTGACTCTTGCTGGGAGATTACTGCCCATCATAGAAATGCAAACTTACTGTGTTGGACACTGAAGATATCACAATCAAGATGAAGGCAAAAGATGATTGTGCAACTGACCATTTAGTCGGGATAAATGATCAAGTGGAAGCGGTAATGGACTTGTTGAACTATGACTTTGGTTGTGCACGGTGTCTTGGAATTCATGGCCCAGGTGGTGTTGGAAAGACAACCCTTGTCAAGGCTCTCTTTGACAAGCTCATCTCTAACTTTGACCAGTATTGTTTCCTTCAAGATGTCGGTGGATCATCACGCCGTGATGGCCTACTATTTCTACAAACGAAACTGCTATCCAACATTCTCAGTGAAACTAAGCCTATGATTAACATCCACGTTACTGATGCTGGAATGTCTATGGATGACATCAATGACACTGACAATGGAATGAAGGCTATCAGGGAAAAACTCAATGGTAAAAAGAATTTGATTATTCTAGATGATGTGGACCATAAAGAACAACTTGAGAAAATAATTGGCAAGATCCATTGGTTTGGTATAGGAAATAGAATCGTAATTACGACAAGAAACAAAAGTATCCTAGAAAGTGTAGAGAAAATTATACTTTGTGAACTGAAAGAATTAAATTCTGATCAAGCTTTTCAACTTTATAAAAATCACGCATTCAAAAGAGAATCTCTTGGAGATGATTATTATGATAGGCTTTCAAGGGATATTGTTTCTACTATTGGAGGACTCCCTTTGATCATTAAGGTCATAGGTTCATTTCTTCATGGGAAGCACGACACTATATGGAAAGATACACTAGAAAAGTTAAGGAGCATTGCTCATGAAGAGGTCCACCAGAAGCTGAAAATTAGCTATGATGCCTTAAATATCAAGCAAAAGCAGATTTTTCTTGATATTGCACGTCTGTCCTTCCGTGAGGAGGAGATTAATGCATTTTACTTGTGGGAAGATTGCGACTTTTTTTCACAAACAGAAATTGAAGTCCTCAGTTCTTTATCATTGATTCATATTAAAGAGAATGGCGGGTTATGGATGCATGACATGCTAAAAGACCTAGGGTGCCAAATTGTCCATGAGGAAAATCTAGATCCGAGAAAGCGTAGCAGATTCTGGATTCCTGATGAAGCTGTGGACATGGTGAAAACAGGAGAGGTAAGACATTAAAAGCACAAAGTCTGTCTTTTTTTGCATAGAATCAGGAATTTGAGATGAAGTTTGTACATATGTGTAGAAGAGAAATTGAAAGCTGTTTCTAAATATGTATGTAATTGGCAGAATAAAGGCAATATTGAAGCACTCAGTCTAGCTGCAGATCCTACTCTGCTCATCTTTACTGACGAAGATTTCGCAAGGCTGCCAAATTTAAGATTCCTCGAATTAGATGGGGGAAGCTTTATCGGGGACTTTAGTAATCTCTTTTCAAAGTTGCGATGGTTTTCTTGGTGTCATTATCCTCCAGATTTAATGGCAGCTAATCTATTTCCACAAAACTTAATTGTCCTCCAACTCTCCAATTTTAACGAAGGCCTTGATTGGCAGGGATGGAGCCAAATTAAAGGTACGTACGTTGTCATCAACTTTTCTTAAAGCTATATTGTCTGATGACACTAGGTAATGCTTTATTCCTTTTGCAGATGCTACACAATTTGAAAGTTCTAGAGCTGACAATCTAAATATTTCCGAAATCGACTTGTCCGGGTGCTTTACTCTGGAAAGATTGATCATTAAAGGATGTCCTGAATTGTCCCAAATTAATTGCTCCATTGGGGAACTGAGACAGTTGGCCTACTTGAATATTGAGGGTTCCAACCAACTAACAGGTCTCCCTGAAGAAATTGGCCTGCTAGTGAAGCTAGAGCACTTATCTTTGAGGAACTGCTCCACGGTCAGCCAACTCCCAGACTCGATGGGAAAGCTAATTTCATTGATTAAGCTGGATCTATCGTACACATCAATTAAAGGATTACCTTGTTTTGTCGGTCATCTTGTGAATCTCAAGTCTTTGTCTCTTGTAGGATGCAAAGGGATGACGGAACTTCCGTATTCGATTGGAGACCTTGAGTCCCTAATTGAATTGGATCTGTCGTTCACGTTCATCAAAGTGTTACCTCCTTCTATTGAAAATCTAAAGACTTTGACTGTGATAAAGATGGAACATTGCATGCTAGCAGAGTTTCCTTCAGTCGTTGGGTTGGCTTTGAGGCTTGAAGTGATACATGCTAGAGGATGTTCCACTATGGTGGGCCAAGTTTCAAGTGAAATTGGGAAGTTGTCGTTTTTGAGAATCCTAGATCTATCAGACACCCACATTCGTCGAGTGCCAGAAACAGTTGCTGCGCTCCCTCACCTAGAAGAACTGATCCTCGAGAAGTGTGATGAGCTGCAAGTGTTGCCATCTCTTCCCACAAGTTTAACTCATCTACTTGTTCGTTCTCACTCCTTGCAATCTATTCCAGATTTCTCAAACCTGACTAATTTAGTTAAACTTCTCTTATCACAAGGCAAGAAATCATCCTCATCAAGCCAAACCGAAGCCTACAACTTAGAGTGGATTGGGAAGTTATCCAAGTTGGAAATTTTGGAACTGTGCCTTCCGAACATGACCATGTCACCAACTGCTTTGGGTTCCCTTTCTCGTCTGAGGAAACTTTACACATCTGGCCACATATGCCCAGAATTTCTCATGCAGCTCCCTAGATTAGCAGTGCCAGGAAATCTCAACCCAATAACAACTTTCTCAGGTTTATCCAACTTGAGAAATCTAATTGTTTTGAAGCTCTATTGCTCTCTTGAAAATGCAATCCAACTCGGCAGGCTAGAACAGTTGAGACATTTAACTGTCGGCGGCTTTCAACTCCTTGAAACAATAGTATTCTCCCTGCCAGGCCTGAAGAATCTAAAAGAATTGGAATTAGAGGACTGCCCAAAATTGAGAGAGATTCGTGGTCTTGGGGAATTGGAAACATTGGAGACCCTGAAGGTCCACTCATGTCCGTCAATTGGGAGGTTAAGTGATCTCTGGACATTGCAAAAGTCGATACCATATGAATGCCAAGTCGCGATTACAAATTGTCCGAAACTAAGTGACACTTCTGGCCGTCGCATGTTTTACGGGGACTATTTATCTAGGCAAAGGCGTTCAAATATGCGCAGGCGTTCAGACATCATTAGGTCCAAATTTAAGGGCGAGGTACTTCTCCTTTTTATTTTTCTTCGTCATAATGAAACGAGCTTAATTCAGGGATGGATCTAGAATGTAACATTTGGGGGTAGATGATTTTCTTTTATTTGACTCCTGCAGCCAAAGCGATAGCGGCTGACGCCACATGTCAATTGCAATGCAATCAACTGTAGAAATGTGAAATAAAAAAAGACACTCGAATGCTGTAGAATAACTTTTTGGACTAATTAATTTGTATAGCAAAACAATATTGCTTTGTCATTCGAATAGTTCTATATGCAAAATCTTGAATTATTTGCGCAAAAAAAATTACGAACACACACATATATATATACATTGTTCTGCTCGGAAAAATTGCTCATTTGCACATATTGAGTAAATTAATTACACCTCGAGATATTGATGATCATGGAATATTATCCTGTCTTTTTTATAAGAATTATATATGGATATCATGTCAAAGTATTCAATCTCATCTGCGTAAACTAGAAGGTTAGTTGCGGGCCTTGCGGCTAACTTAATTCCTTTAAAATTAGGAAGAAAATTAATAAGCCAATATCATGTCTAAACAAATATGAAATATTCTTTAAATAGAAAAACTTGTCGAGACATGCTACGCATGTGTATGTAATCATCAGTGAGTTACATTTGGAGAGAGAAGAAACATGTTTTTAAGGATTTAAGTGATTGTTTAATAGAGTGGATATGCTGTAATGAGTTATTAAGAATGTGTGACTTAGGTGATTATTTAATGAAGAAAAAGTTGTGGTTAGTTTTAATTTTTCTAGGAAGGGTAGTTTTGAAAAGCAAAAAGTGAGATTAATAGTGGTTTTAGCTTAAAATATAGATTTATAGAAATTAAACAGAGGCTGGCTTTTTTTTTTTTTTTTTTGGGGGGTGTGGGAGGTGCGCGGGGGAAGTTCAAACGTTACTAGGAATGCGGGACTAGAACAACTTGTGGGCCATACACATAAGAAGAGAGAGAACTAGCTAGCGCAGGCAAGCATCAGCACAACGTCCGTCCAATATTCATTTGTTCATTAATAATGGAAAGCAAGATAAATATCACATGCATATAATTTTTTTGTAGATTTAATTTCGCGTATTGATATTTGTATGGCAAACCATTTGAAATCTCAGAATACATACTTTGACTGTCAATTGCATCAATTTAGAAAATGATCAAATGATGAAATGGGCGTTGGGTATCTTGAAGATAAGGAGCTTATAACCTTCTCAGGGGGATGGGGTAGGGACGCGTAAGTATCAAGAGTGGGTTTCGACTCCCACGCTCTGCAAGATGCAGGGCAAAAGTCTGAGAGTAAGTGTAGCATAGGAATAGAGTAGGACTGACAAAAAAAAAAAAAAGGAAAAGGCTGATTGGTATTTGCAGAGTTTTTTGAGTAAATATTAGATTTGCTCCTGATTTATAGATGGTTGAAGTGATCTTGCTACAGACTCGTGGTTTTCAATTTTCGTTGGCCAATTGCCATCTATATTCGCAGACGTATCTTCAACACCTTCAACATTGCGAAGCGAAATCTAAGGAATTAAGATCATTTGACATTTTTGCAAAAGGTCTCGAAATGAGCTTTGATATATATTTTTCTCTTCATTTCATTTGCGTAGAGTGCTCAATCTATTTTCCTTTTCTTTGCTTAATATTTTGAGAGACGTGGAATTAGAGAATTTTATAGTTGCATATGGTTATTATTTAGATGTGGGTTTTTGGAATTTGGAAATAAACAGAGGATAAAAGTAATGAGGATATGAATTGAAAAAAAAAAAAAAAAACTAATAATTATTAAAATAGAATTAAGACTATTGTGCTTCGCCGACGAGGACTGATGACCCTCATGTGGGTGTCGGAGGGGCCGGCAACCCCTGTTAGGGTGTCTGCGAGCGACACGCAGGCGAGAGCTTGCGTGTCCTCATATTCACCACGTGGCAAACAGAATCATACTGGCCAACGATCAAGCAAGCATCATCCCTAGCCATCAGCTTTTTGGGGGCTAACAGATCAAGCAATGACACCCACCGGTACTCAGTTTTGGCAAAAAAATCCACTTTTGTCTTCAAAACCAGATCTCCTTCTTTTCTTAACATGTGATAAGTCTTGTGAAAGTCATGATGACGTGGATGAAAGTTTAAGAGTTGCTCTTTTCCAATGTTGAGAGAGTGAAGTTATGCAAATATGTGAATCCTGCTTGATTCCAGTGGATTTATGTTCAATTAATGCTTTAAAAAGATGTTTTAGGGTGATTAAGTGTGAGAAAAACCGTCTATGTTGATTCTTGCTGGCTTGCATTTGGGCGTTCAGACAAAGGATTATTGTCTTATGATATTTGGGGGATTTTGTATGTTTTCTTCTTTAAGATGTTTAATTACCTTTGATATACCAATTTCTAACCTCCCTCTCCTTAGCAAGATGGTGATGAGGACGATGATATGCCGGAGGTTGGGGACAATATATTGAAGGAGGATGGTGGCTTCATATTTAAGGAGGTAAGAAACGACACCAATCTAAATCTCAGCTGAAATCCTTTCTCTATTCAAAATTCCTACTGATTTGGAAAAGCTGAAATTGAACCTAACAGTACTTACTGCTCCAGGTAACGAGATTGCTGAAACTAAAAATTGTGATTGAAGGGATTGATATTGAAACTGTCATATTGGTTTTCAATCTAAAGACGAGTTTTGCGCACATTTCATTCCTTGCTCTTCCCCACTTTGTTCAATTCTGAGGTACCTACTGATTAAGAGAAATAAAACAGTAACAAAAAAAAAAAAAAATCATATCAACATCTTCCTTTAACCAAATAAGACAGAATTCAATTTCACGAATTTTAGGATTTAATTGCACTTTTTAAAAATTTTAAGACTTAGTTACATTTTTATGACGAGTTTTAGGACTCCTGATATACTTATGCCTTTCTTCTTTTGTTGCTTTTCCCATTGAATTTCAATTCATTTGGCGCCAAATTATCATCACTTGTCATTTTCTATCACCGAAACACTGCAACATCATTAATTAATATGATAGTTTAGTTACAGTGGTTGACCGAATAATTTGATTGTACGAATTTAAGAACGTTGGAGGACTTGATTGTATAAAGTAAAACTTAGAGGAGCCAATTGCATAAATCCAGAAAGTTAAGAGGATTTGATCGGACAAAATAAAATTTAGAGGACCAAATTGCATAAACATTGAAACTTAAAGGATAAAATCCATTCTTAACACATAACAAAAAAGGACAAAAAGGCCAATCAATTAATAAATTTAAATGAGGTGAAGTGAAACACGTAAATTTAATCATTAAGAATTTTATCTCTATCTCAAATTTCAAGTACAATCTCAATTAAATAGGACTTTTAATGAAAAAAAATATTGAATTTTAAAGTAGTTCAAAAAAAAAGTAGTTCAAAATTACAGTTATTGTTGTAAAATATTGCGTTGCGAATATATAATAGAGAAGAGATTGAGAAGAGAAAGTAAATGAACACTAGAGATAGTAGAGAAAGCCAGAGGAGAGAGTTTTATTTCTAGTGTATCAATGTATTTCTCTGTGTGTCTGTTCACTTATACATCAAAACTAAACTCCTATTTATAGGAGAATAATAATGTACTTATCATTAATATCAATGTATCAAATGATACATGTACTGGATAGGGGATATGAACGTTCACTGTATAGGGAGATATACTTAGAATGTATGATACAAATGTACCATAATAAGTAGATGAATATAATGAATATTCATTCATGTATTTCATTCATTCATGTATTTCATAACACTCTCCCTTGAATATTAATTGTATTCATTACGAATGTGCATCGAATGATACCAACTCATTAAAAACCTTAAGCCGGAAAAACCCAGTGAGACAAAAACCAGAAAAAGGGAAAAAGAGTGCAGAGCACAAATTTTATGATATTTCCCTTTTATGGATGCATTAATTGCCTCATTAAAAACTTTAAGCCGGAAAAACCCAGTGGGATAAAAACTGGACAGAAAGAAAAAAGAGTGCAATGCATATATAGCCACTGCTGGGACTGATCAATTTTGCATTTTGTGAACTCGCCGCATATCAATGATACAATGCATAGTTCATAATATCTCCCCATCAATTGAGCCATATAGCCACTTCTAGGGCTAATCAATCTTGCATCTTAGTTATAAAGTCAAATAAATATTATATAAGATTCATAAGCATTTCATAACCATATGAAAGAATAATAAAAGTAATATATTTAAAGCGAAACAATTAAAAAGAAATTATTAGAATCATAAAATTCGAAATTCAAATCATCATCCACCAATCTGATGCCTCATCAAAGTAATAAGAGGTACTCACATTTGCTACTTTAGAAGCAAGAGGAGTCCCACCAATAGAAATATTGTTGGTTTCAATAGTGGTTATGGCAGTAGGATTGATTTCAATTGCATGAGATTCACCACGCTTGCCCGTATTTTTTAAAGATGCCTGGTATAAGTCAACAGAGTGCTTTGGCGTACGACATGCTACAACGATGACAAATACTTTCATTTATCACATTCTTTGGCTTCTTTTCTTTGCCATGATTCAGACCAAAGATTGATTTCATAAGGCAGTTAAATTTCCTACCATCCCTTCTAGGATTATGTTATTGTCTGCACTTATAGCCTTTAAAATGGCCAGTATTTTTCTCAAAGTTAGCATGTGCTTCAGGCAATGCTTTTGAGCCAGCAGGTCTAAGATCATGATTTTTGAACAGTAATTCATTAGTTTGCTCAGCAGTTTTAGCTAACTCTTCTAGAATTCCAATCAAATGTATATTGTCGACATAAACTGTTACAATAACAAATCCGGTTTCTGATTTCTTAATAAACATGCATGGGCAGATAGGATCATTCTTGTACCTTTCCTTAATTAGGTACTCACTTAGAAGTTGATACCATATGCGACCAAATTGCTTTAACCCGTATAAGGATCTTTGCAATTTTATTGAGAATAAATTGTGGGGAGTGCATGCTTCAGGCATTTTGAATCTCTCGTGAATTTTCATATAAATATCAGAGTCTAATGAGCCATATAAATATGCCGTCACAACGTCCATAAGACGCATTTCCAATCTTTCAAAGATTGCTAGGGTAATGAGAAAATGAAATGTAATCATATCCATCACAGGTAAATATGCCTCATTATAATCAATCCCAGGTCTCTGGGAGAATCCTTAGGCAACGAGTCGGGCTTTATACCTGACAATCTCGTTTTTCTCATTACGTTTTCGGATAAATACTCATTTATATCCAACGGGCTTTACATTATCGGGGATATGAGTTACAGGTCCAAAAACCTCTCGTTTAGTTAGGGAAGCTAATTTAGCCTTAATTGCTTCCTCCCACTTAGGCCAATCTTGCCTTTGATGGCATTTAATAATAGATTGCGGCTCACAATCATCATTAATAATTTTATGAGCAATTGAGAATGCAAAAGCATCATCAATGATGATTTCATTTAGATCCCAAATTTCATTATGAAATTCTCAATATTCCCGGGATTGGTGTTCTTTTCATGGGTTTGCGCCTCTTCAGGGGCAATAAGCTCTTTGAGAGTAAGCACAACGCTAGGCTCTTCTGGAGCGGATTCCTGATTTTTTTCTCTTCGTTTTCGAGGAGCAGTATCTTTTGATCCTATCGGTCTACCATGCTTCAAGCGCGGGGGATTTCGATCCATTTTAGTTTGTCCTTTAGGAACAACTATCCTAGCTGGAGCTTTTGCAGCTGGACTATGATAATAGTGCAAATAAACGTGCAAATGTGACATTGCGCGTAGATAATATGCAAAGATGTGATCATATACAGAATGCATCCACTAATACCATAAAATATCGAAATGATTCACTTGGTGGTTGTATTGGTTCACAAATATTACCCTAAATCCTTTGCAAAAATAAAAGGAGATTCAAGATTAAGCTTTGTTATAGAATGTTTGATAATGAGCTCTCCTTGTGAGCAAGTCTCACAATTATAATCTTTGGACAACAATACATTTATATCCTTTAAATGGTGCCCTTTTGTATTTTGAATTATCCTACGCATCATTGAAGTGCCAGGATGACCAATGCGATCATGCCATAGTCCAAACTGATCAGGGTTTACCAATCTCCAGGATGTGGTGGCGTAGGTTTCAATAGCCTTAATCATGACACAATACAAAACCATAGAAGAAGCTTTTGGCTTCTCATGGATGATCTTCAAGCCCATCTTATAAGAGGAAATGCCAATGTAATCCTTATCTTGCTCATAAATAGTCTCGATATGTACCCATTACGGTGTACATCTTTGAAACTAAGCAGATTCATTTTTTATCTAATGCTTAGAAACGCATCCTCAATATGCAGGATGGTGCCATTTGACAAAACAATTGTGGTATTCCCGAAACCATCAATAATCGGAACGGGACCTGATATTGTATGGATTTGCGCCTTATGCAATGTCATACTCGAGAAAAAGTGTCTACTATGAAATATAGTATGTGTTGTTGCACTATCAAGCAAACAAACATCTCACTTTTTCTCGGTATTTTCCATTTGCATTTATATTGACAACTTCAGGTGTCAAGTATCATAAAATTTGTATATAATCATTGCAAAATTAAATCCTTAAATTAAGTAAAAGGATTTCCAAATATCCACCGCCACTTTAGGAACATAATGATACTTTTAGATTTGAAATTTGGCTTCGGGCCAATAAAAATGAAGAATTGATAGAAGAAGATGAAGTATAAATTAATTAATAAAAAGAATACCCACTTTGCAAAAATTACTTACTTAGTCGGTAGATCCTCGTGCTTGCAAAAATTACTTACTCAGTCGGTAGATCCTCGTGCGGATAATGTGTTGTAAAATATTGCGTTGCGAATATATAATAGAGAAGAGATTGAGAAGAAAAAACAAGTGAACACTAGAGATAGTATAGAAAGCCAGAGGTGAGAGTTTTATTTCCAGTGTATCACTGTATTTCACTGTGTGTCTGTTCACTTATACATCAAAACTAAACTCCTATTTATAGAAGAACAATAATGTACTTATCATTAATATCAATGTATCGAATGATATATGTACTGGATATGGGAGATGAATGTTCACTGTATAGGGAGATGTACTTAAAATGTATGATACAAATGTACCATAATAAGTAGATGAATATAATGAATATTCATTCATGTATTTCATAACAGTTATATGTTTTTATCCATATAACATTTTAAATTACTAAAGACTCATAACTTGAAATTCATAGCTGATATCACAATTAATTTTTAAAATCATTGAATAATTCAATTCAAAACTGCAGTGAAAAGTCTTCTTTATATCATCACATGCTCAAATTGAGCTCACATATCTACGCTTCATACACTCATATACGTCAAAAGATTTGCTTGTCAGTGTATAGATAAGAAATTTCAAAGCGGGTTAATCAGTTTACACAAAAAATAAAAAATAAAAAATAAAAAATAAAAAATTGAAAGGTAAAAGATCATCACTCCTGAACCTTGGATGAGGATGACCGGTGACTTCGTATAGTAGACAATTTATGCAAACACATGAAGGATAGAAAAGATCAACAAGTATAGGCACTTCTTCGCATCTTACAGCCTTATAACCGAGCAATCATTATGTTTCTGGTAGGTGATGGCTGGAAGGAAAAAGAAACCATGATTTGCCAGTATCAAAAACGGTGATGGAGCAGATGATGAAGTAAACCACATCTTGAGCTTGATGAATATTAATGATAAGGATGAGCGGATCGTTGTCGTCATCCATGGAGAAGGTGGGATTGGCAAGACGACTCTTGCAAAACTCATATACAACCAAGTCTCCTGTGATTTTGATGGCTGTAGTTTCCTTGCCGACATCAAAGAAGCAACTCAAGTATTAGGAGGGCTTTTTGCAAACTAAGTTGATTTCCGATATTCTAAATCAGGATCTTGGGGATGTTGAATTTGTCAACAGGGGAATCGAGTTTTTCAGGGACTTATTTTGCAGCAAGAGAGTTTTGATTATCCTTGATGACGTGGAAAATGCGTTTTCTGTCCATAAACTCATCGGAGATTGCTTTGATTGCTTTGCTTCTGGAAGCAGGATCCTTGTTACCACCAGAAACAGTGTTGTCCTGGGAGGATCTCCTCAGAGCCGGACTTATGTTGTTAGTCGGTTGGGTGATGATCAGGTTCGTCAACTCTTTAGGCAGCATGCATCTATACCATCGTTACTCAAAATGTCGAGCCATCCTCTTATTGCTGTGGCAGGACTGCCGTTGTTTATTGAAGTTATGGTTGCATTCTTCAATATTAAAACGGAGGAGGAATGTAATGACTTACTAGTGAAGTGGTGGTCACCATTCAGGGATTGGGATTTTCAGAGAATTTTGAAGAAAGGATATCAAAATTTAAACTTTGGGCAGAAACAGATATTTCTAGATATCGCCTGCTTTACTACCGGCGTAGATAGTCGAATTGCTTTGTACCTATGGTTTGACTTGTCTTTTCTGCCTCCTAGTGAAGTTTTGACTCCCCTAGCCAAAATTGGAGAAAACAATCAGATATGGATGCATAGCATTTTGAGGCGACTTGGCAGAGAAATCGTTCGAGAAGAGAATCTTACAGATCCAGGAAGGCGGAGTAGATTATTTAATCATGAAATAGCTCTTGACACGATAAAGCGGAAAAAGGTGAACGTTCGGTGGGCTTTTCTTTATTTCTTTAATTTATTCATCGTGAAGCATAAGAAATAGTTTTGTTGTTTTTACCATTCGCCAGATACTGTGAAGATCCGACCAAGTGTGCAATTGACGTTGCTGTCATTTTCCTTTAGCAATGTTTCCTGACTAGTTAAGTGACAAGAAGAGAGACCATCCTCACTACTTCTATTCGTTTTTCTCGTCCATCTCAGGGAACAGAAAAGGTTGAGGCACTCTGCCTCAACTTTCAGTGGCACACTACAGAGAAAATGACAGCAGAAGACTTTAAGAGCATGCCAAACCTACGGTTTCTTCAATTGGATCATGCAGACATTGCCGGAGATTTCACTAACGTTTTTCCAAATTTGAGGTGGCTCCGTTGGCGTGGGTGCCCTCAACATCTGCAAGTAACTAATTTTCACTTGGGACATTTAACCATTCTCGACTTGTCATGGAGCAAAGTCACGAAAGACTGGGATGGCTGGGATCAATTAGAGGTAGTTCGCAATTCATTTGCCTGGTCTAACGTAGCTATTTGTGAAGTGAACTCACGCAAATATTTGTCCTATTTTGCAGATGAAGAACTTGAGAGTTCTAGATCTTACAGGCTGTGATGACTTATTAGTTACTCCTAAGTTCTCCAGCTGCCAAAATCTGGCCATGTTGATTCTGGAGCGATGTTCACAATTGGTCAAGATAGATCATTCGATTGACGATTTGAGGTGTTTGGTTTCCTTGAATTTGAAGTTCTGCACAGAGCTCAGCATGTTGCCGGTACAAGTGGGTCACCTGACAGCTCTAAAAGAGCTTTTCATGGATGGGACTTCGATACAAGAAATTCCCATCTCCATCGGTCATCTAAAGCAGCTTGAAACTGTGACTGCCTCCAACTGCTTCTCATTGAGTCATCTACCAAGAACGATATGTCACTTGACGAATATCACACTTCTTTCACTGGATGGCACCGGAATCACAGCACTTCCCGATTCCATTGGAGAACTGGTTGGACTTGAACACTTGTCATTAAGGGATTGCTATCAAATAAGAAAACTTCCGAACTCCATTGGCAACATATGGGGATTAGCCGAGTTAGACGTGTCGGGAACAGGCATCGTCAAGTTTCCGCATTCGCTAAAATATCTGTGGAACTTGAGGGTGCTGAGAATGGATTCTTGTTTCTTCAGAGAGTTCCCTCCTGATATCGGAAAGCTAACCAGCCTCGAAGAAATACACGCCTGCTGGTGTCTGAGTCTCGAGGGGGGCATTCCAAGCGAGATTGGAAAACTGCATTATTTGAGAATCTTGAGGCTGCGACATTCGACTATTTCCAGCATACCGGCAGAGATCCACCAACTTTCCAATCTTCGAACCCTTGATTTACTTCACTGCGACATGATCAAAGAGTTGCCAGGGCTCCCCTCTAGCATAACGGTTTTGTATGTAGACGATGAACTGAAGTCGTCGCATCTGCCATAGCTAGGAAAGCTATGCCACTGTGATGAAGACTAGGCTCCAGAGACCCTGGCAAAATGATGGCCTTTCCATTTACCTCATGTTTTCACTCCAGATTTGAATATGGATACCACGAACAAGATGTGTTTTTCTGAAGTTTGCAAAGTCGTTTCATCTGAAAACACGGTAACTTTATATGTGCGTTCATGTGTATGTACCCATGCCTATCGATATATTTCGTTAATGACCGAGGCGAAAATTCCTAATGCAGCATCACTTCGGACCCATCTTGCAGGCAATCAGGAGCTTTGGGGGTCTACTAACTTGGGCGGCACCCAGATCGGCATATAGACTTTTATGATAGTCTCCGAAGATTGGTATTGCTAGCAAATACCTCGTCATCTCGTAATAGAAATAAGACATGTATATACGTCTCTATTTTTTTATTTTATTTTTTTTGGTTGTGTCCTAGAGAGTCCCTTTTCAAAAGGGAAAATTATACTAGTAATTCATAAAGCTTGGCTGAATATCGAATGTTTACTTTAAACTTTTAATTTGTTTAATGTGATCCTTGATCTATTCCTAAGTATTCAATCTAGTCCTTGAACTTTCAATTTGTTTAATCTATTCTATCAACTTTCCATAACAAAGTCAAATCATCCCTTCGATACTATTCAAAAATTTCATAATTACACTATTAACTGGATTTTAGAATATTTTCTCATTTCAATCCATTTATCAAATCAACAAAACTATTACTTTTTAACTTCATTCAATGAGAAGGACAGAGATTTAAATATTACCTTAAACGGATTCGATCTGAAATGAGCAAATGTAATTAGGAGAAAGTAGAACGTGGACCTGATAAGAGCGTTGCCTGCGTTGCAATGGAGGTAGCAATGGGGACTGCTTGCGCACACAAGTATAATGACTTCCCAAATTCCTTCCCACGCAAGAAAGTGTTTGTTCTGGCATTGTTTTATTTTTATTTTTGGACCGGAGGAACCGCCTTACAGCAAGCGCTCGACATAAACCCCTAGGGAGTACTGGCATGGGGACCCACCTCCCACGGTGCTCCGCTTAAGTTACGCTAATACACACGCGGTGACTGGAAATGGTGTTTTACCCAAAACAGTGAAAAACCTTTCATCGAAGGTTGATCTTTGATTTTTATTGTTGAAATGGGGTTCCATGGTGATTCTAGATAGGAGTTTTGATTGGTTTCACAAGGAAATATGAATAGTAATTCTACAAGTGAAGTACTGAAAAATAAATAGGACATTGCATTAATAATAAAAATACATTGAATGTGTGTTCTTGATGATCGGAGATCCTCTACAATGATAGCATATTGCCACTTATATAGTCCACCAATTACAACCATTTAACCACGGTTACTACTACTAAGGCAATAACACATTTAATTATGAGATTCTAGGCTCCCCATGCACGGGCCATTTCCATCCACAAGCGGTTACAACTCCAAAGGCTATCATAATACTCAACCGTCACTTGATATCTTTGTCTTCAATCTTCATCTCGATCCTTGTGTTCTCTTCTCTATCCAACACTCGGCCTAATTTCGATGGCCTCCTTGTCGTGCTCTTCAACCATCATACTTTGCCGATCTCCTCTTAATTACTTGTCGATGTCAATATTACTTTGTTGTCAAGTGCTATATCACAAATGCCAATATCCATGCTACATAATTGTCAATTGTCCAATGGCTCGATCATTGATCAATTCTCGCTCAATCGACTAACCCCAATTGCACGTCGATTACAATGGGTTATTTCTTCTGACCTTCAGCAATCGAGTTAAAGTTCTAGTGTCTCTTCAAGAATAAATACTAGCTTTTAGATGCAACAGCAATACTCAGAGCGATTAACTTCTTTGAGCCTTGATTAAACCAATGAAGGACAAATGATGAAGTAGGTTGTCCTAGCCAACAGTCAAGACTAGACAAAGCAGATCATCCATGTAAAACTAATTTACAACCGTTTCTATACATTTTATTAGTAGTGTGAAAATAAGAGAAAGGATTGGAGGGAAAAACCATGTGTCGTTGAGACTGCACACATGTATTTATACTATATTGAAGTATTACAAAACAGGAAAACCCACAATTAAAGGATATTACACAATCAACATGCACATTTATATTCCTAACACTCCCCTCAAACTGGAGCATAAATATCATAAATGGCAAGCTTGTTATATATACACTTGATTTAGGGACCACTTAGAGCTTTAGTGAATATGTCAGCTACCGATCATTAGTTCTAACAAATGCAGACTTGATCTCCGGGACTATGGCTTTTCTAGAACAAAATGACCGTCGACCTATATATATGCTTCATCCTCTCATGAAAAACAGGGTACGAAGCAACATGTGTCGCTGCTTGACCATCACAAAACAACGCCATCAGTGACTCACGAGGACCAATCAAATTCAAAGCTGGCCTCCATGTTCTCTGTCTCTGTCTCTCTCTCGGTTTTGACAGTTTGTGCAGGCTGCTTTTAGCTGGATCCACTTGCCCTCAGCAGCAACAAACCATGCAGCAAACTTGGGGAGGAACGTTAGAATCCATCAAAACTTGGGGTCGGCGTATACAACCGCTTGGATCGAGAAATGCTAGACCGGCCAATTTTGGGCAGTTTTAGAATGCACTTTTGGTTCCTCATTTTAGGGTGGGAATCGAATTGCCTGGAGCAATTTATATATTTTTATTTTTTAAATAATTAAAATATAAATCTAAATCCTAATCTCCTCTTGTGCCCCAGCTTATTTCATCATTTGAAATGAATCTTTGTTTCTTTTATATTGTTGCACCAATTCATAGAACTTGACCCTTTTGTCTCTTGTTCCTTTCTTTACTTTAGTTTCTTTTTTAATTCACCAATTTTACTTTCCTTGCTTACTCGCTTTGAGTCTGTCATTAATGGAAAAGAATCCATTAAATCTTCCTCCTTTATTCGAGCTAGTCCTTACAATCATGGTCTCATCATCTCTGTCTTCCTTGCAAATCTTGGATGAAATCTCAGTTTCGAATTGCGACATGGATTAACAATTCAATTAATCCAAAATTTCCGTTTAAGATATATGAATCCACTGGTTATGTTGGACTAGCCAGGAACTGAACGAGACCGATCCCAAGGCCAGGTGGTCCGGTTCCCAATTCCTAGGTTGGACCAGATTTAATCGGGAGACGAACACCCCTAATCAAAACTATACCTTTCAAAATGGATTATAGGCCGATTTCTTAACCTACATTTGATGGGTCGAGTTGTTATACAAATTAATTATATTTGATAAACAAGTTTAAAATGGTAAAACTCAAGATATGGGTATTGAATGAGTTGATAACTTACTTAAACCCAACCCACCTATATAATTCTCTCTTCACTCTCTCTCCCCTTACTCAATCTTGCTCTCGCTCACTTTGCGCTCTTACTTTGGTTTAGTTATGATTTTTCTTATTAGTTTAGATATATAAGTGTTTTAGCAATATGAGATAGGTATAAGTTACTACAAAATAGGTCAAATTGGGTTAACACATTTCAATTTGAGTCGGATCAATTTCAACCCGATCATCACATTTGATGAGTCTAACTAGAACTTTAGATATTTCTATGCCATGAATTTAGGTCAGGTCCCCTTGGAGTATATCAATTTCCAGTCAAAAATAATTCTCAAATTTAATCGAATGGTTACTTATGTACCTTTATTTTTATAAATACCTTTTCACTATACATCGAGGCAAACCTTGCATTTAAGAGGCCAGGTTGCCCCTCCCTGCAAAATCATCTTAGCTTCTTACTTCGGGTTCAAGTGGTTTGGCTTTTAGTTAGTAATTGAACAGATTGAATGGGCATAAGAATTTATGACTGATAACTTTTTGAAAAATGATCGTTTCGTAAATAGGAACGTTTGTGAAGATGCAAGCTTGTTCCCAAGAACTATAGTTGGGTTTCTCATTGGTATTTTCACAAAAATTCCATTTATTTCGCGAAATATGAATGATTTTGAAAATGTTTCCTAAAAATTATCGCATGTATCGCATACAAAAGTGATTAACTTTGTAAAATATTTTCATCACCAATGAAAATTTGGCCACATAAATTATTGTTGATGATGAAAATTATTCTCGTTAACTAATTATTTCAACAAATACAAGTGATTGTTGTTAGGAAAATATTTTCTAAATTATTAGCCATTGGTTAAAAAGTGAAGATGCTTTTGGTATTTTTCGTATCCGCCCCCACTAAACCAAATATGGGGACTAGTGGGGCTCCCCCAAGTGATTATATTAAAAAAAAAAAGGAAAAAAAGTCACCAAAAATCCAAATTTTGCCCAAAATGTCAAATTTACTCAAACTTTTTTCTTTTTGTGATATGAAAAACTCCAAATTTTGCTAATCGTGACACATTTACTCCACTAAGGACATTTTCATCTTGTTTTTTCTATTTCTTTTTTCTTTTTTTTTTCATCTCTGTTCCCTCCGCCATGGCCAGTGGAGGGAAACCGAACTCAGGCGAGGGCGACCCTCGCCAGCATCGGGTGAGGGCCGCCCTTGCCTGGGTGTTGCCCTCTCCAGCCCAGGTGAGGATAGCCGTCGCTAGATCCAATGAGGGCGGCTGGCAAGGGCAACCCTCGCCGCACTTAGGCGAAGGCAACCCTCATCGGCGTCGAGTGAGGGCTGTCCTCACCAAATCCGGCCCAGGCAAAGGCCGCCCTTGCTAGATTTGGCAAGGGCTATCCTCGCCTGGGCTGGCAAGGGCAACACCCAGGTGAGGGTGATCCTCGCTAGACTCGGCCGAGGGCCTCCCTTGCCTAAGTTTGGCTTCCCTCCGCCATGGCCGGCGGTGGGAAAAGAGAAGAAGAAGAAAAAAAAAAAAAAGTAAAAAGAAAATAAAAAGTTTAGGGTAAAAACGGATATAAAAGAGTTTTTGTGTCAAAAATTTTTTAGGGTAAATGTGTCACGGTTGCAAAGTTTGGGGTTTTTCATATCACAAAAAATTTTTTGGGTAAATTTGTCACTTTGGGTAAAGTTTGGGATTTTTCATGTTACAAAAAAAAGTTTGAAGTAAATTTGTCACTCTGAGTAAAGTTTGGGATTTTTAGTGGCTTTTTCTCAAAAAAAAAAAAAAAGAAGAAGAAAATATTCCTCAAAATAATGTGTCATTACTGGTTGTGGACATTGTTCTGGTTTCAATAGAGTTGGTGGAGAGCTATCGGTGTCCAGTCGTCCATGGTCGATGCTGTTTTCAGTAATAACTTATCATAGTCCGTAAGATTTTATTTTAAATTCATTTATTTTCACGATTAACCCAAGTTTCAACATCCTTGACAATCTAACGTCGCTCCTCGCCATTAGAGCAAAGATTTTGTTAACGGGTGTCTCATAGATAATAGTTAACTAATTGATAAAGGAAATTTCATTATTTTCAATACATTGATTTTCTCATATTATGCATAATCAGTACTTTGAGAATTGAACTATCTAAATAAAAATGCTTGAGACACTCATTAATAGTAAAAATAGAGAAACGTTCCTAGTTAAATGATCTATCATAATTAGGGGTGTTAGAATCGAATCGAAACCAAGATCAAAACCGAACAGAACCGAACCAAAGTTTGTGCATTTTCGGTTCGGTTCGGTTTTCGGGTCAAATAATTGAAAAGTAACTATTATTTTTTTTGGTTTGGTTCAATTTTTGGTTTGGTTCGGTTAACCGAAACCGAACCTAATCGAACCGAAATTCTCAATAAAACCATGCAACTTAAAACCTCTCTTCTTTCTTACCCTTTATTTAGTTTGGTTCCAACAAGTAAGGCAAAAATAAGAAACCGAAAAACTGAACCGAACCGAACCAAATCGAACCTAACTGGGTTTTCAATTTGGTTCGGGTTAGATTCACACTTTATCAGCTTGGTTCAGTTTGGTTCGGTTTTTCTGCAAAACCCGAACCGAACCGAACCGTTGACATTCCTAAATTACATTTTTTTACCCACAACTTCCTTTTATTTTCTCAGCGAAATTAGTTCTATTTGACAACTCAAAAAGAAAAGAAAAACTGAATAAATTGAAGGAAAGTCTTCAGACTCCTGAAGAGGAGAACGGTGCTTATTCAACAGGACCAACACCATGTTTAACTAAAGTACACACCTTGAAAATCAACACAGATGGAGCTTTCTTGGGATGATGCAACGAAAGGGGTGGTCTCGGGGGTCCTTAGAGATGACAGAGGCGCTTTACTGGATGGTTTTGCCATGAAAGTTTCGTCTTTGTCGCCGATTCAGACGGAAATTTTGGCTCTAATTGAAGCTCTAAAGCGGTTTGAGCTGAGGAGAGAGAGTGATATGGAGGATCGAGACCGGCTGTGCTGAGCTAGTGGAAGAACTCAAGGGAAGATGCCCGTGTAGTGAGAGCTGGGAACGCTGATTGAAGAGGCTAGGATCTGAATGGCTCAATTTAAGTCTATCCCGCTGGCCCCTTGTTATAGGTACGCAAGAAAAGTGGTTAATTGGGTCACGAAGGCCCATCATTCAAATTCTCTTTCATCCTTTTGGGATTGTTTTTTTTTTTTTTTTAATGTTTGGACGCCTTATATTGGGACTTTTTGTTTACGCACTCTTGAATTTCAATGAATATCAAGGAATATTTTGACAAAATAAAAATAAAAATCATAAGACGAGAAGGAACATGCATGATGGTCCGTTCGTTGCGCGGAAAATATCATGTTTCCGGAAAACATTTTCCTAGAAATCATTTTCCAGAAAAATGACTGTATTTTCCGGTGTTCGTAGAAACCTAAACTTTGAGTGAAAATATTTTCCACCATTTGTTAGCTAATTTAATTGTTTGGGAAAAATTATCAAAAATTAATTTTTATATTTTTTAATAGACCAAAAATTAGTTTTATTTTTATATTTTTAAAAATAAAATTTTAATTATGTATTTTTAAAAAATCAAAATTTTTATATTTTTCTTTCTTTTTATTTTTTATTTTTCCTTTTTCTTTTCCTTTTCCCTTCCTCCTCCTTCTTCCTCCTCCTTCCTTCACCACCACATCGGGCTTCCTCCTCCTTGCTACGTCGTCGCATGCCTGACAATGGCCGGCCGGCGGTGGTCGACCAAGACTCGGTTGCCAGATCCAGCGAGCTCAAGGCTCGGCCGATCTCGCCTAAGCTCACCAGAGTTTTGCCGGGCTCGGCGAGCCGCGAGCTCGCCGGATCGGCAATGGAGCTCGGGCTCCCGATCTAGGCGAGCCTGGGCTCCGCCGTTAGATTCAGCGAGCTTGCGGCTCGCCAAAGCCCACGAACCTCTGGCGAGCTCGAGTGAGGCTCGAGCCCCGCCCAACTCATCGGATCTGGTGAGACCCGAGCTCGGCTTCGCCAGATTCGGCTAGGCGAAGCCTCACCGGCTTGGGGCAAGGCTCAAGCTGGCTCGCGGCCACGGCCAGCGAAGGCTAAGGAAGGAAGATGAAAAGGAAAGAAAGAAAAGAAAAAATAAAAGGAAAAAAATAAAATAAAAAGAAAGCATAAAAATAAAACAAAAATGTGTTGATGAAAGGAAGAAGAAGTTATGAAAAGTGGAAAACATTTTCCTCATCTTTGAAGGTTATTTTTCCCAATCATGGAAAACATTTTCCTTGAGTAGTTTATTTTCCGTGAAACGAACACCTGAAAATTCGGAAAACGTTTTCCTGGAAGTCATTTTCTGTGAAATGAACGGACCCTTAAATCAAATACCTCGGAGTCAATTCAACTCCCAAGATTGCCAGATTTTTTCATCACATGTGATGCACCCAAATTTCATCAGTGATCTTGAGAAAGTCTTTCAATAATGTTCTGTTCGGAAATATATTTATAACACCAATGGTAAATTCTAAATAAAGATGGTACAATAGTGTAATCTGCTACATACTTATCAATTGCATTGATGAAATTTGTCAATTGCATTGATGAAATTTGTCAATAATGTTAGCAAATTACGACTTTCAATGTTTTAGTAACCTACTAAGTACTAACTACGATGTGTGTTTATATATATTAGGGGTGTGCATGGTTCGGGTGGGCAGTTCTCGACCTAGAACCGAGAATTGTCCGCTAAGGACCGTTTCCCAAAAATTAGAACTGGGAACCACCCGTTGTTGCATGGATCCACTCGAGAACCGGACCGCCGGTCCGGTCCGATCTGGTTCCGGGTGAATCCATGGAACCGGTCTCACCAATAATAATATTGTTTTCCAAATCCCATCGAGAGTACTTTTCATATCGAGTAATATTTTTCTTTAAATTGAATTGGCTTAATTAAGGGTACCATTTTTCTTTATTTTATTGGAAAATACTACCAAAGAAGAGAATTAGGTTTTCTTTCCTATTTTTGAATCATTTCAGTTGAAATCTAAAATATTCTTTAAGTTCATGATTCTGGATGATTGTCATATGTAGATCATCTTTTCCTTTATCCTCTAACAATGCTCAATCTCTTACAACATTTGCTTTACTGAATTTTTTTTGTAAAAACAATTCCACCGGTACTCCACATATTCTTGAACATAGTGTTATATGTGAGTCTCGAAAGTATCATTTGAAGGAGCGATTTGTTGAGTTGTTGAAAAGTAGCTTACACACTTTACTAAATTCTTATTAAAACATGGAAACCATGAGAGGAGATGAAGCCCTAAAATTTAAATTTGCTAATTCGTAATTTCGAAATTTATTTTAATATTAAAAATTAATATATTATTATAATATAATCGGTCCGGTCTGAGTGGGCAGATCCGCCCATGGAATCGGGAACCGGACCGCTACCCACCAGTTCCCATAAATTGGAACCGAGAACCGGACCGGTTCCCTCAAGAACCACCGGTTTCAGGCGGTCCAAGCGGGTCCTGATTCTTTTGCACACCCCTAATATATATATAATAGATCACGTAAAACTACATCACAACAATGGGATAATTGCCTAAAAAAGTCCTAAACTTATTGTAATTATATCAATTCAATATAATTTAGTCTATCCGGCTTGTTAGAATATTTAAATAATATATCACACATTCATCTAATAATTTAAGATTTTATAATAGTTGGGGTGATCTTACATAATCTCACACATTATTGGGGCAGAAGGTCTCAAGTTCGGTTCTTTCTAAACCCCTATTCCCCCCTCCTCCCGAATTGCATATTTCCACACTTAGTACTAGGCTCAAAACAAAAAAGAAAACTAACGTACATAAAAAATAAAAATAAAAATAAAAAATAAAAACAATTACAATATGTTTAAGATATTTTTAGTAATTTTTCCTCACAATAATTGCTAGTAAATTGCTATTAAATTTGTCAATAGTAAAATATTTATTTCATTGGTAACATACAAATAGTTGCTCCTTGTAAAATCTAAAAGTAAGTGGTAATTTATTATTAGGATTATCGATGGCAAAATTGTTATTTCATTGGTTACTTATAAATAGTTGACCAGACTGACGAGTTGCTGATCACCTTTTACGACCCTTTTATTTACCATCAATTCCAAGTTTACTGCGGACATTATACATCCACGGAGCTAACTGCTTCAATTTTAGAAATCTGCCAAATCAATGTATGGACTCGATGCCAAACTGCTTTAAGCATCCTGCAATCGTGTTAGCCCATCCAGGTCTATTCCTGCTGTCACATGCTACCTACAATTGTCCTACAAACTTTCGGAGTCCGTAATCGATGGTCTTTGCTTTGCAGCAAGAGACAGGAGAGTGACAAATGACAATGGACTAACCAAGAGGGCTGGTTACAGGTCGAGAGATGCAGAATACAATGTACGGCAGTATTATACAACATGGAGAAAACGAAATCTACACTTCATACAAGTCCTGGATGAACAGAATGACAGGCCTTCCTTCCATCAACTGAAGAGACCTTGTTGCACAGTATCGAGAAGAAGAAAAGTCTAACAGAAGTTGGAATAAAACTCGCAGAAATCACAACTGAGGCCGCAAGGTTGACAAAAGGTACTTCTGTCCTGTCAAAGGCCCCGCGGTTTCTGTCACCCATGGCATCCAGATAATGCAATGCTGTTGATCACAGATTTACAACGTGTGCCATCTCAGCTCATCTTTACCAGCGGCCTTGATCTTCAACTCGTGCTGTATTGAAGAAGTTCTAAATGGAACTACCTTTGCAATCCAGTCCTGGAGAAATCTGGAGAAATGTTGATTCTGAATCATCAAATCATTATTTACTAGGAACATGAGCTACTGCCTATCTATTGTTTCAGCAAGCAGATATGTTAAAGAAATACAAGCTCCTTGATTGAGTTACCATCAATCAAAGAACCGGTTAATCTATGTGACAATAACAGCAAGTGATGGCTCATTCAATCGTGGGTAATTGGGCTGGCATTTAACTAGAAGAATGTCAGCATATGAAGAATTTCATAGTTGCAGGAAAATTACTTAACTATTTTGGTTTTAGATTCATGGAAATCTTGTTGCAAACATTATACTATATCATGCTACGAGGTCTGTGCATAAAAATATACTAACAGGGACGTTTTCAAATGTTCCACATAACGGTACAATATGCTGGGTTACTTACAAACGTGACATTTTCATATGTCCACATAACAGTACAATATGTCATGTTACTTAAGAGGTAAACTGTCTTTTAACATAGACGATGTGTCTGTTTCTGTAATGAAAATTTAATTTCTCAAAAGAATCCTGAATAATAAACATTTTTTGGAAACCCTGCACTTTCAAGAAAACATCAAAACAATGAACTTATGCAATTTGGATATGTTTACTCACATGAACATTGTGATAGTTACATCTAAAGATAAGACACGATTTTCAAACTTCGTTAGGACAAAGGCATAGTTTGCATAAAATGAGAAAAGTTCACTATGGACAATTGATTTTCTAAAGATTATTCCATGTCCAATCGGGCATGACACCTCTGTAAACACATCCCTGAAATTTGGAGCGTCAGGTTCTCTTAGAGGGGTTGGAGCCACAAACAAATGAAAGTACTAGCATGTAAATTCCTAGGCCTAAAAAATTTACCAAGTCCTGCTTGTTGAATCCATCAACTTGTAGATCTCCGTTTTTCCCAAATAGTTTTTGCTCTCACCAGAAAACAAAATACCAGAATTGGTTCATGCAAATGGTTTATACGTCAATTAGGAACCACAGAGTGTATTAGACCAGGTACTTCATTGCCAACCACATTTTCACGTTCCATGTGATGATTATTTCTTGAATCTCATTGTAAATCAGAAGCAGCACAGATTAGGTAGAGTATAACTATGGGAAAGAGAAGTGTCGCTGCAAGAAAACAGGAAAATGGAAACGAAGAAAAAAAAAAAATTGAAATATTCACCTCGGAGACATTGTCAGAAATAATAAGGTCTACCAATTGTCATGCAGAGAAAAAGTGCAGTACTTTCCTTGGAGAAATAGATAAACTCCAACCTCTTCCAATTGGAAATAGAGAGCATCCTTTGCAGCTTGCTGTTGAGATCACAATATGCATCAAACAACACATGGTTATTGAACAGTCATGGTGCCTCGAGCAGCAATTTCTATCGCATCTCTAACAGGGCTGATCCTCAATATTGCACAAGACTATTTCCTTAAACTGCAGATTTTGGCACTTTGATACGTCTGGCAACCTGTCAAGAGAATCGCATTCAGACATAGAAAACTTTCTCAATTGTGATGCTTGTTCGAGACCATCAAGGTTCTTAATGTTGCATTTGGATATCTTCAACACTTGCAGGAGCCTTAGTTTCCCAAGACCAAGAATTTCCGATGCATTGCAGTCACAGAGCTTTAATTTGGACAGAGTTTCCAGATTAGATAAATCCGCCCTCTGGCTCTTGCAATTCTTGATGAGAAGTTTTGACAAGCTTGAGGGAAGTTTCGGGAGGTCTTGCAGGTTTATGCAGGACAAATTAAGTTTTTTAAGTTGAGTAAGAGCATTAAAATCTTCTGGTAGACTAGCAACATTTGGAAGGCACAACTTTAAGTTCTCTAAGTTGGATAAACTCGATATCCAGCCAAAGCTTTCCATTTGGGACGGCTCAGAGGAGGTTTTGTCCTCCTCATCAGGATCATTAACTAATTGCAGAACTTTTAAATTTTTCAAATATGAAAAGTCCTGAACGTTCCCCATATTTTTGGTTTTCCAGCGCAAACTCACTAAACTAGATGGTAATGTTGGTAGATTTTGAAGTTCATCACAGCCGAGCAAGTGGAGAGTCTGGAGATGAGAAAGCTGACAAATGCTCTGGGGTAGGCTACTAATAAGAGTAAACGATAAATCCAAGATTCTCAAAGATGATAACCCTGAAATGTCACACAGAATTTCCCCATTCATACTCCGGCAGTGAGAAAACGTTATGACTTGCAACTTCCCTAGATTTGCAATATCTTTAGGGAATGAACTTATGGGAGTATAATTCATTTTCAGCACCTCCAATCTATCCAAATTTCTTATAGATTCTGGCAATGCCTTAATTCTGGTGCTTGACAGATCCATTTTCTGTAGTGACTTAAGCATCCCATTGGAGTCCGGAAGTGCAGTCATCTGCCGACAGTCTCTTAAAGACAGCTCTGCAAGTCCCTCCAACAACTTAACAGAATTTGGGAGTCCTAGGATAGTGGACTCATTCAAACAACCAGTAAACTCGGATACTTCAGCCAAATCTTCGCAGCTGGAAGCACTAAGAATTTTAAGTTTCTGCATAGAACCTCTTAAGAAATGAAGGTGACGTATGGAAGTTTTATCAATCAAAAGCTCTTTCAAATTATCCAAGGAATTCATCTCTTCCGGCAGCCGGAGAATCCGAGTGGACTTGATGTTCAAAGACTTCAAATATTTTAAATTACCAATGGATTTGTCAATAACTGATAAATAAGAACATCGTTCCAGAATCAGTCTTTTTAATTTGCTATCAGCTGGGAAGCATGGCGTTTTACGTAATCGACTGCAACCAGTTAGCTCCAAAACTTTCAATTTCTTTGCCTTCTGTGTAACAAAGAGACAGAAAAGGTTCAGTTTCTTTAATCTAGTCTTCAAAGAAGTTGAAAAAAGAAGGCGATACCTGCATTATTTGGGTCCATCCTTCCCAGTCATCTGCCACTGCGCTCCAGGATAAATCAAGAATGACCAAGTTTACTAGACACAAATGAAGAGTCTCGGAGCTCTTATGGCACCCTTCCCAATGAAGCCACCTTAATTCTAAAAGAACCCTAGTAAAATCTCCTCTCATGATAGCTCGATCCAACTTAAGGAACCTTAAGTTCGAAAGCGGGGCAAATTCCTCAGATGTGAAATAGTCAGCAAATCCTTCCTCAAAGGTGAGACTAAGGGCTTCAACTTTTGTAGGACCCTACCAGTTTAAACATAAAGGAAAATGAATATGAATTAAATTTGCCATGGAATCGCCCCTGTTTTCTAAACAACTTCTAGAAATTGAAATTTAAAACGGAACAAGGATTTTACAAAGAAAGTAGTTCTAGCTTTCAGGCTTACCTCCTTCTTCCGTAGTGTGGATAAGGCTTCATTGTGCACCCACAACCTGCTTCGATTGCCAGGGATACGATCTTCATTTAACACAATTTGTCTGCCTAGAGTTTTCAGTAGATCATACATCAACAGCTCATTGTTTTCTCCGATTTTCACCATAGACATGACTTGCAGAGCGTCGATCCCACTAAAAGGATATAGTTTATAGTCTTTCCACATGTAGGAGGCAATTCTCCAATCCTTGCCGATCAGAAAACATGCTATATCCAAGAATATTTGCTTTGCATATTTATCTAAAGCATCGTAACTTATCTTCAACACATGTTCGACTTCCTCAGGAGGAGCTTCTTCCAATTTCTCCAACATTTCTTTCCATATACGCTTTGATTTTTTGAACAAACATGAACCAGTCACCTCAAGTGCTAAAGGAAGTCGCCCAGTAGCCCTTATGATGTCGGTGGAAAGGCCCTCAAAGCCGTTTTCGGGGGAATCCCTTCCAAAAGCGTGCTTAGAAAACAATTGGAGAGCTTTTTCTTCTTCCAACGGTTCAACCTTATAGGTTTCCGCCTCTTCAAACCTTGAAAGGATGTCGCTCTTTCTAGAAGTCACAATAATCCTGCTTCCTGGACCAAACCAACTAAGCTTCTCAACAACCAAATTGAGTTGCTTGACGTTATCCACGCCATCAAGGAGAATGAGGACCTGCTTGTCACGAAATCCTTCAGCAAGAACTGTACTAGCATCATGAGAACATTTGTGTGCTGCAGTTTTTTTTTGGAGGTCTGAGATTAATTTATTTTGCAAATACAAGTTCATATCATCTTGATGTAAATTTGAAAATTCAAGATAACTATAACCTCGAAAGCAACCATAGAGTTGATTGTAAACTACTCTTGCAATAGTAGTCTTGCCAACCCCTCCAATACCATATATTCCAAGGACTCGGACGTCGCTGCTACATATTGTATTTTGGTGTCCGTTGCGATGCATAACACCAAGCTTTCTCATAATCTTTCGCACGTGATGGTCAACTCCGACTAAAAATTCTGTCGTAGGTAGAACTCCCTTCTGCAGGGTTTGCAGAACCAATGGGATGATTTCGTCCATGATCTTCGAATAATGCCTACAGAAATCAAATTATGGAGACATGATGAGAAAGTGAATTAGAACAACAATCGTACAGCAGAGCAAAGCAGAATGCGCAGACTTGAAACAGGAGCAATGCACCATGAGGCAAGAACAAAGGAGGCATCTAAATGCACTTCCAAAGATCCTGCAATCGAATGGTCTAACTTGGTCTGAAAGCCAAACAATTAAGCGGGGTTGCGAAACAATTAAACTTGAAAATGAAGAATAATGTCAAAGATAGCATGATTGGTTTATGATCCCAGTACATCAATTTTGTAAATGGATTTCAAATCAAATTGGATTACCCGTTATATAGTTTCGCTGTTTCAAATCCCCTTAACCTTCCAATCTCTTTAAGAGCCAGCTTCCACTTCTGGATGGTCTCACAATCAATCCCATTCCTCTGGTGTTCAAGAAAGCTCTCCTCAAAAGAATTCCTTTGGTCTTTCACATCTGGGGCCCCGATCTCATAGAAAATGGGAATGATTTTTCGACTCATCTTATTCTTGCAGTCTAATATTTGGACCAACTCCATGAGGCAGCTTTTGCTGGAAGCATAATTCCTGGAGATGATGGGAATCAAAACCTTCGACCGTTTGATCGCATCGGTCAGGGTGGGCTTGATCGGTTCTCCAACACGCAGTTCCTCTTCATCTCGAAAGGTGTCTATCCCAGCATTTGTCAACCTATCATAGAGGATATCTGTAAAACTATGGCGAGTATCCGGTCCTCTAAAACTCAAGAACACATCATAGTTTCCAGCCAAGTCAGAGCTTTGTGACAAGGACGAATTGGGCGATTCCTGTCAAGCGAGTCAATTGAGTTCATCACAACCACTGTGGAATGGCGAATACGTCTATTGTAGTTAGAAAAAGAAGTATTGAAACCTGGGCAGGGGAGACATTGCCTCAATTTATGCAGTGAATATCACATATATCCATGCTCTTCAAATTCTCGCTAAGCTAATATAATAATGAAAGAGTATGATGATGCGATATATCTGATCCTAGTTAAAACGTGTGAAACTTGAATCTCGTATGGGAAGATCGCATGCTTTCGAAGTATTGGCGTGAAGGAGATATGCTGTAAGCCTGTAACTATTGATAATGCAAATTTCCTGGCCAAAAGACTATAGAGAGAGAGAGAGAGGGAGAATCAAGATGCAAAGCGGAAGAATCTAACCGTAGTCCTCTGCCTCTTTCGAGAAGCAGCATCGGGACCGTGCCGAGAGTCATCACATTCCCAAGAACTACTCTGAAACGACGAAAGCATCGCAGTCCTCGATTCCATCTTCTTTCTTCCTCGGCGATCTTCTTCCACTGCTACATGTGTGAGTGGGACGAGCTTCCGAGTGAAACACCCATGCGGTAGGTCGAGGTCCGAGATTCAGGACCCATCAAAAAGGAATCAAAGAGAGCGACGACGACTGGGAAGGGTTGGTGATCCTTGTCCGGAAAACAAAGATGTCAATTTTTTTTTTTTTTTTAAAGATAAAACAATAATTTAAAAACAAAAAGAAATCAAAGAGGGAGAATGGTCGCTGTGAGAGAATGGCAGATGGCAGCAGCAGACAAGGATTGGTGATCGTCGACGACAAAAAATCCAATTTTCTTTCTAAAATATAAAATGATTAGGCAAAAAGGAAATTAAAAAAAGAAATCAAAAGAGAATGGTAGCTGGGGCGGGGAAGGTTCGGCGATCGTCGGAAAAACAAAATAGCCAATTTTTTAAAATAAACAATAATGCCAGAAAGAAATAAAAAAAAAAAAAAAGAAATTAAAGAGAGAGATCGGCATTTTAGTGCATTTTGGTCGATCAATATTAATAGGCCTCGGATGACCCGAAGCAGTCGCTCCATGCTTGCTGTCTCAGCGGAGAACTGAAGCTCAAACAAGGACAAGCGGTTCGCCTCCGACATTTGGCGCTGGTTTCGTCTCGGCGGCGCAAGGTAAGTTTCGCCCGACCACTCTGTTTCCTTGCAATATTTGAGCTTCGTTGGGGTCAATAGTCGCTCAGATCTGGATGAGTGTTGCGACTCACCCACAAAGAATTCTCATTCCCTTTTGCCTCGCCGTGGCCACCGCCCTTTCCGTTGTCTGAGGAGCCGATGATGGCCGCCGGAACTTGGCCGTCGTCGGTTTGGTGGAAGTGGTGGTCGGTCTCGGTGGCTAACCTTAGAGAGAGCAAGAAAGGCCTTTTCTTGTGGGAACTTTGAGCTAGACGATGACGGTCAATATATGTCACCGGCCAAACGAAATTCCTGTTATACTAGGATGTGTTCGTTTCACTGTAAGAGCATTTTGCGGATTAATTTTTCGGACTTTCATGTGTTTAATTCATTGAAAATGGTTAGTCAACGAAAAAATATTTACGGGCAAAAAAACACACTTAAAATTACTAAAAGAATTCCAAGTTTTGAATAGAGGTAATAATTTTCCTAAGCATAACAAATCTCTTACACAAATTCTTTTCTTCATTAAGGTAGTGTTTAATGTGCTTTTCAGCATCTAACCAAATAAATAAAACTAATTATTTTTCTCGAAAATGATTTTCACAGAAAGTGTTTTCTTTTATGATGAAGTTATGCGCAAAAAAGATAAACGAGCAAGATATAGGAATTTTATGTTAAATTCCATAAAATATGATAGAAATAGCATCAAGCACAGAGCGACCCGCTCGGTCTGTCTTTGTACATGTTCTTTTCTGTATGTCTAATTTGGATGTAAAGGTGGATATGCTTTTACTTTCCCCTTTATTAAATATTTTTTTGCAAAATGCCGAGGGAAAAAGAGACTTATATTAGACATCCAGTCATACATTATAGAGAGCAATTATAGATGATGGGATTAATTGGTGTGGCGACTGGCAACACTCGTCACTTAGTCTTCTATTTCTGCAGCTCTGCTATTTATAGTGTTTCCTTGACTCTTGCCGGGAGATCATTGCCCATCATAGAAACGCGAACTTACCCTGTTGGGCACCGAAGATATCACAATCAAGATGAAGGCAAAAGATGATTGTGCAACTGACCATTTAGTCGGGATAGATGATCAAGTGGAAGCGGTAATGGACTTGTTGAACTATGACTTTGGTTGTGCACGGTGTCTTGGAATTCATGGCCCAGGTGGTGTTGGAAAGACAACCCTTGCCAAGGTTCTCTTTGACAAGCTCATCTCTAACTTTGATCAGTATTGTTTCCTTCAAGATGTCGGTGGATCATCACGCCGTGATGGCCTACTATTTCTACAAAAGAAACTGCTATCCAACATCCTCGATGAAACTATGCCTATGATTAACATCCCCGTTATTGATGCTGGAATGTCGATGGATGACATCAATGACACTGACAATGGAATGAAGGCTATCCGAGAAAAACTCCATGGTAAAAAGATTTTGATTGTTCTAGATGATGTGGACCATAGGGAACAACTTGAGAAACTAATTGGCAAGATTAGTTGGTTTGGTATAAGAAGTAGAATCGTAATTACAGCAAGAAACAAAAGTATCCTAGAGAGTGTAGAGAATATTATACTTTGTGAACTGAAAGAATTGAATTCTGATCAAGCTTTTCAACTTTATAAAAATCACGCATTCAAAAGAGAATCTCCTGGAGATGATTATTATGACAGGCTTTCAAGGGATATTGTTTCTACTATTGGAGGACTCCCTTTGATTGTTAAGGTCATAGGTTCACTTCTTCATGGGAAGCACGAAACTATATGGAAAGACACACTAGAAAAGTTAAGGAGCATTGCTCATGAAGAGGTCCACCGGAAGTTGAAAATTAGCTATGATGCCTTAAACTTCAAGCAAAAGCAGATTTTTCTTGATATTGCATGTCTGTCCTTTCGTGAGGAGGAGATTAATGCATCTTACATGTGGGAAGATTGCGACTTTTTTTCACAAAGAGAAATTGAAGTCCTCAGTTCTTTATCATTGATGCATATTAAAGAGAATGGCAGGTTATGGATGCATGACATGCTCAAAGATCCAGGGTGCCAAATTGTCCATGAGGAAAACCTAGATCCCGGAAAGCGTAGCAGATTCTGGATTCCTGAAGAAGCTGTGGACATGGTGAAAACAAGAGAGGTAAGACATTAAGAGCACAAATTCTGTCTTTCTTTGCATAGAATCAGGAATTTGAGATGAAGTTTGTACATATGTGAAGAAGAGAAATTGAAAGCTCTTTCTAAATATGTATGTATTTGGCAGAATAAAGGAAATATTGAAGCACTCAGTCTAGCTGCAGATCCTACTCTGCTCATCTTTACTGACGAAGATTTTGCAAGGCTGCCAAATTTAAGATTCCTTGAATTAGATGGGGGAAGCTTTATCGGGGACTTTAGTAACCTCTTTTCAAAGTTACGATGGTTGTCTTGGTGTCATTATCCTCCAGATTTAATGGCAACTAATCTATTTCCACAAAACTTAATTGTCCTCCAACTCTCCAATTTTAACGAAGGCCTTGATTGGCAGGGGTGGAGCCAAATTAAGGTACGTATGTTGTCATTCACATTTCTTAAAGCTATATTGTCTGATGGCACTAGGTAATGCTTTATTCTTTTTGCAGACGCTACACAACTTGAAAGTTCTAGAGCTGACAAGTCTAAATATTTCCGAGATCGACTTGTCCGGGTGCTTTACTCTGGAAAGATTGATCATTAAAGGATGTCCTGAATTGTCTCAAATTAATTGCTCCATTGGGGAACTAAGACAGTTGGCCTACTTGTATATTGAGGGTCCCAACCAACTAACAGGTCTCCCTGAAGAAATTGGCCTGCTAGTGAAGCTAGAGCACTTATCTTTGAGGAACTGCTCCACGGTCAGGCAACTCCCAGACTCGATTGAAAAACTAATAGCATTGATTAAGTTGGATCTATCGTACACATCAATTGAAGAATTACCTTATTATGTTGGTTATCTTGTGAATCTCAAGTCTTTGTCTCTTGTAGGATGCAAAGAGATAATGCAACTTCCGTATTCGACTGGAGACCTTGAGTCCCTAATTGAATTGGATCTGTCGTTCTCATTCATCGGAGACTTGCCTCCTACTATTGGAAATCTAAAGACTTTAACCGTGATAAAGATGGAACATTGCAGGCTAACAATGTTTCCTTCAGCCATTGGGTTGGCTTTGAAGCTTGAAGTGATACGTGCTAGAGGATGTTTCATTACAATGGGCCAAGTTTCAAGTGAAATTGGGAAGTTGTCGTTTTTGAGAATCCTAGATCTATCAGACACCCACATTCGTCGAGTGCCAGAAACAATTGCTGCGCTCCCTCACCTAGAAGAACTGATCCTCGAGGAGTGTGATGAGCTGCAAGTGTTGCCGTCTCTTCCCACAAGTTTAACTCATCTACTTGTTAGTTCTCACTCCTTGCAATTTATTCCAGATTTCTCAAACCTGACTAATTTAGTTAAACTTCTCTTATCACAAGGCAAGCAATCATCTTCATCAAGCCAAACCAAAGCCTACAACTTAGAGTGGATTGGGAAGTTATCCAAGTTGGAAATTTTGGAACTGTGCCTTCCGAACATTATCATGTCACCAACTGTTTTGGGTTCCCTTTCTCGTTTGAGGAAACTTTACACATCTGGCCACCTATGCCCAGAATTTCGCATGCAGCCCACTAGATCAGCAATGCAAGGAAATCTCAACCCAATAACAACTTTCTCAGGTTTATCCAACTTGAGAAATGTAATTGTTTTGAAGCTCTATTGCTCTCTTGAAAATGCAATCCAACTCGGCAGGCTAGAACAGTTGAGACATTTAACTGTCGGCGGCTTTCAACTCCTTGAAACAATAGTATTCTCCCTGCCAGGCCCGAAGAATCTAAAAGAATTGGAATTAGAGGACTGCCCAAAATTGAGAGAGATTCGTGGTCTTGGGGAATTGGAAACATTGGAGACCCTGAAGGTCCACTCATGTCCGTCAATTGGGAGGTTAAGTGATCTCTCGAGATTGCAAAAGTCGATACCAGATGAATGCCAAGTCGTGATTACAAATTGTCCGAAACTAGGTGACACTTCTGGGGGTCGCATGTTTTACAAGGAGTATTTATCTAGGCACAGGCGTTCAAATATGCGCAGGCGTTCAGACATCATTAGGTCCAAATTTAAGGGCGAGGTACTTCTCCTTTTTATTTTTCTTCATAATAATGAAACGAGCTTAATTCAGGGATGGATCTAGAATGTAACATTTGGGGGGTAGATGATTTTCTTTTATTTGACTCCTGCAGCCAAAGCGATAGCGGCTGACGCCACATGTCAATTGCAATGCAATCAACTGTAGAAATGTGAAATAAAAAAAGACACTCGAATGCAGTAGAATAACTTTTTGGACTTATTAATTTGTATAACAAAACAATATTGATTTGTCATTCGAATAGTTATATATGCAAAATCTTGAATTATGTGCGCAAAAAAAATTACGAACACACATATATATACATTGTTCTGCTCGGAAAATTGCTCATTTGCACATATTGAGTAAATTAATTACACCTCGAGATATTGATGATCATGGAAGTCTTTTATATAAGAGTGACATATGGATATCGTGTCAAAATATTTGATCTCATCCGCATAAACTAGAAAATTAGTTGCGGCTAACTTAATTCCTTTAAAATTAGGAAAAGGAAATTAATAAGCCAATATCATGTCTAAACAAATATGAAATATTCTTTAAATAGAAAAACTTGTCGAGACATGCTACGCATGTGTATGTAATCATCAGTGAGTTACATTTGGAGAGAGAAGAAACATGTTTTTAAGGATTTAAGTGATTGTTTAATAGAGTGGATATGCTGTAATGAGTTATTAAGAATGTGTGACTTGGGTGATTATTTAATGAAGAAAAAGTTGTGGTTAGTTTTAATTTTTCTAGGAAGGGTAGTTTTGAAAAGCAAAAAGTGAGATTAATAGTGGTTTTAGATAAATATCACATGCATATAAATTTTTTGGTAGATTTAATTTAGTGTATTAATATTTTGTATGGCAAACCATTTGAAATCTCAGAATACATACTTTGACTCTCAACTGCATCAATTTAGATAATGATCAAAGGATGAAATGGGCGTTGGGTATCTTGAAGATAAGGAACTTATAAAGAAGGAAAAGGCTGATTGGTGTTTGCAGAGTTTTTGGAGTAAATTTTAGATTTGCTCCTGATTTATAGATGGTTGAAGTGATCTTGCTACAGACTCGTGGTTTTCAATTTCAATTTCCCAGTTGCCATCTATATTTGCGGACTAAGAAGCATCTTCAACACCTTTAACATTGCGAAGCGAAATCCAAGGAATTAAGATCATTTGACATTTTAGCAAGAGGTCTTGAAATAGGTTTTATATATATTTTTCTCCTTTTCATTTCATTTGCGTAGAGTGCTCAATCTATTTTCCTTTTCTTTGCTTAATATTTTGAGAGATGTGGAATTAGAGAACTTTATAGTTGCCTTTGGTGTTATTTAGATGTGGGCTTTTGGAATTTGGAGTTAAACAGAGGATAAAAGTAATGAGGATAAGAATTGAAAAAAAAAAAAAAAAAAAGCTAATAATTATTTTTAGAAAAGAATTAGGACTGTCGTGCTTCGCCGACGAGGGCTGATGATCCTCATGCGGGTGTCGGAGAGGGCCGGCAACCCTGGTTGGGGCGTCTGCGAGCGACGCGCAGGCGAGAGCTTGCATGTCCTCGTATCCACCACGCGGCAAACAGAATCATACTGGCCAACGATCAAGCAAGCATCATCCCTAGCCATCAGCTTTTTTGAGGGCCAACAGAACAAGCGATGACACCCACCAGTACTCGATTTTGGCAAAAAAATCCACTTTTGTCTCCAAAACCAGATTTACTTCTTTTCTTAACCTGTGATAAGTCTTGTGAAAGTCATGATAACGCGGATCAAAGTTTAGAGTGATTTAGTGTGAGGAAAACCGTCTATGTTGATTTATGCTGGGTGCCTACTGCTTGCATTTGGGTGTTCAGACAAAGGATTATTATCTTATGATATTTGGGGATTTTGTATGTTTTCTTCTTTAAGATGTTTAATTACCTTAGATATACCAATTTCTAACCTCCTTCTTCTTAGCAAGACGTTGCTGATGTGGACCTTTTTGATGTGGACGATGATATGCCGGAGGTTGTGGACAAGATATTGAAGAAAGATGGCAGCTTCATACTTAAAGAGGAGGTAAGAAACGACACCAATCTAAATCTCAGCTGCAATCCTTTCTCTATTCAAAATTCCTACTGATTTGGAAAAGCTGAAATTGAACCTAACAGTACTTACTGCTCCAGGTAACGAGATTGCTGAAACTAAAAATTGTGATTGAAGGGATTGATAATGAAACTGTCATAGTGGTTTTCAATCTAAAGAAGGGTTTTGTGTACATTTCATTCCCTCCTCTCCCCTACTTTGTTCAATTCTGAGGTACCTACTGATTGAGAGAAATAAAACAGTAACCAAAAAAGAAAAAAGAAAAATCATATCAACATCTTCCTTTAACCAAATAAGACGGAGTTTAATTTCACGAGTTTTAGGACTTGATTGTACTTTTTGAAAATTTTAAAACTTAATTTTATTTTTATGACGAGTTTTAGGACTCTTAATATACTTATGCCTTTCTCCTTTTGTTGCTTTTCCCATGGAATTCAATTCATTTGGCGCCAAATTATCATCACTTGTCATTTTCTGTCACTAAAACACTGCAACATCATTAGTTAATATGATAGTTTAGTTAGAGTGGTTGACCGAATAATTTGATTGTACGAATTTAAGAACGTTGGAGGACTTAATCGTATAAAGTAAAACTTAGAGGAGCCAATTGCATAAATCCAGAAAGTTAAGAGGATTTGATCAGACAAAATAAATTTAAAGGACCAAATCGCATAAACATTGAAACTGAAAGGATAAAATCCATACTTAACCCATATCAAAAAAGGACAATAAATTTAAATGAGGTGAAATGAAACACGTAAAATTATTCATTAAGAATTTTATATCTATCTCAAATTTCAAGTGCAGTCTCAATTAAATAGGGCTTTTAGGGAAAAAAAATTGAATTTTAAAGTAGTTCAAAATTACAGTTATATGATTTCATCCATATAACATTTTAAATTACTTAAAGAGTCATGACTTGAAATTCAGAGCTGATATCACAATTAATTTTTAAAATCATTGAATAATCCAATTCAAAACTGCAGTGAAAAGTCTTCTTTATATCATCACATGCTCAAATTAAGCTCACATTTCTACGCTTCATACACGCATATACTTCAAAAGATTTGCTTGTCGGTGTATAGATAAGAAATTTCAAAGCGGGTTAACCAGTTTACTAAAAATAAAAATAAAAATGAAAGGTAAAAGATCATCACTCCTGAACCTTGGATGAGGATGACGGGTGACTTCGTATAGTAGACAATTTATGCAAACACATGAAGGATAGAAAAGATCAACAAGTATAGATACTTCTTCGCATCTTACAGCTTATAACCGAGCAATCATTATGTTTCTGGTAGGTGATGGCTGAAAGGAAAAAGAAACCACGAGTTGCCAGTATCAAAAACGGTGATGGAGCAGATGATGAAGTAAACCACATCTTGAGCTTGATGAATATTAATGATAAGGATGAGCGGATCGTTGTCGTCATCCATGGAGAAGGTGGGATTGGCAAGACAACTCTTGCAAAACTCGTATACAACCAAGTCTCCTGTGATTTTGACGGCTGTAGTTTCCTTGCCGATATCAAAGAAGCAACTCAAGTAGTAGGAGGGCTTCAGCTTTTGCAAACTAAGTTGATTTCCGATATTCTAAATCAGGATCTTGAGGATGTTGATTTTGTCGACAGGGGAATCGAGTTTTTTAGGGACTTATTTTGCAGCAAGAGAGTTTTGATTATCCTTGATGACGTGGAAAATGCGTTTTCTGTCCGTAAACTCTTCGGAGATTGCTTTGATTGCTTTGCTTCTGGAAGCAGGATCCTTGTTACCACCAGAAGCAGTGTTGTCCTGGAAGGATCTCCTCAGAGCCGGACTTATGTTGTTAGTCGGTTGGGTGATGATCAGGCTCGTCAATTCTTTAGGCAGCATGCATCTATACCATCGTTACTCAAAATGTCGAGCAATCCTCTTATTGCTGTGGCAGGACTGCCGTTGTTTATTGAAGTTATGGTTGCATTCTTCAATGTTAAAACGGAGGAGGAATTTAATGGCTTACTAGTGAAGTGGTGGTCACCATTCAGGTTTTGGGATTTTCAGAGAATTTTGAAGGAAGGATATCAAAATTTAAATTATGGGCAGAAACAGATATTTCTAGATATCGCCTGCTTTACTACTGGTATAGATAGTCGAATTGCTTTGTACCTTTGGCCTGACTCGTCTTTTCTGCCTGCTAGTGAAGTTTTGACTCCCCTAGCCAAAATTGGAGAAAACAATCAGATATGGATGCATGGCATCTTGAGGCGACTCGGCAGAGAAATCGTTCGAGAAGAGAATCTTACAGATCCAGGAAGGCGGAGTAGATTATTTAATCATGAAATAGCTCTTGACACGATAAAGCGGAAAAAGGTGAACGTTTGGTGGGCTTTTCTATTTTTTCTTTAATTTATTCATCGTGAAGCATAAGAAATAGTTTTGTTGTCTTCACCATTCGCCAGATACTGTGAAGATCCGACCATTTGTGCAATTGACGTTGCTGTCATTTTCCTTTAGCAATGTTTCCTGACTAGTTAAGTGACAAGAAGAGAGACCATCCTCACTACTTCTATTCGTTTTTCTCGTCCATCTCAGGGGACAGAAAAGGTTGAGGCACTCTGCCTTAACTTTCAGAGGCACGCTACAGAGAAAATGACAGCAGAAGACTTTAAGAGCATGCCAAACCTACGGTTTCTTCAATTGGATCATGCAGACATTGCCGGAGATTTCACTAACGTTTTTCCAAATTTAAGGTGGCTCCGTTGGCATGGGTGCCCTCGACATCTGCAAGTAACTAATTTTCACTTGGGAAATTTAACCATTCTTGACTTGTCGCGGAGCAAAGTCACGAGAGACTGGGATGGCTGGGATCAAATAGAGGTAGTTTGCGATTCGTTCGCCTGGTCTAACGTAACTATTTGTGAAGTGAACTCACGCAAATATTTGTCATATTTTGCAGATGAAGAACTTGAGAGTTCTAGATCTTACTGGTTGTGCAGACTTATTGGTCACTCCTAAGTTCTCCGGTTGCCAAAATCTGGCTATATTGATTTTGGAACGATGTTCACAATTGGTCAAGATAGATCGTTCGATTGGCGATTTGAAGTGCTTGGTTTCCCTGAATTTGAAGTTCTGCACAGTGCTCAGCATATTGCCAGTAGAAGTGGGTCGCCTGACAGCTCTACAAGAGCTTCTCATGGACGGGACTTCGGTACAAGAAATTCCCGTCTCCATTGGTCTTTTAAAGCAGCTTGAAACTCTGAGTGTCTCAAACTGCTCCTCATTGAGTCAGCTACCAAGAACGATATGTCACCTAACCAATATCTCTCTTCTTTCACTGGATAGAACCGGAATCGCGGCACTTCCCGTTTCCATTGGAGAACTGGTCAGACTTAAACACTTGTCATTAAGGGATTGCTGTCAAATAAGCAAACTTCCAAACTCCATTGGCAACATAGGGAGATCCTTAGTAGAGTTAGATGTGTCGGGGACAGGCGTTGTCAAGTTTCCACATTCGCTAAAAAATCTGCAGAATTTGAAGGTGCTGAGAATGGATTGTGGTTTCTTCAAAGAGTTCCCTCCTGATATCGGGGAGCTGACCAGCCTCGAAGAAATTCATGCCTGCTGGTGTCGGAGTCTCGAGGGGGGCGTTCCAAGCGAGATTGGAAAACTGCATAATCTGAGAATCTTGAGGCTGCGACATTCGACTATTTCCAGCATACCGGCAGAGATCCACCAACTTTCCAATCTTCGAACCCTTGATTTACTTCACTGCGACATGATCAAAGAGTTGCCAGAGCTCCCCTCTAGCATAACGGTTTTGTATGTAGACGATGAACTGAAGTCGTCGCATCTGCCATTGCTAGGAAAGCTATGCCACTGTGATGAAGACTAGGCTCCAGAGACCCTGGCAAAATGATGGCCTTTCCATTTACCTCATGTTCTCACTCCAGATTTGAACATGGATACCACGAGCAAGATGTGTTTTTCTGAAGTTTGCAAAGTCGTTTCATCTGAAAACACGGTAACTTTATATGTGCGTTCATGTGTATGTACCCATGCCTATCGATATATTTCGTTAACGACCGAGGCGAAAATTCCTAATGCAGCATCACTTCGGACCCATCTTGCAGGCAATCAGGAGCTTTGGGGGTCTACTAACTTGGGCGGTACCCAGATCAGCATATAGACTTTTATGATAGTCTCCGAAGATTGGTGTTGCTAGCAAATACCTCGTCATCTCGTAATAGAAATAAGACATGTATATATACATCTATATTTTTTATTTTTTATTTTTGGTTGTGGCCTAGAGAGTCCCTTTTCAAAAGGGAAAATTATACTAGTAATTCATAAAGTTTGGCCGAATATCCAATATTTGCTTTAAACTTTTAATTTGTTTAATGTGATCCTTGATCTATTTCTAAATGTTCAATCTAGTCATTGAACTTTCAATTTGTTTAATCTATTCTATCAACTTTCCATAACAAAGTCAAATCATCCCTTCTGTTCAAAAATTTCATAATTACACTATTAACCAGATTTTAGAATATTTTCTCATTTCAATCCATTTATCAAATCAACAAAACTATTACTTTTTAACTTCATTCAATGAGAAGTACAGAGATTTAAATATTACCTTCAACGGATTCGATCTGAAATGAGCGAATGTAATTGGGAGAAAGTAGAACGTGGACCTGATAAGAGCGTTGCCTGCGTTGCAATGGAGGTAGCAATGGGGACTGCTTGCGCACACAAGTATAATGACTTCCCAAATTCCTTCCCACGCAAGAAAGTGTACGTTTTGGCATTGGTTTTTTTTTTTTTTTTTTTTTTTTGGACCGGAGGAACCGCCTCACAGCAAGCGCTCGGCGTAAACCCCTAGGGAGCACTGGTGCGAGAACCCACCTCCCACGGTACTCCGCTTAAATCGTGCTAATGCACACGCGGTGACTGGAAATTGTGTTTTACCCAAAACAGTGAAAAACCTTTCATCGACGGTTGATCTTTGATTTTTATTGTTGAAATGGGGTTCCATGGTGATTCTAGATAGGAGTTTTGATTGGTTTCACAAGGAAATATGAATAGTAATTCTACAAGTGAAGTACTGAAAAATAAATAGGACCTTGCATTAATAATAAAAATACATTGAATGTGTGTTCTTGATGATCGGAGATCCTCTACAATGATAGCATATTGCCACTTATATAGTCCAATTAAAACCATTTAACCACGGTTACTACTACTAAGGCAATAACACATTTAATTATGAGATTCTAGGCTCCCCATGCGCGGGCCATTTCCATCCACAAGCGGTTACAACTCCAAAGGCTATCATAATACTCAACCGTCACTCGATATCTTTGTCTTCAATCTTTATCTCGATCCTTGTGTTCTCTTCTCTATCCAATACTCGGCCTAATTTCGATGGCCTCCTTGTCTTGCTCTTCAACCATCATACTTTGCCGATCTCCTCTTAATTACTTGTCGATGTCGATATTACTTTGTTGTCAAGTGCTATATCACATATGCCAATATCCATGCTACATAATTGTCAATTGTCCAATGGCTCGATCATTGATCAATTCTCGCTCAATCGACTAACCCCAATTGCACGTCGATTACAATGGGTTATTTCTTCGACCTTCAAAGCAATCGAGTTAAAGTTCTCGTGTCTCTTCAAGAATAAATATTAGCTTTTAGATGCAACAGCAATACTCAGAGCGATTAACTTCTTTGAGCCTTGATTAAACCAATGAAGGACAAATGATGAAGTAGGTTGTCCTAGCCAACAGTCAAGACTAGACAAAGCAGATCATCCATGTAAAACTAATTTACAACCGTTTCTATACATTTTATCAGTAGTGTGAAAATAAGAGAAAGGATTGGATGGAAAACCCATGTGTCATTGAGACTGCACACATGTATTTATACTATATTGAAGTATTACAAAACAGGAAAACCCACAATTAAAGGATATTACACAATCAACATGCACATTTATATTCCTAACACTCCCCTCAAACTGGAGCATAAATATCATGAATGGCAAGCTCGTTATATATACACCTGATTTAGGGACCACTTAGAGCTTTAGTGAATATGTCAGCTACTGATCATTAGTTCTAACAAATGCAGACTTGATCTCCCGGGACTATGGCTTTTCTAGAACAAAATGACCGTCGACTTATATATATGTTTCATCCTCTCATGAAGAACAGGCTACAAAGCAACATGTGTCGCTGCTTGACCATCACAAAACAACGCCATCAGTGACTCACGAGGACCAATCAAATTCAAAGCTGGCCTCCATGTCCTCTGTCTCTGTCTCGGTTTTGACAGTTTGTGCAGGCTGCTTTTAGCTGGATCCACTTGCCCTCAGCTGCAACAAACCATGCAGCAAACTTGGGGAGGAACGTTAGAATCCATCAAAACTTGGGGTCGGCGTATACAACCGCTTGGATCGAGAAACGCTAGACCAGCCGATCTTGGGCAGTTTTAGAATGCACTTTTGGTTCCTCATTCTAGGGTCGGAATCGAATTGCCTGGAGCAATTTATATATTTTTATTTTTTAAATAATTAAAATCTAAATCTAAATCCTAATCTCCTCTTATGCCCCAGCTTATTTCATCATTTGAAATGAATCTTTGTTTATTTTATATTGTTGCACCGATTCATAGAACTTGACCCTTTTGTCTCTTGTTCCTTTCTTTACTTTAGTTTCTTTTTTAATTCACCAATTTTACTTTCCTTGCTTACTCGCTTTGAGTCTGTCATTAATGGAAAAGAATCCATTAAATCTTCCTCCTTTATTCGAGCTAGGCCTTACAATCATGGTCCCATCATCTTTGTCTTCCTTGCAAATCTTGGATGAAATCTCAGTTTTGAATTGCGACATGGATTAACAATTCAATTAATCCAAAATTTCCGGTTAAGATATATGAATCCACTGGTTATGTTGGACTAGCCAAGAACTGAACGAGATCGATCCTAAGGCCAGATGGTCTGGTTCCCAATTCCTAGGTTGGACCAAATTTAATTGGGATACGAACACCCCTAATCAAAACTATACCTTTCAAAATGGATTATAGGCCGATTTCTTAACCTACATTTGATGGGTCGAGTTGTTATGAAAATTAATTATATTTGATAAACAAGTTTAAAATGGTAAAACTCAAGATATGGGTATTGAATGAGTTGATAACTTACTTAAACCCAACCCACCTATATAATTCTCTCTTCACTCTCTCTCCCTTACTCAATCTCGCTCTCGCTCACTTTGCGCTCTTACTTTGGTTTAGTTATGATTTTTCTTATTAGTTTAGATATATAAGTGTTTTAGCAATATGAGATAGGTATAAGTTACTACAAAATAGGTCAAAGTGGGTTAACACATTTCAATTTGAGTCGGATCATTTTCAACCCGATCATCCCATTTGATGAGTCTAACTAGAACTTTAGATATTTCTATGCCATGAATTTAGGTCAGGTCCCCTTGCAGTATATCAATTTCCGGTCGAAAATAATTCTCAAATTTAATCGAATGGTTACTTATGTACCTTTATTTTTATAAATACCTTTTCACTATACATCGAGGCAAACCTTGCATTTAAGAGGCCAGATTGCCCCTCCCTGCAAAATCATCTTAGCTTCTTACTTTGGGTTCAAGTGGTTTGGCTTTTAGTTAGTAATTGAACAGATTGAGTGGGCATAAGAATTTATGACTGATAACTTTTTGAAAAATTATCGTTTCGTAAATAAGAACGTTTGTGAAGATGAAAGCTTGTTCCCGAGAACTATAGTTGAGTTTCTCATTGGTATTTTCACAAAAATTCCGTTTATTTCGCGAAATATGAATGATTTTGAAAATGTTTCCTAAAAATTTGGCCACATAAATTATCGTCGATGATGGAAATTATTCTCGTTAACTAATTATTTCAACAAATACAAGTGATTGTTGTTAGGAAAATATTTTCTAAATTATTAGCCATTGGTTAAAAAGTGAAGATGCTTTTGGTATTTTTCGTATCTCCCCCCCAACTAAACCAAATACGGCAACTAGTGGGGCTCCCCCAAGTGATTATATTAAAAAGGTGGGGAGGGAAATCACCAAAAATCCCAAAGTTTGCTCAAAATGACAAATTTACCTCAAACTTTTTTTTTTGGTGATATGAAAAACTCCAAATTTTGCTAATCGTAACACATTTACCTCACCAATGACATTTTCATCTTGTTTTTTCTGTTTTTTCTTTTTTTCTTCTTCTCTCTTCCCTCCGCCATGGCCGATGGAGGGAAGCCGAACTCAGGCGAGGGCAGCCCTCGCCAACATCAGGCAAGGGCTGCCCTTGCCTAGGTGTTGCCCTCGCCAGCCTAGGCGAGGGTAGTCATCCCCAGATCTGATAAGGGCGGCTAGCAAGGGCGACCCTCGCCGCAATTAGGCCAAGGCGACCCTCGCTAGCGTTGAGCAAGGGCTGTCCTCACCAAATCCGGCCTAGGCAAAGGTCGCCCTTGTTGGATCTGGCGAGGGCTGTCCTCGCTTGGGCTGGCAAGGGCAACACCCAAGTGAGCGCAACCCTTGCCAGACACGGCCGAGGGCCACCCTCGCCTGAGTCCGGCTTCCCTCCGCCATGGCCGGCAGTGGGAAGAGAAGAAGAAGAAAAAAAAAAAAAGAAGAAAAGAAAAAGAAAAATATTTTAAAAAGTAAAAGACGAAAATAACCTATAATTTAGGGTAAATGTGTCACACGGATATAAGTTTAGGGTTTTTTGTATCACGAAATTTTTTTTTATGGTAAATGTGTCATGATTAGCAAAATTTGGGGTTTTTTCATGTTACAAAAAAATAATTTAGAGTAAATTTGTCATTTTAGGCAAAGATTAGGATTTTTCATATCACAAAAAAAAAAAAAAAAAAAAAAAAAAAAAAAAAAAAAAAACTTTTGGAGTAAATTTTTTCACTTTGGGCAAAGTTTGGAATTTTTGACGGCTTTTTCTCAAAAAAAAAGAAAAAGAAGAAGAAACTATTCCTCAAAATAATGTGTCATTACTGGTTGTGGACATTATTCTGGTTTCAATAGAGTTGGTGGAGGGCTATCGGTGTCCGGTCGTCCATGGTCGATGTTGTTTTCAGTAATAACTTATCATAGTCCGTAAGATTTTATTTTAAATTCATTTATTTTCACGATTAACCCAAGTTTCAACATCCTTGACAATCTAACGTCGCTCCTCGCCATTAGAGCAAAGATTTTGTTAACGGGTGTTTCATAGATAATAGTTAACTAATTGATAAAGGAAATTTCATTATTTTTAATACACTGATTTTCTGATATTATGCATAATCAATACTTTGAGAATTGAACTATCTAAATAAAATGCTTAAGACACTCATTAATAGTAAAAATAGAGAAACGTTCCTAGTTAAATGATCTATCATAATTAGGGGTGTTAGAATCGAATCAAAACCAAAACCAAAACAAAACAGAATCGAACCAAAGTTTGTGCATTTTCGGTTCGGTTTAGTTTTCGGGTCAAATAATTGAAAAGTAACCATTTTTTTTTTTTTTTTTTGGTTTGGTTTGGTTAACCAAAACTGAACCTAACCGAACCGAAATTCTCAATAAAACGTTCGGAAATCGTACTCGATGGTCTCTGCTTTGCAGCAAGAGACAGGAGAACAAATGACAATGGACTAACCAAGAGGGCTAATTACAGGTCGAGAGATGCAGAATATAATGTACAGTAGTATTATTCAACATGGAGAAAGCAAAATCTACACTTCACATAAGTCCTGGATGAACAGGATGATAGGCCTTCCTTCCATCAACTGAAGAGACCTTGTTACACAGCATCAAGAAGAAGAAAAATCTAACAGAAGTTTGGAATAAGAACAGGCAGAAATCACAAGGGAAGGCGCAGGGTGCGGCGCGCTTGCTTTTCAAGGTTGAGAAAACGGCACTTCGCCCTTCGTTTTCTGTCTAACCATCGAACCCACGTAATGCGATGCTGTTGATCCCTCAGTTTATCTTCACCAGTGCCCTTGATCTTCAACTCGCATGTCGTCCTGAAGAAGTTCAAAACCGAACTCCCTACCCAATCCAATCCTGGAGTAATCTGAAGAAATGTTGATTCCGAATCATCAATTCAATATTTACTAGGAATATGAGCTACCACCTATTTAATGTTTCAGCAGGCAGATATGTTGAAGTAACACAATCTCTTGATTGAGTTACCATCGATCAAATTACCGACTAATCGATAGGACACTAATAGCAAGAAATGGCTCATTCAATCATGGTTAATTGGTTTGACATTTAACTAGTAGCATGATGGCATATGAAGAATTTCATATTCGCACGAAAATTACTTACGTATTTATGTATCACAAGCATGTTTTTGCCTTTACTTTCATGGAAGCCTTCATTGGAGCATGATACTATATTATGCAATGGGGAGTAAGCGTAAAAATGTACAAACAGAGATGTACTCAAGTGTCAACTTAGCACTACAACATGTTGTGTTACTTACAAACTAAACAGTCTTTCAATAACTTATTAGTTTTCCATGTTTCCTTTTACAGGTTTTACTTTACACATGGTCGACGTGTCTGATTCTATTATGCAAATCTAATTTCTCCAAAAAATCCCTAATAACGAACAATTCTGGAGACCTGGTACTTTCAATGCCCCAAAACAACAAACTTAGACAATTTGGATATGCCTGCTTACTCACATGAAGCATTGCAATATTACATCTTATTACATCTAAAAGATAAGATACAAATTTTAAACTTCATTAGAACACAGGTGTAGATTGCATGAAATAAGAAAAGTTTGATTCAGGCAATTGATTTTCTCAAGATTTCTCCATGTCCAATCCGGCGTGACTGTAACACAGTCCTGAAATTTGGAGCATCAGGTTTCTCCCAGAATTTCGGAGCCACATGCTTATAAAAGTACCAGCGTGTAAATTCTTATGCCACGAAAATTTACCAAGTCCAGCTTGGTGAATCCATCAACTTGTAGATCAAAGTTTTTCGCAAATAGTTTTTGCTCTCAACAGAAAAAGAACTGCTAGAGTTGGTTCATGCTGATTGTTTATAGATCAATCAGGAATCATCCAGTGCATTAAACTGGGTAGTTCAATATTGACCACATTTTCACAGTCCATGTGACAATTATTGCTTGAATCTCATTTTTACCCTAGAGAAGAGGCACGGATTAAGTAGAATATGACAATGGGAAAGAGAAATGTCGCTGCAGAAAACAGGTAAAAAGAAATGAAGAAAAACAACTAAGTTGAAATATTCACCTTGGAGACACTGTCGGAATAATAAGGTCTACCAATTGTAGATGCAGAGAAAAAGTGCAGTACTTACCTTGGAGAAAGAAATAAAGTCCAACCTCTTTCAATCTGTAATACAGAGCATCCTTGGAGCTTGCCGTTAAGATCACAACATGTATCAACCATCACGTTGATATTGGTACGGACAATCACAGCGCCTCGAGCAGCAACTTCCACAGTGCCTCTCACGGGGTTGATCCTGAATGTTGCAAAATTCTATTTCCTCAATTTCCAGACTTGTGCACTTTGATAGGTCCGGCAACCTATTAAGAGAATGGCAATCAAACATGAAAAACCACCTCAATAGTGATGCTTTTTCAAGACCATCAAGGTTCTTAATATTGCAGCCAGATATCTTCAACACTTGCAGGAACTGGAGGTTCCCAAGACCAAGAATTTCCGATGCATTGCAGTCACAGAGCTCCAATTCGGACAGAGTTTTCAGATTAGAGAAATCCACCCTCTGGCTCTTGCAATTCTTGATAAGTAGTTTTGACAAGCTTGAGGGAAGTTCTGGGAGCTCTTGCAGGTTCATGCAGGACAAATCAAGTTTTTTAAGTTGAGTAAGATATTTAAAATTTTCTGGTAGACTAGTAACATTTGGAAGGGACAGGTTTAGGGTCTCCAAGTTAGATAAACTTGATATCCAGCCAAAGCTTTCCGTTTGGGACAGCTCAGAGGACGGTATGTCCCCCTCATCAGGAACATTAACTAATTCCAGAACTTTCAAATCTCTCAAATATGAAAAATTCTGAACTACCCTCATGTTGTTGGTTCCCCAGCGCAAACTCACTAAACTAGATGGTAATTTTGGTAGAGTCTGAAGTTTGTCACAGCTAAGCAAGTGGAGAGTGTGGAGATGAGAAAGCTGACAAATGCTCTCGGGTAGGCTACTGATCTGGGTAACCGATAACTCCAAGATTCTCAAAGATGATAAACCTGAAATGTCACACAGAATTTCTCCTTCCATTCTCCAGCAGTCAGTAAACGTTATGACTTGCAACTTCTGTAGATTTGCAATATCTTTAGGGAATGTAGTTATCGGAGTATGATTCATTCTCAGCACCTCCAATCTATCCAAATTTTTTATGGATTCTGGCAATACCCTAATTCTGGTGTTTGACAGGTCCAGTTTCTTTAGTGACTTAAGCATCCCAATGGAGTTCGGAAGTACAGTTATCCACCGACAATCTCTTAAAGAAAGCTCTGCAAGTCCCTCCAACGATGTAACAGAATTTGGGAGTTGTGGGATAATGGACTCATCCAGTGCAAGATATGACAGAGACCTCAAACAACCAATAGACTTGGATATTTCAGCCAAATTTTTGCAGCTGGAAGCACTGACAGTTTTAAGATTCTGCATAGACCCTTTTAAGAAACGGAGGTGACGTATGGAAGTTTTATCAACCAAAAGCTCTTTCAAATTATCCAAGGAGCCCATCCCCTCTGGCAGCTGAAAAATCGGAGTGGACTTGATGTTCAAAGACTTCAAAATTGTCAAATTACCAATGGTTTTGTCAATACATAGCAAATTAGAACATCCTTCAAGAATCAGTCTTTCTAATTTGCTATCAGCTGGGAAGCATGGTGTTTTACGTAATTGACTGCAACCAGTTAGGTCCAAAACTTTCAATTTGTTTGCCTTCTGTGGAACAAAGACATAGAATAGGTTCAGTTTCTAATAGCTAGTCATCACAAAAAATTGAAAAAGGAACGTGTCTGATACCTCCATTATTTGAGTCCAACCTTCCCAGTCATCTGCCACTGCGCTCAATGACAGATCAAGAACGACCAAGTTCTCTGGGCACAAAATAAGAGGTTCAGAGCTCTTATGGTACCCTCGCCAATGAAGCCACCTTAATTTGCAAAGAAGACCAGTAAAATTTCCTCTCATATTAGCTCGATCCAAATTGAGGAACCTCAATTCCGATAGTGGGCTAAATTCTTCAGATGTGAAACAGTCATCAGATTCTCTGTCAAAGGTGAGACCAAGGGCTCGAACTCTTGTAGTACCCTAGCAGTAAATGTATGGGAATTGAACTTTGTCATAGACTGTCTCTACACTTCTACAAATTGAATGTTTAAAAGGGAACTGTGTAAACTAAAAGAAAAATCAACTGCAGGTTAAAAAAAAAAATATATATAGTGCTGGTTTTCGGATTTACCTCCCTCCTACATAGGGTGGATAGGGCTTGATCGTGCATCCACAACCTACTTCGATTACAAGGGATTGCATCTTCATTTTTCACAATACTTCTGCCTAGAGTTCTCAGTAGATCATGCATCAATAGCTCGTTGTTTTCTCCAATTTTTACCAAAGACTGGACACAAAGGGAGTCAATCCCGGTGCGAGGACAAAGATCACAGTCGTCCCACATGTAAAAGGCAATTCTCCTATTCTTTCCTATAAGAAAACATGCTATATCCAAAAATATGTTCTTTGCATTTTCATCTAAAGCATCGTAACTGATCTTTAACACATGTTCAACTTCCTTATGCGGAGCTTCTTGTAATGTTTTCAAGATTTCTCTCCATATACCCTTGGATTTCTTAAACAAACGCGAACCTATCACGTCAAGTGCCAAAGGAAGTCGCCCAAGAGCCTTTATGATGTTCATGGAAAGGTTTTCAAAGCCCTTGTCAGGAAAATCCCCTCTAAAAGCCCGCTTAGAAAACAGCTGGAGAGCTTTTTCTTCTTTCATTGGTCCAACCTCATAGGTTTCAGCCTCTTCGAGGCTCGAAAGGATGTCTCTGTTTCTAGAAGTCACAATAATCCTGCTTCTTGGACCAAACCAACTGAGCTCCCCAACAAACACATTGAGTTGGTTGACATCTTCCACGTTGTCAAGGAGAATGAGGACCTGCCTATTGCGAAATCCATTAGCAAGATATTCCATAGCCTCATCAGAACATCCAAAGTCTGCACTTCTTTTACGGAGATCTGAAATTAATTTACTTTGCAAGGATAAGATCCTCTCATGTTGATCTAATTTTGGAATTTTATCAAGACAACTATAACCTTGAAAGTGATTATAGAGTTGATTGTAAACAACTTTTGCAAGAGTAGTCTTGCCAACCCCCCCAATACCATATATTCCGAGGACTCGAACATCGCTGCCACAAATTTCAATTACTTGTCCATCGCGATGCACAATGCCAAGCTTTCTCATGATCTCTCGCACGTGATGGTCGACTCCCACTAAACAATTTGTCACAGTTAGTCGATGCTTCTTCAGCTTTCGCAGAACAATTGGGATGAGTTCATCTATGAGCTTGGAATGATATCTACAAAATTCAACGGAGACATGGTGAGAAAGTGAATCAGAACAACAATCATCAAAACAGAATGCGCAGAGTGGGACCAGGAAGCAATGCACATGAGGCAAGAACAAAGGAGGCATTTAAATGCATTTTCCAAAGATCCCACATTAAAATGGTCTTACTTGGTCTAAAAGCCAAACGGTTAAGTGGAGTTGCGAAACAATTAAACTTGAAAGTGAAGAATAATGTCAGAGAGCATGATTAGTTTATGATCCAATACAACAATTTTGTTAGTCGATTTTAAATTGAATTGGATTACCCGTCTGTTTCAAATCCTTTTAACCTTCCAATCTCTTTGAGAGCCAGCTTCCACTCCTCGATGGTCTCACTATCGACCCCCTTCATCCCGTGTTCAAGAAAGCTCTTCTCAAAAGAATTCCTCTGGTCTTTTAAGTCCGAGAGCTCAATCTCATAGAAAATGGGAATGATTTCTCGACTCATTTTTGGCTTGGACTCTAATATATGGACCAACTCCATGAGGCAGCTTCTGCTAGAAGCATAATCCCCAGAGATGATGGGAATCAAAACCTTCGACTGTTTGATTGCTTCAATCGGCGCGGGCTTGATCTCTTCTCCGACGGGCGGTTCCTCTTCATCTCGAAAGACATGTATCCCAGCATCTGTCAATCCTTGATAGAGGAAATCTGTAAAACCATAGCGAGTATCGGGTCCTCTAAAACTCAAGAACACTTCATAGTTGTTTCCAGCCAAGTCATAACTTGATGACAAGGACGAAACGGGCGATTCCTGTCAAGTGAGTAAATTGAGTTTATCATAACCACTGTACAATGTCGAATACGCTTATTGTAGTTAGAAAAGAAGTATGGAAACTTGGGCAGGGGAGAGATTGCCTCAGTTTATGCAGTGAACATGATATATATCCATGGTCTTCAAATGCTTCTCGCTAAGCTAATGTAATAATGATTGAGTATGAAGATGCGATATATCTGATCCTAGTTAAAACATATGAGACTTGAATCTCGTATGGGAGATTGATGCTTTTGGAGTTTCAGCGTGACGGAGATATGCTGCAACCATTGATAATGCAAATTTCCAGGCCGAAAGACTAAACACAGAGAGAGAGAGAGAGAGAGAGAGAGAGAGAGAGAGAGAGAGAGAGAGAGAGAGAGAGAGAGAGAGAGAGAGAGAGAGAGAGAGAATCAAGACGCGAAGTCAAAGAATCTCACCCGAGTAGTCCTCCGCCTCTTTAGAGAAGCAGCAGCATCGGGACCGTGCCGAGAGTCATCACATTCCCAAGCAGCATTCTGTAGCGACGAAAGCATCGCAGTCCTCGATTCCATCTTCTTTCTTCCTCAGTTATCTTCTTCCACTGGTACGGGTGAAACACCCATGTGGAAGGTCCATCCGGTACTTTCCTCGATCCACACCTGATGTTGACTCCGATTTTAGAAAAAGACTTTTAGGAGCATTAAAATCACACGGCCCATAAAAAATTGAACCGTCCTAAATGTTTTGCGTTAGGTCCATCCGGCAACATGTCAATCAACTTTATTGGTGGGACACATCAATAATTCCACCTGCCCTTGTCGCACTGAGGTGGAGAACGAAAAATATTCAATGATTCCAAAGCGCCAAGTCATTGACGCGGCGCGCGTGCGTTTTTATTTATATCCAATAATAGGGTGTTGGATGTGATGGAATAAAAAATGAAAATCATTTTTTTCTTCAACTTCCTGCACCACCCACTCTTCTCCTCTCCTCTGCAAATCGTTTCTCGGCCATGGATGACACGGCCTCCTCCTCCTTCCGGCCACCGCCTGCCCAGCCACTTGAGAATCCCGTGCGGCTGTCTCCACCGCACAAGCCAGAGGGGACTTGGAACAGTCATGGAGTCTCTCTCTCTGGTGTCTCCTTCCATTGTCCTCCCTTCAAGTTCCCTTCCGTGAAGCCCAGCCATGGCAGGATCTAGATCTGGAACCGCGGAGCCATGGCCGCGTTCTCGACAGAACTTGAAGCCATGGCCGCACAACAGACCTTGGAGCCAGATCTGTGGCGGTTATGGCTTCACAGACGAGGCCGGCCCTCGCCAGATCTGGGCGAGGGATGGCCTCGTCAAGACTTGTTCCATCATTTTTTAAGGCTCAGCCATGATGGCTCGACCGAGATCTGGAGGAGGAGTTGCTCGGCCATGGCTCGGTCGAGATCTGGAGAAGGTTTAGCGCTCAGCTTTTCTGAAGCTCAGTGATGACTGGAGGAGGGAGTCGCCGAGATCTAAAGGTTGGCCAGGTCTGTTGCGGCCAAGTGACACTGGAAGGGGCGGAGATGGTGGCCGGACGGGTGTTCTCTGTCAGGGAGGAAGATGAACAGAGAAAAAAAGATTTTTATTTTTTTCATTCCACCTCATCCAACACGCGTCGATCTATTATTGGATATAAATAAAAAATGCGAGCCACGTCAGCAATTGACGTGGCGCTTTGGAACTACTGAATATTTTCTCAAGAGAGAGGGAATGGTAGATGGGGCCGACAAGGTTTGGTGATCCTCGGGAAAATAAAATAGCCAATTTTTTTAAAAAATATTATTCTAAGGCCGAAAAGAAATCATAGAAAAAGAAATCAAAGGAAGAGAACGGCATTTTAATGTCAGTGAGGCCTCGGATGACCCGAAGCAGTGGCTCCATGCTGGCCGTATCATCGGAGAACTGAAGCTCGAAAGGAGACGCGATTTGGCTCCAGGATTCGGCAGTGGTTTCGCCTTGGCAGGGCAAGGTAAGTCTCGCCCGACCCATCTGTTTCCTTTGCAATATTTGAGCTGTGTTGGGGTCAAAAATCGCCCAGATTTGAATCGAGTGTTGCGACTCACCCATAAAGAACTCTCATTCCCTGTTGCCTCGCCGTTCCCACCGCCCTTTCCGTTGTCTGAGGAGCCGATGATGGCCGCCGGCGCTTGGCCACCGTCGGTTTGGCAGAAGTGGTGGTCAGTCTCCGGTAGGGGTGTGCAAAATACTCGGGAACCGCCCGGAACCGGACCGGAACCACCTGAAACCAGCGGTTCTTGAGGGAAAAGGTCCGGTTCTTGGTTCCAATTTATGGGAACCAGTGGATACCGGCCCGGTTCCCGGTTCCATGGGCGGATCCACCCGCCCGCCCACCCTGACCGGGACCTAACCTTTTAATATTTAAAAAAAAATTAGAAATCCTAGATCTCATCTCCCTCCCTTCGTCTTCGGTTCCTAATCCTATCACCATTTCACTGTGTTTACTTCTCTCACTGTCCGCATCTCCACGTACTTAAATTTGGTTTTTCTTTCTTTGGCTTGATTTGATATCACGTAATCATTCTATGTTGAAAACCAAAATTGTTTCGCGTCAAGATCGGTTTCATGAATCCACCCGAGAACCGAACTGGACGGTTCCCGAATAGATCCATGCAACAAACGGGTGGATCCGGTTGCCCAATTTTTTGAAGCCGGTCCTTAGCGGCGATTCCGGTTCTAGGTTGGGAACCGCCCGCCCGGACCATGCACACCCCTAGTCTCCAGTGGCTAAACCTTAGACAGAGCAAGAAAGTTCTTTTTCTTCTAGGAACTTTGATATAGATGGTGACGGTCAATATATGTCATGAGCTAAAAGAAAATCTTGCAATGCATAGGGTATGTTCGTTTCACTAAGGAGTCTTTTGCGAACTAGTTTTTTTTCTAACTTTCACATATTTGATTCGTTGAAATAGTTAGTCAACAAAAAAGTATTTACTGACAAAGAAAACTCACGCTTTTAATTAGGAAAATGAATTCCAAGTTTTGAATAGAGGTAATCATTTTCTTAAGCATAACAATTGTCTCATCACAAATGCTTTTCTTCACTAAGATAGTGGTTTATATGCTTTTCGGCATGTTACCAAACAAATAAAATTAATTATATTTCTTGAAAATGATTTTCACAGAAAACATTTTCTTTTATGATGAAGCTATAAGTGAAACAAACGATCATGATATAGAATTTTATGTAAAATTCCTTAAAATACGACAGAAATAGCATTAATACACGGAGCAACCCCCTCAGTCTGTCATTGTACATGTTCTTTTTTGTCTATCTGAGTTGGATCCATTGGTGGATATGCTCTTACTTTCCCCTTTATTAAATATATTTTGCAAAATGCTGAGGGAAAAAGAGATTTATATTAGACATATGGAATTTCTCGGTGTGGCCGCCGGCAAAACTCATCACTCGGTCTTCTCTTTTCTGCAGCCCCTGCTATTTATAGTGTTTTCCTTGACTCTTGCTAGCTCTTGTAGGCAGATCATTGCCCATCGTAGCAACCCCAACCTACAGTGTTGGACGCCGAAGATATCACAATCAAGATGAAGGCAAAAGATGATTGTGTGACTGACCATTTAGTTGGGATAGATGATCAAGTGGAAGCCGTGATGGACTTGTTAGGCTATGACTTTGGTTGTACACGGTTTCTTGGAATTCATGGCCCTGCTGGTATTGGAAAGACAACCCTTGCCAAGGCTCTCTTCGACAACCTCATTCCTAACTTTGATTGGAAATGCTTCCTACCAGATATCCGTGCATCATCACGCCGCCATGGCCTGTTACTTCTGCAAAAGAAACTGCTATTTAACATCCTTGGTGTCACCCAAAAAGAAAAAAAAAACATCCTTGGTGTTTCGACCAAAAGAAAAACAAAAAAATCCTCGGTGAAAATTCGACGGAAAAAAAAAGAGACCCTCGGTGAAACCAAGCCTATGGTTGACATCAATGACATTGATGATGGAATGAAGGTTATCAGGGGAAAACTTCATGATAAGAAGGTTCTAATTGTTTTGGATGATGTGGACCATAGGGAACAACTTGAGAAGCTAATTGGCAAGATTGGTTGGTTTGCTACGGGAAGTAGAGTTGTAATTACGACAAGAGACAAAAGTATCCTAGAGAGCAGTGAGAAAATTATACTTTATGAATTGAAAGAAATGAATTCTGATCAAGCACTTCAGCTTTATATAAATCATACATTCAAAAGAGAATCTCCTAGAGACGATTATTATGACGGATTTTCAAGGGACATTGTTTCTACTATTGGAGGACTTCCTTTGATTGTTAAGGTCATAGGTTCATTTCTTCGTGGGAAGCACGAAACTATATGGAAATATACACTAGAAAAGTTAAGGAGCATTGCTTGTGAAGAGGTCCGTTGGAAGCTGAACATTAGCTATGACGCCTTAAATTTCAAGCAAAAGCAGATTTTTCTTGATATTGCATGTTTGCCCTTCCATGAGGAGGAGATAAATGCATCTTATATGTGGGAAAATTGCAACTCTTTCCCACAAACAGAAATTGAAGTCCTTAGTTCTTTGGCATTGATAAACATTTCACCGGACGGTAGGTTATGGATGCATGACTTGCTAAAAGACCTAGGGCGCCAAATTGTCCATGAAGAAAACCTAGATCCAGGAAAGCAAAGCAGATTGTGGATTTCTGAGGAAGCTGTGGACATAGTGAAAACAAGAGAGGTAAAATGAATAGAGCACAAATTCTGTCTTTCTTTGCATAGAATCATCTATTTGAGAAATTTCTGCTACATGAAGAAGAGAAATTGAAAGCTCTTTCTAATTGTGTGCGTATTTGGCAGAATAAAGGAAATATTGAAGCACTCAGTCTAGATGGAGATCCTACTCTACTCATCTTAACCGATGAAGATTTCTCAAGGCTGCCAAATCTAAGATTCCTTGAATTAGATGGGGGGAGCTTTATCGGAGACTTTACCAATCTCTTTTCAAAGTTAAGATGGTTTTCTTGGTGCCATTTTCCTCCAGATTTAATTGCAACTAATCTGTTCCCACGAAACTTGGTTGTCCTCCAACTCTCCGAATTTAATGATGCCAATGCTTGGGAGGGGTGGAGCCAAATTAAGGTACATATGTTGTCCCACATTTTTCCTATGGCTATATATGTTTGGCAACACCATGTAAAGCTTTATTCTTATCGCAGATGCTACACAGTTTGAAGGTTCTACAGTTGACACGTATAAATATGATTAGAATCGACTTATCCGGGTGCTTTACTTTGGAAAGGTTAATCATTGAAGAATGTCGACGATTGGTTCAAATTGATCACTCCATTGGAGAGTTAAAACAACTGGCTTACTTGAAAATCGAGGGTTGCCACAAGCTAAAAAATCTGCCTGGCAAAATTGGCTTGCTAGTGAACCTAAAACACTTATCTTTGAGCAACTGCTCAGCGTTAAGGGAACTCCCAAGCTCGATGGGAAAGCTAAATTCGCTGATCAAGTTGGATCTATCATTCACATCAATTAAACAATTACCGTATCCTCTTGGAAATCTAATGACTTCGAATGAGATAATTTTGGAAGATTGCCAACAAGCAAAGTTTCCTTCAGCCAGTGGGTTGGCGATGGAAGATTGCCAACAAGCAGAGTCTTCTTCAGCCAGTGGGTTAGCAATGAAGCTTGAAGTGATACGTGCTAGATGCCATTCTATGGCGGGCGAAGTTTCGAGTGAAATTAGGAATTTGTCCTTTTTGAGAATCCTAGATCTATCATACACTTGCATTCGTCTAGTGCCAGAAACAATTGCTGCGCTCCCTCACCTAGAAGAACTGATTCTTGGGAAATGTGATTACCTGGAAATTTTGCCGCCGCTTCCCCCAAGTTTGACTCATCTACTTGTTAGTTCTCGGTCTTTGGAGTCTATTCCAGATCTATCAAACCTGACTAATATAGTTAATCTTCTCTTATCAAATGGCAGAGTTCCTCCATCATTGCCTTCATCGATCCTCACCGAAACCTATAACTTAGAGTGGATTGGGAAGTTATGCAAGTTAGAAACTTTGGAACTGTGCCTTCCGACCTTTGCCTTGTCACCAACTGCATTGGGTTCTCTTTCTTGTCTAAGAAAACTTCACATGTCTGGCCACCGATACCCGAACTTTCTCATACAGCCCGTTGGATCAACAATGCATGGAAATCTCAGCTCAATAACAACTTTCCCAGGTTTATCCAACTTGAAAAGTCTAATAGTTTTGAAGCTCTGTTGCTCTATGGAAATTGCGATCCAACTTGGCGGGCTAGAGCAATTGAGACATTTAACTGTCAGCGGCTTTCAACTCCTTGAAACTATAATATTTTCCTCCCCAGGCCTGAAGAATCTGAAACGATTGCAAGTAGAGGACTGCGTGATGTTGAGAGAGATTCATGGTGCTGGGGCATTGGAAACATTGGAAAGCCTGAAGGTCAACTTATGTCCGTCAATTACAACGTTAGGTGATCTGTCAAAACTGCAGAAGTTGGCGGAATTGAAAATCGAACATTGTGACGAGCTACAGGGTTTTGGGGGCCTTGACGAGTTAGGATGTTTAAGTCTCTTTGAAGTGATCCAGTGCCGCTCCTTCAGATATTGGACAAATGCATTGGACACAATGGTACCAGATGAATGCCGAGTCGTAATAGAAAGTTGTAAGAAACTAGGCACAACTCCTGAGGATGGCATGCTTTACAAGGATTGTAGAGATAAGTTTCTTGCAAGGATCAAGTCTGATTCAGATGCGGCCACATCCTACAATAAGGGAAAGGTGCTTTCTTCTTATTTTTCTTCAGCATCATGCTTAAATACTTTCTTGGACTAATTAATTTGTACAACAAAACAATATTAATGAAACTATCAGGAAACTATCAGTAATAATCATACTGTAATTTGATTTGTCGTCAGAATAGTTATATATGTTACAAGTCCAACAGGGTTTATGTTAGGTAACAAGAATGATTAGAGGGAATTTATGTTGTTCATTATTCTGCTTGGACAATTGCTTATTTACACATATTGAATAGATTAATAACACCTTGAGCTATTGATGATCACAGAATATTATTTTGTCTTTTTTTTTTTCATAAGACTTTATATTTGGATATCATGTCAAAATACTCAATCTCATCCGTATAAACTAGAAGATTAGTTGCGGCTAACTAAATACGGTATTCCCATAGCAATTGGAGTTATGGATTTTTAGTTTATGGGGATAGTATGGGATCCATAGTAGGCGAGAAAATCACCCATTTGATTGAGCATGCTACCAATAAATTTTTACCTCCGACTCTAATGTGTGCTTCTAGAAAAGCATGCATGCAAAAAGGAAGCTTGAGCTTTGCAAATTGCTAAAATATCTGCTGCTTTTTATGATGATCAATCCCATGAAAAGTTATTCTATGTATCAATACTTACATCTTGTCTTTCGTCAATTTTGTCCAAATTGAAATGGGTGAAGAGTCAAATGCTTTGGCACTTCCTCATGGGAGGATAATTTAAAAGAAGTAGTTGGATTGGTATGATCCACGGTTTCATAATATATGTATTATAAAGGATCACAAATTCTGGAAAGAACCAAAGGTTTAGATTTGATATGGGACAACTTAGTATTTCTTCATTCATTGCCATCCAATCAAAAAGATCTTTTTTTTTTTTTTTAAATGGAAAACTAGTGTCGAGACACAAGCGTAGCATGTGTATGTAATCATTGGCAGGTTACATTTGGAGAGAAAGAATGTCTTCAAGGAATCGAGTGATTGTTTAATTGACTGGATATACAGTAAATAGTTATAAAAGATGTATGACTTTGGTGATTATTTAATGAAGATAAAGTTGCGAGTAGTTTTGATTTTTCATGGAAGGGTGTTTTCAAAAGCAAAAAGTGAGTTTAATATTGGTTTTGGTTTAAAAATATAGATTAATAGAGATTAAGTAGAGGCCGGTGGGGGAGAGAGAGAGATTTTATGGTATGTTATACTTTAACTATCATCTCACTCTCAAACTTTTATCATATTTCTTTGCAAAATATGGAAGCCGAACTCCACAAATGAAATTGATAGTCCTCACCCACGCAATTTCCTTACCAAGTGGGAGAGATAGAGAGAGTTTAAAGTTATTAAAAGTGTGGGACTAGAACAACTTGTGAGCCATACACATAGGAAGGGAAAGAATTAACTAGCACACATGTAAGCATTAGCACAATGTCCATCCAATCTTCATTTATTGATTAAAAATGGAAAGCAAGATAAATTTCACATGCATATAAATTTTTGTTAGATTCAGTTTAGTGTATTAATATGGCAAGCCATTTGAAATGGGCATTGGGTATCTTGAAGATGAAGGATATTGTGTGGGAGAAAGGCCTATTGAATTTGCGCCGCACATGGCTAAAGATTAAAAATTACATTTATCCAAGTAACTTGAAGATGAGGAACTTACAAAGAAGGAAAAGGTTTATTGGTATTTGCAGAGTAACTTGGGTAAATATTATATTTGCTCCTGATTTATAGGTGGTTGAAGTGATCTTGCTACAGACTCGTGGTTTTCAATTTTCATTGGCCAATTGCTAGACTATGAATGTATTTGTTTCGTCAAAAATAAATTATTTGAAAAATATTTTTTTTTAAATAATCATTTGTATCTTATAGAAAGATGAATCAATCAAAATATTTTCATTGTTCATAAAAATGTTTAGACATAAATTGTTATCGATAATGAAAACAATTTTATCGACTAATTATTTCAAGTGATATGAAAGATCATTTTTTGAAAAATATTTTCAATGTCATTCATTTTCTATGAAAACAAACAAACCCTTAAGAAGCGTCTCAAAACGTTTAACATTGCCAAGTGAAATCTCAGAAATTAAGATCATTAAGTTAAGATATTTGCAAAGGTTTCGAAATGAGCTCTTTTTATTTATTTTTCTCCTTTCCATTTCATTTGCGTAGGGTGCTCAATCTATTTTCCTTTTATTTGCTTAACATGTTGTGAGATGTGGAATTAAAGAATTTTATAGTTGCCCATGGTTATTATTTAGATGTGGGTCTCGGGAATTTGGAAATAAAAAGAGGATCAAAGAAAAGAGGGTAAGAATTGAAAAATAAAAAGCTAATAATTATTTTTAAAAAAGGAAATTAAGACCATCGGGCTTCGCCGGCGAGGGCTAGCAACAATCATTAGGGTGTCGGTGAGGGCCGTCTGCCCTCCTCACTCGTAGGCTAGTGCTTGCACGTCCTCGTATCCATCATCGCCACGAGCAAAATCATTCCGGCCAACGATCAAGCAAGTATCATCCCTAGGCATTACCTTTTTTGAGGCCTAACGCAGCAAGCTATGAAACCCACCACCTGACCCCATTCCTGACGGTCATCATACCAGTACTCGATTTTGGCAAAAATCCACTTTTGTCTCCAAAACCAGAGTTCCTTCTTTTCTTAACCTGTGTTAAGTCTTGTGAACGTCGCGATGAAGTGGATCAAAGCTCAAGAGTTTCTCTATTCCAATATTTAAAAAGATTTTTTGGGATAATAGTGTGAGGAAAACCGTATATGTTGATTCTTGCTGGGTGCTTGCATTTTGGATGTTCAGACCAAGGATTATTATTGTATTATGATATTTGGGATTTTGTATGTTTTCTTCTTTAAGATGTTTAATTACCTTGGATATACCATTTTCTAACCTCCCTCTCCTCAGCAAGTAGATGGTGATGAGGACGACGATATGCCAGAGATTGTGGACATGCCGTTGAGGGAAGGCAGTGACTATGAAGAAGTAAAACAGGAGGTAAGAAAAGAAACCAGCCGAAGTCTCAGCTGAAATCCCTTCTCTATTCAAAATTCGTATTGATTTTGGAAAAGCTGAAATTTAAACTTACGGTACTTACTGCTTCTTATAACGAGCATGCTGAAACTAAGAACTGTTCTTGGAGAGATTGATATTGAAACTGTCATGCACATGGTTGTTCCCTGCTCTCCCCTACATTCTTCAATTCTGAGGTGCTTGCTGATTGATTGAAATTAAAAAATAATAAAAAAGTCACATCAATATTTTTCGTTAACCAAATAAGATTAATTTCAATTTGAAGAGTTTTAGAACTTGATTACTCTTTTTAAAAATTTAAGACTCAATTGCATTTTAATGACAAGTTTTAGGAGTCTTGGTATACTTACCCTTTTCTTCTATTGTTGTTTGACCCATTTAATTTCTGCTTATTTGGTGCCAAATTAGCATTACTTGTCATTTTCTGTCACTGAAACAGTGCCACATCATTAGTTAGTATGATAGTTTATTTAGACTGGTCGACCGAATTATTTGATTGTACGAGTTTGAAAAAGTTAAGAGGCCTTGATTATATAAGTAAAACTTAGAGAATCAAATTGCACAAATCCATAAAGTTAAGAGATTTAGTTCATTGTATTAATATGGCAAGTCATTTGAAATGGCCACGGGGTATCTTGAAGATAAAGAAAATTGTGTGGGGGAAAGGTCTATTGAATTTGCGCCGTACATGACTAAAGATTAAAAGTTACATTTATCCAAATAACTTGAAGATGAGGAACTTACAAAGAAGGAAAAGGTTTATTGGTATTTGCAGAGTATTTTGAGTAAAGATTAGATTTGCTCCTGCTAATAGATGGTTGAAGTGATCTTACTACAGGCTTGTGGTTTTCAATTTTCATTTGCCAATTGCTGGCCTATGAATGCATTTGTTTTGCCGAAACTAAATGATTTGAAAAACATTTTCTTAAAAATAATTCTTTGTATCGCTTACAAAAATAAATGAATCAAAAATATTTTCATTGTCCATGAAAATGTTTAGACATAAGTTGTTATCGATAATGAAAATAATTTTCATCGACTAATTATTTTAAGTAATACAAAGGATCATGAATGTTTTCAAAATCATTCGTTTTCCGCGAAAACAAACAAAGCCTTAAGAAGCATCTCAAAACCTTTAACATTGCCAAGCGAAGTCTAAGAAATTAAGATCATTAAGTTAAGATTTTTGCAAATGGTTTTGAAATGAGCTTTTTTATATATTTTTCTCCATTTCATTTCATTTGCGCAGAGTGCTCAATCTATTTTTCTTTTCTTCGCTTAACATTTTGTGAGACGTGGAATTAGAGAATCTTATAGTTGCCCATGGTTATTAATTAGATGTGGGTCTTTTGAATTTGGAAATAAAAAGAGGATAAGAATTGAAAAAATAAAATAGCCTATAATTATTTTTAAAAAAGAAATTAAGACAATCGTGCTTTGCTGACGAGGGGTTTGGGTGTCAGTGAGGGCCAGCAACCCTTGTTGGGGTGCTTTGCATATCCTCATACCATTGTCGTTGCGAACAGAATCATTCCGCCCAATGATCAAGCAAGCATCATCTCTAGCCACCGCCTAGTTTTAGTGCTAACACAGCAAGCTATGATGCCCACCACGTGACAACTATCATGCCAGTACTCTATTATGGCAAAAATCCACTTTTGTCTCTAAAACCAGATTTCTTTCTTTTCTAATTTGTATGTCTTGTGAAAGTCAAGATAAACTGGATCAAAGATAACGAGTTTCTATGTTCCAATTTCGAGGGAACGTGAAGATATGCATATATGTGAATCCTGACTTGATTGTAGTGGATTTATGTTCAATTAATGCTTTAAAAAGATTTTTTTTTGGTGATTAAGTGTGAGGAAAGCGTCTATGTTGATTCTTGCTGGGTGCTTGCGTTTAGGTGTTCATACTAAGGATTATTGTCCTATGATTTTTGGGGATTTTGCATGTTTTCTTCTTTAAAATGTTTAATTATCTTATATATACCATTTTCTTGACTCCCTCTCTTCAGCAAGATTATGATGTTGAGGTCGGCGGTCCGCCAGAGGATGTGGACATGCTATTGAAGGAAGACTCTCACGAGGAAGAAGTAAAACACGAGGTAAGAAAGGACACCAACCTATATTTCAGCTCAAGTCCCTTCTCTGTTTAAAATTCGTATTGATGTTGGGAAAGCTGAAATTGAACCCAACGGTGCTTTTACCGCTCCAGACAACGACAATGCTGAAATCAATAACTGTGATTCAAGAGATTGACATTGAAACTGTTGTATTGGCTTTCAATCTAAAGAAGGGTTTTCTGCACATCCTCATTCCTTGCTCTCCCCTACTTTCTTCAATTCTGAAGTACCTACTAAATGAGGGGAAAAGTGTCAGAAAATTCCTAAACATATTGCATTTGTGTCAATTTAGTCCTAAACATTTTGAATTAATGTTAATTTAGTCATAAACATTTTGAATTAATGTCAATTTAGTCATAAACATTTTGATTCGGTACCAATTAAGTCATTTCGGCTAATTTTGACCGAATGTTGCTGACATGGATGCTGGCCAGGTAACATGACACTGCCGGAGCTGACGTGGACAATTTAAAATAATATTTTAATAATTTTTCAATTTTTTATTATTTTTCTGAATTTTTTTCTTTTTCTTTTTTCTCTCATTCCTTTCTTCTACCTTTCACCGATGACTAGCCACCGGCCATGGCCAAACGGGCTAGCCTCACCTGGCTTGGATGAGGGGAGCCCTTGCCGAGGCTGCCCTTGCCCAAGCGAGGGTCGCCTTGCCCCAGTTAGATCTGGCGAGGGCTAAAGGGCTCGGCCTTGCCATGGTCAAGTGAGACCAGCCTGCCCGACCATAGTTAATGGCTAGTCATCAGCGAAAGGTAGATTAAAGGAAGGAGAGAAAAAAAATTCAGAAAAAAATTAAAAAATCGAAAAATTATTTAAACATTATTAAAAATTGTCCACGTCAGCGCTCGCCAGTGTGCATGTCAACCGATCAGCATCCACATCAGCAATATCCAATCAAAATTAGCCAAAAGGACTGAATTGATACCAAATTAAAATATTTAAGACTAAATGGCACTAATACAATATATTTAGGACTATTCTAACACTTTTCTCACTAATTGAGAGAAATAAAAAAGTGACAGAAAAACTACGTCAACATTTTTCATTACCAAATAAGGAGTTCAATTTAACGAGTTTTAGGACTTGATTGTAATTTTTGAAAATTTTTATACTTAATTGCATTTTAATGATAAGTTGTAGGATTTTGGTATACTTTCTTCTCTCTCTTTTTTTATTTATTTATTGTTTTTCGTGTTTAATTTTTGCTCAGTTGGCACCAAATTAGCATCACTCATCATTTTCTCACTGAAACGGTGCCACGTCATTAGTTGATATGATAGTTTAGTTAGAATGGTTGATCGAATGATTTGATTGTATGAATTTGAGAAAGTTAAGGGACTTGTTTGTATAAAATAAAATTTAGAGGACCAAATCGCTTATACGCTGAAACTTAAAGGATAAAATCCATACTTAACCCACAAGAAAAAGATAAAATACCAATCAATTAATAAAAGTAAATAAGGCGAAGTGAAATGGAATTAATACTAAATTTATGAAAAATGTTGTAAAATATTGCGTGGCGAATAAATAATAGAAAGAATAGAGAGATTGAGTAGAGAGAATTAGACACCAGAAATAGTAGACAAAGCTAGAGAAGAGGGTGTATTTATTCGATGGTTGTTCACAGTAGTCATTGTACATCAAAACTAAACTCCTATTTATAGGAGAACAAGAATGTACTTATCATTAATATCAATGTATCGAATGATACATGTACTAGATAAGGGAGATGAACGTTCATTGTATAGGGAGATGTACTTAGAATGTATGATACAAATGTACCATAATAAGTACATTAGATAAGATGAATATAATGAATATTCATTCATGTATTTCATTGATTCATGTATTTTATAACACTCCCCTTGAATATTCATTGTATTCATTATGATTGTGCATCAAATGATACTGCCTCATTAAAAACCTTAAGCCGGAAAAACCCAGTGGGACAAAAAACCAGACAAAGGGAAAAAGAGTGCAGAGCACAAATGTTATGATCTCTCCCATTTATAGATGCATTAATTGCCTCGTTAAAAACTATAAGCCGGAAAAACCCTGTGGGAAAAAAACCGGACAAAAAGAAAAAGAGTGCAATGCATATATAGCCACTGCAGGGGCTAATCAATCTTGCATCTTGTGAACTCGCTGCATATCAATGCTGCAATGTATAGTTCATAATATCTCCCCCTCAATTGAGCCATATAACCACTTCTGGGGCTAATCAATCTTGCATCTTATGAACTCGCCGCATACCAATGCCATATACTAATTTCTCAAAAGTTGATGTTGGCAATGATTTGGTAAAAAGATCTGCAAGATTATTTATGGATCGAATCTGTTTAACATCAATTTGTCGACTTTCTTGGAGTTCATGAGTATAGAAAAATTTCGGCGAGATATGCTTGGTCCTATCACCTTTGATATATCCTCCCATGACTTGTGCAACACAAGCAGCATTATCTTCATAAATTATAGTGGGAGAATTTGTAACCAGTATTAAACAACAAGAATTATGAATATACGTTATAATGGATCTTAACCAAACACACTCTCTTCCAGCTTCATATAAAGCAATAATCTCAGAGTGGTTAGAAGATATAGCTACTAGCGATTGCTTAGTAGAACGCCAAGAAATAGCGGTGCCATTATAACAAAATAAATACCCGGTTTGAGAGCGAGCTTTATGTGGATCGGATCTATATCCAAAGATCAGCATATCCAACTAAACCAGAGTTAGTGGAATCTTTGGAATAATATAATCCCAAATCTATGGTTCCTCGGAGATAACGGAAAATATGTTTAATTCCATTCCAATGTCTCCGAGTTGGCTCAGAACTAAATCGTGCCAATAAATTTACCGCAAAAGCGATATCGGTCTCGTACATTGTGCCAAGTACATCAAAGCCCCAATTGCATTGAGATATGGTACTTCAGGACCAAGTATATCTTCATTTGATTCTCTAGGACGAAATGGGTCCTTTTGGGGATCTAGAGACCTTACAACCATAGGGGTGCTCAATGGGTGAGCTTTGTCCACGTTGAAGCGTTTAAGCAATCTTTCAACGTATGCTAATTGATGGACGATTATTCCATTTGCTTTATGCTCAAGCTCTAGACCAAGACAAAGTTTGGTTTTTACCCAAATCTTTAACTTCAAACTCCATTTTCAAATATTCAGCAGTTTCAGCTAACTCTTCTGGAGTTCCAATTAAATTTATATCGTCGACATAAACTGCTACAATAGCAAATTCGGTTTCTGATTTCTTAATAAACACGCATGAGCAGATAGGATCATTCTTGTACCTTTCTTTAATTAGGTACTCACTTAGGCGTTGATACCACATGCGACTGGATTGCTTTAACCCGTACAATGATCTTTGCAAGTACATGCTTCAGGCATTTTGAATCCCTTAGGAATTTTCATATAAATATCAGAGTCTAATGAGCCATATAAATATGCCATCACAACGTCCATAAGACGCATTTCCAATCTTTCAAAGATTGTTAGGTTAATGAGAAAACGAAATGTAATCATATCCATCACAGATGAATATGTCTCATTATAATCAATCCTAGGTCTCTGGGAGAATCCTTGGGCAACGAGTCGGGCTTTATACCTCACAACCTCGTTTTTCTCATTTCGTTTTCGGATAAATACCCATTTATATCCAACGGGCTTTACATTATCGGGGATACGAGTTACAGGTCCAAAAACCTCTCGTTTAGTTAGGGAAGCTAATTCAGCCTTAATTGCTTCCTCCCACTTATGCCAATCTTGCCTTTGACGACATTCAATAATAGATTGTGGCTCACAATCATCATCCATAATTTTATGGGCAACTGAGAATGCAAAAGCATCATCAATGATGATTTCATTTCGATCCCAAATTTCATTATATTATGTAATGGAATTCTCAATATTCCCGGGATTGATGTTCCTTTCATGGGTTTGCGCCTCTTCAGGGGCAATAAGCTCTTCTGGAGCAAGCATAACGCCAGGCTTTTCTGGAGCGAATTCCTAATTCTTTCCCCTTCGTTTTCGAGGAGCAGTATTTTTTTGATCCTATCGGTCTACCACACTTCAAGTGCGGGGGATTTTGATCCATTTTAGCATGTCCTTCGGGAACAGCTATCCTAGCTAGAGCATTTACAGTTGGAATATAATAATAGTGCAAATAAACGTGCAAATGTGTCATTGCGCGTAGATAATAGGCAAACATGGGACCATCTACAGGACGTGTCCACTAATACCATAAAATATCGAAATGGTCCACTTGGTGGTTATATTGATCCACAAATATTACCTTGAATTCTTTGCAAGAATAAAGGGGATTCAAGATTAACCTTTGTTATATAAGGTTTGATAATGAGCTTTCCTTGTGAGCAAGCCTCACAATTATAATCCTTGGACAACAATACCTTTATTTCTTTTAAATGGTGCCCTTTTGTATTTTGAATTATCCTACGCATCATTGAAACGCCAGGATGCAAGGCGATCATGCCACAGTCCAAACTGATCAAGATTTACCAATCTCCAGGATGTGGTAGCGTAGGTTTCAATAGCCTTAATCATGACACAATACAAACCCATAGAAAAAGCTTCTAGCTTCTCATTGATGGTTTTCAGGCCCATCTTATAAGAGGAAATACCAATGTATTCCTTATCTTGCTCATAAATAGTCTCAATATGGTACCCATTACGGCGTACATCTTTGAAACTGAGCAGATTCCATTTGGATCTAATGCTTAGAAACGCATTTTCAATATGCAGGATGGTGCCATTTGGCAAAATAATTGTGGCATTTCCAAAACCATCAATAATCGGAACAAGACCAAATATTGTATGGATTTGTGCCTTACGCAATGTCATACTCGAGAAAAAGTATCTACTACAAAATATAGTATGTGTTGTTGCACTATCAAGCAAACAAACATCTCCATTTTTCTCGGTATTTTCCATTTGCATTTATGTTGACAACTTCAGGTGTCAAGTATCATAAAATTTGAAGTTTAAATCATCATCCACCAATCTAATGCCTCATCAAAGTAATCAGAGGTCCTCAAAGAAATCAGAGACATCCAATGATGCATTTGCTACTTCAGGAGCAAGAGGAGTCCCACCAAATCGCTTATACGCTGAAACTTAAAGGATAAAATCCATACTTAACCCACAAGAAAAAGATAAAATACCAATCAATTAATAAAAGTAAATAAGGCGAAGTGAAATGGAATTAATACTAAATTTATGAAAAATATATTTTAAACAAACTATCGATACTTGTAAAATTAATCATTAAGAATTTTATCTCTATCTCAGACTTCAAGTAGAATCTCAATTAAATAGGACTATTAACAAAATTCTGAATTTTAAAGTAGTTAAAATTACATTTATATGAGTTCATCAATATTAAATTTTGAATTACTTAAATAAATCTGAAATTCAGAACTAATATCACAATTAATTTATAAAATCTTTTAATAATCCAATTCAAAACTGCAGTGAAAAGTCTTCTTCATATCATCCCAAGCTCAAATTGAGCACAAATATCCACACTGTTATATAATGAAGGAGAAACTCTTACTTTTAAGCGACCACACTCCTTTTTTAACCTAAAACCTCAATTAGTAATAATATGAATATTCTATCAAGGGATAAATCAGTAAATTAATAATTCTATTTTATCTCTCATGTATTTTTACTTTTAGAAATTCTTTTTCCTATTTTTTCCTCAGTGAGGCTCTCTCTTTTGGTTCGTTTTTTTTTTTTTTTTATTTGGTCAAATATTTGTATCATTTTATCTAAACTCGTTTAAGCGATGTTATTGCTTAATACATTTGTGTCAAGTGTCAAATGAAAATTTTTCTTTTCTACTGTTACTTCATCTCTATTTTTATTTGGTACTTCAATATTTTTTAGAAGATGTGAAGCGGTACCAAGTATTAAAGCTGCATCTTTTATTTTTTTTCTTTGCTTTCTTGTTATTTTTGCTTCAGTTTATACTATTAATTTATGTTTTCACATATTTTAGTAGATATTATAAGTAAATATTCGATCATTGTCAGACAAACTGCTTTTTCTAAAAGTATAAGCTATTCAAAAGCGGGTCAACGATGTATTTATAGCACATGATTTTAGACTTCCCATAGCATGTAAGCCGGTCATTATACGTACAATACAGGGTGTAGACAGAACCACATTAAGAAGATAATCGGCAAAATAGGATAAAAGACTGAATGATAGGAATAACAAATAAGAGAAAATTTAGAGGGAGCGCAAGCGGTCAAACAATTGACTTGTGTTCTCATATCTTGTTGGACAAATTGTTTTTATTTTTTTTTTTTTAATTATCCAAAAAGTCTTAAACTTATTGTACTTCTACTAATTCAATCATAAACCTTTAATTTTGTCAATTGAGTCTATATAGCCAATTTTGGTTAGAAATCGCTGACGTGCACTTCAGCCGACGTGGACTTGAGCCATCCTACATAGACAATTTTTAATACTAATAATTATTTTTTTAATTTTTTAAAAAACTTTCTTTTCTTTTTCTTTTCTTGTCTCTTTTCTTCTTCTTTTTTGATTGAAAGGGCTAGCAAACTCCACCAACCACTGACTAAGTGTTGGCAACCCCCGCTGGCCTTTGGGTGAGGGCCATGAAGCCCTTGCTGACCATGGCTAGGGGTCGCGGTCTCTCGCTGAGGCCAATGAAGGCATCACGGGCCTTCATTGGCAATAGCGAAGGTGTCGTGAGCCTTCATGGGCTATAGCGAGGGCATCGCGAACCTCGCCCGGCCCCGCTATGGCCTGCAAGGGCTGCGACCCTCATCCTATGGCTAATGAGAGGTTGTTGGCCCTCGCCCAGTAGCCAGCATGAACCAAAAAAATAAAATAAAAAAAGGAAATAAAAAATTAATAAAAAGATAAAATATTTTGAAAATATATCTAAAAATATTAAAAGTTGTCTATATCAGTGCCGGCCATGTCACGTAGGACGATCGATGTTGACTGGACTACAATGTTTGTGATTTCCGATCAAAATTAGCCAGATGGACTCAATTGACAAAACATAAAAATGCTTAAAACTCTATTAACAAAATTGAAAGGTTTAGAACTAAATTGGCAAATGTACAATAGATTTAGGAATTTTTGGGCAATTTTTCCGTTATTTTCTAAACGTTTAAGCCGTTAGAAAATGGACCATATGAATTTAATGCATGTGACTTAACAATGTTAACATATGATAATTGCAACAAAGGAGTAACACAATTTAAATATACATTGATAAAGTTAGACCTAAGTTTGTGCTACGTTAAATGGATTCTATAAATTTCAGGAAGGGTTACAATTAAAAAAAGTCATAAGATGTGCTTACAGACTTGCATAATTTGCAAATTTAGAGAAATAGACATGAGTTTCCGAACGAAAAGTTCAAAGATCTATTAGGTACAAATAATCTTGTGTTTTGACTTGCATCGTTTATGAAATTTGAAAAATCTATCAGGTGCAAACAATCACTCCAATTTTAACTTGCATCCTTTGACACTTCATGTTCGTGAAATTTTTTTAGAACATGATTGAGGAAAAAAGGTATGACAATAGTGATTGAGATATGCATGAAATGATAATAATGATTTTTAAAGTGGAGTGATGGGATGCAACATCATCATTCTACTACTAGACCACATCTTTGTTGAAATATATACAAGTTTTTGAGTTTGAAGGGTACATATTAAGATGACAATTCAAGAATTCATGTACATGCATGCATATATATCTTTTTCTCATGTTAATTATTTTAACCTTTCAATATAATTTTATTGTTAATAGCTTTCGCTGCAATGCTCAGCTATTTCCTAGTATATAATTAAAGCTTAGATTGAAAGATCACTTGCTCCTATGGTCGCCATGTGAGAACTTCAATTTGCAATATTCAGAACGTTGGCGTTGGTTGCGTTAAACAATTTTAGGAGAACATGTTGATAAAAGTGGGAACTAACAATATCTCAATGATTCAACATTTGCCGCCCCATATCATTTTTCAATTGAGTCACGTTCTCTAGTAATATTTTCTGAGGTTTTAATGTATACCATCCTTCTTAAGTTCTTAAACACGTGCATATCAAAAGATTCGCTTGTCAGTATATAGTAAGAAATTTCAAAAACGGGTTAATTGTTTGACAAAATATATTTGGGAGGTAAAAGTTCTTCACTCCTGAATCTTGAAATTCCTTGGAAACAATGCGGCAGTAATGTTGATCACTGGTAGATCAGGATGACCAGCGACTTCGTATGGTAGACAATTTATGCAAACACAACAACGTTATAAAAAATCAACAAATATGGGTACTTCTTCGCATCTTGCATTCTTATCAGTGAGCAATCATCATGTTTCTCATAGGTGGCTGAAACGGAAGAGAAAAGGCAAGTTGCCAGTATCGAAAAAGATGTTGGAACTGATGATCAAGTAAACCGCATCATGAGCTTGATGAATATAAATGATATGGAGCAGCGGATCGTTGTCGTCATTTATGGAAAAGATGGAATTGGCAAGACGACTCTTGCAAAACTCATATACAACCGAGTCTCCTGTGATTTTGATGGTTGTAGCTTCCTTACAGATATTAAAGAAAAAACTCAAGCATTAGGAGGGCTTCAGCTTTTGCGAACTAAGTTGATTTCCGATGTTCTAAAACGGGAACTTGAGGATGTTGCTCTTGTCAACAGGGGAAGTGAGTTTTTCAGGGACTTATTTTGCGACACGAGAGTCTTGATTGTCCTTGATGATGTGGAAAATGTGTTTGATGTCCAGCAACTTGTCGGAAATTGCTTTAATTGCTTTGCATCTGGAAGTAGGATCCTGGTAACCACTAGAAACAGTGTCATCCTGGAAGACTCTCCTCAGATCCGGACTTATCACGTTAGTTGTTTGGATAAGGATCAGGCTCTTCAACTCTGTAGGCAGCATACATCTATACCAACTTCTTCCTCACATAGCAACTTTGAGCTTCTGTACTATACTCTCAAGGCTATGGCAGAACTTCCATGGTATCTTCATGGCAGGGGTGCTCAATCGAGGGTGTATGCATCTGTACAAGCTTCTTCCTCATTTACCAACTTTTTTTCGGAACATGCTTTTAAGGCTATAGTAGGACTCCCATTGTCTATTGAAGTTATGAGTGCAGTCTTCAACGGGAAAACGGAAAGGCAATGTAGAGACATACTAGAGCGGTGGCGGACAATGATCAAGCGCTGGGATTTTCAGGGAATTGTGGAGGAAATTTATCGAACATTACGTCCTAAGAAAAAACAGATATTTCTTGATATCGCCTGTTTCACCACCGGCATAGATTTTCGAATTGCTTGGTACCTATGGTACGACGCCTCTTTTGTGCCTTCTCGTGAAATTTTGACTCCCCTGGCCAAAATTGGGGAAAACAATCAGATATGGATGCATAGCATGTTGAGGCGACTTGGCAGAGAAATCGTTCGTGCAGAGAGTCTTACAGATCCAGGAAAGCGAAGTAGATTATTTAATCATGAAATAGCTCTTGACACGATAAAGCGGAAAAAGGTGAACGTTTGGTGTGTTTTTTTTTTTTTTTCCTCTTTAATTTATTCATCGTGAAGTATAAGAAATAGTTTTGTTGTGTTCACCGCCAAAGGAAAGGAATTACTTTGCCAGATACTGTTAAAATCTGACCGTGTGTGCAATTGACGTTGCTCATAATTTTTCTTTAGGAGTTTATCCTGACTAGTTACGAATCAAGAAAAGAGACCATCCTCACTAATTCTTTTTTCTCGTCCATCACAGGGAACTGAAAATGTTAGGGCACTCTGCCTTAACTTTCAGTGGCATACTTCAGTCAAATTCACACCAGAAGACTTTAGGAGCATGCCAAACCTACAGTATCTTCAATTGGATCATGCAGACATTGCCGGAGATTTTGCTTACATTTTTCTAAATTTAAGGTGGCTCCGTTGGCGAGGGTGTCCTCAACAACTGCAAGTAACTAATTTTCGCTTGGTAAACTTAACCATTCTTGACTTGTCATTCAGCAAAGTCACGAAAGACTGGAAAGGCTGGGATCAAATAGAGGTAATTTACAATTCATTGCAATGGTGAAATTGACCGGTTTAATGTAACTATTTATGAAGTGAACTCACGCAAATATTTGTCCTATTTTGCAGATGATGAACTTGAGAGTTCTAGATCTTACAGAATGTGCTGACCTATTAGTCACTCCTAAGTTCTCTGGCTGCAAAAATCTTTCCATATTGATTCTGGAGCGATGTTCACAGTTGGTCAGGATAGATCATTCGATCGGCGACTTGCGGCACTTAATTACCTTGAATTTGAAGTTCTGCACAGAGCTTAGCATGTTGCCGGTAGAAGTGGGTCACCTAATAGCTCTGAAAGAGCTTCTCATGGATGGGACCTCGGTACAAGAAATTCCCATCTCCATTGGTAAGTTAAAGCAGCTTAAAACTCTGAGTGCCTCAAATTGCTTCAGCTTGAGTCAGCTACCAAGAACAATATGTCACCTGATGCGTATCTCGCTTCTTTCACTGGATGGCACCAGAATCACAGCACTTCCCGATTCTGTTGGAGAACTGGTCAGACTTAAACACTTGTCATTAAGGGAGTGCTGTCAAATAAGAAAACTTCCAAACTCCATTGGCAACATAGGGAGATCCTTAGCCGAATTAGACGTGTCCGGGACAGGCGTTCTCGAGTTTCCGCATTCGCTAAAAAATCTGCAGAATTTGAAGGTGCTAAGAATGGATTCTTGTTTCTTCAGAGAGTTCCCCCCTGATATCGGAGAGCTAACCAGCCTTGAAGAAATACATGCCTGTTGGTGTCGGAATCTGGAGGGGGGCATTCCAAGCGAGATTGGAAAACTACATAATCTGAGAATCTTGAGGCTGCGGCATTCGACTATTTCCAGCATACCGGCAGAGATCCACCAACTTTCCAATCTTCGAACCCTTGATTTACTTCACTGCGACATGATCAAAGAGTTGCCAAGGCTCCCCTCTAGCATAACGGTTTTGTATGTAGACGATGAACTGAAGTCGTCGCATCTGCCATAGCTAGGAAAGCTATGCCACTGTGATGAAGACTAGGCTCTAGTGACCCTGGCAAAATGATGGCCTTTCCATTTACCTCATGTTTTCACTCCAGATTTGAACATGGATACCACGAACAAGATGTGTTTTTCTGAAGTTTGCAAAGTCGTTTCATCTGAAAACACGGTAACTTTATATGTGCGTTCATGTGTATGTACCCTTGCCTATCGATATATTTCGTTAATGACCGAGGCGAAAATTCCTAATGCAGCATCACTTCGGACCCATCTTGCAGGCAATCAGGAGCTTAGGGGTCTACTAACTTGGGCGGTACCCAGATCGGCATATAGACTTTTATGATAAGTCTCCGAAGATTGGTATTGCTAGCAAATACCTCGTCATCTCGTAATAGAAATAAGACATGTATATACATCTATATTTTTTTATTTTATTCTTTTGATTGTGTCCTAGAGAGTCCCTTTTCAAAAGGGAAAATTATACTAGTAATTCATAAAGTTTGGCTGAATATCCAATGTTTGCTTTAAGCTTTTAATTTGTTTAATGTGATCCTTGATTTATTCCTAAGTATTCAATCTAGTCCTTAAACTTTCAATTTGTTTAATCTATTCTATCAACTTTCCATAACAAAGTCAAATCATCCCTTCGATACTGTTCAAAATTTCATAATTACACTATTAACCGGATTTTAGAATATTTTCTCATTTCAATCCATTTATCAAATCAACAAAACTATTACTTTTTAACTTCATTCAATGAGAAGTACAGAGATTTAAATATTACCTTCAACGGATTCGATCTGAAATGAGCGAATGTAATTGGGAGAAAGTAGAACGTGGACTGATAAGAGCGTTGCCTGCGTTGCAATGGAGGTAGCAATGGGGACTGCTTGCGCACACAAGTATAATGACTTCCCAAATTCCTTCCCACGCAAGAAAGTGTGCGTTTTGGCATTGGTTTTTTTTTTTGGACCGGAGGAACCGCCTCACAGCAAGCGCTCGACGTAAACGCCTAGGGAGCACTGGTGCGAGAACCCACCTCCCACGGTACTCCGCTTAAGTCGTGCTAATGCACACGCGGTGACTGGAAATTGTGTTTTACCCAAAACAGTGAAAAACCTTTCATCGAAGGTTGATCTTTGATTTTTATTGTTGAAATGGGGTTCCATGGTGATTCTAGATAGGAGTTTTGATTGGTTTCACAAGGAAATATGAATAGTAATTCTACAAGTGAAGTACTGAAAAATAAATAGGACCTTGCATTAATAATAAAAATACATTGAATGTGTGTTCTTGATGATCGGAGATCCTCTACAATGATAGCATATTGCCACTTATATAGTCCACCAATTACAACCATTTAACCACGGTTACTACTACTAAGGCAATAACACATTTAATTATGAGATTCTAGGCTCCCCATGCACGGGCCATTTCCATCCACAAGCGGTTACAATTCCAAAGGCTATCATAATACTCAACCGTCACTTGATATCTTTGTCTTCAATCTTCATCTCGATCCTTGTGTTCTCTTCTCTATCCAACACTCGGCCTAATTTCGATGGCCTCCTTGTCGTGCTCTTCAACCATCATACTTTGCCGATCTCCTCTTAATTATTTGTCGATGTCAATATTACTTTGTTGTCAAGTGCTATGTCACAGATGCCAATATCCATGCTACATAATTGTCAATTGTCCAATGGCTCGATCATTGATCAATTCTCGCTCAATCAACTAACCCCAATTGCACGTTGTCGCGACCTCTTTTTTTCCGGCGCTCGATCGGGGCGGGCGCCTAAGGAGGCTAATGGCTCGGCTATGTTAATTAAGCCCGGACTCTCCCAAGTCCACCAATTCACAACTTTAATGGTCTAAGTTTTTAACCTGTAAGTTAATTTTTAAAACGGAGTCGCCACTAATCAATTTGGGGTGGGTTGATTAGAAACCCATGCGAAATATTTGGAGAAATATTCGCTCTGCGCAACCCAGAGAAATTAGGATCGGGGACTTGATTACACTAGTTAATCACTAATGTCATTTCAGTACCTAACCTTGTTTAAACCCTGAGGTTTTTTGGATGTTTAAGGGATTTTCCACGCATTATTTGGAAAAAGACATTTTTTGGACATTTTTCCAATTTTTTGGACATAAAAGGGATTTTTTTGGTATTTTTGGAAAAATACAAGTCTTTTGGCTTTTTCTGAATTTTTGGCCTTTTTTGGAAAATATGAAATATTTTTGATTTTTGATTTTTTTGATTTTTTGATTTTTTTTTTGGAAAATAAAATATTTTTTAAATATTTTTTGGAAAATAAAGTATTTTTTTTTTTTTTTTTATTTTTATCGAAAACAAAATATTTTTTATATTTTAATTTTTTTGGAAAATAAAAAATATATATATATATTTTTCGAAAATAAAAAATATATTTTTTGATTTTGATTTTGATTTTTTTTTTTTGGAAAATAAGTTATTTATTTATTATTTGTATTAAAAATAAAAATAAAAACAAAACCAAAACGACCGCGTACGGGCGACTCGGATTTTTTTGGTCTTTTTCCTTTTTTTTTTTTTTTTTTTTAAAAACGACGCCGTTTAGGGGGAGGGAACCGGGGAAACCCTACTCGGTTCCCCGACCGACTCGGATCCGGCTCGCTACCCGGTTCCCTCGGAACCCTCGACCCGGATCCGGTCGCGATCCGACCTCCGCCGCCCCCCTTTCCCGGGATTTGCGGAATCCCTACCCGGTTCCCGATCCGAGTCCGACCCAACAACCCGGGGTCGCGACCCGGAAGATCGGGAACCCTAGGGTTTCCGCAAATTCCGGCGCCGAGGAGGAGGAGGGGTGGATTGATGCGGCGGCAACGGCAGCGATGGTGGTGACGGCGAGGGAGGTGATGGCGACGGCGGCAAAGAACTACCCGGCAACGGGCGGCGATTCGAACAATGGGCGGCGGTGCGGCGGAGGGTGTGCAGCGCCCTCGGCTTCTCTCCCCCTCTCGCTCTCGCGAGCTCGCGACCGACCTCCTCCCTCCCTCGGATCCGAGCTCGTGGGCGTTCGGGCCTCTCTCGAAGTCTCTCGAGAGAAGCCGGGCGCTCACGAGCCTTCGACCTCGGTGTCTCTCTCTCTCGGTGGTGCTGGTGGTGGGTTGTGCTTCGACGGAGGCGGGGGCCTCGGTATTTATAGGCGAGGGGCGGCCGGTCGACGGAGCTCAACCGAGGGCTGCCACGCCCTTCCGCCGGCCGAACCGGCGTCCCATCCAACGCCAGCCACACCCCTCGCCACGTCCCGTCGCCGCCGCTCCTCCCCGCTCCACGTGCGTCTCTCGCCGCTTGCTGCTCTCCGGGAGGTGCGCCCTCCGCGCGTGCGCTGCAGAGGCGGTCGAAGGAGGAAGACGACCCAAAGTGGGCCGGGCCGGAGGAAGACGGGCGCGGGGGCCCATGCGGAGAGGGGGGCTGTGCTGCTCCCTTTTGCTTTCTTTTTATTTTGTTTGTTTTTATTTATTTATTTATCCGAAAAGATGAAATAAAATAGACTAAAAATAAAAATAAAAACCTAATTAATTTAGGCGTCAACAGCTGCCCCTCTTTGAAGGTGAGTTCGCAGAGGTTGCATTCAAAGACAACCGACGCCTAAATTTTATCTATGCATGCGTAGCAGGTTATATTTTATTTGGGACCTATTATTTCGTGCAGAAAAAGAGCAATATAGCATTACATATACTAAGACAGCTAAGAAGATACCTGTAGTTACTTACCGGAAGTGAGTGAGATAGGGTGTGAACCCCAAGTTTGGCAAGTATCAAGGCGTCATCTTACCTGGTGATATGAGAGGGTTGCTTCTCTAGGACCCGAACTATTCTTCGGTCACCTGTTAGAGCAATCAGTAGTTTGTCTTGGACATCGAACCTTTCTTCGGTCGCTTGTTAAAACAATCAATGATTTGTCTAGGACTTGAACCTTTCTTTGGTCGCCTTGACGGGAGATGCACCGACCTTTCTCAGGGCATCTCATTTGTGGGTGCCTGATTTGTATCGAGGACACCAGTTGGTACCCGACCTTTCTCGGGGCATCGATTTTGTGGGGATGTCTGACCTCTGTCGAAGACACCAGTTGGTACCCGACCTTTCTCGGGAGATGCGCCGACCTTTCTCAGGGCATCATATTTGTTGGGGTGTCTGACTTCTGTCCAAGACACCGGTTGGAACCCGACCTTTCTCGGGGGATGCACTGATCTTTCTCAGGGCATCGGTTTGTGAGGATACCTGGACATTCACAGGCATTGAAAGAGTACCTGGATATTCACAAGTACAAACCTGGAGGATATTTGGGCCTTTGCAGGCATCAAAGGGGTACTTGGATGATCACAAGTACAAACTCTTGGAGGATACCTGGATGTTCGCAGATATCGAAGGGGTACTGTATGCTCACAAGTACTAGATCTTTGGAAAATACCCGATTGATTGCAAGTGTCAAAAGAGTACTTGGATGTTAACAAGTACAGACTTTGAAGGATGCCTGAACGTTCGCAGGCGTTGAAGAGGTACTCAGATGATCACAAGTACGAATTTCTAAAAATACCTGACAAATGGAATATCGAGGATGGGTCTCGCATATTCGCGGAGGTCTCTCACCTATTGATAATTGGGGAATATCGAGGACGTGCCTTGCATATTTGCGAAGGTCTCTTACCTTCTGGAAATTGGGAATGTCAAGGACGTACCTTGCATATTCGTGAAGGTCTCCCACCTCCTGGCAATTGAGAATATCGAGGACGTACCTGAGATATTCGTGAAGGTCTCTCACCTTCTGGTAATGGGAATATTGAGGACGTACCTCGCATATTCGTGAAGGTCTCTTACCTTCTGGAAATTGGGAATATCGAGGACGTACCTCGCATATTCGTGAAGGTCTCCCACCTCCTGGCAATTAGGGAATATCGAGGACATACCTAGGATATTCGTGAAGGTTTCTCACCTTCTGGTAATGGGGAATATCGAGGACGTACCTCGCATATTCGTGAAGGTCTCTTACCTTCTGGAAATTGGGAATATCGAGGGCGTACCTCGCATATTCGTGAAGGTCTCCCACCTCCTGGCAATTAGGGAATATCGAGGACATACTTGGGATATTCGTGAAGGTTTCTCACCTTCTGGTAATGGGGAATATCGAGGACGTACCTCGCATATTCGTGAAGGTCTCCTACCTTCTGGAAATTGGGAATATCGAGGGCGTACCTCGCATATTCATGAAGGTCTCCCACCTCCTGGCAATTAGGGAATATCGAGGACATACCTGGGATATTCGTGAAGGTTTCTCACCTTCTGGTAATGGGAAATATCGAGGACGTACCTCGCATATTCGTGAAGGTCTCTCACCTTCTGGTATGGAGAATATCGAGGACGTACCTTGGATATTCGTGAAGGTCTCTCACCTTCTAGAAATTGGGAATTTGAATGTAATGCAATGCTTACCTAGATGGCGGCAAGCACACAGGTGTACAAAGTAGAGGAATATTTGGATGAATACAAACATTTAATGATATGATTAGGGACCACTCAACTGGTCCGAGTGTAAGAAAGCAAACCTGGGTGATTGCAGGCGCATAATGTGGTGGAATACTTGAGTAGCTGCTAGTATTCAAAGCTACAATTTTGAGGACAACTCGGACAAGCTGAGTGTCACGGGAAGGGAGTATCCGAACGATGATCGGTACTCAGAGACAAGAGGATACTTGGATAGTCATGAGCATCCAAACTTTAAGGACAACTCGAATAGGTCGAGTGTCAACAGAGGGAGTACTTGAATAATGGCAAGCACTCAAAAACAGGGGGATAACTGGACAGTTGCAAATATCAGTATTCTGGGGACAACTCGAACAGGTCGAGTGTCGATAAGAGGGAGTACCAGGCAAATGGCAGGTACTCAAAGACAAGGGGATACTCAGACTGCTGTGAGCACCCAAACTCAGGAGATGACTCGAACAGGTCGAGTGACAAGAAGAGAGTACCAGGACAGTGGTAGGTACTCTAAGACGGATAGGGATAGGGATATGCTTACCTGGCAATATCTCTTATTACTGAGAGTGTGTTCACTATTTACACAATATGTAGATATGTACACAATGATTGTATATGCTGTAAACTCATAAATTCAAATGTGATTTATGCATGACCATTTCATCAGTTTTGTATCATCCGAATTCCACTGGGGAAGATTTTGAAAGACAACCCTCGTTTAGAATGTAGATGTCTTGAGCATGCCAGATGAGGGACTTTCAGTCTGAAAGGACTTTTCACTCACTCTCATGGAAAGGCTGTTTTATCCTGACCATTGATGCAGGATTTATAAGGATCACACTTCTCACTTTGTCATCATGTTAGCGGGGTCCGAGTATTCTCGCAAGTGGTACGACTTTACCAATGTGAGAGGTCTTTGTTGAAATTGTGATGAAGACTTGGTTAGCAGCTCATCAAAGGGGACCATCAAGGTTGAAGTCGATGAACGAAAAGGTTGCACGATCCTCTCCGGGTTTACAAGTCAGGAACCCTGTGAAAAGAGATAGAGTAATCTTGCTCGTACTTCTTCGAGCGATATTTATGCACATATGAAATCTTACGTTAATTGAAGTGCCCCTAGTCTGAAGAGACTTTTTACAATGGGAATATAACGAAGACTCGACTCACATGTAGAAGGGTGAGAGTTGGTGACTGTCTTAGTATTCGTCACTAGTCTTTCTTCTTATTATCAAATGGAGATTTTACAACCACAACTTTTTCTTGGCTGCATTTTTGACTGGGGGCATTGGCCTTGCTTTTACTGTGCACACTTTGCTTTTTTTCATGCCCCTACTTTTATTCCAATTCCTCAATTATGGGCATTGACCTTGCTTTTACCAGGTACACTGCTTTTTATGCCCCTGTTTTTTTCATTTTTGTTGCTTGAGGAACTGATCTAGGCGAGTTCAATCGAAGCACCATTATTTAGACTTCGAGTCTTCATCTTCAGCCAGCACTCTAGGCTATGGCAATAACTTCTGCTTTATCTCAAGGTGAGGGTAAAATTACAGACTCACTTGGGTTGTACAATGTATACAAATGCATAGAAAATGAATTTGCTCTTCGTCATTCTAAGGCACTTAAATTAACGCGAGTGTTCATATGCAATAAAGACACTCGAAGATTGATGCAAGTGCAAGCAAGAGAATTTCTATCCCTCTTCTCACCTTGTGATGCGGATTTGCCTTGTTTTTGACATGCTCCAATGTTGGGTGATTCTTGATGAGAGAAGCTTCACCAGTGTATGGGGCTCAATAGGGGGTGAGCAATGAAATGCCTCTCACTATTTTGGTTATCGTATCATTCGCGAGAGAACTCTTTACCCTGAAGTCATGGAATTTTCTGCGCTCATCTCACAAGTGTATAGATGGGGGATTGTGTGTAGGATATGGCTTTGTCATCATTCGATGTGCCTCATTCAGCATGCTCAATTAATCTTGTATTCTTCACTTAGCTGTCTATTCTAATAATTCACAATGGAATCAGTGATTTAGACAGACAAAATCATCATGCAAAAATCCATTTGGAGAAAGCATGCAGCATTTTTAAGTATGAGAGAGTTTGTACTCTCAAAACAAATGAATGATTTTTACTTAAGAAACCCTATTGACAATTTTAGGGGTGTTTACTTGGTGAAATTGTATTTACAAATGTGCTGAATTTTGAATATCAAAAGAGCTATTCACAAAGGGGTGCCGACGGATTGTCTTCACGGAGAGATAATACACGAATGATCAGCTAAGGGTTGGGACGCTGAACGGGCATCTCTCTGCTCTTGTCTCGGGTTATGTAAATTGATCTGGATCACTGGATTTGCCACTATTTAACCATTAAGCTTGGTTCTGGAATCCCAACGCCTCCTGTCAATATGGCAAAGAAAACGAGTTCAGAGAGCGAGCGCTGGGGAATGATACCAAATTAGTTCTTCTCCATAATTTGTATGTGCTGGCCTCCAAGAATATTTGAACGTTGATGACGGTCTCTTTACAGTTCCATGCTTCTTTTGAATGGCATTTTTTATTTGTGGCTACGTATGCCTGATTGCTGGTTGTCGATTATAGCAGCATGTGGATAAAGTCATGTATTTCAAGCTTCTATGGAATCTGAGATGGACAATCAAAACCTCTAGCTTTTGTTAATTATTTCCCGAGAGAACATGTGTCAGGAACAAGAAGTGAGGTTTCCTAGTTCCAAGGTTATCATCTGGGATAGATGGCTTCTTTTATTTAACTGGATTGGTTCTTGAACGACATGTCTTTTACACCAAGTTAGGTGAATTTGACATAGGTCACTCCTATGCGCTTGCTTGGGTAGTATCGATTATCCCATCAAGTTTGCTGCCTGATTCTCAACACTCCCTTAAATGCTAATGATTACCCTTCATTCCTCTTTGCTGAATCTACCAAACACATTTTTATGATGGTGCAAATACATCACTCACAAAAGGTGCAGAGGCAATTTCATTTTGATAGAGAAATGCTTGGCAATGCCAGGCAATGAACATCTTTCAAGGGTAGTACTTTTTTACAGCATCAGAATTAACCGGTTTGGAGAATTCCCGCCCATCCATTTCAGCCAGGATCAAGGCTCCTCGGGGAGTATCTTCTTTATCACATAAGGACCCTTGTAATTTGGGGCAAACTTGCCACCGGGCTCCGGGAAGATCGGCAGTGTCTTCCTCAAGACTAGTTCATTTACCTTGAAGTGCCTAGGTCGCACTTTCTGATTGAACGATTGGGCTACCTTCTGTTGATAACACTGACCATGACAGAGGGCTTTTAGTCGTTTTTCATCGATCATATTCAGTTGCTCGAGCCTTTGTTGTGTCCACTCTTCCTCGACAACCCTACCGGGATAAAATTCGTAGGGATGAGATTTCTACTTCTATGGGCAAAACCGCTTCCATGCCATAAACCGGGGAAATAGGGGTTGCCCGGTGGAAGTTCGAATCGAAGTTCGATATCTGTTAGTGCGAAAGGTAACCTTTCATGCCGCCGCGATAGTTTTCAGCTGTCTTGGCTAGGATTCTCTTGATGTTCTTGTTGGCGGCTTCCACGGCTCCATTCATTTGTGGACGATAAGGGGACGAGTTCAGATGTTGGATTTTGAACTCAGAGAATAATTGATCAATCAACTTGTTGTTCGGGTTTGACCCATTGTCGGTGATGATAGCTTCGGCACGCCATATCGGGCGATTATGTCACGTCTAATGAACTTCATAACGTTCCGCGCAGTTACGCTTGCATAGGATGTGGCCTCGATCCATTTTGAGAAGTAATTAATTGCAACTAAAATAAACCGATGCCCATTTGATGCCTTCAGATTGATTGGGCCAATTACATCAATGCCCCACATTGAAAATGGCCACGGTTCCGATAATTGATGTAGTTCAGTTGGAGGGACATTTATCTTGTTCCCGTGAATCTGGCAACGATGACAGCTTCGCACATGTCGTGCGCAATCGCCTTCCAAAGGGAGCCAATAATAACCTAATCTCATTATTTTCTTGGCCAACATGCGTCCATTCATGTGAGGGCCACATACTCCCTCATGTATTTCCTGCATTATCCGTGTGGCTTCAGTTGCATCAACACACCTTAGTAGGACTGAATCATATGATCTTTTGTACAGATTTTCACCGCTGACGAAGAACCTTGAGGCCATTTTCATTAGGTATTTTCGATCAGAGTGAGTGCTTTCTTCAGGAATTCCCGCTTCGGACGTATTTCATGATATCGTAATACTAGGGTTTTCCGTCGGGTTCTTCGGTTATAGCCATGCAAAGGCTGTCTTGTCGAACTTCGATCTTCAAAGGTTCTACTTCTAACCCTTTCGTTACTTGTAACATAGATGACAACGTTGCTAGTGCATCGCGAACGATTATGAATTCTAGGAAGGTATTCAAACGAGATGTCTTGAAATTCCCCCACCAATTTTTCCAAGTAGTTGTGATAAGGCACAAGTTTGGTATCTCTCGTCTTCCATTCACCACAGTTTGGAGGATGATTAAGGCGGAGTCACCGAATACTTTTAGTTTTGTCACTTCCATTTCAATAGCTGCTTGTAAGCCGAGGATGCATGCTTCATATTCGGCTATATTGTTGGTACATGGAAAAATCAATTTGGCAGCCACATGATAATGTTGCCCATTAGGGGATATCAAAACTGCCCCAGTGCCAGAACCTGACAAATTTACAGCTCTATCGAAAAACATAGTCCAAGCGTCTTCTTCTATTGTTGAAATCCGGTTGTGCGGGTGTATTATCCTCGTGTACCTCCTTAGGGCCATCTCGCTAACATATCCGCAATTACTCGACCTTTAACTGATTTTCGCGACATAACTTGGATGTCGAATTCTGAGATCAGGATTTGCCATTTGGCCAATTTTCCTACCAAGGCCGAACGACCGAGCAAATACTTGATCGGGTCACTCTCAGTTACGAGGAACGTTTGGTAGTGCAAGGTATATTGCCGGAGCCTCGTGCAACACCCATACCAATGCAGCACATGTTTTTTTCGATTTGGAGTAGTTTTGTTCTGACGTGGTGAACTTTTTACTTAAATAGTAGATGGCTCGCTCCCTCCCGTCATGAGGTCCTTCTTGTGCAAGCATTGCGCTTAAGGATTCACTGTTGATGGTAAGGTAGAGGATCAAAGGGTGCCCGGGACCGGAGGTACTTAAACGGGGGCTTCATCGCATCGCTTCAGATTTTCGAATGCCAGTTGGCAGTCATCATCCCATTTAACTTGTGCACCCTTCTTAAGAAGTTTAAAGAAGGGTTTCGCAGTTTTAGAAAGTTGAGAAATGAACCGCGCAATATAATTTAATCTTCCCAAGAGGCTTCGGACTTCCTTTACAATCGAGGATGAGGCATCTCAAATATTGCCTTGGTTTTCGATGGATCTACTTCTATCCCTTCACAGCTCACAATGAATCCAAGTAATTTACCAGAAGTTGCCCCGAACACACATTTTGCTGGGTTCAAGCGCAGCTTGAACTGGCGGAGTCGGTTGAATAATTTCTCCAGGGTTTTCACATGGTCTTCTCCATGTTTGGTTTTGGCGATCATGTCGTCAACATATACTTCAATTTCTTTGTGCATCATGTCATGGAAAAGGGTGACCATGGCACGTTGGTAAGTTGCTCCAGCATTTTTCAGGCCGAAAGGCATAACCTTATAATGAAAAGTCCCCCATGGAGTAATGAATGCCATTTTTTCCTTGTCTTCTTCCTTCATCTTTATTTGGTTGTATCTTGAGAATCCATCAATGAAAGAGAAAAGCTTAAATCCAGCTGTACTATCCACAAGAACGTCTATATGAGGTAACGGGAAATCATCTTTTGGGCTTGCTTTGTTCAAATCGCGGTAGTCAACACAAACTCGGATTCGACCGTCTTTCTTCTTTACCGGTACAATGTTTGCTACCCAACTAGAGTATTGCGAGACTTCGAGGAAGCCTACTTCCAGGAGCTTCATCACTTCTTCTTCAATTTTTTTTGATAACTCTGGTTTAGTTCTCCTTAGCCGCTGCTTCTTGGGGGCTACATCAGGGTTAGTTGGCAAGCTATGTTCCACAATCATTGGATCGAGGCCTGGCATATCGGCATATGACCATGCGAATACATCTTGATATCTCTTTAGGAGGGCGATTAAGCTTGCAGCTTCTTCTTTAGGAAGGTTCGCGCCAATCTTTATCTCCCTCGGATCTCCTGTGCTGCCTAAATTGACAACGACGGTGTCTTCAGTAGTAGGGGGCCTGGCTTCTTCATGTCGCTCCCAATTCTGTTGAACTTCGTCGGAATCATCAAAATCTTCATCTGAATTATCAGAATGGTTACTTACGATGTTGGTTTGGACCGTTCCCATACCCTTGCCTGCTGCTAGATTATTCATGTATCATAGAATAGATAGGTTAAGGGGACAAATAAGTTTAACAGTATGTATGCTTCTTTCTTTTGAAAATGGGGATGAGTTGTTCTTTAAAATGAGGAAGCATGAGGAAACCCGGGCCTCAGATTTCTTCTTTCATTTTGCGGCTGGCTATCATCAACGGGCCGGTTTGGTGTATCCCCTCATGCCCTCAAAAGGTTTTCAACTTTATTTATTAGTAGATGGATTTACAGGGTGGTTTCAAAAAAAGGGTTCCCTAGATGGAACTGAGGTTGAAAACAAAACAAGTCAAACTTTAAAAAGATATGTACAGGCTCCCGCGTAGGGGGGTATGCAGAGGAAAATAAAAGGATTCTACTCGAGCGGGTCTGCACCAATTTCCCCTGACGGTCCTTCATTGATAGCGCCCACGAAGAAGTCTTCATACCAATCGCCGGTTTCGTCTCCCTGTGCTCGCAGCTTTGCGAACTTCAAATCATCCATGCCTTCCCACCCATCATGGACGATGTGGTGATGATGATCATAGAAACTTTGGGGGATTGTATAGTTGACATAGTAGTCAAATTTACCACTTGGTTGGCCTAAAGTGTCCATGATCACCTCTCCCTACGTGCTTCCTTAACATGCTCGGGGAACATGACACGGGTCTTTGGGTACTACGAGGAGGCGATCTTCGCCAAAACACAGCCATGGGAGCGAAACGTAAATACCCCAGCGTCCAAAAGATCCTGAACCTTGTCTCTCAGGATGGTGCAGTTATCTAGCGAGTGTCCTGATTCCCCCGAATGATAATCACATTGCTTGGATGGATCATAACCAAGGAAGTACTCAGGGGTAGGACGACTCAATTCCCTGGTGATCATCCCTTGCTCTAGGAGAACGAGAAAAATAATGGCCATTGACTTAGGAAGAGGCGAATATGGCCGCGTGCTTCTTGAGGACTGGGGTAGCCGAGTCCCTTGCCAGCTTGTGTTAATAAGGTCTTCTTCATTTACTTCGGCTGCCAACTCCTCGTTGTGACGAGAGAGGAATGTACGGGCAATTTGGGCGAAACTCTCGTCAAGTGGTGTACCGTCTCGTGTAGCTCATTGACTTGACGCCGAAGCCGGGTAAACGAGAAGTTATCACTGTTTCTTCTAATCGTTCCTCATCAATGGCACCTATGAAAAGGTCTCCAAACATGGTGGTCACGCCCTCTAGTCCTTCTTCCTTTGTAAGCACGGGCTGAACTGTGCTCTCCTGGATTATGGGCAATTTTGTGCTTTCAGAGTTGAACCACTTTGAAGTATTCACTTCTTCTTCCTCATGCATCATCCCGGGCCGGGAAAGTTTCCTCGAGACGGGGATATACAAGGCCGACTTTTTTCTTTGTTCTTCTATCCGGGGAAAATCCTAAACCGATAGTATAGGGTCTCCTCAGGGTCAATGCGGGTCAGTGGCTTGGCGAGCTCCTTTTCCAGGGGCATTCCTATGGCGAGACTATATTCCTCCAAGGTCGGAGTTAGTTCAAATTTGCCGAACATGAAGGTGGATGCTTCGGGGCACCGAAATATGGTAGTGCTTGCATGACTCGGAGTGGATATTGATTTGGAGCAACGGAAGGAGATGACCGATGATTGATTTGACATACTCCTGGCCAAGCTGATCTAACTGATTCCACCATCTGAGGAGCTCTTTCTTGGGAGCCGGAATGAACTGGATATCGACTCTTCCCATCACATATGAGAAATGGAGTTACATGACCTGACCCTATGCCATGAGCCAATAAAAAGAAAAAGTAAATAAATTACTTTGCTTTTTAAAGAAAATGGCAAGCACAAAGACATGCACATGAGATGTGTGGCTCGATTTCTAACTGAAAAGGCTTGTTGAAATTAAAAGGGTACCCGCCCATCGCAGTCTCGCGTTAGCAGCATACCCTCCTAACCTCGGCTAGAGAAATTCGAGGAAAAGAAAGGCAACCTCTACATCGCGGTCTCGCGTTCAAGGTCGTATCTTTCTTGACACCATCCTAAATATCCTATGGCGGCCCAAGTCCGGCGGCCGGGTTGTGTGTGCCATGTGTAGTGCTGAAACAGTAAAGCATGCACCACAATTCATAATCACAAGACAATCTATTTTAAGCAAAGTTAAAAATAAATTTCTAAGCTATTGACCTGCATAAAAAAAACCTAAGTCAGTAAAGAATTTAAACAAGGCAAAAAAGGCCTAAGTCTTCAAAGTCCCCAGTGGAGTCGCCAAGCTGTCGCGACCTCTTTTTTTCCGGCGCCCGATCGGGGCGAGCGCCTAAGGAGGGTAATGGCTCGGCTAGGTTAATTAAGCCCGGACTCTCCCAAGTCCACCAATTCACGACTTTAATAGTCTAAGTTTTTAACCTGTAAGTTAATTTTTAAAACGGAGTCGCCACTAATCAATTTGGGGTGGGTTGATTAGAAACCCATGCGAAATATTGGGAGAAATATTCGCTCCTGCGCAACCAGAGAAATTAGGATTTGGGACTTGATTACACTAGTTAATCACTAATGCCCTTTCGGTACCTAACCTTGTTTAAACCCTGAGGTTTTTGGATGTTTAAGGGATTTTCCACGCATTATTTGGAAAAAGACATTTTTGGACCTTTTTCCAATTTTTTGACATAAAAGGGATTTTTTTTTGTATTTTTGGAAAAATACAAGTCTTTTGGCTTTTTCTGAATTTTTGGCCTTTTTTGGAAAATATGAAATATTTTTTATTTTTTGATTTTTTGATTTTTTGATTTTTTTTTTGGAAAATAAAATATTTTTTAATATTTTTTGGAAAATAAAGTTTTATTTTTATTTTTTTTTTTCTCGAAAACAAAATATTTTTTTATATTTTATATTTTTTGGAAAATAAAAAAAATATTTTTTTTCGAAAATAAAAATATATTTTTTTCGAAAATAAAAAATATATTTTTTGATTTTGATTTTGATTTTTTTTTTTGGAAAATAAGTTATTTATTTATTATTTGTATTAAAAATAAAAATAAAAACAAAACCAAAACGACCGCGTACGGGCGACTCAGATTTTTTGGTCTTTTCCTTTCTTTTTTTTTTTTTTTAAAACGACGCCGTTTAGGGGGAGGGAACCGGGGAAACCCTACCCGGTTCCCTCGACCGACCCGGATCCGGCTCGCGATCCGGTTCCCTCGGAACCCTACCCGACCCGGATCCGGGTCGCGATCCGACCTCCGCCGCCCCCCCTTTTCCCGGGATTTGCGGAATCCCTACCCGGTTCCCGATTTGAGTCCGACCCAACACCGGGGTCGCGACCCGGAAGATCGGGAACCCTAGGGTTTCCGCAAATTCGGCGCGAGGAGGAGGAGGGGTGGATTGATGCGGCGGCAACGGCAGCGATGGTGGTGACGGCGAGGGAGGTGATGGCGACGGCGCGGCAAAGAACTACCTGGCAACGGGCGGCGATTCGAACAACGGGCGGCGGTGCGGCGGAGAGTGTGCAGCGCCCTCGGCTTCTCTCCCCCTCTCGCTCTGCGAGCTCGCGGCTGACCTCCTCCCTCCCTCGGATCTGAGCTCGTGGGCGTTCGGGCCTCTCGAGAGAAGCTTCGGGCGCTCACGAGCCTTCGACCTCGGTGTCTCTCTCTCTCCGGTGGTGCTGGTGGTGGGTTGTGCTTCGACGGAGTGGGGGCCTCGGTATTTATAGGCGAGGGGCGGCCGGTCGACGGAGCTTGACCGAGGGCTGCCACGCCCTTCCGTCGGCCGAACCGGCGTCCCATCCGACGCCAGCCACCCCTGCTTCACGTTCCGTCGCCGCCTGCTCCTCCTTGCTCCACGTGCGTCTCTGCTGCTCACCTACTCTCCTGGAGGTGCGCCCTCCGTGCGTGCGCTGCAGAGGCGGTCGAAGGAGGAAGACGACCCAAAGTGGGCCGGGCCGGAGGAAGACGGGGCGAGGGCCCATGCGAGAGGGGGGGCTGTCTTTGCTCCTTTTGCTTTCTTTTTTCTTTTGTTTGTTTTTATTTATTTATTTATCCGAAAAGATTAAATAAAATAGACTAAAAATAAAAATAAAAATAAAAATAAAAACCTAATTAATTTAGGCGTCAACACACGTCGATTACAATGGGTTATTTCTTCTGACCTTCAGCAATCGAGTTAAAGTTCTAGTGTCTCTTCAAGAATAAATACTAGCTTTTAGATGCAACATCAATACTCAGAGCGATTAACTTCTTTGAGCCTTGATTAAACCAATGAAGGACAAATGATGAAGTAGGTTGTCCTAGCCAACAGTCAAGACTAGACAAAGCAGATCATCCATGTAAAACTAATTTACAACCGTTTTTATACATTTTATTAGTAGTGTGAAAATAAGAGAGAGGATTGGAGGGAAAAACCATGTGTCGTTGAGACTGCACACATGTATTTATACTATATTGAAGTATTACAGAATAGGAAAACCCACAATTAAAGGATATTACACAATCAACATGCACATTTATATTCCTAACACTCCCCTCAAACTGGAGCGTAAATATCATAAATGGCAAGCTCGTTATATATACACCTGATTCAGGGACCACTTATTAGAGCTTTAGTGAATATGTCAGCTACCGATCATTAGTTCTAACAAATGCAGACTTGATCTCCCGGGACTATGGCTTTTCTAGAACAAAATGACCGTCGACCTATATATATATATATATATATATATATATATATATATATATATATATATGTTTCATCCTCTCATGAAAAACAGGGTACGAAGCAACATGTGTCGCTGCTTGACCATCACAAAACAACGCCATCAGTGACTCACGAGGACAGATCAAATTCAAAGCTGGCCTCCATGTTCTCTGTCTCTGTCTCTGTCTCTGTCTCGGTTTTGACAGTTTGTGCAGGCTGCTTTTAGCTGGATCCACTTGCCCTCAGCAGCAACAAACCATGCAGCAAACTTGGGGAGGAACGTTAGAATCCATCAAAACTTGGGGTCGGTATATACAACCACTTGGATCGAGAAACGCAAGACCGGCCGATTCTAGGCAGTTTTAGAATGCACTTTTGGTTCCTCATTTTAGGGTGGGAATTGAATTGCATGGAGCAATTTATATATTTTTATTTTTTAAATAATTAAAATGTAAATCTAAATCATAATCTCCTCTTGTGCCCCAGCTTATTTCATCATTTGAAATGAATCATTGTTTCTTTTATATTGTTACACCAATTCATAGAACTTGATTCTTTTGTCTCTTGTTCCTTTCTTTACTTTAGTTTCTTTTTTAATTCACCAATTTTACTTTCCTTGTTGACTCGCTTTGAGTATGTCATTAATGGAAAAGAATCCATTAAATCTTCATCCTTTATTTGAGCTCGTCCTTACAATCATGGTCTCATCATCTCTTTGTCTTCCTTGCAAATCTTGGATGAAATCTCAGTTTCGAATTGCGACATGGATTAACAATTCAATTAATCCAAAATTTCTGGTTAAGATATATGAATCCACTGGTTATGTTGGACTAGCTAGGAATTGAACAAGACCGATCCCAAGGCCAGGTGGTCCGGTTCCCAATTCCTAGGTTGGACCAGACTTAATCGGGAAACGAACACCCCTAATCAAAACTATACCTTTCAAAATGGATTATAGGCCGATTTCTTAACCTACATTTGATGGGTCGAGTTGTTATACAAATTAATTATATTAGATAAACAAGTTTAAAATGGTAAAACTCAAGATATGGGTATTGAATGAGTTGGTAACTTACTTAAACCCAACCCACCTATATAATTCTCTCTTCACTCTCTCTCCCCTTACTCAATCTTGTTCTCGCTCACTTTGCACTCTTACTTTGGTTTAGTTATGATTTTTCTTATTAGTTTAGATATATAAGTGTTTTAGCAATATGAGATAGGTATAAGTTACTACAAAACAGGTCAAAGTGGGTTAACACATTTCAATTTGAGTCGGATCATTTTTAACCCGATAATCCCATTTGATGAGTCTACTAGAACTTTAGATATTTCTATGCCATGAATTTAGGTCAGGTCCCCTTGGAGCATATCAATTTCCAGTCGAAAATAATTCTCAAATTTAATCGAATGGTTACTTATGTACCTTTATTTTTATAAATACCTTTTCACTATACGTCGAGGCAAACCTTGCATTTAAGAGGTGAGATTGTCCCTTCCTGCAAAATCATCTTAGCTTCTTACTCCGGGTTCAAGCGGTTTGGCTTTTAGTTAGTAATTGAACAGATTGAGTGGGCATAAGAATTTATGACTTATAACTTTTTGAAAAATGATCGTTTCGTAAATAGGAACGCTTGTGAAGATGCAAGCTTGTTCCCGAGAACTATAGTTGGTTTTCTCATTGGTATTTTCACAAAAATTCCGTTTATTTCGCGAAATATGAATGGTTTTGAAAATGTTTCCTAAAAATTATCGCATGTATCACATACAAAAGTGATTAACTTTGTAAAATATTTTTATCACCAATGAAAATTTGGCCACATAAATTATCGTCAATGATGAAAATTATTCTCATTAACTAATTATTTCAACAAATACAAGTGATTGTTGTTAGGAAAATATTTTCTAAATTATTAGCCATTGGTTAAAAAGTGAAGATGCTTTTGGTATTATTCGTAAAATTCTAAACACAAGTGAACGTGTCGAACAAGTAATATAATGATGAGAAAAAGTACCGTCCCACGGAGATCGATGATTAATAAATTAATTAACTACTAAAATAGATTAATTCTAAAATTTATTTAACAGATCAAAATCTAATTGAAAATAAATTAAAAACAAAATTTGTAGACTAAATGCAGTAAATCGATCAGATAAATATGTTAGAGCATCCGATTTCACCATAACCACTAAATATGAATTTCAGATTGTTGTGAATACAAGAATGATATCAAACATGTGATAGCGGAATTTCCTAACATGTTTACTATCATATCTCTAGGTATAGTAAACCTCCTCAGTTTATTAATCCACTATATCTCTATATGAATTAAAATAAACATAAGTGCATTAAAACTATGAATATTCCCGACTTACAATGAGTCTTTTGGATCACCTTATCACCGAAAGCTATATAAATAACGTAATATATTTCTATCTATGTTTAATGCATGGTTATATATTATAATGAGCAATTCCATATTATCACTTATCAGTCTTAAACATGCACATCAGATCATTCAAGTGGTGGCCATTCACTCAAAAGCATTAAGCACAATAATATATAACTCACATGAACGAAATCAATTGTAAAACATAAAAATCATGAAATTCACATCATCATGGTTAGGCTACATTGTAACCCTAACAAAGAAAATTATAACATAGTAAATGAAGAAATAAAAATATAAATTAAACTCAGCATCTTGAATCAAATAACAAGAATTCTGTCACCACTTTTGTCTTCTGTCACCACTTTTGTCTTCTGTCAATACTTGAAAAACTCTTAGAACAATGAAAAATAATCTAGCAGAAAAACTAGTTAAAACCTAGTTGCTCTCTCTCTCTTTATTCTCCTCTTCATAGGATATATCCAATATCCTTATCTCCAAGCAATTGCGCAAAAAATCAAGGAGTAAATCAGAGGATTTTGATTTGATATCTATCTCCCACTGCTGCTTGATTTAAATTTCTCAGTTTTGCCATATTTTTCCTTATCTTCTCCATATATCATTATTCTGCATAAATAAGGAAAATTCAAATAATCATAAGGAAATCCAAATATTTTCTCATAGATATTGCATTAATTGTTGCCTAAAATAGGTAAAATAACTCTATTTTTATAGAGTTATCAAACCCCCAAACTTAACCTTTTGTTAGTCCTCGAGCAAAATCAAGACATAACACATAATCAAACTAACAACCTCCTGCATGATATCTTTCCATAATTGCTCAAATTCACAATTTAAAGAAAAACACAAATTTCATCTAAACATTGAAATTGATTTATAAGTTAAGACCAATTCTAACTATGTGATCCAAGTGTGTGTGTGTGTGTGTGAGTCCTCATCTTTTTTGAATTATATGCAATCTAGATAAATTCTCATTGATATGCAACTTCTAAAAAATTCTCAATAATTATGACCAAATATCATAGGTTTGTTTTTCATTTCTCTCTCCACTAATGTAAGCTAATTATCCAACCAAAAATCAATAAGACTTTCTCGGTTTGTAATGTAAGGTTGGGCTAAAGGTGAGTTAACGGTAATTTTAAGCTCAAATCACCCATCAATACGTTGATTTCTAGGATCTAATTAGAGCCAATGTCACTGTTCAATTTCACTCCTTCAAGATAATTTCTTTGCCACCAAATATCATCATTCATTCTTTTTTCTTTTTTTCTTTTTTTCTTTTGTTTTCTTTTTCTTTGTTTTTTTTTTTTTTTTTTTGAATTGCTTTATGGTGGAGTTTCTCCCAAAGTCCCTCCTAATATAACATGAAAATTTCCAACCCATTAAGTATTCAAAAGGCTCACTCAATTGAAAGTTGGATAGGAAACCATAAAAGCAACTTTTTTTTCATAACACACCCCAAACAACCATAGCAATCACTTTTTTTTTTTTTTTTTTTTTTTGCTGTTTTTTTTCATACTCCATCCTTCCTCCCAAATTTCTATCAAGCTCAAATAATTTTTTTATCCCAAAAGAAAATCAACGTGTTCATAGAGCATGGGACAATGATAAATTTGATAACGGCTAGGCTAAACATATATGGGTGCCAATGAATAATTGGGTAATAATTAAGGCTCAAAGGGGTGACTAGAGATTAATAAACAGGGTTAGCTTGAAAGGCTCAATCGATCCAAAAATTGCCTAAATCATTTTCTCAGTTAGATTTAGCTTAGGATTTCGCCTCAAGAGAAAATCAAACAAATTCTAAGATTTGGGTGAAATCTAAGAAAATCACATACTTCACATGAATGTTCTCTAGATTTACACACAATTCAAAAATTAAGGACTTTTAATGTTCAGTAAGTGGATCAACATAATCGGAATTAAAATTAACTCACACATCAATCAATTGCAAGTTTAAATAAAATTTAAATTTTCCTAAGAATTATAAAAATTCACAACAAGGAATGCAATCATGATAGAAAAAATTTAACCAAAAATTGTCTCTCCCCCCCAAACTTGAATGAAGCAGTGTCCTCAATGCGAAAAGTAGAAATAGGAAGAAGAAAACTCCCCGATTGTAGGATAAGTTCATAGATGACCTTGATGATTTAACTCTTGAAAGGTGCTCCCTAAAAAATTAACCTGGATAAAACAGAGAAAAGTTAATCTTTTTTTTTTTTTTTTTGAAAAACATAAACTTAACAATAAAAAAAAAACATAATTAAAATGCTTGGGTTGCCTCCCAAGAAGCGCTTGCTTTATAGTTTTCAGCCAAACTATCTCAGATGTCACTAGTCTGGAGGATGAAGTTCAATGGTGGTCTTCTGCTTGTTGTAACCACCTTCAAAGTAGGGCTTCAAATCCCTCTAAGGTTGGATAATGGGTTTATATTGTTCCTCCATCAAAATTTTGTGCATGCAAATTGAAAGACTAATTTCCTTAATATCAGCTATTTTCCATCCAATTGTACCCTTATGCTCTCTTAATACTCTGAGCAGTTTCTCCTCCATCAAATCTATTAAAGAAGAAGATATAATTACCGGTAAAGAAGAAACTCCATCTAAATAAGCATATTTCAAATGAGAAAGTAAGGGTTTGAGTTCAAGAATTGGAGGCTTTTCAATTGATAGTTTAGGCTTTGTAATGTGTTGTCCCAACTCCTCAAATTTAATTGCCTTTTGCCTTGAATATGGTGGAATTGCCTCCATGAAATTTGCGTACTCCTTTATCTCCTCATTCTGAATATTTTTGTCCCTTGGTCGAATCAGATATGCTTCAAGTGGATCTTTAAAAATATTTTCCTGAAAAACCTTATTCACCAACTTGTCAACTGTCTCAACTCTAAAACAAGAATTATCATCAGATGGATATTTCATTGCTTTAAAAACATTAAATGAAACAAGATCATCTTGAACTCTAAGAATCAACTCCCCTTGTTGTACATCAATAAGAGCTCTTCCTGTTGCTAGAAAAGGTCGACCTAAGATAAGTGGTACCTCAAAATCTTCCTCCATATCAAAAACTATGAAATTTGCAGGAAAGATAAATTTGTCAACTTTTACTAAAACATCTTCTACAATACCTTTCGGATATTTAATTGATCGATCAACTAGTTGAAGTGACACTGTGGTTGCTTTTACCTCGCCCAATCCTAATTTCTTGAAAACTGAATAAGGCATCAAATTAATACTTGCACCTAAATCACATAATACTTTTTCAAAGTAAGAATCCCAATAGTGTAAGGAATAATAAAACTCCATGGATCTTTTAATTTCAGAGGCAATTTGTTTTGTAGGATGGCTGAACACTCCTCGTTTAACTTCACAGTTTCATAATCCTCTAGTTTCCTTTTGTTTGCCAAAATCTCCTTCAAAAATTTTGCATAACTGGCATTTGCGCTAAAGCATCTGCAAAAGGAATGTTAATATGCAATTTTTTAAATACATCAAGAAATTTAGAAAATTGCTTATCTATTTTGTGCTGCTGGAGTCACTGAGGGAATGGAATTGGTGACACATATGGCTTGGGATTATCTGGAAAAAGTTTACTCTTGCTTATCTCCTTTGATTGTTTATTGATCACATCTTCCTTGTCTCTAAAAATCTCTTCTTCTCCCACTTGTTTACCACTTCTCAGGGTAATAGCCTTTATGTTTTCAATTGGATTTTTCTCTGTGTTGCTCGGCAAAGAACCTTGTTGTCTCCTTGACATTATGCTTGCTAACTGACCCACTTGCATCTTCAGATTTTTGAATGAAGCCTCTTGGTTTTGAAATCTCACATCCGTGCTTTTGATGAAATCATGAGTCGTATTAGCAAGTTTGGTGACTATATCTTCCAAATTTGACTTTATCTCTTCTGATTGTTTGAATCCTGGTGGTCTCGTCACATTCTGATTATTCCATGAAAAATTTGGATGATTGCGCCATCCCGGATTGTACGTGTTGGAGTAGAGATTATTCTGTGACCTGTTAAAATTCCCAACAAAGTTAGAATTTTCACTAGATTGTTTAAAAGTATTACCTACCTGACACGTTGTGCTAACATGTCCTCCACCACAAAAATCACATGTCAAATTCTGAATTTTCATGACTGAAACACTCATATTATCTAGCTTTTTGTTGAGCGCTTCAAATTGTGTAGTAATTGCAGCAAAAGCATCCACTTCGTAAACTCCGCTAACTTTTCGCATTGGTAGCCTTTCAGTAGACCACTGATAACTATTGGACACCATCTCCTCTAATAGATCGTAGGCTTCTTCTGGTGTTTTATTATTTAGAGTTCCTCCTGCAACTGCATCAATCATAGAACGAAAATTTGTACTAGAGCCATTATAAAAGGTTTGTACCTGCATCCATACGGGTAGTCCGTGATGTGGGCATCTTCTAAGAAACTCTTTGAATTTTTCCCATGCTTCATATAATCATTCGTTATCCATCTGCATAAAATTAGTAATATCGTTACGCATCTTCGCAGACTTTGCAGGTGGAAAGAACTTACCAAGAAATTTTGAGCCATATCATTCCATGTAGAGATTGATCTTGCAAGAAGAGAAGAAAGCCAACTCTTAGCTTTGTCTCTAAGAGAGAATGGAAATAATCTCAATCTAATAGCATCATCTGTAACTCCATTATATTTAATGGTGTCGCAGATTTCAAGAAAAGTATTGATGTGAGCATTTGGATCATCGCTTGGTAGCCCACTAAATTGCACTGATTGTTGAAGCATCTCAATGAGTGATGGCTTGATCTCAAAGTTGTTTGCTTGAATTGCAGGTCTTCTGATACTTGATGTGGTATCTTGAATTGTTGGTGCAGCATAATCCCTTAAGAGTCTACGTGGATTTTTCATTATCACTGTCTGCCATCTTCTTAGCGTGATTTCTCTGTTCTCTTAGTCACCATTTGAATGTACGCTCGATTTCTGGATCAAGCTCAACAAGTTTCCCTTGTTGGCTACGTGTCATAAACTGATGTACACCTTGAAAAATAAAACAAAACAAAAGCTAGATTAAACTTAGAATTATATGGTATCAATATTAATTAGTATTAAACAAGCGATCCCTGGCAACAGCGCCAAAAACTTATTCGTAAAATTCTAAACACAAGTGAATGTGTCGAACAAGTAATATAATGATGAGAAAAAGTATCGTCCCACGAAGATCAATGATTAATAAACTAATTAACTACTAAAATAGATTAATTCTAAAATTTATTTAACAGATCAAAATCTAATTGAAAATAAATTAAAAACAAAGTTTGTAGACTAAATGCAGTAAATTGATCAAAAAATATGTTAGAGCATCCGATTTCACCATAACCACTAGATATGAATTTTAGATTGTTGTGAATATAAGAATGATATCAAACATGTGATAGTGGAATTTCCTAACCTGTTTACTATCATATCTCTAGGTATAGTAAACCTACTCAGTTTATTAATCCATTATATGTCTATGTGAATTAAAATAAATATAAGTGCATTAAAAACTATGAATATTCCTGGCTTATAATGAGTCTTTTGGATCACCTTATCACCGAAAGCTATACAAATAACGCAGTATATTTCTATCCACGTTTAATTCATGGTTATATATTATAATGAGCAATTCCATATTATCACTTCTCAGTCTCAAACATGCACATCATATCATTCAAGTGGTAGCCAGTCACTCAAAAGCATTAAGCACAATAATATATAACTCACATGAACGAAATCAATTGTAAAACATAAAAATCATGAAATTCACATCATCATAGTTAGGCTACATCGTAGTCCTAACAAAAGAAAATTATAACATAGTAGATGAAGAAATAAAAATATAAATTAAACTCAGCATCTTAAATCAAATAACAAGAATTTTGTCACCACTTTTGTCTTCTCTTCAAAATACTTGAAAAACTCTCAAAATAATGAAAAATAATCTAGCAGAAAAACTAGCTAAAACCTAGCTGCTCTCTCTCTCTTTATTCTCCTCTTCATAGGATATGTCCAAGATCCTTATCTCCAAACAATTGCGCACAAAATTAGGGAGTAAATCAGAGGATTTTGATTTGATATCTATCTCCCACTACTGCTTGATTTAAATTTCTCAGTTTTGCCATATTTTTCCTTATCTTCTCCATATATCATTATTCTGCATAAATAAGGAAAATTCAAATAATCATAAGGAAATCCAAATATTTTCTCATAGATATTGCATTAATTGTTGCCTAAAATAGGTAAAATAACTCTATTTTTATAAAGTTATCAGGTATTTTTCATATCCACCCCCACTAAACCAAATATGGCGACTAGTGGGGCTCCCCCCAAGTGATTATATTAAAAAAAAAAAAGAGAGAGAGAAAAAAGTCACCAAAAATCCCAAATTTTACCCAAAATGACAAATTTATCCAAAACTTTTTTTTTTGTGACATGAAAACTCTAAACTTTGCTAATCGTGACACATTTACCCCCACCAAGGGCATTTTCATCTTGTTTTTTTTTTCTGTTTTTTTCTTCTTCTTTTTTCTTCTCTCTTCCCTCTACCATGGCCGGTGGAGGGCAGCCGGACTCAAGCGAGGATAGCCGTCGCCAGATCCAATGAGGGTGGTTGGCAAGGGCGACCCTCGCCACACTTAGGCAAAGGCGACCCTCACCGGCATCGAGTGAGGGCTGTCCTCACCAAATCCGGCCAAGGCAAAGGCCGCCCTTGCTGGATCTAGCGAGGGCTGTCCTTGCCTAGGTTGGCAAGGGCAACACCCAGGTGAGGGCGGCCCTCGCCAAACCCGGCCAAGGGCCACCCTCGCCTGAGTCCGACTTCTCCTCGCCATGGCCGGTGGTGGAAAGAGAGAAGAAGAAGAAAAAAAATTAAAAAATTAAAAAATTAAAAAAGTAAAAGACGAAAATAACCTATAATTTAGGATAAATGTGTCACACAGATATAAGTTTAGGGTTTTTTGTGTTACAAAAAATTTTTTAGGGTAAATGTGTCACGGTTAGCAAAGTTTGGGTTTTTCATGTCACAAAAAAAAAAAGTTCGGGGTAAATTTATTACTTTAGGCAAAGTTTGGGATTTTTTGTAGCTTTTTCCCAAAAAAAGAAAAGAAAAGAAGAAAATATTCCTCAAAATAATGTGTCATTACTGGTTGTGGACATTGTTCTGGTTTCAATAGAGTTGGTGGAGGGCTATTGGTGTCCAGTTGTCCATGGTCAATGCTGTTTTCAGTAATAACTTATCATAGTCCGTAAGATTTTATTTTAAATTCATTTATTTTCACGATTAACCCAAGTTTCAACATCCTTGACAATCTAATGTCACTCCTCGCCATAAGAGCAAAGATTTTGTTAACGGGTGTCTCATAGATAATAGTTAACTAATTGATAAAGGAAATTTCATTATTTTCAATACAATGATTTTCTCATATTATGCATAATAAGTACTTTGAGAATTTTTTTTTTTTTTTTTTTTTTTTTGGTTGGTCCTACTCTACTCCTATTCTAACTTTCACTCTCAGACTTTTGCCCTGCCTCTTGCAGGGCGTGGGAGTCGAAACCCACTCCTGAAATTAATTTGTCCCCACCCCAACCCCCTTTGAGAAGGTGGGGATTCAAAACCCCCACCTCCCCCTTCCACGTTAGAAGGGTGGCCACTAGGGTAAACCCCAGTGGTTAAGTACTTTGAGAATTGAACTATCTAAATAAAATGCTTGAGACACTCATTAATAGTAAAAATAGAGAAACGTTCCTAGTTAAATGGTCTATCATAATTAGGGGGGTTAGAATTGAATCGAAACCAAAACCAAAACCGAACAGAACCGAACCAAAGTTTGTGCATTTTCGGTTCGGTTCGGTTTTCGGGTCAAATAATTGAAAAGTAACCATTCTTTTTTTCGGTTTGGTTCAATTTTTGGTTCGGTTTGGTTAACCAAAACAGAACCTAACCGAACCGAAATTCTCAATAAAACCACGCAACTTAAAACCTCTCTTCTTTCTTACCCTTTATTTAGTTTGGTTCCAATAAGTAAGGCAAAAATAAGAAAACCGAAAAACTGAACCGAACCGAACCAAATCGAACCTCTGGGTTTTCAATTCAGTTTAGGTTAGATTCACACCTTATCGGCTTGGTTCAATTCGGTTCGGTTTTTCTGAAAACCCGAACTGAACCGAACAGTTGACACTCCTAAATTACATTCTTTTACCCACAGCTGCCTTTTATTTTCTCAGTGAAATTAGTTCTATTTGACAACTCAAAAAGAAAAGAAAAACTGAATAAATTGAAGGAAAGTCTTCAGATTCCTGAAGAGGAGAACTGTGCTTATTCAACAGGACCAACACCATGTTGAACTAAAAGTACACACCTTGAAAATCAACACAGATGGAGCTTTCTTGGGATGATGCAACGAAAGGGGTGGTCTCAGGGGTCCTTAGAGATGACAGAGGCGCTTTACTAGATGGTTTTACCATGAAAGTTTCGTCTTTGTCGCCGATTCAGACGGAAATCAAAGACGAAACTTTTGGCTCTAATTGAAGCTCTAATGCGGTTTGAGCCGAGGAGAGAGAGTGATATGGAGGATCGAGACCGGCTGTGCTGAGCTAGTGGACAAACTTTAAGGGAAGACGCACTTATAGGGGAAGCTGGAGACGCTGATTGAAGAGGCTAGGATTTGAATGGCCCAATTTAAGTCCATCTCGCTAGCCCATTGTTATAGGTCTGCAAGCAAAGTGGCTAATTGAGTCGCGAAGGCCCATCGTTCAAATTCCCTTTCATCTTTTTGGGATTTTTTTATGTTTGGACACCTTTATACTGGGCTTTTTGTTTAAGAACTCTTGAATTTCAATAAATATCGAGAAATATTTCAACAGAAAAAAAAAAAAAAAATCACAAGACGAGAAGGAACATGCATGAGCTTAAGTCAAACACCTCAGAGTCAATTTGACTCTCAAGATTACCAGATTTTTCCATCGCATGTGATGCACCCAAATTTCATCAATGATCTTTAGAAAGTCCTTCGATAATGTTCCGTTTGGTAATATATTTGTAACACTATTTGTAAATTCTGAAAAAAGATGATACAATCATATAATCTGTTACTGGCCGATCAGGTATATTGACATAATTTACCAATAGCGTTAGCAAATTACCACCGTCGATGTTCCAATAACTTACTAACTGTGAATATATATTTATCACTCAAAACTACATCATAACGATAGCTAGGAATTTGCTATTGGATTTGTCAATAGTAAATTTTTTATTTCATTGATAAATTACAACTAGTTACGTGCCCCTTGTAAAATCTAATAGCAGGGGTAATCTACTATTGATGGAAAATTTATTATTTTATTGGTAACTTATAAATAGTTGATCAGATTGACAAATTGCCGGCCACCTTTTACGATCCTTTTACTTACCATCGATTTCAAATTTACTGCCAACATTACATATTTACCATCTGCGGAACAAACTGCTTCAATTTCAGAAATCTGCCAAATCTGTATATAGACTCAATGCCAAAATGCTTGAAACATCCTGCAATTGGGTTAGTCCATCCAAGTATATCCCTATGACATTCTTCCTACAATCGTCCTATAAACGTTCGGAAATCGTAATCGATGGTCTCTGCTTTGCAGCAAGAGACAGGAGAACAAATGACAATGGACTAACCAAGAGTATAATGTACAGCAGTATTATTCAACATGGAGAAAGCAAAATCTACACTTCATATAAGTCCTGGATGAACAATGTTAAATTAATGTCTCGAGTTTGAATTCGGATAACGATTTGTTAAACCGAATTTTGTTGAAGAAGATTTTCCCAAGTGGATTACAATTCGGTTGTAGAAATCTTTCTTCTTATTGGACTTTCTTTCGGACGTGCAAAATAAGCAACAAAACAAGGAGGATATGTTTAGTCACTAGAAGACAAAAAAAACGGGCACACTATATATCTTATTATCTATTTATCTTTAAGGGAGATAAAAGCAAAAAAAAAAAAGAAAAATGAAGGTTTTCCTCACCTTTACGTGCAGCGTCCCACCTCCCATTGAAGAAAGAAGCCTTGGGACGTGGAGCCAAAAGTTGGTAGGCCCAGGTCAAACTTTTGATCTTGGGCGCATATATATAAAGCAGAATCTCACCAGGAGGTGTGCTGCTGAAACCCTACAAGGAGCCGCACGACGTCAAGCTGAAGAGGAGCCACCCACGTGATCAAGAAAAGGAGAACGCGAAGAAGCAAATACATGAGAAAAAAAATAGACATTGGAGTTCTTGTTTTTTGTGTATGTAGAGCGTTTTGTGTTTTAGTTTGAACACGTGGTAATTTTGTGCAGTGAGTTTTTGTCCAAGTGAGTTATTTATTTATAAACACTTTGGGTTTAGGGTTAAATTTAGGTGTGGTAAACACTCGAGCGTGTGAGCAATTGTAAACTCTTATTATCCGATTATATTGGATTATTTGTTGCTTGCTCTCCCTGTAAATGTAGGTACCGATATTCGGACCAAACTACGTCAATTTCTAGTGTCCTTATTATTTATCGTATATTTCTTTGGTGATTTTGTGTTGACGTAAATTACAAGATCCTATCGTTTCCGCGTATTATATTCCAACAATTGGTATCAGAGCTTGGTTCGAATTTCTTGATTGTGATTTGGAGTTTTTGTTTATCTGATTATTATTTGGAAATTCTGTTATTGCAATTATGTCTAAGAGAAAATCTGAAATTGAGAAGTTTAACGGGAGAAATAACTTTGGGTTATGGAGCATCAAGATGCGGGCATTATTAACAACCCAAGTTTGGCTAAAGCACTGAATGGTGAAGATGAGTTACTGATTATAATGAAACCCTCAAAGAGGGTAGAGCTAATGGAAAGAGCAAAGAGCACAAATCCTATTAAATTTGTCGGATGAGGTTTTGATAGAGATTGTTGAGGAGAAGGATGCCACGGCATTATGGGCAAAACTTCAAGCACTTTATGTGAAGAAATGTTTGAATAATTACCTATAGAAGGTACATCTATCAGAACCCACCTAGATGAATTTAATAAACTCATGATGGATCTGAAGAACGTCGGTAAGATACTTGATGATGAAGAACATGGCATGATGTTATTAGTCTCTTTACCAGAGTCATGGGAGCACTTTATTGATTTACTGTTGTAGGGGCGTACTACAATTACCTCAGAAGAGGTAAAATTTGCCTAATTCTCTAAGGAGTGGCGGAGAAAGTTGCGAAATGATGGTCTGGCACAAGAGTAGCGCAAGCACTGACAATTTGAGGTAGAGAACAACATCGAGGGCCTAGTAGCAGCAGAGGTAAAAGCAGGTCGAAATAATGCCATAGAAAGTCCAAGAGACGCGTGAAGTACTTTGAGTGTCATGAGGAGGGGCATATCAGGAGAGATTGTTCAAAGCGGAAAAATAAAACTAATAGGCAGAATGCCACAAGCAATATAACAAACGTTGCCGAGGGGAGAAATAGTGATGCATAAGCTATTTTATGTGTGACTACTACTTCATCAGGAGACGAATGTGTGCTAAATTCAGGGTGTTCTTATCAAAGTACTTAGGCTTCACATGCTTATTGTATGCTATGGCAACCATTTGCTTTTGGGTGACCAACTTCTCCAACGTTGAAGCTCTACTTTTACCAAGGTCATTGATATTGACATATATTAATTCATCACATTCTTTCTTTGATAAGTTATCATGTAATTTCACCCTAAGTGACTATACTATAATTTCAAATGGCAGGACGGCTTCTTGTCCATAGGTTAGCATATATGGGCTAACTTCATTACTCGATCTTCTCAATGTTTGCTAAGCCCATAACACTGTTGATAGTAAGGAGTCCAATTCCTGCGGGTTTTCCTCCAAATGCTTCTTAATAAGATTAATAATAATCTTGCTCGTAGCCTCGACTTGACCATTAACCTGAGCATGATAGGGTGTCGAATGAACCATCTTGATACCTTTGGATTTTAAAAATGCTAACACCTCTTGCCTAGTAAACACTGTCCCTTGGTCAGCCGTTATGGACTCAGGAATCCCAAATCAATGGATGATCCTTTCTTCGATAGACTCCGTAATGACTTTCTGTGTTACATTCTTATATGAAACCGGTTCGACCCACTTTGTAAAGTAATCAGTTGCCACCAGGATAAAACTATATTTCTTCAATGAATGGGGATAAATCTTACCTATTATATCCATTGCACCACCTCAAAACAGCCATGGTTTAATAATGGGTTTCATTATCACAGCCTGCACATGTTGGAGCGAACTATGCTTTTGGCAAGGCCCACAACATTTAGCATAGTCGATGCAATCCTTCGTAATAGTCAGCCAAAAATAATCATGTCGACACAACAACCATTTTGTTTTTATCCCAGCTTGGTGTGCACCACAGATTCCTTTATGTACTTCGGCCATTACAAGCATCAATTCCTGCTTTCCTAGGCATCTTAACAGCAACCCATCCACTGTTCTTCGATATAACTCGTCACCTATTAATAAGTATTTCATTGCTTGTCTTTTAAAAATTGTCATTGGCAACTTGGTTTTTCAAATAATTTATGAAAGGAATTCTCCAATCTTCGTTACCTTGATCATCTCGTTCCTTGGCCAAATAACTTGGTGCTATCATTACTCTATTGTCTATCGAAGGTAGCACTTTTACCTGTGTAATGATATGTTCTGCAAGCTCCTTTGATATTTTATAACCGGATGCCATTTGAGCTAATGCATTGGCTTCCGAATTTTCACTTCTCCTAACGTGAATTAACTCACATTCGGCGAACTTATTTAATAACTCTTTTGCTAAAACGTGATATGATATTATATTTTCATTTAAGCACTAATACTCTCCCGTCAGTTGCTTCATATATAATTGTGAATCCCCTTTGATTTTCACAAATTAAACCTTCATGTCGATCAAGATATTAAGACCAACAATCAAAGCCTCATATTTTGCTTGATTGTTTGAATATAGAATATCAAGTTTGAACATGAATTTAGTTTTCTGACCTTGTAGAGATACGATCATGATCCTAGCACCTAATGATGCCGACGGGCTTGATCCATCGAAATACAGAACCCACAGTAATACTCGAATATAGTTATCATCTTCTTCCATTTTTAAAGTGGGTAAGTATTCCACAATAAAATCTGTTACCGCCTACCCTTTTATTGCTTTGAGTGGCACATATATTAGATTTATCTTAGATAAGGCAAATGCCCATTTGGCTATCCAGCTTCTTATAATTGGCTTGGTTAGCATATATTTAATCACATCCGTCTTCCAAATCACATGCACCATAGTCGGTAACATATAATGACATAATTTTGAACATGCATAGTATAGTGACAAGCACAACTTCACCATGGGAGTGTACCTTGTCTCAATATCATTCAGCATTCTACTTAGATAATAAATCGTCGGGAAAAGTACCAAAAAAGTCTTAAACCTTTTGCATTGGTACCAATTCAGTTCCAAACTTTTCAATTGGACCAATTTAGTCCTAAACTTTTTGATATTGGTACCAATTCAGTCCTTCCGGCCAATTTTGGCCGGCCGGCGCTGATGTGGACGTCGGCCGGTGACCGGACGTTGACGTGGAAATTTTTCTGATTTTTTTAATTATTTTTTCGATTTTTTTATTTTTTTATTTTTTGCCTTTTTCCTTTTCTTTTCTGGGCGGGGCTGGAGCCTTCGGTGAGGCTCGCCGGCCACTGGGCGAGGGCCGCGAAGCCCTCGCTCGCCCGCCGCCGGCGAGGGTCGCGGCCCTCGCCCGGCCTCTCCTGTGGCCGCCGGTGAGGCCATGGGGGCCATCGCCAGGCGGAGGCGAGGGCCGCGAAGCCCTCACCAGCCACCGGCGAGGGTCGCGGCCCTCGCTCGACCTCACCCGCGGCCCTAGGCGAGGCCGAGTGAGGGCCGCGACCTTCGCCGGTGGCTAGCGAGGGCTTTACGGCCCTCACCTCCGCCCGGCGATGGCCGCCATGGCCTCACCAGCGGGCGGGCGAGGCCGCCCTCGCCCGCGGCAAGGTCGTGGCGAGGCCGCCCTCGCCCACGGCAAGGTCGGGCGAGGCCGCCCTCGCCGCGGCAAGGCCAAGGCGAGGCTGACCTCGCCTAGATCCGGGCGAGCGAGGGCGGCGAGGGCTTCGCGACCCTAGCTCGCCGGATCCGGGCGAGGTCAGCCTCGCCCGGCCTTGCCGCGGCGAGGGCGGCCTCGCCCGCGCTAGCGAGGCCATGGCGGCCATCGCCAAGGCGGAGGTGAGGGCCGCGACCCTCACCGCCGGCTAGCGAGGGCTTCGCAGCCCTTACCTCCGCCCTGGCGATGGCCGCCATGGCCTCACCGGCAACCCAGGGAGAGGCCGGGCAAGGACCGCGACCCTCGCCCGCGGCAGCGAAGGCGCGGCCCCTCGCCGGTGGCGCGAGCCTCACCGGAGGCTCGCCGCCACCGCCGGAAAAGAAAAGGAAAAAGGCAAATAAAAATAAATAAAAAATCGAAAAATAATTAAAAAAATCATAAAAATTTCCATGTCGGCCGCTCGCCACCGGCCGACGTCCACGTCAGCGCCGGCCTGCCAAAATTGGCCGGAATGACTGAATTGGTACCAATATCAAAAGGTTTAAGACTAAATTGGTCCAATCGAAAAGTTTATGACTGAATTGGTACCAATGCAATAGGTTTAGGACTTTTTTGATACTTTTCCCATAAATCGTCTGTTCTTTTCCTTCATCATTTTCTTGTGCAAGCATACTCCCAATTGTAGTATCAGTCGCCGACTGGATACAATTTCAACGACCTACCTGCCTTAGGTGGCATCAAAACTGGCGGCCCGATTAGATATTCCTTTATTTTTTCGAAAGCATGTTGATGCTTATTTTCCCAAGTAAAATCCTCCTGTTTTTTCAATCTCAGCAATGGGGAAAAAACTTTGATCTTCCCTGACAAGTTAACTATAAAACAACGCAAGATTTTTTTTTCCCAAGTATCATTTGGAGCTACTTCTTATCGGTAGGTGGTGGCAATTCTAAAATAACTTTCGCTTTATTATTATCTATTTTAATTCCTCTTTGGTGAACTAGAAAGACCAGAAAATTATCAGCCCATATATCGAAAGCACACTTTAATGGGTTCATTTTCAACTTAAATTTTTGAATCATGTTGACACCTAAATTTTTGCCCAAAAATCATTTCCAAAAAAATGGGAACTTGTTTTTCCACAAAAATATTTCATGTCAAATTATTGCATATAGATTATCTAGATGTTTAGTGTAGTTTTTTTAAAAAAAAATGGAAGATGTTTTTCCTAAAAATTAAAATATATATAAAAAAAGATAAAAAAAAAAAAAAATTGGAGTTGATGATATCCGAATATGACTAGCCAAGCCCAAGAGGTCATATTGTAATTAAAACGGCAAGTTGGGGGGTAAAATACAATTTCCAAAAGTTGAGGGACCAATTTGCAAATGACCAAATTGCATTGAATTGGGCATTCTCGGGCAAGAAAATGGCTAACTTTGAGGGACTCTCTTGCAAAATTTGGTGGAGACAATTGCGAAAAATGGTCAAGATCTTAAACTACTACACATGAGCTTGCTAATTGATCAAAAAACGCAGCCAAATTGATGGATTAAAGCACTCAAATCAGTAGCCAAAACTCAGTCCACGAGTTGGTCTCAATTCGGAGTTGTTAAGTAAGCAACTTGGTGGCCCCACCATATCCTCCTCAGCTGCCTAACCAGCCTGATCTCTACACGTGATGGAAGAACACTATTGGTACTGCAAGTGGACAAACATTGGTCAGGGATAAGCTACTGAAGGCACAAGAAAATCGCACCAAATCCGCACACTCAATATCTGCAAAATTTGAAAATTCTGGCTAAGTCAGAAAGTGGGTGAATTGCTCAGTTGGTAGGCTTGGCAGGAGGGCAAAAAGCCGACGAAGAGATTGATGAATTCAAGGGATAAGATCTATGAAGCAATCTCTTTCAGGGGATGAAAGGGAGGAGACTAGAAGGAGAGGAGAGAGCTCACAGTCGTCCTCCAAACACACCTCTAGAAGCAACTCAAGAAAGAGAACCCAGAAATTCTAGATCAACCTTCAGAGAGAAAAGTGAAATTTTCACAAACTTGCAGCCAAAATTAGCCAAAACCTTCAACTAGCGAGTGAAACTTCACTCAAAGATATTTTCATCCATAGGTCGCACATCCCAAATGGAGATCGGGAAGGTCTCCTAAAGCCCCCCGAAAACTATCCTCCTGGTGGGTCAAGAAAGTCTGAAATTTTTTTCCTAGTGTTGAGCACGGTTGGTCACGGGTGAGAGAAAGCGAGTGCTATTGAGAAAATTGAGAGACAAATGAGGAAAACCATGAGTTTTAGCCCAAACTAGAATACATACAGTTTTGTTTGGTATTCAGTTTTACAACAACAAAGGTTATGGAGTGTAGTTTTGGGGACCAACAAAAACTCATAATTGAGCATCATTTGGTATGTAAACATACATGCTTCAACTAGGTTAGTTGCATTGAAAAACATCAAGCACGTCATTATAGTTTTAGTTCATATTGCATTGTCAACGACTTATATGATTCTTTTGCATCTCGACTTAGGGTTAGATGTTTACCTAAATCATTTATCGATCCAATTCTTCATCGTATGCAAATTTCATGTTATTCATGCATTGTTTAAGTGACTTTAGAAATCATAAATGCATATTATGTTCTGTCTTTCTAGTGACTGACACGCGCATCTTCACAAACCTCAATTTTTTAGCACCGAATTGACCTTGATTAAACTCGGACTCTTCTAGAAAGTCATAGGGCGCGTTTAACCCTTTTAAACGCTGTTGATTTTGCACAATTTTCTGGTGGTTAGACCCATTTTACATTTTTTCTAAACTAGATTAGAATTCTAACCTATGAGTAAATTCGAAACCCCTGTTTTACCCCTGTTTAGGCATATTTTTACTATTTTTGTGTGAATTTTTTTATAGGAATTCTAAAGTTACACTTGTTTCTCTCTCTTTTATCTTCAATGTGGTGAAATTTTAAATTTGTTTGCCTCTATTTACTAGGCTAAACTTCAGTTGCGATAGCGTATTCCCTTGCTATTTGGTGAAATTTCTGAAGTTGACATTGAAATTCATTGATTTTTCATAAATACTTATGCAACTCATTTCAGTAAACTTTCTTCATGAAAATTGTTCATTTTGATCTCATGCATGCAATGTAATTTTCTCAAGGACAAATCATCAATTGGTCATTTTCAATTTTACTGATTTGACATGCCTTGTCTGAAATTTTCCTTTGAAGATCTTTGTTGTGATTGCCTATCTAGATTTTTTGGGATTGCTTGCATGTGGAATTAAGACTCATCATTCCCATGAAATTTGTTTCAAATTTCTTGATCTTCAATGTGAAAAATTTTCAACAAGTGAATTGATCTTTTGGTCACATTTTCCTCAACATTGATTTGAAATGTCGTTTTTGCATATTAAAATGTTTTTGGTACATATGATGCTTCCAACATTAATCATTTTAGAACATTTCAAATGCTTATTTTGACCTCAAGATGTTCATGATTTGGACTGTATTTAAAATGCACGTGACGTCTCCGAGTGTATGAAATGTGAGCTCCAGACTAGCATTGGCAATTAAATGCATTACATAACCGAGACGTCCCTTTACCTCAAAAACATCATTTTCCGTTATCAACATTTCAAACTCATCTTTGAAGCATCATATGAACCACACACATGCATGAAATCATGTCAATTGTTAGAAATGCCTGTGATTGCGATTGGCACATGCCTATTAAATAAGTGACTTGCCGATAGTTCACTCAAATTGATCAATTGTTTGAGAAATAAGGCTCAAGGGCTTACCTACATGTTTAATTCGTGTTGATATCTGTGGATGTTAGATGTATGCTAGGTACGATGCTTGATCCCATGGGTTGATCTTGGGCTTCACATAGAGCATGATTTAGGGATTCACAAACGTTAGTGACCATGCAAGAACATAAATGGTCACTAATGGATGTGGGTCATTAAAATGAATTGGGTAGGCATCTAGAGGGACCAACGCATGAATTGCAAAAGCCAACCCCGAGACTCAAATTTCACTAATTCCAAGCATTACTTCAATTGTTTGACTGTTCTTAATCATTTCCCATGCTTTTTGTTTGTTTTGTCATGAATGATTGTTTCTTTCGATTTTATGTACCTAGCTTAGATTTAGGTTAGGATTAGATTATATCCCAAAGATGGAGATCCCCCAAGATTTGAAGACGATGAAAGGTCGATGTCCATTCTTACCGTATTTTGTATCCATTTTCCCAATATATGTTTTAGGTTCTTCATTTGTATAAACAACCGACAAGTAGCGGGTTCTTTTCTTTCCTTTTATTTCTTTGAGCTTCAGGGTTGCATGTTAGCTTTACTGTTTTCCCTATAACTACTTTACATGGTTATTTACTTACTATCTTGTCCTTTAAATTCAATTGTGTGATTTCTTTTCTCTTTCTTGGACATAGAATTGCATGAAAACAATCATCCATGTATGATCACCTAGTTTAGATTCATTGAATTCAAAAAAGTAAAAAGAAATGCATTGACACCTTAGGTAACACAACATACTGTTAGGTACCGAAATGGCTCTAATTGAAACATTAATGTAATCTAAGTCCCAAACTTAGATATCTAATTGCGTAGAAATCAAGAGACAACTCCCGACCCTTAATTGGACTTTCTAGTCGACCCTCCAAAAAACGAGACTAGTGACTACTTACATCTTATATTTTAGATTGTTTAAACAACTAGATCGAATAAATAAACCCAATGCGAGGGTATGAATCTCAATGAGGCTCACCACGATTTAGCATATTCGATATGGCAATAGCCCAAAGGGATGAAGTTATACCATTTTCATGGGTGAACATACTATCGAGAGGGCTATCGCGACAGAGATACCCTTAAATTCAATATCGACACCTGACCTCCTCTTTTGAGTTGTGTCGCTCATGTGGGTATGGAATGCGACACCTTCCACTTTCACGTAGGGTTTAAGCTTAGAAGAGTTCGTGACTATGGTCGAGCGAACCCACAAAGATTGACTTGAAAGACAAAGTGATGATGTATTTTAGAACGTGAATTTTGAGGGAACTCTTGTGATCAAGTACCCCTAAACCTAACATTTCTTCCCTTTCTGCCCCAAAGGAGGTCGAGTCATGACAATCCCGCCAGTTCCATCTTAGGAACCCATTCAACAATTCCCTTGTCAAAACAGCAGGACGCAATACTACTAGGATCAATTTCTAGGGGTCTACAAACGCATGTGCTATCATCTGTCACCCCCAGCAAACCTTTGTCATGTCGATGCTTAAGCCCATGCAACATTCAACTTGGCATTGGCCTTGATATATTCGACTTTTTCCCCGTTCTAGAAAGCCAACATTATGGTACTCATTGATTTCCATGTATCCAATCTCTTCCTCATAGCAAGTTGTATGACCCATCAATGTCAACAATGCAAAAAGAAGTTCTCGAAGTCTTAGACCCTACCGTTAGGCTAGCTACATTAATTCCTTTGATTTCGGTAACCTCTCTAGTAAAGTTTGAGAGTTAGATATTCAATGAGATTATTTCTTCATCTTTCTTCCCTAGCTTCCTAAAAAACTTATATGGGATAATGTTCAAAGTTGACCCTCCATAAATTAATACTTTAGTAATCGAGCGACCATTTATTTTAGCACTAATATTCAATGCCCTTAAGTGATTAGAAAGGCTCTTAGGAGGTTTCTCAAACTCTATTACTTATTTATTGTCAAAGGAAAACCGTGCTCCTTCTATTTCATAGGCTAGATTTTCCTCAATTTTGTTAGGGATGATTTGATCCATTCATAACTCATTGGGTAGTCTGACCTAGACCATATATGAACTTAAAGGAGAGATTGACCTAGATAACTGCCTCGGCATATGTTCTTCATCCTTATCCTTAGCTTGTGTGATTGTTCTATCTCTTCCTGATTCTGACGTTGCCCTATCCGTGTCTAGCTTTCTTTTCCAAACCAAGTTCTTAGTCCTATAGGGCTTTGGTTTGTTGGTCGTAATTAGCGCTGGCTTGACCTATGATATGAATTTGATTGACTTGATCCTACAATAGACACATTTTTCTTTTCCTCTAGGCCCTTCTTTTCTGGGTTTGCGTCATAGTACCACTTTGGACTTCCTGAGCCTCGTACTATTCACCCTCTGGTAGGTCACAGAGCATCTTCAAAGTCCTTCAACGGTGCATTTGTGCTACACAGTCATGATCTCTTGCATTATCATGATGTTAATCTCCTCAGCCAGATGGGTGACTTTATAGGGATAGGCAAATGGAGGTGTGTAACTTACATAATAATCAAACTTTCCATTGGGTTGACCCAATTTGTCTATGGTAGGGTCGCTCTTGTTATACCTTTGTTTGAATGATTTATGAGACCTTCGATGAGGGGAATGATCTTTCATATGAGCCAGTTCATTCTAGCGAAATGAATCATGCTATGGTCTAGAATTCCTTGTACTTCGATATTCACCAACAGTGTAATTCCTTGAGAGGTACCCATATCCTCTTCGGTCTGGAGGATGTGCTTCTTCAATCATTTGTCTACAATGAGTATAGATGCGCGGCAATCTATATCTCCTACCTCGAGATCTTATTGAAACCGTACCAGTCATTACTAGGAAAGGGTCTACATCCACCTTCATTGGGGACTTCCTTTTGTCATCAGCAAACTTTATCTTCCCTTGCCGAATTGCCTCCTAGATATTCTTCTTTAGGACCACACAATCACAAGTATTATGACTCCATAAGTGTTGCCACTTGCAATACTTTTTTCCTACCAATTCCTCCTTGGATGAAATATCCCATCCTATTAATTTTATTTGATTGTCCGCCAGTAAAAGATTAGAAATTTTTTCGGTCCCATTAATATCGAAGGAGTAATAAACTGATTCCTTAGCCGTAGTCATAATATTTGACTTTTCTTTTGCTTTGGCTGGTTTCAGCGCCTTGCATATGTATGGCTTTTCAATGACTATTTTGGCAACAGCTACTTTACTAGTTCCATTTGTTCTTCATCTTAATCAATTTTCTCTAAGCAAGCTTTCATGTTTGATTGTTATATTGGACAATTGGAACAAGTCTGAGTAAAGCTGATCTATCATTCTTTCCAAGATTTTGAACTTCAGACCATTGAAGGCTAAATTCGCGAATGTGTTCGAAAGTTGACTGGTCATCTTCTTTTGTGAATAGTGTGAATTCTAGCATCTTGAATTCGCGTGGGTACGGAACCTTGTCCATCTAGTCTGGATAAGGCTTTTGATAGACATTTCCCATTATTCCTCAAGGCAAATTCGATGACCATTTGGTTGTGTCCAAGAATGGCCATAGGTAATCCTACTTGCCATTGAGTGCCATAGTTGGGATGCAACATCAAGTTCACATTCTGTTGAGGAGGTTGATATGCCATATGATGTGGGGCTTGATACATAGGTGGCTGTGGAACCTAGTATAAAGGATGCTATGAAACCTGATACATAGGTCGCCGTAACACCTAGTATACAGATTATTGTGGAACCTAGTATACTGACTATTGTGGAACCTAATACACTTGAGATATATTCTAGTTGGCTAATGGATTGTTTGGTTGCGGGTTAGGATGTATAGGCTAAAATTCCTAGTTAGATATGTGTGAATTAGTATTCGGGAATGCTGGTTGAAAAAGTTGGTCCTACCCCCTAACTGGAACTAACATTGTTCCTTGGTTGTCAACAGTTGTGGGTATAAGCAACACATTGGGTTGAACTGTAGACATGACACTAGGAACACTCACAGCATGCTAGGCATTTTCATAAACAGCAAGTGATACGTCTTGATGAGGTTGCTGCCCAATTATGCCATTAGGATTATAGGGTCCTTGGGGATTAGATTTACTAGTTTGGGTTATCAAAACCACTTCTCCTCTCTATAGGATCCTTATAGGTGCCAAGGGTGGCATACTCTGCCCTATAGTACCAAAATTTATCACAAGAGATAATGGCAACAAAGCATACCTTGTGGTTATAAGGACATTCTCACTCTAAGGCTAGGTTGTACCGATTGGAGTTGCATGGTGCCCTTGCGCACACTCGTGATATGTATTGATTATCAACAGCCTTACTACAGTAGTCATTCTTTCTAACCATGTAATCAGCAAAGTCATTTTGAGTTTCTTCGATGGCTAGCCTCATTGATGAAAGCATGAAGGGAGTAATTTTTGCTGATCTCCTTGGTTCCTCCACCTTTTGCCTTGGAATATCTACATTTTCGCCTTGAGTCTAATTCAAGGCATGCTACACAAATGATGTCTCTGCGCATGGGATATCATCCATTGCTTGCAAAGGTTTGTAGCCCCCTCCATATTGTTGCGACTTCTTGTGCATAGCATAACACTCTCTTCAACTAACACCAAGTCTTATAGGGCATGCCAAAAAGATGTTTCGTCAGTTTTGGATCCCGCAACAAAATATCTTTCACCAAGTGGTATATTTTGGTTTTTATTTAAGGAGACTCGGGTTCTATGTTAGCTTTTGACAAAAAAAGGTCAAATGTAAATGAGACTATACACTTTATAATCTCAAAATCAAAGAAGTTGCTAACTTATCACATGCTTAATATTAATGATAATTAATGTCGAAACCTAATAAATGACATCATCTAGACTCACTTTAATATAATAATGAAAGCCCATTAAAATTAAAACAGTCTGGACAATATCAAAGGCATTTCGACAACACTAGATATGAACAAGATGCCTAATAAAGCATTGCTTTCTACTAAGTTCAAGGATATGATAGCAGAATCTAATCAACAATGCTGGATAATGAGGACAACACCTAGTAGACAAACGATCCAAGATGGATATAAGAACACAATGTCGGAATCTAATTAATGACATTGGACAATGATAACAACACCTAGTATACACTGCTCCTAGATACGTACATGAACACAATGTTTGGATCTAATCAACAACGCTAGACAGAGGCAACACCTAATGACTATTGTTCCTAGATGAGGATGATGACACAATGCCTAAATCTAATTAACAGCGTTGGACAATGGGTTAGCACTAAAATCTAATCGACAATACTTCCCGAGATATAGACACTCACCAGAATTGAATCTACGACGGAAATCTTAAGCTACAACTAGGCTAAATTAAGTAAGAATAAAGGCAATATAAAGTAGTTTTTGTGTGTTGTTCGAGAGTGCTGTTTGTTGGATTGCTTGCGGTATTTATAGGCCAACTTTGTAATTGTTAATAGTCGGTTGGTTACTTCCTCCTCAAGAGTTGCTCCACATTCCATGTTGACCCACATTATCCATATTTGTTCGACAACATTCTTGCAACTTGTCCAACAAGTATTAACTGCTACTCTTTGAATTTGGCACCCTTTTAATTATTCCCACCTATTTCCATCATCAATGGTATATCTTCATCAATAATCCTTCGCTTCAACACTGCAACCGACTGCTTCATCATGGAATTACATGTCTTTATGTGTCTGTTAAAATAAAGTCCACGTTTTCTCAATGTCACGCCCCGAACCTCGAGCGTGCGCCCATCCCTCAATGGTCGATACGAATGCGATGTTCCCAGGTCTTGTCGCCGACCCAATTCTTTTTAATGCACATGAAGAAGTGAAACATTAAATCCCTGACAACAAACAACATGGGATAAGAAAGCATGGCACATTTCACAAAGCTAACTTTTATAAACAACGGGGTTTGGTTACAAAACGAGTCTGGTCAAAAGTCTACAAAAGATCGACTCTCAAAAGGAAGTTGTCCTACAACTTACTCGTCGGACACAAACGTCGATCCTTCAAACTCCACCTCCACAGACTTGGGGCTTCGATCCTCCACCTACGGACTTGAAAATGATTATACAATAATCAATTAATGCACTCATCAATTGGAACATCTCACTATCAAACATAGAAGTCCCGATTATAAAGCCAAATCGTTATGACATGTCCCATTCCGTATCACACAATTTCGTCCCATAATTAGACACGAGTAAATCATATTGGTGGTTCAATCCACCCCCAATATTCACTCTCAATGATCCAATTTCCAATTCCACTCAACATCCCCACTCAATAAACAAACTCAAGGCTCTAGAGGTAGTTCCCATGCGACTCCAGTCGCCATGTAACACTTAGCCCTTGATTACAATAAGCGATAGTTTAAGGCTCTAGAGGTGACCCACATGAAGTCTCACCATCGTGTAGTACTTAATCCTTGACCACATATAGCAATAGTGCAAGGCTCTAAAGGTGACTCACACGAGTTCCAATATTGTGTAGTATTCAGCCCTTGACCACAAATAGTAATAGTACAAGGTTCTAGAGGTTACTCACACGAGTTTCAATATCATGTAGTACTTAGCCCTTCACTATGCATGACAATACTACAAGACTCTAGAGGTAATTCCCATGCAACTCAAGTCGTCATGTAACACTTAGCCCTTGGTTACAATAGGTAATAATATAAGGCTCTAGAGGTAATTCACACGTAGTCTCGCTATCGTGTAGCACTTAGCCCTTTACTTGCTCATAACCTATCGGGTTCCCTATACACAACATAGATCGCCTCAATTCATGCGGATGCCCATGCATGTATACACTCAAATCACCTCATAAGATCAAAACACATGAAATTAGACAACTTTTCCTTCTCTGGTGAATAGTGCACATGAACAGTGTTTTGTGAATAGTGTTCGCATGAATAGTATTTTTCCATAATTAAATAACTAATAAATTAAACTCACAAGTCATTAGAAACACTAATTAAAGCGAGCAAAGCATCAAGAACCATCACCAAACTAAAATTGGTCCTAATTGGTAGAAATCGGGCCACTCGCGAGTCTCCAAGTTTAAATCCAAAAACCTAATCAACCGAACTCAGAAAATTTCCAAATTTGAATATGTTATAAATGACACATAAAAGAATATTTTTCATGAGACATCTTAACCCAAATACTTCTAGATTCGGCCTAGTAAATCGCTCAATCCAGTACCAAAACTGGGTCCGTTTTCCAGAAAGTCTGTTTTCCGAAATCAAGTTGGTTCGAGGTCCAAAACATGTTCGTTTGTCTGAAATTTGAATATGTTAAACTAGAAGATATGACAAACAACTTTTATGAAGAAACCATTTTGAAATTCGAACCCTAAGAGTAGATCAACACCCCTAGAATCCCAAAAGGTTATCAGTTCCAACAAAAACTAAGGTTCTGTTTTCAAATGATGGAGCTGATATCTCCTTCTTTTTATATCTCTAAAAATCTTGAGAAAAATATATGTTGTAGCTGAGGATGTCTAAAAATTTCTCAAGAAGACATCAACCTCAAATTTGCAACCCATTTCGATTTACAAAAATGGCAAATGGCGAGGGTTCAGGAATCCGAACTGCAGAAAGTCCACTAAATTGGACTAAGCCATCATCAATTGTGCTAATCTCACTAATTAGATTAACACTAATCCATTATAAGGCAAATATAACCATTCTAGATTATCAATAATCCATAATTAAGCTAATATAAACAACACTTAAGCATAATTGACCTCCTAAGCAAGATTTAGTGAGTAAACTCACCGGTTTAACATTTTGGTGAGTCCACGGCAACGGCGACGCCAAGGTGGGTGACAAGCCTCCTAGTGGTGACACCAAGCAGGGCCATGAAGGGCTCGGAAATGGGCCACAAAGTCCCAAAGCTTTGCTGGTTCAGCTTCTGTTCTTGGCTTAACCGGGAGACGAAACCAGCTGCTGTAACGGCGAAAACGAGCTGATTGAAGCTCCGGCGAGCTGGTGGCTAGCAATCGGCGACTCTCAGGGGTCAATGGGGTCTTGCTGGTGGTTGGAATGGGCAAAGAAAGGGTCGGAATGGGGAGAAACAAGCTGCAAAGTTGAAACAAGCGGAACTAGGCGGTCCGGCGGCCGGTTCCTTCTCGCCGGCAAACGGGACGGTCGGCAAATCGTTCCGACAAGCAGTGAGGTGCTCCGATATGGTCTGGATGTCCTGAAGATGATGGTGGGTGGAGCGTGAGCTGATTTGCACGGGAAGACAACTTTTAACTCAGTTTTTCACACGAAGGTCAGCTGGAGCAAAAACTGGCATAAGGAGAAAACAGGGAAGGAAAGGGTCCGGCGGTGGCTTTGATGACCTAGGCGGTGTGCGACGGCCAAGGGAGGGGTGTTGCTGGCTTTCCTCTGGTTTATCAAGCTCTCAATTGCTTCAATAATGGAGAAAGTGAAGCCAAATGAGGAAGAAGAAGCAGTTGGTCAAGGAGAGGGCCACAAAATATCTTAGACACTTGAGTTCTTGCCCCACCATGGATGGCTGTCATCCTCAGCCAAATAGCAGCTACCAAAGCTTCCCTTAGAAGCCTCCTAAGTGGTCCAAAAGTCATCTCCCCCATGGCATACGAATTTGCACATTTGCTTATCAAATCCATTCAATTCCTCTTCAATTAACCTCCAATTGGACCTAAATTTGAGTCCATAAATCCCACTAAGGTGTCCACACTCCAATTCACATCTTTCCTTGTCAATCCGTCCAACTCGAATTCCAAAAGCGCAACAAAAAACGGTCCTCAGATTTTTCCGGTCCAAAATACCCTTACTTTGAAAATTCGCCAAAAATCTCGATTTACAGAAAAATCTTCTAAGGATAAGTCAACATTCCTAAAATGATTTGTAACATGACAAAACTTCCAATTTCTAAAATCGGATTCAATTTCATGGTTAATTTCAATATGGCGTGATTTTAGTGCGTCCTAATCTATCGGGTAGCTTTTAGGAATTTTTGGCGCATTTAACTGTGGTTGATTGTTTTCAAGTTACAATGTACATCTTCGACATATTGGTGACTCTCCATTGTCGTGGAAATCTCGAGGTTTCAAATGCAGACTTAGAGTACAGAAAAGACAGAATAATCAGTCCAGTGTCGTTCGACGAAAATTTTGCAATCAGGTGGAATCACCCACTCACTGATCACATATCTCAGTCGAATCGACCTATCTCTGATCTCTGATTGATTTTGACACTGCCGTATTGACCCTTGTAGATTAACACGGTCGTGTAGTCGGTTCCTGGTCGAATTCTCGAGTCTGTAGCGTTAAAATTCTTTAACGGCTTCACCTGATAGATCAGTTAACTCATGAGTGGCCAACTCAGAGAAAAAGGTTATAGGCAAGTCGATGAAAAGCCTGACTCATTCAATTGAAAACAGAAGTAGAAAATCAAAATGTCACACTCAAAGTCCTTGATTATCCTTTCTTTTATGACCACTTATTGGCTAGGCCGATGTAGATTATGGCCCATATACAGTAGTGATGGTGACTTTAGAGCTTTCTATCCTTTATGACTAGCACGTGCATGTAGGGGTATTTTTGGGTATCAACATTGTGTTATATATAATTAGTACTTTCAAATTGAATTATATAAATAAAGTATATTTGACAAGTTTGAAGACACTCATTAACAAGACTTTAGAAAAACATTGAAGTTGTCGAGATGCCAATCCGATTTCAGTGTTGAGAATAAGAACAATTCCGAGTTAAACGATGGATCAAAGTGGGTTATTTATGATAATTATTTTTTGTCCATGGTATCCTTTTATATTGTCAGTACAAATAATGCAATATGACATACCAAATCCCCTCTCTCTCCAAAATAATAATAATAATAATAAATAAATGGGAAGTCTTTAGTTTCCTGAAGATGATAATGGTGCCTAATCAACAAGATCAACTCCAAGATTATCTATTGTAAATCACAAGAGTAGAGAAACATCCATGAACTTAGGCTTTGTTCATTTCTCAAAAAATAACTTTCAAGAAAACATTTTTCAAATTTTGCAGTGTTTGTTTCATGGAAAATGAACTGGAGGGGAAAAACATCATTTAAAATAGGAGAAAATGTTTTCCATTTTTCAAGTAAGGGAAAATATTTTCCATATCCTTTTTCATCTCACTTTTTTTCATAAAACACATTTTCCCTTTATTTTTTATTTTTTTGAAAAATCAAGTTATTTATTTACTTTTTTCTTTTTCCTTTTCTTTATTTTTCTTGTTCTTCTTCATCAGCCGACAACTAGATGTAAGTGAGCTCAACCCTCACCGGCTTATGGCGAGGCTTCGCCTCTTCATTGACGCTCAAGCTTGCTCGAGGCTATGGGGCAAGTGTGGGCCTTGCCAAGGAGACAAGCTAGGTGGGGCTTGCACGATGGCCTCAAGTGAGCTCGGGCCTTACCAAATCTGATGAGCAGGGAGGGGCTTGAGTCTCGCCCGAGGTTGCCAGAGGTCAACTAGGCTCTAGCGACCCTAGCTCGCCAAATCTAGTCAAGCCCGAGCTAGGTTTCGCTAGATCAAGCAAGGCGAAGCCTTGCCATAGGCTAGCAAGGCTCAACCTCGTCAGAATCTAGCAAGTAGGAGTCTCGTCGACCTATGGCGAGGCTCAAGCTTGCCTATACCAACCAAGGAAGAAGAAAAAGGAAGAAGGAAGAAGAAGAAAAAAATTAAAAAAATCGATTTAAAAAAAAATTATTGAAAAGTCGTGCATAGAGGAAAATATTTTCCTTATAGAACAGCAGAAAATATTTTCTTGTTAATTTTCAAGTTTCAGCCAAACACAAAAAAATATTATCATTTTCCTAAAAAATAGTTTATTGAAAAATATTTTCTAGAAAAGATACATTTTCCGTGAAACGAATGGAATTAATTCAAACAATCAGAGTCACTTCAACTCCCATGGTTGCCAAAATTTTCCCATGACATATGTACGCAAATTTCATCGATGCCCTTGAGAAAATCCTTGATAGTGTTCTGCTCTGTAGTATTTATAACACAATTCCTAAACTCTAAACAAAAATGGATAATCGTGCAACTTTCTGTTTAGGCCTATTGTCAATAGTGTTAGTGACTTGTGTCTGTTAATGAAATCGTAACTTATCAACGATGTTATACATTTACTACTCAAATCTACACCATGGTGTTAACTAGTAACTTAGTATTGGATTAGCAAATGGTAATTTTTTTTATTTCATCGATAACTTATGAGCAGATAAGTGCCCACCAGTAAAATCTTAAAACAAGTGGTAATTTACTGTTCAATTAGTCTATGATAAAATTGTTATTTTAATTGTAACTTACAAATGGTAGGCCGGATTCACAAATCACAGGTCCCTTCTTACGACATTTCAAATTCACAATTGATGTCACATATTTGTCGTCACAGAACAAAATACCCTTTCTGTCATAAAAACTGCTTGAAACATCCTGCAACTATATGATTCAGTGTGAGTCCGTCCAACTCCTAGTATATCCCTGTAACCAGTTCTTCGTCATGCTTCCTACAATCATACCATAAACTTAAGGAAATCGGAATATCGTCTCTGATTTGCACCAAGAGACGGGGAGTAACTAAACAAGAGGGCCGGTTACAGGTCGAGAGATATAGAATATAACGTACAGCAGTATTATACAATATGGAGAAAAAATCTACAGGTCAGACAAATCCTAGATGTACAGAATGACGGGTCTTCCGTTAATACACTGCGTTAAGAAGAAGAAAATCCAACAGAACTTGAACAGAAACTCAGGCGAGGATGAAGAAAATCCAACAGAACTCGAACAGAAACTCAGGCGAAGGACATCGCAAGGTCGGTGTCGACTGACCATGGCAAGGTCGACCTTGCGGTGGCCTGCGAAGTCAAACCTCATTGGTGGCTAGGCGAGCTTGACCTCACCGGGTGCTGGCAAGGTCACTTGCCCTCGTCTAGCTATTCACTGATCTAAGCCATGGCCGACAACCGGCTAAAAGAAGAAGAAGAAAAAAAAATGAAAAAAAAAAATTAATAAAATTATTTGAAAAGCTAAAGAAATTCTAAGTCACAAAAGAATTTGACAATTGGACTAAATACATTTTTATTCTGAAAATAGAAATTTTGGACAATTACTAAACGCTTTAAATATTCAGAAATTCATTCAGGAAACAAATTCATAAAAATTTATTTCTGAATAGAAATTATTATTGAAAACAAAATGATTATCAAATAGGTTTTGATGCGAAAACGAAACAAGCAACTTCTTTTCTAAATAATAAAACAATTAAGCTAGAAAAAGTAAAAATTAAAAAAGAAATCAAAGAGAGAGAATGACGATCGACAGCGACTAGCAAGGGTTTGCAAAACCTTGTAGGAGAAATAAAACAACCAATTTTTTTAAATAAAAAATAATGAAAAATTTTAAATAAAAATAAATCAAATAAAAAGAATGGCAGGGCCATGATGCTTAAAAGGAAAATAAAACGACTAATTATTTTTTAAATACTAAAACAGTAAAGCCTAAAAAAAATATTAAAAAGGAAAGAAATCAAAAGAGAGAGAATGGCACGTGTAACAGCCGACAAGAGTCCGTGATACCTTATCGGGGAAATAAAATAGCCAATTTTTTATGAAAACAAAACAAAAAAGCCAAAAAAAAAAAAAAAAATAGAAATCAAAGAGAGAGAATGATAGGTCTAAGGGTCATGATGCCTAACGGGAAAAGAAAATCTTTTACAAACTAAAACAATAAAGCCTGAAAAATTAAAAAAAATTAAAAGAAATTAAAGAGAGAGATGGCACGTTTTAGCGGCCATCAAGGATCCGTCATACCTTGTCGCGGAAATAAAACAACCAATTCTTTTAAAAAACAAAATAGTAAAGCCAAAAGAAAAATTAAAAGAGAAAAGCAATCAAAGAGAGAGACCGGTAGGACCATGATGCTCAACGAGAAAACGAAAAAACTAAATCGAGAAAAGACCACCGAAAATCTTAAACTTTGTTCAAAGTGACAAATTTATCACAAACTTTTTTGTGACATGAAAAATCTCAAACTTTGTTAACTGTGACACATTTATTCCAAACTTTTTCCGTAACACAAAAAAACCATGAACTTCTATCCGTGTGACTCATTTACTTTAAACTATAAGGCATTTTGATATTTTATATTTTAAATTTTTTTTTTATCTTTTTTTTTTCTTTCTTCTTCTTCTCTTTTCTCTCCGCCGGCCATGACGAAGCCGCTGGAGGGAAGTTAGAGTCAGCCGACGAGGGCCTGGCGAGGGCACCCTCGCCCGACCCAACCGAGGGCCGCCCTCGCTTGACGCCGGCGAGGGTGACCCTAGCCAGCCCAGGCGAGAGCGACCCTTGCCCAATGCCGGTGAGGGCAACCCTAGCCAACCCAGGAGAGGGTGACCCTTGCCCGATGCCAGCGAAGGTAGTCCTCGCTTGACTCCGACTTCCCTTCGCCAAGAGAGAAGCAGAAAAAAGAAAAAAAAAAAAAAAGAAATAATAAGACAAAAATGTCCTTGGTAGGATAAATGTGTCATGATTTGTAAAATTTGAAATTTTTCATGTCACAAAATAAAATTCTATAGTAAATTTATCACTTTTGGCAAAGTTTGATTTTTGGTGATGTTTTCCCTTCCACATAAGAGGGACGAGCTCATACATGGAATGGAACGAGCCAAACGCCATGTGAAAGGTCGAGATCTGGCGTTCACGAAAACCAAATCCCAAAACACTATTGACTCCAACTTTAGAAAAGATTCTCATACACTGCCCCAAACATTTCATGAGTTTTTAACGCTGTACCCTTTTTGAAAATCTAAAAAGTTTTCATATGCTATCCTTATAATCCTTCTGACATATGTCGCTTAGGAGGAGAACATATTAATTTATTTCATAAAAAGACATACCAGAAAGGCCAAAATTTAAAATTATGATAATGCCAAAAAAATAAAAATAAAAAGATGTCAAAGAGAGAAAATGGCAGGTGGCAGTGGATGGGAAGGGTCCTTGATGCTTGATGGGAAAGCTTAACGGGCAACTTCTTTTTAGATAATAAAACAATAAAGCCAGAAAAATTTTAAAAATTAAAAGAAATCAAAGAGAGAGAATGGCACGAGGCAGCAGTTGGAAATGATCCGTGATACCTTGTCGGATATAAAACAAAAAAATTTCCAAAAAGGTTTAATACCGTAAAGAATTCCTAACTAACACACTCATGATAAAATTAAGTTAAACAAATTTTTGGATCACCAAAAATTCTAAATTGATATATATATATATATATATATATATATATATATATATATATATATATGACAAATTTACTACAAACTAATACACTCGTAACATATTTACCTTTTGTTGACTTTCGTCAAATTTTATCATAAAATTATTGAATTGGATAATATATGACAATAGCTCAATTAATATGGCAAGTCTAAGTGGAAATAAGGATGACACTGGACAAGCCCACCTCAGCTAATCCTAGTCCAATTTGCAAGAGACTAGGTCGGTGTCGAATTCTAAGGGCACTGGAACTTGTGCTATGCAAGTTGGTCCCTAGTTTTGGGGCTTTAGGGTTGGTCCAACCCTCTAATTATTTCATTTTTTCTTGTCCAAATTTTAAGTATATAACTATAAGTTCCCCTCCTCTTTTTCCGCTACTTTCCTCTCTTAAAGTCTCACTCTCACTCCCTCCCTCAATCTCAGATTATCACTAAAATCTTCCAAATCTATCTCTTCAAGGGCTATCTCTATGTCTTCTCTCTACTCATTTGAACTTAGTGATCGATTGTCTGCACTCATTTGAAGCAATCTTTTATGAATGAACAAGATATGAAACTCCATAATTCATGTTTGATGTTATGTATTTTGAACTTTTTATCGTTTATTTCATTTTTCATGGTTTTTTGCCTTTAGCAAGTGAAGATTTATATCATTGCCTTATCTTATTTTTCTATTTGATTTGTATTGGTTTTTATTGTTTGGTGCCTCAGTATCTCATTGTTGATGAATATGTAATTTCAAAGAGTTTGGTTGTTCTTTCATGGAATATAAAAAATGAAATTAAAAAAAGAATCAGTTGGTCTCATGTTGACCCTAGAAGCGGACCAGACCTCTAGGTTGGTCTAGTCTTCCGTCTCAAACTCAACAAGGTCGATCCTTGAATCCAAAAATTAGGGACCAACACTATGGATGTTAGTCCCTAGGTCAACTGGTTTACCGGCCCATTTGCATGCTCAATCTACGTGGAAATACATATTAACTTAAGATAAAATTGCCACAACTATATCGTTTGGGATTTTTGATCTCCCAAAAAAATAGTATGAGGGTAAATTTGTCACAAATGTATTGGTTTAGGGTTTTTAGTAATTTTAAAATTAGTTTGAGATTAATTTATCACATATGTACCAATTTGGAATTTTTGGTGGTATTCAACAAAAAAAAAATAAAGTCAAAAAACTAAAATTAGAAAAAAATTAAAGAGAGAAGAGTAGGCCTCGATGCTTAATTGGAAAACAAAACGGGCAACTTCTTTTTAAATAATAAAACATTAAAATCAGGAAAATTAAAAATTAAAAAGAAATCAAAGAAAGAGAATGGCAATTGAAAGCGGTTGGCAAGGGTCAGTGAAACTTTGTAGGGGAAATAAAAAAAAAAAAAACCAATTTTTTAAAACAAAAATAATGAAAAATTAAAAATAAGAAGAAATCAGAGAGAGAGAAAGAGAGAATGGTAGGGCATGATGCTTAACGGGAAAACAAAACGACCAATTATTTTTCAAATAATAAAACAATAAAGCGTAAAAAATTGAAGAAAAACATCAAAGAGAGAGAATAGCACATGGTAGCAGCTGACAAGAGTCCGCGATACCTTGTTGGGAAAAAAAACAATCAATTTTTTAAAACAAAACAATAAAGCCAAAAAAAATAAATAAATAAATAAATCAAACAGAGAGAATGACACGTGGTAGCGGCCAGCAAGGTCCGTGATACCTTGTCAGGGAAATAAACCATCCAATTCTTAAAAAAATAAAGCCAAAAAATTAAAAAAATAAAAGAAATCAAAGAGAGACACTGGTAGGGTCATGATGCTTAGTGGGAAAAAATACCTAATTCTTTTTTAATAATAAAACAATAAAGCCTGAAAATTTTAAATTATAAAAAGAAATTGAAGAGAGAGAATGGCAAGTGATAGCGGTGGGCAACCGTGATACCTTGTTGGGGAAATAAAACATCCAATTTTGTTGAAAGTACAAAACAATAAAACCAAAAAAATTAAAAATATAAAGAAATCAAAGAGAGAGAATGATAGGTGGCAGCAGAGGGCAAGAGTTCGTGATCCTTGGCGGGAAAACAAAACAGCCAATTATTTTTAAAATTAGTCCGACCAAAAAAATTTATTTTTATAAATAGATATAAATGAGGGCTCGGATGACGCGAAGCAGTCGCTCCATGCTTGACGTATCATCGGAGAACTGAAGCTCAACAAGGACAAGCGATTTGGCTAGGTTTCGTCTCGGTAGAGCGAGGCAAGTTTCCCCCGACTCCTTTGTTTCCTCACAATATTTGAGCTGTGTTGCGATAAAAACTCGCTCAGATCTGGACGGGTGTTGCAAGTTACCCACAAAAATTCGCATTCCCCTTTGCCTCGCCATGGCCACCGCAGTCTCCGTTGTCTAAGGAGTCGATGATGGCCGCTGGAGCTTGGCTGTCATCGGTTTGGTGGAAGCGGTGGTCGGTCTCAGGTGGCTAAACCTTAGAGATAGCAAGAAAGGTCTTTCCTTCTGGGAACTTTGAACTAGACCACGATGCCAATACTTGTCATGAGCCAAAGAAAATCTTCCAATACGTAGGGCGTGTTCGTTTCACTCAAAGAGCATTTTGTGATTTAACTTTTCCGGACTTTCATTCATTGAAAATGGTAAGTCAACGAAAAAGTATTTACAGGCTTTCCTTCATTGAAGATACTGTTTTATATGCTTTTTAACGTATCACCAAACAAATAAAGCTGATTATTTTTCTTTAAAATGATTTTCATATAAAGCATTTTCCTTTATGATGAAGTTATATGCGAAATTCCATAAAATATGATAGAAATAGCATCAAGCACGGAGCGACCCCTCAATCCTGTCCGTAACTATACATGTTCTTTTCTGTCTATCTAAGTTGGATTTGTTGATGCATATACTTTTACTTTCCCTTTAATTAAATATATTTTGCAAAATGCTGAGGAAAAAAGAGAGAGATATATAGATATATATATTAGATATCTAGGCATACATTAGAGAGAGCAATTATAGTTGATGGGATTACTCAGTGTGGCAATTGGCAACACTCGTCACACAAGCCTTTCATTTTCTTCACCCTGCTCTTTATAGTGTTTTCTTAACTCTTGTTGGCAGATCATTGCCCGTCATAGCAACGCCAACTTACTGTGTTGGACACCGAAGAAATCACAATCAAGATGAAAGCAAAAGATGATTGTGCAACTGACCATTTAGTCGGGATAGATGATCAAGTGGAAACAGTAATGGACTTGTTGGACTATGACATTGGTTGTGCACGGTGTCTTGGAATTCATGGCCCAAGTGGTATTGGAAAGACAACCCTTGCCAAAGCTCTCTTTGGCAAGCACATTTCCAACTTTGACCAGTATTGCTTCCTACGAGATGTCTGTGGATCATCACGCCGTGATGGCCTAGTATTTCTACAAAAGAAACTACTATCCAACATCCTCGGTGAAACTAAGCCTATGGACGACATCAATGACATTGATGATGGAATGAAGGTTATCAGGGAAAAACTCTGTGATATGAAGGTTCTAATTGTTCTAGATGATGTGGACCATAGGGAACAGCTTGAGAAACTAGTTGGTAGGATTAGTTGGTTTGGTACAGGAAGTAGAGTCGTGATTACGACGAGAAACAAAAGTATCCTAGAGAATGGAGAGAATATCATACTTTTTGAACTGAAAGAAATGAATTTTGATCAAGCTCTTCAGCTTTATAAAAATCACGCATTCAAAAGAGAATATCTTAGAGATGATTATTATGACAGGCTCTCAAGGGATATTATTTCTACTATTGGAGGACTTCCTTTGGTTGTTGAGGTCATTGGTTCATTTCTTCATAGGAAGCCCAAAATTGTATGGAAAGATACACTAGAAAAGCTAAGGAGCATTGCTCATGAAGATGTCCACCGGAAGTTAAAATTAGCTATAATGTCTTAAACATCCGACAAAAGCAGATTTTTCTTGATATTGCATGTTTCTCCTTCCATGAGGAGGAGATTAGTGCACCTTATATGTGGGAAGATTGCAACATTTTTCCACAAATAGAAATTGAAGTCCTCAGTTCTTTGTCATTGATAAATATTAGAAAGGATGGCAAGTTATGGATGCATGACTTACTAAAAGACCTAGGGCGCCAAATTGTTCATGAGGAAAACTCGGATTCGGGAAAGCGTAGCAGATTGTGGATTTCTGAGGAAACTGTGGAGACGGTCAAAACAAAAGAGGTAATATATCAAGAGCACCAATTTCTGACTTTTTTTGCATAGAACGTAGGATTTGAGATAAAGTTTCTACCTGTGTGGAGAAGACAAACTGAAAGCTTTTTTTATAATTGTGCGTGTGTTTGGCAGAATAAAGGAAATATTGAAGCACTCAGTCTAGCTGGAGATCCTACTCTACTCATCCTTACCGATGAAGATTTCACAAGGTTGCCAAATCTAAGATTCCTTGAATTAGGTGGGGGGAGCTTCATTGGGGACTTTACCAATCTCTTTTCAAAGTTAAGATGGTTTTCTTGGTGCCACTGTCCTCCAGATTTACTTGCAACTAATCTATTCTCACAAAATTTGGTTGTCCTCCAACTCTCCGAACTTAAAGATGCCAATAATTGGGAGGGGTGGAGCCAAATTAAGGTCTGTATGTTGTCATACACTTTACTTACAACCACACTGTCTAACAACAATATGTAATGCTTTATTTTTTTTTGCAGATGCTACACAATTTGAAAGTTCTACGACTCACACGTCTAAATATGGTCAGAATTGACTTGTTCGGGTGCTTTTCTCTGGAAAGATTTATCATTGAAAAGTGTCGACAATTGGTTCAAATTGATCCCTCCATCGGGGAACTTAAACGACTGGCTTACTTGATAATTGAGGGTTGCGATGGACTAAAAGATTTGCCTTGTGAAATTGGCCAGCTAGTGGACCTGACACACTTATCTTTGAATCATTGCTCAAAGTTAAGGGAACTCCCGAGCTCAATTGGAGAGCTAAAATCATTGATCGAATTGGATTTATCATACACATCAATTGAAGGATTACCTCGTTCTGTTGGATATCTTGTAAATATCAATTCTTTATCTCTCACAGGATGCAGAGAGATAAGGAAACTTACGCACTGGATTGGAAATCTAGAGTCTCTAATTGAATTGGATCTGTCGTTCACGTGCATCAAAGAGTTGCCTTCAGCCATTGGGTTTGCAAAGAAGCTTGAAGTGATACGTGCTAGATGTTATTATATGGCGGGCGAAGTTTCAAGTGAAATTGGGAGGTTGTCGTTTTTGAGATTCCTAGATTTATCGGAGTCTCACATTCGTCGAGTGCCAGAAACAATTGCTGCTCTCCCTCACCTAGAAGAACTGATCCTTGAGAATTGTGATAAGCTGCAAGTGTTGCCGTCACTTCCCACAAGTTTGACTCATCTATTTGTTAGTTCTCGATCCTTACAATTTATTCCAGATCTCTCAAATCTGACTAATCTGGTTGATCTTCTCTTATCGGATAACCATGACTATCTATCGCTATCTTCGTCAAGCCTAGTCAAAACCTATAACTTAGAGTGGATTGGTAAGTTATCCAAGTTGGAAAATTTGGAATTGTGCTTTCCGAACATTACCATCTCACCAACTGCATTGGGTTCCCTTTCTCGTCTAAGAAAACTTTACATGTCTGGCCTCCAACATCCAGAATTTCTCTTGCAGCCACCTAAATCAGCAATGCAGGCAAATCTCAGCTCAATAACAACTTTCCCAGATTTATCCAACTTGAGAAATCTAATAATTTTGAAGCTCTGTCGCTCTCGGGACGAGGAGACACAACTTGGCGGGCTAGAGAAGTTGAGGCATTTAACAATCGACAAATTTCCAGTCCTTGAAAGAGTTATATTCTTCCTGTCAGGCCTGAAGAATCTAAAGGAATTGGTACTACGTGAATGCCTGATGTTGAGAGAGATTCACGGTCTTGAAGCGTTGGAAGCATTGGAGAACCTGAAGGTCGAGCTCTGTCCGTCAATAAGTAGGTTAAGTGATCTGTCAAGATTGCAAAAGTTGATGGAACTGAAAATCAAATGTTGCGATAAGCTACAGGTTTGTGAAGGTCTTGACAAGCTAAGATGTCTGAGTCTCTTTGAACTAATTTCATGCCGCTCCTTGGAATATTGGACAAATGCATTGGACACAATAATACCAAATGAATGTCAAATCGTAGTTGAAGGTTGCTCGAAAGTAGGCGAAACTCCTCCGGGTGGCATGTTTTACAAGGATTATAGAGATAAGATTCTTAGACAGATCCAGTCTGTTACAAATACGTTCACATTCAACAGGCTGGACAAGGTGATTTTCCTCCTTCCCCCCCATAATCATGCTGTGATTTGATTAGCCATGGACAATTCCAATATTGGTTTAGGTTATGTAACAAGAATGATTAGGGGGAACTTACGTTGCCTGTTCATTGTTCTGCTCGGAAAAATGCCCAGTTACCCGTATTGAGTAGTCTAATAGCACCTTGGAATATTGATGATCACAGAATATTATCGTTTGTCCTTATTAATAAGAATTATATATGGATATCATGTCAAAATATTCAAATCTGATCCGCATAAACAAGAAGATTAGTTGCGGCTAGTCTAATTTCTTTAAAATTAGCAAAGGGAAATCAACAAGTCAATAACATGTCTTTCAAATATGAAAGATTTTATAAATGAAAAGACTAATGTCGAGACACATGCTATGGGTTACATTTGGAGACAAAAGAAACACGTTTTCAAGGAATTGAGTAACGGTTTAATTGAGTGGATATGCAGTAAATAAGTATTAAAGATGTGTGACTTAGGTGGTTATTTGATGAAGAAAAAGCCGAGGGTAGTTTTCACTTTCCATGCCGGGGTTGTTTTTGAAAAGCAAAAAGTGGAATAAATGGTGGTTTTGGCTAAATATATCCATTACTAGAGATTAGGCAGACCCTGGTGGGGGGAGAGAGAGAGAGAAAGTGATTACACATTATTACAACTGTGGGACTAGAACACCTTGTGGGCCATACACATAGGAAAAGAAAGAGTTAACTAGCACACATGTAAGCATTAGCACAATGTGCATCCAATCTTCATTTGTTGATAAATAATGGAAAGCAAGATAGATATCACATGCATATAAATTTTTGCTAGATTTAATTTGGTGTATAAATGTTTGTATGTCAAGTCATTTGAAATTTCATAATACATATTTTGACTCATAATTGTATCAATTTAGATATAGGCCCAGAGGAAACTATTCTCACAGGATGAAATGGGCTTTGGGTATCTTGAAGACAAAGGAATTTGTGTGGGCGAAAGGCCTATTATATCGGCACCGTATATGACTAAAGATTAAAAGATACATTTATCCAAAGGAACTTTTAAAGAAGGAAATGGTTGATTGGTATTTGCAGAGTATTTTTAGTAAAGATTAGATTTGCTCTTGATTAATAGATGGTTGATGTAATCTTGCTACAGACTCATGGTTTTCCTTTGCCAATTATTCGCGGACAAATTATCTTCGAGACCTTTAACATTGTGAAGTGAAATCTAAGGAATTAAGTTAATTAACTTTCGATAATTTAAAATATAGAATTGGATTAGTCCATTTTTTTTTCTTTTTCTGTTATTCTGAGAAGCCCAACATTTTTTCCAAAATGTTTCAAAATAAGCTGTTATATATATTTCCTTTTCATTTCATTTCTGTATAGTGCTCCATCTAGTTTCCTTTTTTTAGATTAACATTTTGTGGGATGTGGAATTACAGAATTTTATAATTGCCTATAGTTAGTATTTAGTTGTGTATCTTAGGAATTTGGAGATAAAAAGAGGATAAAAGAAGAGGATATAAACTGAAAAAGAAAAAAAAGAAAAAAATTATTTTCAAAGAAGAAAGTAAGACCACTGGCTTCGCCGGCGAGAGCTGAAAACCGAGGGCCGGCAACCCTTGTCAGGGTGTCCGCAAGAATAGGTGAGGGCCGTTGGCCCTCGTTGCTCAAAAGCGAGCGCTTGCAGGTCCATCCCCGCAAATAGAATCATACCAGCCAATGATCAAGCTAGCATCATCCCTAGCCATCACCTTTTTTGAGGGCTAACACAGCAAGCTACGACACCCACTTGAGGCCATTTTTGTAACTATCATACCAATACTCGATTTTCGCAAAATCCACTTTATCTCCAGAGTCAGAATTCCTTCTTTTCCTAACTTGTGTAAGTCTTGTGCAGGTCACGACGAAGTAAACCAAAGCTTAAGATTTGCTCTGTCCCCATTTTGAGGGAATGAAGATTTGCAAATTTGTGAATGCTGCTTAATTGTAACAGATTTATGTTCAATTGATGCTGTAGAATGATTTTTAAGGGTGATAAAGTGTGAGGAGAACCCTTTATGATGATTCCCACTGAGTGTTTGCTTTTGAGTGTTCAAACTAGGGATTAATGTCTCATGATAAATTGGGATTTTGTATGTTTCCTTCTTTAAAATGTTTAACTATCTTAGATATGCTATTTTCTAACCTCCCTCTCCTCAGCAGGATGATGGTGACGAGGACGATGATATGGAAGTTGATTCAATGGAAGACGATGAGGATGAAGATAAGTATGAACATGAAGATAAGTATGAACATGAGGATGAAGATATCACTTTCTTCAATTCCAAGGTACCTACCGACCGATTGAGAGAAATGAAAAAGTTATTAAAAAAAAAAATCAGGTCTACAATTTACATTAATCACATTGAATGGAGTTTACAAAGAACTTTATAGCACTAATTTAATGAAATTAGGACTTAATTATACTTTTTGAAAGTTTTGATACTCAATTGCATTTTTATGATAAGTTTTAAAGTTCTTGATGCACTTACACCTTTTTCTTATTGTTATTTTCCCATTCATTTTCTACTTATATGGCGTCAAATTGGACTCTGTCACACAAACAGTGCCATGTCATTAGTCAATGACAATTTAGTCAGAGTGGTGGACCAAATAATTTGATTGTATGAATTTGAGAAAGCTATAGAAAGTTGATGTAGAAAATAAAACTTGCAAGACCAAATGGTACAAATCCAAAAAGTTCGAATATTTAATCGAACAAAATAAAAATTAGAAGACCAAATCTCATAAACGTTGAAACTTAAAGGATTAAATCTGTACTTAACACATAAGAAAAAAAGACAAAGGACGAATCAATTAATAAAACAAAATGAGGCGAAGTGAAATTGAATTAATTTTAAATCTATGAAAATTAAATTGTAAACAAAACTATGATATACATGTAAAATTAATCATTAAGAACTTTATCATCATCACACCCGGTTTCTATCAAAAATGGGGAATGACACGGCTGTCCTTTTATTTGAAGGACGTAGTCTTAAATTATACCTAAAATCCAACTTCTAAAAGTCCTTGCGGTAACGCTTTCATACTACTGGCTACTAACCAAGAAATATGAAAAATTAAAAAGATGAATAGGACGAGCAACCAAAGTTCATAGAGTAGTGCCTACTTCTTTTAAGCAGATTGAGCATTAACTATGTATTTTATAAAACAATATCAAAACTCATTTATCTCAATTCCGGTATATAATACACATACTAGATAGAAATTAGTTATATCACTTTAAATAACCATATACATATAAGAAAACATTCATTATATCAATAATATCATCACAAACATTAATGGTTTAGTCCATTAATTAATCTTAACAAATTATATATCAATGGTTTATTTCATTAATCAATCTCATCAAAATCACATGCCAATAATCCATCCCTTTGGTTAATTTTGTGCTCAGATATCTAACAATGATAATGTATAACGTCTCGTGATAAAGTAACAAAGCTCCCCCATTGGCAAGGTGTCCACGACTCCTTGATGCTAAAGGCATCCTTAGGGTGATCCACCTATATTGCCGGTGGTTAGTCTATAAGGATATCTTAAACTAGTACGCATACTCACAAGACCTTCAATGGGCTCATAGTGATGCTTAGCATTAATACTAATCCACAACAACATCCTTGACAATCCTCAAAGCCAAATCCATAATCGATATTATAAATTGATTTACGAAACAAAGCATAAGATCTTTCATAGCTCAACTCATCCAATAGAATACCTTTCGCAATTCATTTCATAAACACTTCGTAAAAACCATTTCGAATAACAATAGGGTAGTAGATGTTCAATTTGAAGTTATGCATTAAATATGCCATAAACATCACTTTTGCTTTTTAGCTTTTTAGCCAAATCACGCTTTACACATAGTATATCTCATTACTTTTCATTTTCAAAATATGAGTTTACAAACTCAAAGAAAATATAGCATTACTCACATGAGAATGCCCAAATCAAATAACATGTAGCTAAATAAGCCAATAATATTGTAATTCTATTAATTTAGATGAGAATCAACGTCAACACCTAGTAAAACACTACCCCAACTATGAAACAACTATACTAAGCTTAAACGCTTACAAAATAACTCTTACACTAAAAACAAATCTCAGTTGAAGCCATTATTCAAACCTAAATGCAATGCAAAACTCACATGCGGAACATTAAAATTCTCACTTCAATCAAATCATTGCTCTAAAATGACTCCTGTCAAATCCCACGGTTTTAGGATGTCATAATCCATCATTTCCATGAAATCCCAAAACTTAATAACTCAAAAATCAGTCTGTGCGACTTGAAATTCGTAAAACTTCAAAAATATGACCTAATTCCAAAAACAACTCCAATTGGAAGAACGAAGGGCTTGACTCTGTACCCAATATTGCAATTTGTGGTTGATTCGGCTTGACAAGATCCTCATAGGGTGTATGCACGAAATGCCTCTTCTTTCTATTTCCCTTTCTTTCTCTTCTTTCCTATTTCCTATTTCTTTCTTTGTTTTCCTTCTTTATTTTTTTTTCTTTCTGTTGAGCTATCAGCCTTTTTGGCACTGTTTGATAACCGGCCAATTCTTAGCTATTTTTTTTTTTTCTTTGAACAAAAAAAGAATAGAAATCCATTTAATAACATCAACTAATTTTTCTATTCCCGAGAATAGGGAATAGTTTAGAACATAATCAAAAAGTATAAAAAGTTACTTCTTTGTTTTCGGGAACAATTGTAGAAATAAGCAATTTGTCTTTTTTTTCTTTTCTTCTTCTTCCTCCTCTAATCGATTGCCTGGCTCGGTGATGGTTGGAAACTGGCCAAATATGAGGTTCGGCGACCTCGCCGTGGCTAGGCGAGGTGGGCCTCCCCAAATCTAGCAAGGTTAGTTTCTCTTGGCCATAGCGAGGCCGACCTCCACCCTAAGCTCGACAAGGTCACCGGCCATCGCCGAGGCCTAGCGACAGTGACCAAATAGAGGAGGAAGAAGAAGAGCAAGAAGAAAATCTCAAAAAATCATTAAAAGTTAAAAAGAAATTCTGCGTCACAAAAAAAAAAAAAAATTAATGGTCATACCAAACGTATTCCTGTTTTTTGCCTATTCTGGGATAATATTTGTGCAGTTACCAAATGCACTACGTTTGAATGCTCAAAAACTTGTCTAGAGAACATAATTAGAAAAAAAAAGTTTTTAACTAGAAATTTTTTTCGGAAACAGAATGGTTATTAAACATATCATTTATAAACAAGTGCCTATTGTTGCTTCTTTTGTTGACTAGGTCAACATTTTTTTTTTCAACTAGGACTTTTAGAAAAATTTGAATTTTATAGTACTTAGAATTACAATTAAAATATTTCGTCAACTTTTACTGTAAAGCTTATCATTTTTGAATTACTTAAAGACTAATAAATATGAAATTTAAGACTAATTCACAATTAATTTACAAGATATTCAAAACTGCCGTGAAAAGTCTTCATCATATCATCAAATACTCAAATTGAGCACACATATCTACACGACCTCCTACTTCTAAGCAATTATAATCATTTTTTCATCCTAAAATGTCCTTAATTAGTTATTTTATAAATATAATATCAAGGGACAAATCCGTAAATTATTAGTTATATTTTATCTCTCATGTATTTCAATTTTTAAAATTTCTTTTTCCATTGTTTCCTCTGTGAGGCCATCTCTCTTGGTTCTTTTTTTTTAGTCAAATATTTATTTCATCTTATCTAAACTCATCTTAGCGGTGTTATGGCTTAATGCATTTGTGTCAAGTGTCAAGTGAAAATTTGTTTTTTCTATTGTTTTTTCATCTCTACTTTATTTTTTATAGTTTGTTATTTTCAAACCACGTGAAGCGGTAGCAAGTGTTAAAGCTGCATCCTTCATATTTTATTTTCTTTTTTCTTATTTTTCATTCTGTTTGTATTACTAATTTGTGTTTTCATATATTTTAATAGATATTATATGTAAAACTCAAATTTTGCTAGACAAATAATTTTTCCTGAAAGTATAAGTTAACAGAAAGCGGGCCAACAACATATTTTTTAGCGTATGATTTAACACTTCCCGGTCAATGTATGCGCAAGACAGGCCGTGGAAGGAATCACATTAAGAAGATAATTTGCGAAACATGATAACAAGCGGAATGATAGGAACAACATATAGGAGAAAACTGAGAGGGAGTGCGAGGATTCAAACCACTGACCCGTGTTTTGATAAACAAACCATTTTTTTTCTAAAAATTTAAACCATTATAAAATGGACCAATAATGTATTTGTTGCATATGACTTATCAATCGTAATATGTGATAATTGTGGCAAAAGTGTAACATAATTAAATTTACAATGATTAAGTTAGACCTACATTTGTGCTATGTAGAGGCATTTTAGGGAAAGAAGCCACAAAAAAATCCTAAACTTTGCCCACTGTAACACAATCACCTATTTTTTGTGACACCAAAAACCATAAGTTTATACCCGTGTGATACATATACCTAAAACTTTTTTCTGTAACACCAAATTTTAATGATAAATGTGTTACATGAATATAAAATTGAGAATTTTAAAGTCACAAGAAGAAGCTTGCAGTAAATATGTCACACTATCGTGTCATATAAGTACATAAAAAGTTTGGAGTAAATGTGTCACAAAGGCATAGTTTAAGGTTTTTTGTAGCCTTTACCCAGGCATTTCATGAGTTTCAAGGAGGGTTAAATTAAAAAAGAGTCATAGCATGTGATTACAAACTTGCATAATTTGTGAATTTGGAGGAATATACAGATTCCAAACAAAAACTTGAAAGATCTATCAAGTACAAACACTCACTCAAGCTTTAACTAGCATCTTATTTGAAATTTCACGTTCGCAATTCTTTTTTTTCTTTTTCTTTTTTTAACATGGAATAGAAAAAAAAGGTATGATAGATATACATGAAATAATGATAATGATTTTTAAAGTGATGTGACGGGATGCAACATCCTTAATATACTTCTCAAACGCCTTTGTTGAAATACATACAAGCTTTGAAGGATGCACATTAAGATGAAAATCGGGGATTTATGTACATGCATATATATCTTTTTCAGATGTTAATATAGTAACCTTTCAATGTAGATTAATTGCTAGTAGTGTTCAGAACAACGCGCGGGTATTTCTATTATTTTGTTCTGAGGTTTTAATGAGCACTGTCCTTCATACACACATATATGTCAAAATATTTGCTTGTTGGCGTGTAGTTATTTTTTCTTTATTTTGGGGGGTGGGGTTGGGGTCAGATAGTGTGTAGTTTAAAGCGGTATAATTGTTTGACAAGACATATTTAGAAAATAAAAAATTATCACCCTGGAACTTGGACTTCCTTTGAAGCAATGTGGCAATAATGTTGATCACTGGTAGATCGGGATGATCAGTGACTATGTGCGGTAGACAATTTATGCAGACACATCAAGGTTAGAAAGGATCAACAAGTACAGGTACTTCTTCGCATCTTACAGCCTCATCAGTGAGCAATCATCATGTTTATTGTAGGTGGCTCAAATGCGTAAAAGGGTACGGAAAAGACAAGTTGCCGGTACCAAGTCACATGTTCGAACTGATGATCAAGTACACCGCATCATAAGCTTGATGAATGTTAATGACAAGGACAAGTGGATTGTTGTCGTCATCCATGGAGAAGGTGGGATTGGCAAGACAACTCTTGCAAAACTCATATACAACCGAGTCTCCTTTGATTTCGATGGCTATAGCTTCCTTGAAGATATTAAAGAAACCTCTCAAGTATCAGGAGGGCTTCAGCGTTTGCAAACTAAATTGATTTCGGATGTTGTAAAACGGGAACTTGAGCATGTTGCTTTTGTCAACAGGGGAATTGAGTTTTTCAGGGACTTAGTTCGCGACATGAGAGTCCTGATTGTCCTTGATGACGTGGAAAATGCGTATCATGTCCAGAAACTTATCGGAGATTGCTTTGATTGCTTTGCTTCTGGAAGTAGAATCCTTATAACCACCAGAAACAGTGTTGTCCTGGAAGAATCTCCTCAGATCCGGACTTATCATGTTAGTCGGTTGGATCATGATCAGGCTCTTCGACTCTTTAGGCAGCATGCATCTACGCCAACTTCTTCCTCAAGTAGCATCTTCAAGCTTTCGAACCGTGATTTCAAGGCTACGGCAGGACTCCCATTGTCTATTGAAGTTGTGGGTGCAGTGGTCAGTGGTATAAAGGAAAAGAAATGGAATAAAGTTTCTATCCTGCCACTATCCTTGAAGCGTGGTCCTCGAAGTATTTTGGAAGAAGGATATCAAATGCTGGATGATGAGCAGAAGCAGATATTTCTGGATATCACCTGCTTTACCACTGGCATAGATACCCGAATTGCTATGTACCTATGGTATGACTTCCCTTTTCTGCCTTCTAGCGAAAATTTGACTCCCCTAGCCAAAGTTGGAGAAAACAATAAGATATGGATGCATAGCATGTTGAGGCGACTTGGCAGAGAAATCGTTCGTGGGGAGAATCTAACAAATCCAGGAAGGAGGAGTAGATTATTTAATCCTGAAATAGCTCACGATACGATAAAGAGGAAAAAGGTGAAGGGTTTGCAGGCTTTTCTTCTTTTCCTTATTGAAGCATAAAAAATACTTGTTATGTTCGCCGCTAAAGGAAAAGAACTATTTCGTCAGATACTGTTAACATTTTACTATGTGTACAATTTATGTAGTTCGTCATATTTCTTCAGGAATGTTTCCTGACCGGTTACGTGTCAAAGAAGAGACACCACCCTCACTACTTTTAGTCGTTTTTCTCGTCCATCACAGGGAACAGAAAAGGTTGAGGCACTCTGCCTTAACTTTCAGTGGCACCACACTACAGAGAAACTAACAGCGGAAGATTTTGAGAACATGCCAAACCTACAGTTTCTTCAATTGGATCATGCAGACATTGCCGGAGATTTTGCTAACGTTTTTCAAAATTTAAGGTGGCTCCGTTGGCGTGGGTGCCCTCAACATCTGCAAGTAACTAATTTTCACTTGGGAAATTTAACCATTCTCAACTTGTCGTGGAGCAAAGTCACGAAAGACTGGGATGGCTGGAATCAAATAGAGGTAGTTTGCTTCATTCACTTGGTCTAACATAACTATTTGTGAAGTGAACTCACGCAAATATTTGTCCTATTTTGTAGATGAAGAACTTGAGAGTTCTAGATCTTACAGGTTGTGCAGACTTATTAGTCACTCCTAAGTTTTCCGGTAGCCAAAATCTGGCTATATTGATTTTGGAGCGATGTTCGCAATTGGTCAAGATAGATCATTCGATTGGCGATTTGAAGTGCTTGGTTTCCCTGAATTTGAAGTTTTGCACAGAGTTCAGCATGTTGCCGGTAGAAGTGGGTCGCCTGACAGCTCTACAAGAGCTTCTCGTGGATGGGACTTCGGTACAAGAAATTCCTATCTCCATTGGTCATTTAAAGCAGCTTGAAACTCTGAGTGCCTCAAGCTGCTTCACATTGAGTCAGCTACCGAGAACGATATGTCACCTGACAAATATCTCACTTCTTTCCCTTGATGGCACCAGAATCGCAACACTTCCTGATTCTGTTGGAGGACATGTTAGACTTAAACACTTGTCATTAAGGGATTGCCGTCGGATAAGGAAACTTCCAAGCTCCATTGGCAACATAGGGAGATCGTTAGTTGAGTTAGACATGTCGGGGACTGGCATTTCCAAGTTTCCAGATTCGCTAAAAAATCTGCAGTATTTGAAGGTGTTGAGGATGGATTCCTGTCTCTTTAGAGAATTCCCGCGCGATATCATAGAGCTGGACAGCCTTGAAGAATTACATGCCTCTTGGTGTCGGAGTCTCAAGGGGGGCATTCCGAGCGAGATTGGGAAACTGCATAATCTGAGAATCTTGAGGCTGCGACATTCTACCATTTCCAGCATACCGGCAGAGATCCACCAACTTTCCAATCTACAAACACTTGATTTACTTCACTGCAACATGATCAAAGAGTTGCCAAGGCTTCCCTCTAGCATAATGGTTTTGTATGTAGATGATGAACTGAAGTCGTCGCATTTTCCATAGCTAGGAAAGCTATCCCAGTGTCATGGAAACTAGGCTCTAGGGACCCTGGAGAAATTATGGCCTTTCCATTTACTTCCATGTTGTCATTCCAAATTTGAATATGGACATCACCAAGAAGAAGTGTTTATATAAAGTTTGCAAAGTCGTTTTCTGAACTTCATATGTGTGTATATGTGTTATGTGTCCATGCCTGTCTACATATTTCCTCAATGACCGAGGCGAAAATTCCTAATACAGCATCACTTTGGACCCGTCTCACAGGTAACTCAGGAGCTTATGCGTTTGCTAACTTGGACGGTACCCAGGTCAGCCATCAACATCTCATAATAGAAAATTGACGAGTGTATATAGCTCTAATTATTGTGTCCTAGAAAGTCCCCTTTTAATAGGGAAAATGATACTAATAATCTATAAACTTTGGTCCAATATGAATGTTATCGTTGGGTTTTTAATTTTTATAATATGGTTCTTGAACTAAACTTTTCAATTTAGTTCAACTTCAAATTCCCTCAACTTTCAAAAATCCATAATAAAGTCAAATAAATCCTTTGATACTATTCAAAATATTTCATAATTACACTACTACTCAGATTTTAGAATATTTTTTCATTTCAATCCATCTCTTAAATCAACAAAGAAGTTACTTTTTATCTTCATCCAATAAGGACAGAGATTTACACATTACCTTCGAAGGATTCGATCTAAATTGAGCGTATGTAAATGGGAGAAAGTAGAATGAGGACCTGATAAAGAGTGTTCCCGGTGTTGCAGACTACTGGGCAATCAACGTCCAAGCATAACATTGAGGTAGCAATGGAGAGTGGTTGACAGTGAACACACAAGTATAATGACTTCCAATTCCTTCTCATGCAAGAAAGTGTGCGTTCTGCCATTTTTTTTTTTTTTTTTTTTTTTATGTCCAGGATCCGCCGGGCCCAACATTCTGCCATTGTTCTTACCTTGCAGGATCAAGAAAAGAAATAGTTTCACCGGAAATGGTCTCTTACCCAAAAACACTAAAAAAAACCTTTCGCCAAACGTGGATCTTTGGTTTTGTGATGGAAATAGGATTATGTGGTGATTCCAAACAGGAGTTTTAATTGGTTTCGCAAGGAAAAATGGATAGTGATTCTACACATAGACTACTAGAAAATAGAGGATGGGAGTAAAAATAGGACATTCCATTAAAAAAAGGATAAGGTTACATTTGTGTTCCTGATGTACAATGATAGCACATTGGCACTATATATAGCCCACTAATTATGACTGTTTACCAACGGTTATTACTACTAAGTGCAATTACACAAGTATTTTCAATATTCTAGGCTCTCTATTCGCCCGACATTTCCATCCACAAGCGTTTACAGCTCCTAAGGCTATTATACTTCTCGACTGTCGCTCAATATCTCTGTCTTCAATCGGCATCTCAATCCTTGTGTTCTCTTCTCTATCGAACCCTTGGCCAAATTTAGATGGCCTACTTGTTGTGCTCTTGGTCGTCATATTTTGGCCATCACCTCTTGAACACTTGTTGATGTTGATGCCAATATTACTTTGTTGTCAATTGTTGTATCACATATGTCAATATTCATGCTAAATAATTGTTAACCATCCAATGGCTCGATCATCAACCAATTCTCACTCGATCGACTAACCCCAATTGCACATCGATTGCAATGGGTTTTTTTTTTTTTTTTTTTTTTTTTTTTTTTTTTTGTATAAGTAGAAATAGTCAATGCGATAGAGGTTCCCCACTAAGCCCTTAGCACGTACCGAGTTTTTTTTTTTCTTTTTCGAGTTAGAAGCACATGCCGAGTTTGAGAAGCTTAAGAAACCGCTTTATCAAGAGGACAAAAAGGGCCAGACCAAGATCGTCGGATTGAAACAACTTCCGTTCCTTAAGGGCAACTCCTCTCCAAACCACCTTCTAGCTTAGAGTAAGAATTTAATCGTCCATATGCACTGGGAAGAGGCACGTGACAGATGTAGGAAAAAATAGTTCTAAATAAATAAGATTTCTTTAAATAAAAAAACAACACTAAGGTCTAATTTGATTACCCAATAAAGTGCTAAAAAGATAAAAAGTCAGCAATTAATGAAACTGAGCTCGATTGATAATCTTAGTTAGCATTGGTTCAAAGGATTTAGTTAAGTGAAAAGTCCCTTCGTATGTTGAGTAAGTAACAGGTAAAGTAATTATTTCAGTTAATAAAAAGTAATGAATGATAATAATTATAGGCCAACACCTATCAATAATGACAGAAGTTATTATTACGAAAATTCCAAGACTGATATACGTGTGAAAATTTTACAATAAATTAATTTTTTTTATCATTAAAAATCCCACATTAGTACATCCATGATAAATTTATCATCTATTATTTTCTATTAAATTTTACTTTCAAATTGCTGTTTAATAAATTGTGGCTGTTAGTGAGTATACTAGTTTATGGTTTTACTCTCCATTTGTCACAAATGTACTAATTGGTGGTTTCGTGGTTTAATTTAATTTAACGGAAACTAACAGAGGGTAATTTGAGACAAATGTACTGGTTTGAGATTTTTTATGGTTAAAATATTAGTTTGAGATAAATTAGTCCCACATGTATCAATTTGGGATTTTTCGTGATATTAATCCTTATAACAATATCTAGTGATTTATATTCAGTCATCAAATACTATTATTATTATTTTTTTAAGTTCTCAACACTTAAAGTTTAGAACTTATATTTTCAGCGCTAGTATTTCAGTTTTATCATGCAAGCCCCAACGCCTATACCAATACCAATTTATGATCTAGTTCGTCTGACCTCCAACAATCAACTTAAAGTTCTATTGTCTCTTCACAAATGAAAACTAGCTTTAAGGTGCAACAGCAATACTCAGAGCGATTGAATTTTTTGAGCCTTGACTAAACCAATCAAGGACAAATGATGAAGTAGGTTGTCCCAGCCAACCACTCAGGACTAGACAAAGCAGATCAACCAACAAGATTGATTGTACATCAGTTTCTATATATTTAATTGGTAGTGTGAGAATGAGAGAAAGGATTGGAGAAAAATTGTGTGTAATAGAAACCACATACATGTATTTATATTATGTTCAACGAATTACAAAACAGGAAATCCACAATTGCAAATTATTACACAATCAACACACATTTACGATGATTCTATCTCTCAGTCCTAACACGCCCTCTCCAACTTGTTACAAATATACTTGATTCGGGGACGACCGACAGCTTTACTGAAAATATCGGCTAATTGATCATTGGTTCAAACAAAAATAGTCATGATTTCTCGAGACTATAGCTAAGGGCGTGTTTAGTAATGTTTCTGTTCTAGGGAACAATTTTTGAACATAAATAGTTTTTTTTTTATTTCGGTTCCAGGGAACAATTTCTAAGTATAAGAAAGTGCTTGATAACTACAAAAAAATTCTACTTCAAGAATAGAAATTCGTTTGATAAACTTGTATAATTTTTTTTATTTCTTTTAATTTTTCAATATTTTTATTATATTTTTCCTTTTTTTTTTCTTCTTTCTTCCTTTTGGCCAGTCGTCGGCCTCGGCCATGGCCGGCGACCGACTGACAAGGGCCAGTGAGGCTGAGCCTCGCCCGGCCTCGCCGGGCCACCGCCAAGTTAGCGTCGCCTAACGGTGGCTCGGCGAGACCAAGCCTTGCTGGTGGCTGGACAAGCTCGGCCTCGCCAAATCTGGGCGATCTCGAGCTCGCCCAGCCAAGGCAAGGCCGAGCCTCCTTGACCGCATGAGGCTCAGCCTCGCCAGGCTAAGGCGAGGTCGAGCCTCGCCAGTGACCTCGCTTGGCCACCGAGACCATCGGTGAGGCCCGGCCTCGCCGGGCCACCGCTAGGCGACGCCGACCTACCGGTGGCCCGGTGACGCTCCGGTGAAGTCGTCGGCCCTCAACGGCCAGTCGCCAGTCATAGCCGAGGCCGGCAACTAGCCAAAAGAAAGAAGAAGGAAAGAAAAAAGAAGTGTCTTTCGGAATTGTTCCTGGGAACAAGAAACAATTTTTTTCTACTTCTTGTTTTTGTTCCAAATCTGTTTCCAAAAACAAAAATATAGAATTTTTGTTCTCAGAAACAAAAGTTTTATCAAACGTGTTTCTGTTCTTTTTTTTGTTCACAAGAACAAAAGAACATAAATTTTGTTCCGGGAACGAAACAAAAATAAACAAACATGGCCGAATTTTTCTACTCCCCGGAATAGAAATGTGGCAAGTGAATAGATTTAACAAAAATAAGACATTAAAAAAAAAACTACTTCTTTGTTCCTAGAAACAATTTCTGAAACAATGTCATTTTCTTTTCTTTGTTTCCTTCATTCTTCTTCCTCCTCTAGCCGGTCATCGGGTCTTGGCCATGGTTGGTGAGATCAAGCCTTGTCGGTGGCTAAGTGAGGCTTGACCTCGCCAAATCTTGCCTTGGCTAAGTGTAGCGACCTACCCCTTGGTAAGGACAGAAATAGGTTTAAGGGTATTACCTAAAAAATAGGCCTACGACCCTAGTTTTAAATGTGGGCTCTCTCAAGCCATACCTCACGCGACGATCAAGTGTTCAATGTTAACTTAAATTGACACTATGAAAATTTTATAATGAGCAGTCACTACTAGCTCATCAAGGTCAATTAGAAATCAAGTGAGACATGAGAGCGTATCTCAATTCTTACACAACCAGAGAATCTTTGGTCGGCGACTTGATTACACTAAGTAAGCAATTTGTGTCATTTGGATACTTAATCTTGTTCATTTCAAAATGATTTTTTTTTCAAGTAGTCTGGTTTGATTTTAGACCTATCTACTAACATGTAAGATAACATACACAATCATTAGAATAATAGTCAGCAACCAAGGTAAAGTTAACTAAATTGCATTGGGAGAGCAAGAACCTAACATCACCAAATAAGAAACATGCCATTGCTAACTAAGCCAAGGGGAAACCATAATCAACATAAGGAAAGTGCATGATTAAGGATATTCGTCTTTAAGGACAATTGAAACCTTATGGTAGAGCCTTAAAGGCTTGTTCAATTTTTTTAGCACAATTTTAAATCAAAAGGCTCCCACTTTTAAGAGCAGATTACCTAGAAACTATTTTTAAGCTTTTTGAGTAGTTCTATTTTTTAGAAAAAAAAAAAAAATTGACTTTCTTGGAATTTTAAGGATTTTACCAATTTTCTAAAAATATTTTTATTTTTCCGAATTTTCCACAATTTTAACATTTTTAAAAAAATTTATCAATGCATTTTCTGAATTTTCTATTTTTTTATGAATTTCTGAATTTTAAAAAATTTAATTTTTTTCTATATTTTGAAAATTATTAAGATTTTTTAGAATTTTTATATTTGTAATATTTTTAATTAATTAGTAATTTTTATGACCTATTTTATAAAGAAAGAGATTCGGACCCGGTCAAGAGACCCGGCCCGACTAAACCGACCCGGACCCTATCGGTCCGGGTTGGATTAAAAACCGGGTCTCGCTAAGGCCCACTCTGAATTAACCCCAAATGGCCCATAAAAAATTAGAAAGAGAAAGGGCCTCCTCCCCAAACCAACACCATCCGCAGCGTCCCCATCTCTCGAATATGTTATCGCCGGCACTCACACCGCCGAGGAACCAACCGGCGTCGTCCACTCCAAACGCCACTCGTCGGCCGACCTCCCCACCGCCAGCCGAGAGCCATGCCACGGCCAAACACCAAACAAACTACGGTGACGATGGGAACGTGGCGAACGACTACACGGCCGACGCCCAAGGTCGCCCAACACCACTGCAACATCCCAATAGAACACGACGGGCACGAACGACTCGATTTCGGCCAAAAACGGGAGGACGAAAACTATATCTCAGTTAAGCATTTCGTCGAACGGGTGACGGGCGCTCACGAATCATGAGGTTTCCGGCTCAACTAGGACTCGAACCCTAGCCAAGACTCTCACCAAACAGAAAATGAAACACGCAAGAACAAAAGGAGGAATGAGTCCACTGGAGCCGGTCGTCCGCGAGCTCCAGGCGTCGTGCCCAAAACAGAGGAAGAAGAAGGGCGGCTTACCGGCTCGGCCTAAGGATGTCGAACGGAAGGAATCGCCGCCGGAGCTCGTGCGCAGCCGAGACGTCGGCTGAAGCTCTCCCGCTCTCGCTCAGTAGCTGGGACCTCTCCCTCTCGGTGTCAAGCTCTCTCGGTCTCTCTCTCCCCCCTTTGGTTTTCTGCCGAAAGAATCCCCCAGCCAACGTTACTCTCTCCCTTTTAAGTTCCGACGCCAACTGTGCCGCCAGCCTGCCCAGACCGATCGTACCGCGACATTCCCTTCGCCGTTCATCCTCGTCGTACGCCGTCCTTTGTCCCTTCTTCTTTGATGGGAAGCCAGCGTCCAAAGCCAGGCGGAGGGGAAGAGAAGAGAAGAAGAAGAAGGGGCCGGGTGGGCCTGGCCCTGCCCGGCCCGACCCTATTCCATTTTCGAAATTTTTCAAAAGGATTATAATAATAATTTTTTAAAATATTTAATAATTAATACTAGCAATGCAAATGTTCCTAATTTCTATATGTGATGCAATTTCATGAAAACTATATTTGCTATGGTCTAAAAATCAATTCATAATTTTCTATGCAATTAATGAACAATTAAACGAATCGTAAAAATTTAGATGTCAACACTATGCGAAACCGACCTCCCAATGGTTGGGCGAGGTTGATGGTGAGGCTCAACCTCACCCAGCCACTACAAGGGACCTCATGGTGGCTAGACAAGGCTCCATGGCCCTCGTCTCTAGCCAATCACTAGCCATCATTGAAGCTCGATAATTAGCTAGAGGGAAAAAATATATATATGAGAAATTTTTTAAAATCTAAAAAACTTCACATTACAAAAAAAAAAAAAAAAAAAGTTAGGGTCATATCAATCATTTTTCTATTCTTTTTCTATATGTAATAGAAATTTTAAGGTTATACCAAATGCATTCTCCTCATAAACTCGTCTAGGGAATAGAGGTATAACAAAATTTTTCTAAACAAAAGTTATTTTTGGGAACAAAAATATTACCAAACGCATCATTATCGTACCATAAATTAGATTTAGGCCCCCTAGGAGTTTCTCAAAATTTCTAGTCGCAAACATTGCTTTATGATTGTTGTCTCTCGGCCGTGCTGTTTAGTGTTGCCATCTGTGCTGTTTTGGCTGTTTTTTATGTCCGGTTCGTGTTTTGTTTGTTGTATTGCCGGCCGCCTCTGTTTAGCTTCCTTGTCTTTTGCCGTTGTTTGGCTACGGTTTTACGATTCGGCACCCTTCCACTCGCTACGATTTTTATTCGTGTTGAGTGCAAGTTTTTGGAGCCGTTTCCTCTTATGTATAGTTGGTTTTTGCTCAATATAATTCTTAACTTCAAAAAAAAAAAAAAAAAAAAAAAACATTGCTTTATGATTTTCATTGTTTTAGAAAAATATTCAAAACATAATTCACTTTGGATCTCACATACCTTTATTTTCACAATTACTATTGGCATACATCTAAGCATGCCTTCGTATTTAACGGGACAAATTGTCCCTCTCCGCAAACTCATTTTAGCTTACTGCTTTAAGTTCTTGTGATTTGGTTTTCAATTGATTTCGAAAATTTTTGAAGGGTATGAGAAAATTTATGATTAGTAAAGGGAAATTTTGAAAAGAGAAGAAGATATTTTCGTGAATAAGAATACAAGGATAATTGATGTGAGTGTACAAGTCACTTAAATATGTAAGTTGTAGGGGTGTGCAATTGGATTGGGTATACCCAGTTCCCGAACCAGCCCACTTGGAAAATAGGGTCGGGAACCGGTTCCCATTGAAATCGGTCCGGGAACAGGTTCCGAGTGATTACCCACCCGGAAACCGATTCCTGGACCGGTTTTGGAACCTGTTCCCGGACCGGTTTTGCAAGTAGAGGTCCAAAACCTTTTTTTCTCCCGATTTCTATTTTTACTCACGCAATCACACGATGTTTTTCCTCTTGGCTCTCTCAAACATGCACGGCACTCCTCCTTTGTCATTCCTCTTCTTCACTTGCTTCCCTCCCTCACCGGCTCCCTCTCGCACCGTCTAATGGACAAAAGGTGTTCGTCGCTGTCAAATTCTTGTGTATCACATGGATTGGCTTGCCTAATTTCTCTTTTATAGGAGGAGTTATGCTTGTATAAATGAGTAACTTCATATAGTAGTTGTGGAAATAAGACTAATATTATACCCATATTTATTGCTAATTTTTTGCCTTATGATTTTATTTATTATACTAGCCCTATGGATCCTTAATTTTTCGTTTAGTCAAAAAGTTCATGTATTAATTTATTATCAATGCTTAATGTTTCAATATAAATTTAGAGGATTACGTTATTTTCTCTCTTATTAATATAAAATTCAAAGTCATATAGGATATCAGGATATTGCAAAACATGTTTCAGTAGAAACAGGGTTGACCCTAGAATCGGATCGGAAAAACAGGGTGGGCCAGGTATAGGGTCCAATACAAACAAGGTTAGGTATAGAGTCCAGAAAAGGGGAACCGGTTATAATAGGGTCGGGTACAGGGTCTGGGTCTAGACTCTACCCACCGTAGACCCGATCACCCCTAGTAAGTTGGTTGTGGACATTGTTCTCGTTTCAAGAGAGTTGTTGAGGGCCATCGCTCTTCTGCCATCAATGGTCGATGTTTTTAGCAATTGCCTAAGTTAGTGAAATTGTAGTTAAAATACCTTTGCTTTCACGCTTAACCCAAGTTTCGGCATCCTTGGTAATCCAAAATTTCTACCTTGTCCTCCCTAATCATTATTGGTTGCGGACATTGCTCAACACCATCATAAAGCTAATAGGCACTTGTTAAGTAATTGGAATGATTGTTCTAAAAGTCTTACATTTATTGTACAATGACCAATTTAATCATAACCTTTTGAGGGGTCGGAACTCAATCACTAGCCAAACATATGTGGCATGATCAGTACTAAATAAATTTTGTAATTTTTTTGATAGTATGAATGTTTATATAATCTCTATTCTCTTTTTTTTCTTTTCTCTTCTTTTTTTTCTTTTACCATTCTTTCTTGATGGGCTAATGAGACCTTGGTGATGGCCGACGAGGCGAGGGTTATTGCAGCCCTCACCAAGTTTGTGCAAGCCAACAAGGGTCATGATAGCCCTCACCTAGCACAGATCTAGAGAGATGAAGGTCATTGGGGCCCTCACCATGCATAGATCTAGTGAGGCGAGGATTGTTGGCTTGGAAGATGAATAGTGGGAATTAAAAAAAAAAAGAGAAAAAATTGAATTTTAAAAAAAAAATTATGGAAAAATGGTTCATGTCAATGTTGACTGTACCACATAGAATGCCTAGCACCCATGTCATTAATTTCCAACTAAAATCGATTGGAGAGACCAATTTAACAAATCGTCAAAAGATTTAAAACTAAATTGACCTAAATATTAATATTCAATTGGCCGTGATATGATGTGTTTAGGATTTTTTGAATAATTTTCTTCAAGTAATTAATTAAGGAAACTTTACAATTTTCAATGCATTTTTATTTATTTATTATGCACAATCAATAATTTGAAAAATTAATTATCTAAATAAAATATACTTAACAAGTAGTTGGGGAACCTAAGGACCTTTAGAAAAATAGTAATGTTATCGAGATTTAATCTGAATTTAGTAGTAAAAATAAGTTACATTCCGAGCTAAATCATAGATCAAGACAAATTATGTACCATAACTTTCATCCACAGCTTCCTTCTATGTTGTAGGTGCAAATAATTCAATTTGACAGCCCCAAAATATATAACTAAATTGAAGGAAAGTCTTTCAGTCTCCTGAAGATGAGAAAGATGCTCAATCAACAACACCAACCTCCATGATTAATTAAAGTAATACACAAAAGTAGAAGGAACACGCATGAACTTCAATCAAACAACTCGGAGTCAGTTCGACTCCCAAGATTGCCAGATTATATCATGACATGTGATGCACTCAAATTTTATCAATGTTCTTGAGAAAGTCCTTCGACATCGTTCTGTTCCATAGTATATTTATAAAATTATTTGTAAATTCTACATAACGATGGTACAATTTTGCAACCTGCTACCTATTGATCAAATATATTCATGAACTTACCAAAAGCATTAGCGATTTACCACCGTCAATGCTCTCATAACTTACCAACTATGTTTATCCATTCACTACTCAAATCTAAATCATAGCAGAAGCCGATAATTTACTGTTGGGCTTGTGAATGATAAAATTCTTATCTCATTGGTAAATAACAAATAGTTACATGCCTACTTATAAAATCTCAAAGCATCAATATTTCAAATTCATTACCAAAGTTACATATTGATCAGACTGACAAATAATAGTAATCTAGAATTGGATTTGTGGATGTTAAAATTGTTATTCATTAGTAATTTGCAAATGGTTGAGCAGACTAACAATTTACAGATCATTTTTTACTTACCTTCGATATTTCAAATTTACCACTAACGTTACAATTTTATTATCAACAGAGCAGCATTCCATTTTTGGCAAACGGAATATTTGAAATCTGCCAAATCAATATGAGCTCAATAACAAACTGCTTGAAACATCCAACTCAAATATATCCCTACAACCAGTTATTCATCATTCTTTCTACAATCGCAGATAAACCTTCCAAAATCGTAATTGATGATCTCCGCTTTGCAGCATGAGACAGAAGAGTGACGAATGACAACAGACTAAAAAAGAGGGCCGGGACAAGAAATATAGAAGATAATGTACAGCAGTATTATATAACATGGAGAAAAAGAAATCTACACTTCACACGAGTCCAAGATGAACAGAATGACAGGCCTTTCTACGATCGACAAAAAAGACCTTGTCACAAAGCATCGAGAAGAAGAAAATCTAACAGAATTTGGAATGACACTCGCAGAAATCACAATTGAGGCTGCATAATGCAGTGTGCTTGCTTTTCAAGGTTTGACAAAAGGGCACTTTTGTTCTGTCAAAGGCCCTTACGTTTCTCTCTACCCGTAGCATCCACATAAAGCATTGCCGTGTATCACTGATTTATGAGATATATCATCTCAGCTTATGTTCTCACCAGCGCCCTTGATCTTCGACTCACACATTGTCCTGAAGAATTACAAAGCAGAACTCTCTTCCCAATTCAATCCTGAAGTGATCTGAAGAGATATTGATTCTGAATTATTGAATTCGGTATTTATTAGGAACATGAGCTACCACATATCTAATGTTTCGGCAAACGGACACCTCTAAATATGTTGAAGTAACAGTCTCCTTGATTGAATTACCATCAGTCAAATGACCGAATGATGGATATGACCCAAATAGAATGTAAAGGCTCATTCAATCATGGGCAATTGATTTGGCACAAGAAGCATGTTGGCATATGAAAAATGTATTTACATATCACATGCATGCTTTCGCTTTTAGTTTCATGGAAATCTTCATGGAAGCAGGATACTATATCATGCAATGAGGAGTGTGTATAAAAATATACAAACAGGGAAGTTTCCAAATTTCTACTTAACAATACAATATGTTGTGTTACTTACAAAGTAAACCGTCTTTCAGTTATTAATTAACTTTTTCATTTTTCCTCTTACGGTTTCGTATTAGACACAGTGGATGTGTCTGATTATATTATGGAAAATTTTTATTTCTCATTAATGACCAATTTTCAAAACCCAGTACTTTCAATGAAACATCAAAACAACAAACTTTGACAATTTAAATATGCTTACCCACTCACATGATTGATTCAATATTTACATCTCAAGATAAACTATGATTTTCAAACTTTGTTAGAACACAGGCATAGTTTGCATGAAATAAGAAAAGTTCAATTCAGGCAATTGATGTTCTCAAAATTACTCCATGTCCCATCGGGCATGACACTTCTGTAACACCTCTGAAATTTGGAGCATCAGGTTCTGCAAGAACGTTTGGAGCCACGAACAAATAGAATTACCAGCATCTAAACTCCTGTGGCTCGAAAGTTTACTAATTATTGCTGGTGAATTCATCAACTGGTAGATCTCTATTCTTTTGCAAATACTTTTTGCTCTCAACAGAAAAAGAACTGCTAGAGTTGGTTCATGCTGATGGTTCATAGGTCAATGAGGAATCATATAGTGCATAAAGCCAGATACTTCAATACTGTTGAGAAATATTGTGAGTAATAAGGGTAAAATAGTAACTTAGTTATAATTAGGGTTAAGCACATCTGAGCATATATATTTGTAACCCTTTCTAGCTTTTAATAATATAGAAAATAATTATCTCTTTGACATGGTATCAGAGCGAGGTTGGTCGGAACCCTAGACGACGGAGCAGCCACTCGCCGCCGTCGACTCGCTGGAATAGCCACCGCTCGCCGCTACTCACCGTCGAAACCTCCTGCCACTCGAGCGTCCTTCTTTCTCACTTCTTCGTGCGGCTCGCGCCGTTCGTACGGGCTGCTCGCGCGCGGTGCTCGCGTAGCTTGATCGTGCTCGTGGCTTACACGGCTTGATCACGCTCGCGGTTTGCACCGCTTGAACCTCGATTCCGCGAAACCCTAGCGCCAATGCCGCTGTAAACTCGAGGCCCATCTTCTCAGCGAAAACCCGAGCGGGAATTCCAGCGCGACAACCTACGGGGTTTAGCGGAAGGAGAGAACTTGAGACCCATCTTCGGGAGCTGGTTCGTGCGGGCGCGACAACCTGCGGGGTTTAGCGGAAGGAGAGAACTCGAGACCCATCTTCGGGAGCTGGTCCGTGTGGTTGATGGCGTAATTAGGGTTCTTGGATTTGCTGCCAGGCGGAGAGAGGGGACGCTCTGGAAGGCAAGACAGCCTTCTCGGAGAGCTTCTTCACCCTGAACAGGGAAACCGGCTCCTTGGGAGCTTCTTGGGGCACGGCTCTTCAACCTCGGGCGCGTTCTCCACCATTTTCACTCGCTGAAGAAGACGACGACGACGATAGGTATGAAGGCAATTGCGCGGGGAAGAGCTTGGGAACGCTGCTAGATCAAGTAAATTCGCTTTCTTTGTTTCCTTTTTTTTTTTTTTGGGAAATCGATGTTGTTGGAAGCTGGGAGGTTGAATTTGAAGCTGCTGTTGGAAGTTGGTGCGTTTGTCGGGAGGAAATAAGGAGGAGGAGAAAAGCAGAAGAGATTGGTGCATCGCCTCTTCCTTCCTGAGGTTTAAATGTGCACAGTGAATGATGGATTCTTTATCTTATTTTAATTATTACTTTTAAAGTTTTGTGCTGGCTGTGTAGTACGGAAATGCTTTTAGAAGCGGCAAATGATGGGTTATTTTCTGCGGTTGAACAGTAACCCACTTTATTATTTGTATTGCACAAAATTTTAGAAGTGGCCATTGTGGAATATAGATTTGATAGTTATGTTGCATTGAATCAATGGGGATATTGAGAATAAGTACTTTGGTGCTTTGGTGATTCGATTGAAGCCTTTCTTTTGGAATTCTTTTTGTGTATTTGCGTGAATTATTGGAATCAGCAATCGCAACCGTGAAGTTCCTTTCTTGGGCTCAATCATTCTTTATTCACTAATGGCGACCTCTAGATTGACTTCTGGATCTCATTTTGGTCATTTTCAATTAACATCGGTCAAGTTAGATGGAACTAATTATCCATCCAGGTCTAAAGCGGTCGAAGTCTATCTTACTGCCACCAGACAACTGGACTATCTCACGTCTACAATACCATCTGACATGAGTAGAGCCGCCGATTGGATTGTAGGAGATGCGATGATTCGAACTTTATTATGGAATAGCATGGACCCTAAGGTTAGTCCTCACTTTATTCAATGCGACTATGCTAAATCAGTTTGGGATAAGTGCGCATTACTCTATTCGGGGCAAAATAATATGATGCGCGTATGTGACACGTGGGAAAAGTTATTTGATATTCAGCGTGGAGATCAATCCTTGTCGATCATTATGCTCGGTTCACCACTCTCTCGCCAACGATTGGATACTTATCTCCCCGCTCGAACGATCCGGATGTTACGGCTAAACGCCAAGAGGATTTGAGGGTAATATTATATCTCAAGTCATTGGGGCTGAGTATTCATCTCTTCGTCAGCATATTACATCTCGAGCTCTCTTCCCACAGTAGATGAAGTCTTCTCCCAGGCTCTCCGTTCTACAATTCCTGAGAAGAGTTCTTCCATGCCGGCGATGGAGATTGATGCTATGCTTTCTCGTGGTTCTAGTGGACGTGGAGGTCGAGGTCGTGGTTATCAAGGTCGTGGACGTGGTGTTGTTCATGGTGGAAGTCGTGGAGGTCGTGAAGGGGGAGTTAAGACTCGTGGTACGATTAATTCTTGGAATAATCGTGGTTCCCGCTATTGTCATCATTGTCAAAGAGCCGGACATACAGAAGCTTATTGCTATACACTTCATCCATAGCTCAAACCACCTCTTGCTGCTTATGCAGAGGTTGATGATTCTCTTAGTCCCCCCTTTATGGCTCCACCAAGTTCAACTCAAGTTCTTAAAACAGGTGACCCAGTTACATTAACCCGTGCTGAATATGACACATTGGTTCGCTCCCAACAAGTGACAGGATCTTCAGCTCCTATTGCAACTCTGGCACAAACCTCTAAAGGTAGTTCATCGTGTTTGTTGTCTACATCACTTGATTCTTGGGTTATAGACTCTGGAGCTACCAATCACATGACTGGTAACTCTAACCTATTGTCTTCTTTTCACTCTACATCTCCTTCATTATCAAATTCAATTACATTAGCAAATGGTTCACAGTCTCAGGTTACTGGTATGGGAGTTGCTCATTTAAGTCCCTCTCTTTCTTTATCATCGGTCCTTCACCTATAAAAATCTCCTTATAATTTGATTTATGTTAGCTCATTGACCAAAGCACTAAATTGTTCCGTGACTTTTTCATCTTCTCATTGTGTTTTTCAGGATCTGAGGACTAGACAGATGATTGGTGGGGGACATGAATCAAATGGCATGTACTACCTTGATAAGAAGGTATTAGTTGCCGCAGCTATGAAACAAACATCCACTAATGTATATCGAATGCATTGTCGTGCTGGTCATCCACCACCAAACCTACTTCGACGTCTATTTCCTGAGTCTAAGTCTATGAGTTCCTTTCAGTGTGAAGCTTGTCAGTTTGGTAAACATCATAGAGCTTCTTTTCCTTCCCGTATGTAGAGTCGTGTGTCTAGTCCATTTGAGTTGGTTCACTCAGATGTATGGGGTCCATGTCGTGTGTCTGATGTCTTTGGATTCAAATATTTTGTTACATTTGTGGATGATTTTTCCCGAATGACTTGGTTATTCTTAATAAAAGATCGTACGAGATTTTTCGTTGCTTTCAATTATTCTATTTTGAGGTGTTGAATCAATATAATATCTCTGTCAAACATTTACGATCAGATAATGCTAGAGAATACCTTGCTACAACTTCTGGTTTCCAACCCTTTCTGGCATCTCATGGTATTATTCATCAAACGTCCTGCGCATACACTCCACAACAAAATGGTGTAGCTGAACGTAAAAATCGCCATCTTCTTGATGTCGCCCGTTGCCTCATGTTTCATATGCATCTACCTAAATACTTTTGGGGTCATGATGTTCTTACGGCGTGTTATTTAATTAATAGGCTTCCCACTTCAGTTCTTTAAGAGAAGACACCATTCTCACTTTTACATCCAAATCGTCCTCTCTTTTCCTTACCTCTTCGGGTTTTTGGGTGTGTTTGTTTTGTACATAATCTTACTCCAGGTCTTGATAAACTGGATCCTTGTGCTGAAAAATGTGTCTTTGTGGGATACTCTCGAACTCATAAGGGATACAAATGTTATTCTCCTAGTCGTCATCGTATGTTCGTGTCTATAGATGTGACGTTCTTTGAAGATCAGTCATATTTTCCTTCTCAGAATGTTCCACAGACACATGGTGATAGTGATGATTGTGTCCTACCAATGCTTCCATTGCCTTCTATCTCCCCAGCTACCTCCAGCAAATTTCAGTTTGCCGACCGCACCTATCATCGACGAAGTACCATTCCAACTATGACAGTACAGCCTTCATCAGCACCTGATTCATTGGTTCCCCCATCAGTTGCAGTGCTAACCTCTGATCCTGATCCGCCCATTGCATCTCGAAAAGGTACACGTTCTTGTGTTGGTCGTCCTATTGATCGTTATTCTTCCTATTCTGGTCTTTCTAATTGTGTTCGTACGCGTCATCCTATTTCTCGTTTTTGTCATATGATCGTTTATCTCCTACCTTCTCTCGCCTTTGTCTCGTCGTTGTCTTCTATTTTTGTGCCTAGTAGTGTTGCTGAAGCTCTTGCTCATCCGGGTTGGCGTCGTGCCATGGAAGATGAAATGGAGGCACTAATTCAGAACAAAACTTGGGAGCATACTTCCTTACCTACTGATAAGCAACCTGTTGGTTGTCGTTGGGTTTTCACTGTTAAAGTTCACCCGGATGGTACTCTTGATCGATTGAAGGCACGGTTAGTTGCGAAGGGATATACTCAAACTTATGGTGTCGACTATAATGACACCTTCTCTCCCATGGCCAAAATTCCTTATGTTCGTGTTTTTATTTCATTGGCTGTGCAATTTGGCTAGATCCTTCATCAATTGGATGTGAAAAATGCCTTTTTACATGGTGATCTGGCTGAGGAAGTCTACATGGAGCAACCACCTGGGTTTATTGCTCAGGGGGAGAATGTGGTATGTCGTTTACACAAAGCTTTGTATGGACTTAAACAATCTTCTCGTGCTTGGTTTGGTAGATTTAGTGATACGGTTATCAAATTTTAATTAAAGCGGTGTCAGGTAGATCATTCAGTTTTCAGCTCCGTGTCTTCAACTGGCTGTATCCTTCTAGTTGTATATGTGGATGATATTATCATTACTGGCAGTGATTCAAGTGGTATTCAAAAACTTAAGCAATTTATGCATAAAAAATTCAGTACTAAAGATTTGGGACGTCTTCGATACTTTCTTGGTATTGAAGTAGCCTATTCACATGCTGGTATCAGTTTATCACAACGAAAGTATGTACTGGACATCCTTGGTGAAGTTGGATTTCTTGGGGTAAAGCTAGTCGATACCCCTATGGATCCCAATATGAAACTTGATGCAGAACATGGAGAATTACTACATGATCCAGCAAAGTATCGAAGGTTAGTTGGTAAGTTAAACTATCTTACTATCACGAGACCTGATATATCCTTTGCGGTTAGTGTAGTAAGTCAATTCATGAGTTCTCCTCGTACTACTCATTGGGATGCTGTACTTCGAATCGTCAAATATTTGAAGGGAGCGCCAGGTAAAGGATTACAGTTCAAGAATTATGGCCATCTAAACATTGCAGGCTTTTCTGATGCTGACTGGGCTGGATGTCCTGTGGATAGGAGATCTACTTCAGGCTATTGTGTGTTTCTTGGAGGTAATTTAGTTGCATGGAAAAGCAAGAAACAGCATGTAGTTTCCCGATCAAGTGCTAAAGCTGAATATCGTGCTATGGCACATGTGACAAGTGAATTACTATGGTTGAGAATGTTACTTTCAAAGATTGGAATGTCACCATCAAATCCATCAGTGCTATATTGTGATAATCAATCCACTATTCATATTGCATCTAATCCAGTCTTCCATGAGCGAACTAAGCACATTGAGGTTGATTGTCATTTTGTGCGAGAAAAAGTTCAGAAAGACGAGGTTATTCTCGCAACACACAAAGTCGGAGGATCAACTCGCGGATATTTTTACAAAATCTCTACGGGGAATAGATTGAGCGTCTTATGTAACAAGTTGGGTTTATTTGATATCTATATCCCAACTTGAGGGGAGTGTTGAGAAATATTGTGAGTAATAAGGGTAAAATGGTAACTTAGTTATAATTAGGGTTAAGCACATCTGAGCATATATATTTGTAACCCTTTCTAGCTTTTAATAATATAGAAAATAATTATCTCTTTGACAAATACCAACCACATATTCACAGCCCATCTGACGATTATTTCTTGAATTCACTACCCAGAAGAAGCACAGATTAAGCAAAGTATGACAATGGGAAAGAGAAATGTTGCAGTAAGAGAACAGGAAAAAGAAAAAGAAAAGAAATGGAAATATTCACCTTGGGGAGACTCTGTGGAGTATAACAAGTCTCTCAACTGTAGATAAAGAGAAAAAGTGCATTACTCACCCAGAAGAAGGAAATAAACTCCACCCTCTCTCAATTGGAAATAGAGAGTATCCTCGCAGCTTGCAGTTGAGATCGCTACATGCATTGACCACCAAATTGATATCAGTAGGGACAATCACAGTGCCTCGAGCAGCAATTTTACAGTGCCTCTCACAGGGCTGATCCTGAATGTTGCAAAAGTCTATCTCCTTAATTTCCAAGCTTGTGCACTTTGATAGGTCCGGCAATCTGTTAAGAGAATAGCATTCAGACATAGAAAACCTTCTCAATTGTGATGCTTGTTCGAGACCATCAAGGTTCTTAATGTCGCAGCGAGATATCTTCAACACTTGCAGGAGCCTTAGATTCCCAAGACCAAGAATTTCCCATGCATTGCAATCACAGAGCTCCAACTCAGACAGAGTTTCCAGATTAGAGAAATCCATCCCCTGGATCTGGCAATTCTTGATAAGCAGTTTTGACAAGCTTGAGGGAAGTTGTGGGAGGTCTAGCAGGTTTATGCAGGACAAATCAAGTTTTTTAAGTTGAGTAAGAGAACTAAAATCTTCTGGTAGGCTAGCAACATTTGGAAGGCACAGCTTTAGGGTTTCTAAGTTGGACAAACTTGATATCCAGGCAATGCTTTCAGTTTGGAACAGCTCAGAAGAAGATATCTCCTCCTCATCAGGATCATTGACTAATTCCAAAACTTTCAAATCTCTCAGATATGAAAGACCCTGAACTATCCTCATGTTTTTGGTTCCCCAGCGCAAACCCACTAAACTAGATGGTAATTTTGGTATAGTCTGAAGTTCATCACAATGGAGCAAGTGGAGGGTCTCGAGACGAGAAAGCTGACAAAGGCTCTCGGGTAAGCTAAAAGTCAGGGTAAATGATAACTTCAAGATTCTCAAAGATGATAACCCTGAAATATCACAAGGAATTTTCCCATTCAAAGGGCAGCCAGAAAATGTTATGACTTCCAACTTCTCTAGATTTGCAATATCCTTTGGAAATTTTCTTATGTGAGTATTCTTCATCCTTAACACCTCCAATCTATACAAATTTTTTATCGATTCTGGCAATATCTGAATTCTGGTGTTTGACAGATCCATTTTCCGTAGTGACCTAAGCATCCCAATGGAGTCTGGAAGTGCAGTTATCCGCTGACAGTCTCTTAAAGACAGCTCTACAAGTGACTCTAACAACTGAACAGAATTTGGGAGTCCTGTGATAATAGCTCTATCCAATGCAAGATGTGACAGGGACTTTAAACAACGAATAGACTCGGATATTTCAGCCAAATTTTTGCATCCGGAAGCACTAAGAGTTTTAAGTTGCTGCATAGAACCTCTTAAGAAACGAAGGTGACATATGGAAGTTTCATCAATCAAGAGCTCTTCCAAATTATCCAAGGAACCCATCTCTTCTGGCAACAGGGCAATTGGAGTGGACTTGATGTTCAAAGACTTCAAATATTTCAAATTACCAATGGACTTGTCTATAAACGACAAATGAGAACATCGTTCAAGAATCAGTCTTTCCAATTTGCTACCAGGTGGGAAGCATGGTGTTTTACATAACTGGCCGCAACCAGTTAGCTCCAAAACTTTCAATTTGTTTGCCTTCTGTATAACAAAGAGATAGAAACAGTTCAATATCAATTAGCTAGTGTTCACAAAAAGTAAAAAAAAACAAAAAAAACAACTTGTCTTATACCTCCATTATTTGTGCCCAACCTTCCCAGTCATCTGCCACAACACTCCAGGATAGATCAAGAATGACCAAGTTCTCTAGGTTCAAAACAAGAGGCTCAGAGCTCTTATGGCACCCTCGCCAATGAAGCCACCTTAGTTCTAAAAGAAGACTAGTAAAATTTCCTCTCATATTAGCTCGATCCAAGTTAAGGAATCTTAAGTTCAATAGCTCGCCAAATTCCGCAGATGTGAAACAGTCATCAGATCCTTTGTCAAAGGTGAGACCTAGCGCTTGAACATTTGGAGTACCCTACCAATTTGAACATAAAGGTAAATGAATAGGAATTGAACTTTGCTATAGAACTGCCAGTGTTTTTTAGCTTCTTCTATATATTGAAAAATCGGGTAAATTACAAAGAAATTTAACTGCAGGTAGAAAAGAATGTAGTTATGGCTTTCAGGTTTACCTCTTTCTTCCGTAGAGTGGATAGGGCTTCATCGTGCAGCCACAACCTACTTCGATTACGAGGGATAGGATCTTCATTTAAAACAATTTTTCTGCCCAGAGTTCTCAGTAGATCATGCATCAATAGCTCGTTGTTCTCTCCAATTTTCACCAAAGACATTATGAGGAGAACTTCAATACCACTAGAAGGATAAAGTTTACAGTCTTCCCACATGTAAAAGGCAATTCTCTCATCCTTTCCAATCAGAAAACATGCTATATCCAAAAATATTTGCTTTGCATATATATCTAAAGCAAGGTAACTTATTTTCAACACATGTTCGACTTTCTCATGAGGAGTGTCTTTCAACTTCTCCAATGTATCTTTCCACGTACCCTTCGACTTTCCAAATAAACGTGAACCCGTCACCTCAAGTGCTAAAGGAAGTCGCCCGCTAGCCAATACGATGTCCTTGGAAAGGCTTTCAAAGCCCTTGCTAGGAGAACCTGTTCCAAAAGCCCTCTTAGAAAACAATTGAAGAGCTTTATCTTCTTCCATTGGTTCAATCTCATAGGTTTCAGCCTCTTTGTACTTCAAAAGGATGTCGCTCTTTCTAGAAGTCACAATAATCCTGCTTCCTGGACCAAACCAACTAAGCTCTCCAACAACCACATCGAGTTGGTCAACATCTTCCACGTCATCAAGGAGAATGAGGACCTGCTTATTGCGAAATCCTTCAGCAAGAACTGCCATAGCATCATCAGAACATCTGAACGAAACACTTCTTTTTCGAAGGTCTGAGATTAATTGATTTTGCAAGGACAAGATCCTGTCATGTTGATGTAATTCTCGAATTTCCCTAAGATAACTGTAACCTTGAAATCGATCATAGAGTTGATTGTAAACAACTTTTGCAAGAGTAGTCTTGCCAACACCCCCAATACCATATATTCCAAGGACTCGTACATCGCTGCCACATATTTCAATTACTTGTCCATTGCGATGCACAACACCGAGCTTTCTCATAATCTCCTGCACATGATGGTCGACTCCAACTAAATTTTTTGTCACAAGTAGTCGACCCTTCTTCAGCTTTTGCTGAACAATTGGGATGAGTTCGTCTATGAGCTTGGAATGATGCCTACAGATGGAGACATGATGAAAAACTGAATCAAAACAATAGTCATACAGCCGATAAAAGCAGAATGTGCAGAGTTGAACCAGGAGTAATGCACCATGAGGCAAGAACAAAGGAGGCATTACAATGCAATTCCAAAGATCCTGCATTTGAATGGTCTAACTTGATCTAAAAGCCAAACGGTTAAGTGGAGTTGCGAAACAATTAAACTTGAAAAGGAAGAATAATGTCAAAGATAGCATAATTGGTTTATGATCACAGCACATCAATTTTGTAAATGGATTTTAAAGCATATTGGATTACCCGTTATGTATTTTCGCCGTTACAAATCCCTTTAACCTTCCAATCTCTTCGAGAGCCACCTTCCACTTCTGGATGATCTCACAATCAACCCCGTTCCTCTGGTGTTCAAAAAAGCTCTTCTCAAAAGAATTCCTCTGGTCTTTTAAATCTGAGACCTCAATCTCATAGAAAATGGGAATGGTTTCTCGACTCATCGTCTGCTTGCACTCTAATATATGGACCAACTCCATGAGGCAGCTTCTGCTGGAAGCATAATCCCTGGAGACGATGGGAATCAAAACCTTCGACTGTTTAATCGCTTCAATCAGCGCGGGCTTGATCCCTTCTCCAACAGGCAGCTCATCATCGTCTCGAAATACGCATATCCCAGCATCTGTCAAGCTTTTATAGAGGAAATCTGTAAAACTCTTACGAGTATCCGGCCCTCTAAAACTCAAGAACACATCATAATTGTTTCCAGCCAAGTCAGAGCTTGGTGAACAGGACGAAACGGGCGATTCCTGTCAAGTGAGTAAATTGAGTTCATCACATCCAGCATAAATTGAGTTTATTACATTGTAGTTAGAAAAGCAATATTGGAAATTGGAAATCCAGATATATCCATACCCTGCATATGCTTCTTGCTAATCTAATCTAACACTGATATGCTGTAACCATTGATGATGCAAATTTCTTGGCAAAAAGAATTATAAGAAAGAAAGAAAGAAACGCAAGGGCCAGTACAGAATCAAGACGCAAAGTCAACGAATCTAACCGTAGTAGCCCTCCGTCTCTTCAGAGAAGCAGCATCACGAGCTTGCCGAGAGTCATCATATTCCCAAGCTGTATTCTGAAGCGACCAAAGCATCCCGTTCCTCGATTCCATCTTCTTTCTTCCTCTGCGATCTTCTTCCACTGCTACAAGTAGGTGAGTGGGACGACCTTTCACATTATTGGGAGAAGTGAAAAACCGCGGGGATGGTCGAGCTCCGAGATTCAGGACCACTTTCGACCGGATCCACACATAACGTTGACTCCCACATTGGAAGAAGACTTTTTAGGAGCTTTTAATCATTTGACGCCTCAAAAATAGAACCATCCTAAATGTTTTGGGTTAAGTCCATCCAACAACATGTCAACCAAACCACTAGAATTCGCCCTAGTGGCCACCATTCTAACATGGAAGGGGGAGGATCCCCACATTCTCAGAGGGGAATGGGGTGGAGACGCAGTGGGTTTCGACTCCCACGCCCTGCAAAGCGGGGGCAAACTGAGAGTGAGTCTAAAATAGAAATAAAATAGGACTGACAAAAAAAAAAAAAAAAACATGTCAACCAAATCTATTGCCGTTACACATAAAAAAATCGACCTAATCTTGCCGCGCTGAGGTGGAGAACCAATAATAACATTTCATAAACAGAAAAATAAATAAATAAATAAGTCCAAGAAGTAACAGTTAATTTCTTTAAAAACGAAAAAGCATGAAAAGTCTTAAAAGTTAAAAGAAATCAAAGAGAGCAAATGATAGGTGGCAGCAGTTAGGGTTTGCCGAGAAAACAATACAGCCAATATTTTTTAGGAAAATTCAAATAAGAATTTGAAATGCTATTATTTTCTTAAATAAATATCTAAAGTTGATATCCATTCAAATAAGGACCTAAAGTGCCTTCATTTTTTCAAATAAAGGCAAAAAGTGGATCTTGTGTTAAATAAAAGCCTGAAGTCTCTATATCGATTTCAAAGAAGGGTTTGACTTTCCAGTTAATCAAGGGCATTTTCATGCTTTAGCTTTTTTAAAAATTTCTTTCTTTTTTTTTCCTTTTTTTTCTTTCTTCCCAAGAGGACTTGGCGAGGGTTGCCCTCAATGGCCACCCTCTCCCTAGGTGAGGTCGACTCTCGTTAGCCACCGGTGAGGGTAACTAGGCCCTCACCGACGCTCATTGGGAAAAAAAGGAAAAAAAAATAATAACAAAAAGAGCATAGAATTAATTTATACTAAAAATATTAATCCAACATTTGTTAATATCATTTTTATTTTAATTTGAAGGAGATTGAATGAGAAATTGAAAAATTGCAAACACAAAAGAGTAAATTTGAAGGAACATGTCCTATTCTTACATTTGTCAGAAATTAATGAGATTTCTTATCGTGCCAGACCGAGTTCGGAGTTCATGATATAGATTGGCTTGAGCTCCTCTGCAAAACAAGGTTCGAGAAAAATGAAATTCAAGACAAGAACTCTCAAAGTACAACCAAAAGAAAAGGAAATAACTAAATTTGCCATGAAAAATGTGACCAAAAAATATAACTTGCAAGCGACGCCCGCGAGAGGTGGAAAGAAGTAAAAAAAAAAATCACAACTTTAACTATGCGGGGGCAGCGGAGCGACGCCGGCGAGAAGAGGGCGTTCCATAGTCACTCACAAGAATGTCAAAACTTATAAGTGAGAAGCTTGTGAGTGAAAATTTTCTTCTTTCCCCTTTATTTTTGTTATTTTCATTATTTTTTTTATATAGTTATATTTTGACCCCTCAAGTATTGAAATTTTTAAAATTGACTTCGTGCATGTCGGAGTCGTGTGTCGAAATTTCAGACTCTCATGTTGGAGCATGTCGGGAAGAGTTGACCATGTGTCAGATTTTCCAACACTCGTTGACTGCGTGTTGGAACGTGTCGGAACATGTCGGAGTGTGTCGGACACATGTCGACACGTGTCGGAAGGCTTCCAAAGAGTGTTGGTGTTTCTTAGGCAGCGGCTAACAAGGGTTGGTGATCCTCTAGAAAACAAAACAGCTAATTTCTCTTTAAAAAATAAAGAGTTAAAGGTCACTAAAAATCTCGAACTATATCAACTTTAACACATTCATCACAAACTTCTTTTTATGACACAAAAAACCTTAGGCTTACACTCGTGCAATGCATTTACCCTAAATTTTTTTGCAACACCAAAAACTTCAAAATTGTATTTATGTGACACGGTTATCCCACAAATTTAGTGTCATAGAAAATTTGTTAGAATTATTGGTGTCACAAACAAAAAGTTTGGGATAAACGTGTCAAACAAATATAAATTTAAGATTTTGATGTCACGGAATAAAGTTTTTGGTTAATGTGTCATATGTGTACAAGTTTGGCGTTTTTGATCTCATAAAAAAAAAAAAAAGTTGAGATAAATGTGTAATAATTGATAAAGTTTAGGATTTTTTGTGACTTTCTCCCAATAGTAAAACAATAAAGCCAAAAAGAATTTAAAGAAAAAAATGATATCAAAGAGAGAGAATGGCATGTGGGAGCAGCCAACAAGGTTTAGTGATCCTTGCCGGAAAACAAAACAGCCAATTTTTTTTTTAAATATAAAACATACAAATTAAATAAATAGGGAAAATGCGTCAATAACAAAAGGAAAATGAAAGAAATTGTTTACTTACGGCGTATATTTACAGGTTGATTAATGTAAAAAAAAATGATTGATTAATAAATTATTAGAAGTACAAAAAAAAAAAAAAAAAAAAAAAAAGATAGAGAGAATATGATTAATGAAATCCAAGGTGATATTTTCAGATACTTTTTATTGATTAATCATTCTTTTTGCTTTAAGCAATCACTAAAAGTACATAATGAGTGTTCACTTTTTATAATTTGACCATTTTGTTATTGAGGCCGTTTTCCATTTGACTTAATTATGTTTCTTTTCCTCAAAATATCTTATTAGCTTTATTAATATATACATTAATTTTAGCAGCTTTTGTGTTTTAGTAATATTACTCATATTTATTTATGTCGATATTAATATTTTGATTAACTTGTTTCTCCATTTCTTCACTTTTTTTTTTTTATATAATTAAAGTAAAGAAGAGAGATATACATCAAAAAATGAAATTAAAATACACTTTTACACCTTAAAAATCATGTGCACTGCAGATGCTAAAAAAAAATATGGGAGGATTAACATTTATAACTTAACTGCACTTTTTTTATCATTTAGGATTTGATGCGCGTTCATTTGGTTGAATAGATTGGTAGGAGGAGAGAATATTTTTTAAAAGTATCTTTTTTTTGGATGGTGAGAGAATAAATGAATGGATTATGAGGGATTGCAAGTGGTTAACATAATTTATGTTATATTAATCTATAAATTCCTTCGTATGCATTGAAATAAAAAAGAAATTGCAGGGATTTGTGTTGTTAGTAAATAAATAAACATATATTTTTCTTTTTTTTCTTTTTCCCACTCATATCTTCATTTATTTCTATACATAAATACATAAAAGGATATTCAAGTCCTCATGATACGTCTCCCCCTCCCCCAAAAAAAAAGGTCCTAATGCGCTTTCCATGCATTTCTCTCGCTAGCATCTAAGAACACAATAACACAATTCCTCCATTTTGATTTCCACCTATTTGAATTTCTTTTTTCCTTTTAATCACCTCGATCAACACGACATCAGAGGGTACCATATGCTCCCGAATTCACAGAGACAAGGTGTGTCGATTGAAATGTAAAAATTAGAAAAAAAAAATTCTAAATAAGAGTATAAAGTGGGGTAATTTTCTTTAAAAAAAAAAGATCAAGAGTAGACTTTGTTTCAAATAATAATTTGAAGTGATCAAATCAGTCTCAAATAAGGACATAAACTCACCGGCTGACTAAATGTTTGCTAGTGGGCAAGCAAGTGAATTTTGGCAGTTGGTTGGCTGGCGAGTTCAGGCTTTTATTTGAGACTGAATTGATTATTTCAAGTCATTATTTGAAAAATTAACTTAATTTCATCATCTTTATTAGAAATTTTCCCTGAAAATTATCACTTTTTTATGTGCTAATATCCGCCGGTCCGAATGCATTTGAATGATGTGCCTTTCACCTGATACTTTTCGTCTGCCGTCAGACCGTTAGGTGTCTCGTTTGGTCAACAAATGGTAATGACTCCCATGCTTGCCGTATCATCGGAGAACTGAAGCCCAAAAAGGACACGTAGTTCTGCTCCAGGACTCGGCAGGGCAAGGTTAGCTTCGCGCGACCACTCTATTTCCTTGTAATATTTGAGCTGTGTTGTGGTCACAAGTCGCTCAGATTAGGATGAGTGTCACAACTTACCCACAAAGAATTCACATCCCCTTTTGCCTTGCTGTGGCCACCACCGTTTCCGTTGTCTAAGGAACCGATGATGGCTGCCGGAGTTCCGCCGTCGTCAGTTTGGTGGAAGGTGAAGGCTGGTCTTCAGTGGCCAAACTTCAGAAAGAGCAAAGAAGGTCTTTTTCTGTTGGAACTTTAAAATAGACCTTGTCAATACCGGTAAGAAAATCTTGCAATACATAGGGTGTGTTCCTTTTATTAAAAGAGCTTTTCACGAAATTAGTTTTTCCAGACTTTCGCATGTTTGATTTGTTGAGAATAATTAAAATGGATTCCAAGTTCTGCTCGGAGGTAATGATTTTCCTAAGCATAACAAAGTCTCTTGCCATAATAGCTTTTCACTAAGATAGAGTTTTATATTTTTTCAGCATATCAGCAAACAAATAAAATTGAAAATGATTTTTATAAAAAACCATTTTCACTATAGGCGAACAAACAAATTAGCATGATATAAAAATTTTATGTAAAATTCCATAAAATACGATAAAAATAGCATCAGGCAAGGAATGATCCCCTCGGTCCGTCATTGTACTTGTTCTTTTCCGTCTGTCTAAGTTGGATCTATTAGTGGACATGCTTTTACTTTCCCCGCTATTACATATATTTTGCAAAATGCCGAGGAAAATAGGAATTTACATCGGACGTCCAGGTATACGTTGTAGAGAGCAATTATAGTTGATGGGATTACTCAGTGTGGCAACTGGCACAACTCGTCCGTCTTTTATTTCTGCATCCCCTACTACTTTTAATGTTCTCCTCAACCTAGCTGGAAGATCATTGCCCATCATAGCGACGCGAACTTACTGTATTGGACGCCGAAGACATCACAATCGAGATGAAGGCAAAAGATCATTGTGCAACTGACCATTTAGTCGGGATAGATGGTCAAGTGGAAGCCATAATGGACTTGTTGGACTATGACTTTGGTTGTGCACGGTGTCTTGGAATTCATGGCCCAGCTGCTGTTGGAAAGACGACCCTTGCCAAGGCTCTCTTCGACAAGCTCATTTCTAACTTTGATTGGTATTGCTTCCTGCAAGATGTCCGTGGATCATCCTGCCGCCATGGCCTAGTATTTCTGCAAAAGAAGCTGCTATTCGACATCCTCGATGAAACTAAGTCTATGATTGATATTGATGACATTGATGATGGAAGGCCTATGGATGACATCGATGACATCAATGACATTGACGATGGCATGATGGTCATTAGGACAAAACTGCATGGTAAGAAGGTTCTAATTGTTCTAGATGATGTGGACCATAGGGAACAATTTGAGAAACTAGTTGGCAAGATCAATTGGTTAGGTACAGGAAGTAGAGTCATAATTACAACAAGAAACAAAAGTATCCTAGAGAGTGGAGAGAAAACCATACTTTATGAATTGAGAGAAATAAATTCTAATCAAGCACTTCAGCTTTTTATAAATCATGCATTCAAAGAAGAATCTCCTAGAGACTATTATTATGATAGACTTTCAAGGGATATTGTTTCCACTATTGGAGGACTTCCTTTGATCATTAAGGTCATAGGTTCATTTCTTCATGGAAAGGATGAAACTATATGGAAAGATACACTAGAAAAGTTGAGCATTGATAATAAAGATGTCCGCCGGATGTTGAAAATCAGCTATGACGCCTTAAATTTCAAGCAAAAGCAGATTTTTCTGATATTGCATGTCTTTCCTTCCATGAGGAAGAGATTAATGCATCTTACATGTGGGAAGATTGCAACTTTTTTCCGCAAATAGAAATTGAAGTCCTCAGTTCTCTATCATTGATACATATTAGAGAGAACGGTGGGTTATGGATGCATGACATGCTAAAAGACCTAGGGTGCCATATTGTCCATGAGGAAAACCTGGATCCAGGAAAGCGTAGCAGATTGTGGATTTCTGAGGAAGCTATGGACATTGTGAAAACAAGAGAGGTATTACAATAAGAGCAAAAATTCGGTCTCTCTTTGCATAAAATCAACTATTTAAGATGCAATTTCTACCATGTGAATAAGGGAAATTGAAAGCTCTTTCTAATTGTGTGTATTTGGCAGAATAAAGGAAATATCGAAGCACTTAGTCTAACTGGAGATCCTACTCTAGTCATATTTACTGATGAAGATTTCACAAGGCTGCCAAATCTAAGATTCCTTGACTTAGATGGGTGGAGCTTTATTGGAGACTTTACTGGTCTCTTTTCAAAGTTGAGATGGTTTTCTTGGTGCTATTGTCCTCCAGATTTACTCGCAACTAATCTATTCCCACAAAACTTGGTTGTCCTCCAACTCTCTAAATTTAACAACCCCAATGATTGGGCGGGGTGGAGCCAAATTAAGGTATGTACGTTGTCATGCATTTTTTTGGCAGCTACATTGTCAAACAACACTGTGTAATGCTTTAATTTTTTTCACAGAAGCTTCACAATTTGAAAGTTCTACAGCTGATATGTCTAAACATAGGAAAAATCGACTTGTCCGGGTGCTTTACTCTGGAAAGATTGATAATTAAAGAATGTCGAGAACTGATTCAAATGGATCGCTCCATTGGGAAACTACAACAGCTGAATTTCTTGAGTATTGAGGGTTGCCACCGACTAACAGATCTCCCTCGCGAATTTGGCCTGCTGGTGAAGCTAAGGCACCTGTCTTTGAGTCACTGCTCAAACTTACTGAAACTCCCAAACTCGATTGGAGAGCTCAAATCATTGATCGAATTGGATTTATCGTACACATCAATCGAAGGATTACCTTATTCTGTTGGATATCTTGTGAATCTCGAGTCTTTGTCTCTTGCAGGATGCACAGAGATAAGGGAACTTACCCATTGGATCGGAAAATTAAAGTCTCTAATTGAATTGGATCTGTCGTTCACGCGCATCAAAGAGGTACCTTCATCCATTGGGTTGGCAAAGAAGCTTGAAGTGATACGCGCTAGATGTTATTGGATGGTGGGCGAAGTTTCAAGCGAAATTGGAAAGTTGGCCTGTTTGAGAATCCTAGATCTATCAGAGACTGACATTCGTCGAGTGCCAGAAACAATTGTTGCGCTCACTCACCTGGAAAAACTGATCCTCAAGAATTGTGATAAGCTGCAAGTGTTGCCGCCACTTCCACCAAGTTTGACTCATCTATTTGTTAGCTCTCTGTCCTTACAGTCTATTCCAGATCTCTCAAACCTGACTAATCTAGTTGATCTTCTCTTATCGGATAACCATGATTATCTATCAATGTCTTCGTCAAGCCTAATTGAAACCTATAACATAGAGTGCATTGAGAATTTATCCAAGGTGGTAAATTTGGAGTTGTGCTTTCCAAACATTATCGTGTCACCAACTTCATTGAGTTCCCTTTCTCGTCTAAAGAAACTTTCCATATCTGGCCTCCAACACCTAGAATTTCTCATGCAAACACCTAAACCAGCAATGCAGCGAAATCTCAGCTCAATAACATCTTTCCCAGATTTATCCAACCTGAGAAATCTAGTGAGTTTGAAGCTCTGTCGCTCTCGGGACAAGGAGATCCATCTCGGCGGACTAGAGAAGTTGAGACATCTAACTGTCCACCAATGTCCTGTCCTTGAAAGAATTATATTCTCCACGTCAGGCCTGGAGAATCTAAAAGAATTGGAACTACGTGACTGCCCGATGTTGAGAGAGATTTGTGGTCTTGGGGCATTGGAAACATTAGAGAACCTGAAGGTCGAGCTCTGTCCGTCAATTAGAAGGTTAAATGATCTGTCAAGATTGCAAAAGTTGATGGAAGTGAAAATCGAACGATGTCATTCCTTGGATTATTGGACAAATCCATCGGACACAATGATACCAGATGAATGTCGAATCCTAATTGAACGATGCCCGCAGCTAGGCGAAACTCCTTGGTGGGGCATGTTTTATAAGGATTACAGAGATGAGACTCTTGGACAGATCACGACTGGTTCAGACACGTCCACATCTGACAGAACGGAGAAGGTGACTTTCCTTCTTATTTATCTTTTCATAATCACAAGATAAGCTTAATTCAGGGATGGATCTAGAAGGTAACAGCTTTCTTGGACAGATCTGGAAGTTATATATGCAAAATTTTGAACCATTTGCGCCAAAAAAAAAATGTACTTCTAAATATATTGCAATTAAATCAATTAATGTTAGGTAACAATAATGAGCATAGACGACACATGTTAATTGTACAGCAATCAATACATATTTGATGAAACTAAAAGGAAAAATCATACTGCAATTTGATTAGTCGTGGAGAATAGTTATATATGCAAAATTTTGGACCATTTGCGCCCAAAAAAAAGTACTTCTAAATATATTGCAATTAAACCGATTAATGTTAGGTAACAATAACGATTGAAGGGAAATTATGTTGCCTGTTTCTTTGTTTGTTCATTGATGTGCTTGGGAAACTGCTCATTTATATATATTGAGTTGATTACTAACACCTTGAGATATTGATGCTTAAAATATTATCCTGTGTCTTTTTCTATAAGCATAATATATAGATCTCGTGACAAAAATATTCAAATGTGATCCAAAGACTTGAAGATTAGTTGCGGTTAATCTAATAACTTCCAAACTAGGACAAGGAAATCAACATGTCTAACAAGTATGAAAGATTCTGTAAAACTCAAATTTTAAAGATATATCTTGATCGATCTTCCTTTATAAACATTCCATCTCCATATGGGGGCAGGAAAATCATGATCAGGATAAATAATGTCGAGGCGCATGCCACACATGTGTATGGTCGCTGGTTGGTAACCTTTGAGGGGAAAAGACATGAATTTTTAAGAAATTGAATGATTGTTTAATTGAGTGGATATGTAATAGATAGCTATTAAATATGTGTGAATTGGATGGTTACTTTTTTTTGGTCGAAAAGCAAATATATGCATTGGATGTACTCTCTCCCTCTATCTCTTGTGGATATTTTATGTTTGAAATTGGATGGTTACTTGATGATGATGAAGTAGTTGGTAGCTTTAATTTTTTTATCCAAATAGTTTTAAAAAGTAAAAGTGGGACAGATAGTGGTTTTGGCTTAAATATGTAGACTAATAGAGATTCATTTGGTAAAACATAGGCAGGATAGGCAGGAGAGAGAGAGAGAGAGAGAGTTTGCATGTTATTAGGAAAGTGGGCCATGTACATTTGAAGAGAGAGAATTAAATAGAACACATGTAAGCAACCTACTTGCCACAAATTATGCTTTGCTGATTGCTATAATTAGGCCTTTATTAAGTACATGAGAATTTACATTCAGACTAATATCAGCACAATGTCCATTTAATCTTCATTTAAAATTTAATAATGAAAAGCAAAATAAATATCACATGCATGTAAATATTGCTAGTGTGTTAATAATTGTATGGTAAGTCTTTTGAAATCTCAGAATACATTCTTTGACCCACAAGTGCAAGATGATTCAAGTGATCTTGCCACAGACTCCTGGCTTTCATTTGCCAATTGCCATCTATCGAAGACCAAGCATCTTTCAGACATTTAACATTGTGAAGTGAAATCTAAGGAATTAACATCATTAAAAAGCAAAAAGTTATCATCTGAAACTTGAAACCTACTCTAAAATTGATTTTCAATTTTAGAACCTACCATATTTGCTATTGAACTTGGCTTGTTTCCTGGTTTAGTTCGAGGATCTAGTGGAAATCGGTTTTTTCTCTATTTTTTCAAAAATTGAGACAAATAATAGTTACAACAAAATAGTATGAACAACAAAATGGCTCAAAATAATAAATTGATACAAAACAAGCATAAATATAAAGCAATGGGGAAGTCAAGTTCATTTAAGAAAAATCATTTTCTTCCAACTTCATGAAATAAGTTCTAAAGCCAATTCCAGGATGGGTGGGTTCAATACCTAAAACCTAGAATCTACCCGCACAATATTGTGTGGCATTTTGCCTATCACTTGAGTTTCTCAGCATCGGACAATCTGTCCAATTGTGGCCCTCCTCATAACATTGAAAGCACTTCACACATCTCTTGAACTTTTTATTGCGTGATTTCGACCGGCTTTTACCTTTGTCGCTATTAGACCCCTGATGTTATTCTCCACCTCGAATCACTAGTCCATGCATTACCTCATGTGGCAGACCATTATCTTGCAATTTTCTATTAGTCCTTAAAGGACAAAGCGGACTTTACCGCTTCCGAGGTATCTTAGTGCACCATTGTAGTAGTAAATCAGTAAAGTGCTCCCATGACTTTGGTTAAAACATTGAAAAAATCATGCCCTACTCTTCATCATCTAGAATATTACCAATGTTCTTTAAATCAATCATGAGTTTATTAAGCTCATCTAGGCGGGACCTAATTGACGTACCTTCTGTATATCTAAACTAAAACATCCTCTTCAACATGTAAGTGATTGTTCAAACCCTTCATTACATAAAGTGCCTATAGTTTAGCCCACAATATTGGACATCCTTCTCCTCAACCACCTTTATTAACACTTCATCTAATAGGTTCATTAGAATTATACTAATTTTTTTTTATAACGAAAAAATTCAAACAAGTACACTCGTGACAAGTTTACCCAAATTAATTTTTTTACTATTAAAAATTCCAAACCGGTACATTTGTGACAAATTTACTCTTTATTAGTTTTCGTTAAATTAGATTAATACTATGAAAATCTATGGTAAAATCCCAAACTAGTACATTTGTCAATTGCCACATATTATTCAACTCGGCAATTTGACAATAAAATTTAATATAAACTAATTGATGATAAATTTGTTATAGGTGCACCAATTTAGGGTCTTTGATGGTATAAAAATTAATTTATGGTAAATTTATCATAAATGTATTAATTTAGAGTTTTTCATGGTATTGATTCTTGTTTAAATACATGCAAGCTTTTGTCAGTGTATATCTTTTTCTCATGTTAATTATTTTGCCCTTTCATTGTAGATTAATAGATTAGAAATTTACAAGCCATTGGAAAAAGATTGTTTGACAAAACATATTTGATGCCATACCATATCATATTTGAAAGGTAAAAGATCATCACTCCTGAAACTTGGATTTCCTTTGAAACAATGTAGCAATAACGTTGATCACTGGTAGATCAGGAAAATCAGTGACTACATATAGTAGACAATTTATACAAACACAACAACGTTAGAAAAGTTCAACAGACATAGGTATTTATTCGCATCTTACAGCTTTGTCAATGACCAATCGCCATGTTTCTTGTAGGTGGCTAAAACGGAAGACAACAGACAAGTTGCCAGTATTGGACAAGGCGGCGGAACTGATGATCAAGTAAACCAGATCATGAGCTTGATGAATATTACTGACAAGGATGAGCGGATCGTTGTTGTCATCCATGGAGAAGGTGGGACTGGCAAGACGACTCTCGCAAAACTCATATACAACCAAATCTCTTGTGATTTCGATGGCTGTAGCTTCCTTGCAGATATTAAAGAAGCGACTCAAGTAGTAGGAGGGCTTCAGCTTTTGCAAACTAAATTGATTTGCGATGTTCTAAAACGGGAACTTGAGGATGTTGCTTTTGTCAACAGGGGAATTGAGTTTATCAGGGACTTATTTTGCAACATGAGAGTTTTGATTATCCTTGATAACGTGGAAAATGCGTTTCATGTCCAGAAACTCATCGGAGATTGCTTTGATTGCTTTGCTTCTGGAAGTAGGATCCTTGTAACCACCAGAAACAGTGTCGTCCTGGAAGAATCTCCTCAGATCCGGACTTATCATGTTAGTCGTTTGAATAAGGATAAGGCTTTTCAACTCTGCAGGCAGTATGCATCTATGATGACTTCGTCATTACGTAGCAACTTCAATCTTTCGGAAAATGCTCTTAATGTAATGGCAGGACGCCTATTGTTTATTGAAGTTATGGCTGCAGTCTTCAATGGTAAAACGCAGGAGGAATGGAATAACTTACTAGGGCGGCAATGGTCACCATTCAGGCAGTGGGATTTTCAAAGAATTTTAAAGAAAGGATATCAAACAGTAGATAATAAGCAGAAACAGATATTTCTGGATATCGCCTGCTTCGCTACTGGCATAGATAGCCGAATTGCTTGGTACCTGTGGGATGACACCTCTTTTCTGCCTTCTAGTGAAATTGTGAGACCCCTAGCCAAAATTGGAGAAAACAATCAGATATGGATGCATAGCATGTTGAGGCGATTTGGCAGAGAAATCGTTTGTTGGGAGAGTCTTACTGATCCAGGAAGGCGAAGTAGATTATTTAATCATGAAATAGCTCTCGATACGATAAAGCGGAAAAAGGTGAAAGTTTGGTCTTGGTGTACTTCTTCTTTTTTTCTAAATATATTGTGAATCGTAAGAAATAGTTATGTTCACCGCCAATGGAGAAGAACTATTTCGCCAGATACTACTAGCATATGACCATCTGTGAAATTTACGTTGTTAGTCATTTTTTCTAGGACTATTTCCTAACAGGTTACGTGTAGAGAAGAGACACCATCCTCACTACTTCTATTTGTTTTTCTTGTCCATACAGGGAACAGAAAAGGTTGAGGCACTCTGCCTTAACTTTCAGTGCCATACTTCGGACAAACTTACTCCAGAAGATTTTGAGAGCATGGCAAACCTACGGTTTCTTCAATTGGATCATGCAGACATTGCTGGAGATTTCGCTAAAGTTTTTCTAAATTTAAGGTGGCTCCGTTGGCGAGGGTGCCCTCAACATCTGCAAGTAACTAATTTTCACTTGGGAAACTTAACCATTCTCGACTTGTCATGGAGCAAAGTCACGAAAGACTGGGAAGGCTGGGATCAGATAGAGGTAGTGCACAATTTATTGCTATGGTGAAATCGCTTGGTCTAATGTAACTATTCATTAAGTGAGCTCATGCAAATATTTCTCCTATTTTGCAGATGAAGAACTTGAGAGTTCTAGATCTTACAGGTTGTGCTGACTTATTAGTCACTCCTAAGTTCTCTGGCTGCAAAAATCTGGCCATATTGATTTTGGAGCGATGTTCTCAATTGGTCAAGATAGATCATTCCATCAGCGATTTGAAGTGCTTGGTCTCCCTGAATTTGAAGTTCTGCATAGAGCTCAGCAGGTTGCCGGTAGAAGTGGGTCACCTGACAGCTTTGAAAGAGCTCCTCATCGACGGGACTTCAGTACAAGAAATTCCCATCTCCATTGGTCATTTAAAGCAGCTGGAAACTCTGACTGCCTCAAACTGCTTCTCATTGAGTCAACTACCCAGAACAATATGTCACATGACAAACATCATACTTCTTTCCCTGGATGGCTCCAGGATTGCAGCACTTCCTGATTCCATTGGAGAACTAGTCTGTCTTAAACACTTGTCATTAAGGGATTGCCGTCGACTAAGAAAACTTCCAAGCTCCATTGGCAACATAGGAAGATCATTAGTCGAGTTAGACATGTCGGGGACAAGGTTGTCCAAGTTTCCAGATTCGATCAAAAATCTGCAGAATTTGAAGGTGCTGAGAATGGATTCTTGTTTCTTTAGTGAGTTCCCTCCTGATATTGGAGAGCTGACCAACCTCAAAGAGATACACGCCTCCTGGTGTCGAAGTATCGAGGGGGGCATTCCTGACAACATCACGAAACTGCATAATCTGAGAATCTTGAGGCTGCGACATTCGAGTATTTCAAGCATACCGACAGAGATCCACCAACTTTCCAAACTTCAAATCCTCGATTTACTTCACTGCAACATGATCAAAGAGTTGCCCAGACTTCCCCCTAGCATAACGGTTTTGTATGTAGAGGATGAACTTAAGTCATCGCATCTGCCGTAGCTAGGAAAGCTACGACAATGTGATGAAGACTAGGCTCCAAAGACCATGGAGGAATGATGGCCTTTCCATTTACTTCATGTTTTCATTCCAAATTTGAATATGAATATCACCATGAACTTTATGCGTATGTATTTATACCATATTCCAGTATTACAGAAACTAAGAGATGCACAATTAATAAATGGGATTAATATCACGAAAAACCCCAAACTAGTATACATGTGACAAATTTACCTTAAATTAATTTTTTTATCACAAAAACCCCAAATCGGTACATTTATGTCAAATTTACTCTCCGTTAATTTCCATTAAATAGGATTAATACCACGAAAAATCACAAATCAATACACTTATGACAAGTAGAGGGTAAAATCCCAAGTCGGTGCACTCATCAACTATCACGTGTCGTCCAACTTAATAATTTGACAGTAAAATTTAACGAAAATGAATGGAAAGTAAATTGATCAAAGGTATACTAGTCTAGGATTTTTTTGTAGTAAAAGAATTAGTTTTAGGGTAGTTTATTGCAAATATGCCAATTTAGAGTTTTTGGTAATATTAACCCTAATAAATATTATACAATCAACTCACACATTTATTGCGATTCTATTTCTCATTCTCAAGACTCCCTCTCAAGCTGGAGCATAAATATCATGTATGGCAAATACACACACACATACTTGACTCAGGGACTACGTAGAGCTTCAATGAATACATCAACTACCGATCATTAGTTCTAAAAAACGCAGTCTTGATTTCCCGAGACAACAGCATTTTTCCAAAAAATAATGATTGTCGACCTCTATATGCTTTGTCCTCTCATAAAAAACAGGATTCAAAGCAACAAGTATCACTGCTTGATTATCACAAAACAACGCCATCAACTGCAACTGCATCATACCCAAGCTTCACTCATATGTACCAACTCCTCGAAATGTATTTCCAATTCTGAATTTGTCTGAAGAAGCCTTTAATCAATGGGAAGTTAAATTACCAAAAATTCTGAAGGAACAAGATACCAAAAGTACTTATTCATAATGAAGGAAATAGGCCAGCTGAAAGTAAACACATTAGGCTCAATACCTTTGCCCATCACCTGTTCAAACAATCCAAAAGCTTCATTTAAATTCTCAGATTGACAGAGACCGTGAATCATTGACTCGTCTTCAATCTCTGCAAACACTTAATCTAATTTCGATGGCCAACTTGTCGTCCTCTTTGTAATCATATTTTGCCAATCTCCATTTAATTGCTTGTCGATGTCAATGTTACTTTGTTGTCAACTGCTATACCACAGATGTGAATATTCAATCTATATAATTGTCAATTGTCCAATGGCTCAGTTATCAAACAATTCACACTCAATCAACTAGCCCCGTTTGCACATGGATTTTGATGGGTTAATTCTTCTGACCTTCAGCAATCAACTTAAAGTTCTAATGTCTCATCATGAATAAATACTAGCTTTTGGGTGCAATAGCAATACTCAAAGTGATTAACTTCTTTGAGCCTTGATCAAACCAGTCAAGGACAAATGATGAAGTAGGTTGTCCTAGCCAATTAATCAAGATTAGACAAAGCAGATCAACATTGCACAATTAATTTTACAACCGCTTCTATAGATTTAATTAATAGTGTGAGAATAAGAGAAAGGATAGGAGGGAAAAACCGTGTTGTTGAGACTGCAGACATGTATCTATACTATATTCAAGTATTACAGAAGAAGGGAACCCCTTAGAGTCTTACACAGTCAACATACACATTAACTGTGATTCTATTTCCTTTTTCCAACCACTCCCCCCTCAAGCTGGAGCATAAATATCATGTGTGGCAAGCTTGTTATATATATACTTGACTCAAGGACCACTTGGAGCCTTAGTGAATACATTGATCATTAGTTCTAACAAATGCAGTTTGATTTCCCAGGACTAGCTTTTCTCGAACAACATGCCTGTCTAGCTCTATATGCTTCATCCTCTCGTAGAAAACAGGATTTGAAGCAACACATATCGCTGCTTGACTATCGCAAAACAATGTCATCAGTTCCAATAGCGTCATACCCAATCTTCAACTCATACATACGAACTCCTCAAAATGTCTTTCCAATTCTGGATTTGTCTGAAGAAGTTGGGACATAGGCCAGCCACAGGCTCATCTTTAGTAACAGCAACATCAAGCATAAGAGGTTTATAAAGGATGGTCAGTACCTCTTCAATCATACTAGGACTCGCATTTCTTCCATCGCCCATGTTGAAGGTGGTGTGAACAGCAAAAACATACCAATCATTTCTAGTTTACTTCCACAGGTCACTTTAAAACACTGATCACATATCAAATGGCATATTTAACCATCAAACTCTTCTCCATGATCTCTGCTTTTCTTTAAGAAACCTTCATGTCCATTTGCCTAGAAGAGCTTCAAGAAAAAACCATTTTTCCTGGTAACCAGTCCCCCATCTGAATATTAGAACAAATTGAAGTGCAGTTGATTAGATGAAATCTGGAAGTATCATTATCATGTTTCTTGATGGTGGAAATCTCTTTACAAATTCTCTAATCTGTTTGCAACATAGGAACTGAAAGAAGTGACAACATAGGTTAGACTCGACAAAGAGCCCTTAATGATAATAATTATTCTTTCCCCTTTGGGTAAAAACCTCTTCCAACTTGCCAGTTTCTCTCCATTTTTCTCAATTAATCCCTTTCAAACAGATTCGCATTTCAAATGGGAACCCACGGGCAATCCCAATAAGCTATTTGAACAGAGTCCATATGTGAAGCCGATAACTCTAGCTAGGTTAGACACCTCAACCATCACTGTGTGTCAAAAGAATAGCATCCTTTAGCCTACAATGCGCCAAGGGAGACATACTTCGCATCAATGGAAGTAGGCCATGATCCTTTGGACTCACAGAAGTCAGAGTTTCAAAGACCATAGGAAGAGCTTGCTTAATACCTCCAAACAGCTAGATTTCTCATATCTGCAATTAATTCTGATAATGCTAACAGGCTGCTATATGATCCTGGTAAAACAAGAAATAGCCTCAGAATCTACATTATACAGGCACAGAATCTTTGTATGAGCAATCATAAATATGATAGAGAGCTCTCATCTATTTACCCAAGCCCATTTAATTAAAGCATGCGTAGTGACCCAGAAGTCTCTTGAAGATGTCATGCAATTTCTTTAATCAATGGGAGAGTTAAATTATACCAAAAATTCTTAAGGAACAAGATACCAAAAGTACTTATTCATAATGAAGCTCCACGCACCGACTAAAGACAGATAGATCAGACAACTTTGTATTAAAATAAGGTACGGCCAACTTTTTATGAACCAGAAGCTTATTTTCTGAAGTACATGAAAATAAAGTGGAACTGTTGTCAAGCATATGAAATAAGCACAATGGGGTGAAGGATATACAAGAAGTCGATGACCATCATGAAATCAGGATATTTGTATCAAAAAGAAAATAATGAGCATATATGGTGTTGGTAGAAACAATAACAAGCAGCTTCAATTCCTACCTATGTTTATATCCTTATAGCCTTGTCTGCTTCTTTCATTGTTCTCTAATCAATTCAGGCAATAAGTTAGCAGCTTCTTTCCCTTTCTCCCTATCTACAAATCCTTCCACAACTGCCTTCCATGTTTCCTCATCCAAAGCACATCCATCACGCACCATATCCTCAAATACTCGAGCAGCTTTATCTATATCTCCTTTCCTAAAGAAATATTGAACAAGAGTAATGAAAGTCAAAGCATCAACAGAAATTCCTCTGGCCCGCATGCTTAGGTAAAGCTGATAAGCACGATTTATTTCACCATGACCAGCAAGGCCTTGAACGACCACATTGTGGATTCTGACATGAATAGACCAAGTTAAACGATTGGGAGAAATTCCTTCTAGTATCATCTCATCAAGGGAGTTGGCAGCCTCCCGAAATTTGCACTTGTCGCAAAAGCCAGCAATGATCTTGCCATATAGTCCCGCATCTGGTTTCAAACCCTGAAGCTTCATCCTGTCAAGAGTCTCCAAAGCTTCATAAACTTTCCCTTCTTTACAGAGCCCATGGATTAAAGTGCTGTAAGTTATCATATTGGGCCTCAGCCGTTTCCTAACCATCGATTCCAAAAGCTCCATTGCTTGAGAAGAACACCCACTCTTGCAAAATCCATCCATTAATGAACTGAAAGTAAACACATTAGGCTCAATACCTTTGCCCATCATCTGTTCAAACAATCCAAAAGCTTCATTTAAATTCTCAGATTGACAGAGACCGTGAATCATTGAAGTGTAGGTGATTACACTAGGTGAACAACCTTTTGTCTCCATCTCTTCGAACAATTTCCTGGCATCACCAATTTTCCCCCATTTACACAATCCATTTATCAAAGTACCATATGTATATGAATCTGGAATAAATCCATGATTTGGCATCTCATAAAATATCTGAAGGGCAGAATCCATCGTTCCACTATTCTTGCACAAAGCTTTGATCAAAACATTGAGGGACGCAACCGTAGGTGATACACCAATCGCCCTCATGTGTTTATAAAATCTAAGAGCTAGTTTCAATTGGTTTTCCTCAACAAGTATATCCAAAATAGTGACGTATGATTTGGGTGAAGGTTTGCATTGGAAGCGCTTCATCCTCTGGAATACCCTCAATGAATCCAGCGGCCTGTGAACCCGCCTGTAGCCTCTGCAGATGGAGAGAAATATGTCTTCTGTAAGATTACATTGCTCTTCTTTCATTCTCTGAAGAAGCTCTTCCGCTGTCCAGAACTGATTTGCAGAGACCAATTTCGATATGATAAGACTAAAGGTTTTCGCATCATGACGAAAACCATTACTATACTCTGCTGTTGCCGAATCAAAGATCAGCATTGCCCTCTGTACATCCCTTTCAGCCCTAATAAGCTGCTCTACTTGGGACGTCGTAATTTTATTAGACCATTTGATTCTACTGGCCATTGCAGCTAACTTCTTAGCCTAATCGCAGCTCAGGCGAAATTGAAAAATGCGCTGACCTCCGCTCACAAAGAGATGATCCACATTGGGCTTTCAGCAGAATGAATGAACCAGGTAACAATCATCTAATAACTGTGCCGGTCACCAGAACAAAGTAAATCTGCATCAAACAAAGAATTTTATTTCTCCCGCATATAACTTACCAAGATTTTACAATCAATGAAAGAAGAAAAATCATGCAGACAGGAGGAAAAAAAAAACATATTTCAGCCTAACCGATCTCTTAAAAGGGAAAAGCAAGAAGAGGGTGCAATCACAACTCCCAAGATACACACGCATCTTCTACTCATCATTAAACAGCCCGAAAAACAATCTAATCTAGCAATAAAAGCAAATGCAGCAAAAGCTCGACAAGAAATTTTTATGGCGGTTCGCTTTTGCACTCATTTCTTGCAAGAACACTCGAAGAAATGCATCGAGAAGTTGATTCTCTGGGTAAGTCGGGTCGGATTACATTGGATATCACAATGCCATTCGTGCTGGAACTTCCATCAAACACATGGCGTGCAAGGGATGCTCGTCGAACGCGATGAACACCGTCGCCATCGGTGCGCTGAACACTATAGCTGCACCGTCGCTAGCGACACGGAACCACCAAAATAGGGGCTGTTCGAGCTTGCCCAAATCCTACAGTTGAAAAAAGAACGTCATATCTTGATAACAAAGACTGGACAAAATGAGCGTAGCTCGGGAGCTTGCCTTCGTGGAGTTCTCGTCGAAGCTGGCGGTGAAGGTAAGACCACTGAGAGGGCTGACCACCGACGGGGGCGTTCGGTTGCGGCGGCGGCGCGCGGCGGAGAGCAGCAAGCTCGACGTCGACGGCCGGACTAGGTGTTGTGCTTGTTTTAACGTATATATGCTTCTTCTTTTTTTTGGTGAACGTATATATGCTTTTCGACATTAACAAGATAGGATACAAACCCAGAACATTTTTTTTGGTGCAATTCGGCTAAAATAAAAGGTTTTTTTATTCGAACTGGTTTTTTTCTGTTAAGATAAAAACGGTAAGGGCAAAAAAAAATCAAAAATTTTACTTTTTTGGGTGCAATTCAGCTAAAATAAAAGTTTTTTATTCGAACTGGTTTTTTTTTTTTCTGTTAAGATAAAAACGGAAAGAGAAAAGAAATCAAAAATTTTAAATTATTACAAATTTACTATAATTTTTTTTATGATACCAAAAATCATAAATTATTCTCATCGAGACGCATTTACTGTTTGTTACAACTTCATTCAAAATAACCATCAAAAAGCTGACGTAAATCTAACACGACACTTTTAGGCTATGTTTGATAGTCAAAATAAAATTTAGGATAGGGTAAATTTATTTTGTCCTACATTTGATACCTACTTAAGATAGGATAAAGTTGGATTAAAAGAAATATAAACCAAGTAAAATTATATAGAGGAAGTGGGATAAAGTGAATAGGATATTTAATATCCATAATATGAAAGTTATTTTTTTCAAATAACAAACTTCTTAAATTAACAAAATTAAAATTATATTTCAATATAATTAATATGTGAATTTTAATATAAGAAATTCAAAATAACAAAAAATAACAATTTAGTTATTTTAATTTAATATTTTTTTATATATTTGAATTTAATTATATTTTATAATATAGATACAATATATAAATTTAAATATATACTTATATTTATTACATATTTTAGGCATTTTAGTATTTTAAGTACATTAGTATAGTTTACTATTTAATAAACTAATGATGAAAGGAGAAGAAAGAAATAACAAAAAATATTTAAAAAAGAGGAAAATAAAATAAAAATGAAGTATGAGAGATTTTTACTATCTTTGTAAAAAAATTTGTTCATTTATACTAATATACTGTTTATATCAAATAATAATATAATGTGGATATATTCAATTTTATAACTAAATAATTAATAGGATATAACTAAATCTTATCATATCTGATCTTATTTAATTAAAAATTCGAATGATAAAATGTAGTCTTGGGAATAAGTGGGTATTTAGCACCACGTTAGAAAAAGAAAAAAAATCTAAAAAAGACGGAAAAAAAGTGCACCGCCCATCGTCTTCCTCCCGAGGAAGAACAGTACGAAGCTTCAAGAATGTCGAGCTGGAGAGCTTGAGTGGCTGCCATGGCCTCTCCACCTCGAAGCTTGGCTTGTCTGACCTTGACCTTCGAAACTCACAACCGCCATGACCGCTCTAGCTAGAAGATTGGCTTACTTAAGGGTCTGATTTAGTCCTTCAAAGCTTGCAGGTAGTCGCCAGTTGCCATGGCCAAGCTTCGAATTCGCGGGTGGTCTCCAGCCGCCATGGCCAAGCTTCGAAGCTCACGACTGCCATGACCGCTCTAGCTCATATCTTGGCTTGAGGTATGATCTCGACCTTTGAAGCTCGCGAGCATTCGCAGGCAGCCAAGGCCAAGTTTCGAAGCAGCTTGAAGGTCGAGCTTTGAAGCTCACAGCCGCCATGGCCGCTCAAGCTCAAAGCTTGGCTTGATTGTCTGTCCTTCATCTTCAAACCTCGTGAATGGTCGGGCAACCGCCAACGAGCACCATCGGAGGAGTTTGGCCAAGCGATTGAAGACGATGAACGCGGTGAATGGTACTTTGCAAAGTATTGGGGAAGACGACGACTAGTGCAATTTCTTTCTTTTTAGTTTTTAATTTTTTGAAAATGTGGCTCCACATTGGTCGGCCGGCTAGGCCCGGCCCGGCGACTCCCCCACCAACTGTTCATCTTCTTCCCCCACTTTTTTTATTCAAATTCATTTTAAATTAAATTTAATTAATTTCCCGGCGATAGCAAAGCGACGTCGGTTTCATTTAATCAATAGCAAAGGGAGCTTGGGGTGGCGAGGGATGAGCTCTCACCCGCCTCCAACTGTTCGTACTCTTCCTTCACTTAACTAATTCATTTTTCCGATTTTAGCATTTAAATTTTTTTTTTTTTAAAAAAATTTAGTTTTGGCATTGCAAATTTAAATTGTGTTTTAAATTTAATTTACTTAAATCTCTTTTCACAACAGCATTTTGATTAAACGCTCCTTTTCGCATTTTTAGAAGTAACTTGCACTATTTTTTTCTTTTTAAAGAATAAATGTAGGCAACTCTCGTCAAAATAGTAAGTTTGAAGGACACATATTTTGCATTCTACTAGTAAATTAGATGGTGTTTGTTTTGTGAATAGCATCTTCATTAGGTGATTTGCATTTTCCTCTTCTTTTTGAAAACTGAATCCATTGCACAACCACATTGATTCATCGGAAAAGTTCATTTTCTTGATAAAACGAAGCAAACACCTCAAAACTTTGAAGTCACAATACCTACTGACAACTGAAAAATTTGCAGACCGCTTACAAACATAGACAATATATATCAGTGACTTTAATTTCGCCATGGAATCAGTAACTTTTTACGATGAAAAATAATTTTCCACCTATTAAAATTAGTAACTTCACCATGTTAATCATCACTTTTTATATATAGGTGAAGTTTTTTAGCATAATGGCGACCAATATGTAGTCAGTAATTTCTAATTTTGAAAGTTGCTTATCCATGCGATTAATGAAAATCACAAAAGGGACTTTGGATATATCAATGATAAGTTACATCCATACGTGATTAGTGCTTGCCAAAAACAAGTGATTAACAACTTTCCCGAAATGCTAAAAAAGGATAATTTAAGCAATAAACTCCAGAAATAGCAGTGCTGGAGAATATGCATTTGCAAGTTGTACCTCAAAAGAAACCCAATACACACGAGCTATTTTATTGAAATCCAGTGAGACTGATACTGAAGCACTCTTCAACAATCTTGCTACGCGCACCGACCACCGATACATTTCCTTGGATTGCCGCATACTAGGAGGCTGAATCCGAAAGCAGCACATCCTAATTCATCCACCAGAGCAAACATATCTCTAGGAACCGAGAGCAATTCCAGATGTCCAAGTACTTCCCTGTCAAGCTGCATAAACCAAGCTTTTCTTTGAATCAATCCAATAGCTAAGCGATTGCAATTCGTACAAGAAACAATAAAAAAGAATAAGAAGAAGAAGCAAGGCGTTTTTTTTGGAATTTATTGCACCAAAACAGAGTTCTAGTAACCCGACAGTACTCGAGAATGTTCGTTCACATTGCATGAGGCATGCTACTTTAAATTATGTACAGATAGAATGGTGGAAGATAACCACTATCATCTTCAAAGAACGATCTTCAGTTATGTGTTTTACCAGTACGTTTGCATTTGCATAAACAATACAGAATGTATAGCAACGAGAGAAGAGAAAAGTTCTAATAAAATTTATGCTATAAACCTGTTGTTCATTTTTGTCCGTGTAAACCCTTTGCGAAGAGTTTCTCTCTAATCTTTTGCAGCTGATTTGCAGCTCCGTTCATGCTCATCCGTCTTCCAGGCATTTCGTCGGAGCAAGCGACTCCAATACTATATATTGTAACCAAGCACTCTTGAAATATGCCATCGCTTTCGGAGAGCCAATGCCGATGGCTGTTGGCGCTTAAATGATTCTCTCTTTCTTGAAGTAGAATGTGATCCGTAATTTTCATCACTCGTTCGGGCAAAGCTTCAGCCACAAAACTATGAAGAGTCAAATTGTCGCTAAATATGTCATCGGTGGGACTCAACCCTGTGAACATCTCCAATAAGAGAACGCCGTAACTATAGATATCGCCTTCTCTTGAAACCTCACATCCCATTGCATATTCTGTGACAAATGTAGATCATAATGCGGGTGAAATTTGGAGTATTGATCACTAAAGCAGAATGTAATGAGCATAAGAGGTACCATGCAGCTACCAAACTCACAAAGTGACCCATTAACATTTTTTTTACCTAAATAAACTTTTTTTGTTTGAATGAGAGAATTACCTGGTGGAGCATAACCAATTGTTCCTCTTATGCCCAATGAGCTCATTTGATTAGGTACAGTATCATTGGATGATCCAAGGAGGAACTTTGCCAATCCAAAGTCACCAATATGGGCAACCATGTCAGCATCTAAAAGGATATTGCCAGGCTTTAGATCACAATGAACGATGGGGATGTGGCACCGGTGATGAAGATAATCCAGTGCATAAGCGACATCAATAGCAACATTTATCCTATGAAAGAAATTCAATTTCTGGGTACGATCGTTCCTTTGAGATGGTGTTGGGTTTGGGTGTAGCCACCTTTCTAGGCTTCCCTTTTCCATGTACTCATAAACTAAGGCCTTAAAATCATTTTGCCGATAATCAATACCCGAGCAAATTGTCAATATCTTTAGAAGATTTCGATGTCTGATATTCTTTAATGCCTCGCACTCCGCCATGAAGCTCTTTACAGCACCACGATGCACTAAATGAAGCACCTTCACTGCAACGGTTGTACCATTCTCCTCAATTATCCCCTTGTAAACAGAACCAAAGCTTCCAACACCGATCAAATTCATTGAAGAAAAACCATCGGTTGCTTTTAGGAGTGCTCGATAAGATATGTATGGCCATGAATCCTCCATGGAAGTTGAAATCGGTTCTTTTACTTTCTTCTTTAACCAACAAAGATACAAAAAAACTAGAGTAAGAGTTATTCCAAGAATGCCAAAAATAATGCAAGCCGACGATACCAATATATGGATTTTTCTTCTCTTGGAGCTTTTGGAGATGCATTCGGGGAGGTGAAATGCCGGCAATCCCCCACAAAGTGCATCGTTTCCAGTAATAGAAGTCATGGTAGCATTCTTAAAGACTCCTTCACACGGTAGCATGCCTTCAAAGCTATTGTAAGACAAATTCAAAAGTTCCAAGGAATGAAATAACACTAAAAATTCTGGAATTTGACCCGACAAATTGTTGCGTGAAAGATCTAGTTCTTCAATGCCTCCTAACGATCTGATCGATTGAGGAATGGACCCGTTGAAGAAGTTTCCCCCCATCCTCAGTAATGTCAATCCAGTGCAATGCCCTAAACTATTTGGGATTTCACCCACCAACATATTGTCAAAGATTTCCAACTCGGTCAGAGTTCTCAAGTTCCCTACTTCTATGGGTAGAACCCCACTCAGACGGTTATGAGACAAGTCCAGAAAGATTGTTATTGATGAGAGACCTATGAGCTGTGGGGGTATGGTATTGTTGAGATTGTTACTAGAAAGATCAAGCCACTGGAGAGATTGGCACTTCGATAGATGTGAGGGAATTTGCCCATGAAAGTTGTTCAGAGCAAGACTTAGTCCAATCAACTTAGTTAGATTTCCTAAAGAAGTGGGGATTGTCCCTCTTAGGTTGTTACTGCCTAAGGACAATATCGCTAGATTTTGTAAATTCCCAATATTTGGGGGGATCCCGGCTGAAAACTTGTTAACAGCCATACATAACACTTCTAGATTGACTAGATTTCCAATTTCTGGAGGAATCTTACCAAACATTAGGTTCTTGTATACTTTGAATGACTTGAGAGTGCTCGAGAAATTACCTATGCATTTGGGTAATGCCCCACCGAGTTTGTTCCGACTAATTATGAAGGACTTTAATCCAGTGTAGTTTGTCAATGAGCATACAAAGCTCAAGTCTTCAGAATTTCCACTTCCCAACTCGTTATCAGAGATGGAAAAATGCCCAAGCCTGGGCATATTTCTGAAAGAAGGCACTTTCCCTAAAAGCTTGTTGCTTCCTAATTCAATATACTCTAGATTTGTCCAATTGGATATTGAGGAAGGAATTGGTCCCTCAAATTGGTTCTCGCCAATGCTAAAACCTCGAATATTTTGGAGCGTCAAGCCTAAGTCTACAGGAAGACTCCCCAACATCCAGTTAGATGCCACGTCAAACCAAACTAGAGAAGAGAGATTGAGCAACGAGGACGGAATTGTGCCAGACAATCTATTATCTCCGAAAGTAATAACTTGTAAATTTGTCAAGCGGCCTAGAACTTTGGGAATGCTCCCACCCAAGTTATTTGACCCGAGATGAAGACCATGCAATGAAGATAGGTTTTCGAAGGAGGAAGGCACATTCCCAAAGAGTGCATTTTTATAAAAGGATAAATATCCTAGCTTTGACAATGAACCGAGTTCTGGGGGAATTTCTCCGGTTAGTTGGTTGGAGTCAATGCTAATGAATTCTAGTTTTGAGCAACCTGACACGTTTCTGGGAATTTTTCCGGCCAATGAATTGTTGTCTAGCTGCAACACACATAGGCGGCACAACCGCCCGACTTGTGGGGGGATTTCTCCAACAATACCATTATTTGGGAGATAAATCTCACTCAAGAAGCTTAGATTTCCTATATAAGGAGAGATGGACCCTGAGAATTCTAGTGAGGACAAATTCAGGACCGTGACCCTTTGGTGTCTCAGGCCACACCTAAGTCCATACCAATGGCAAAATCCAATGGTGTCGTTCCACGAGTCAAGCACCAAATAAGAGTCTTTGATTGTGGCCTTAAATGCGAGGAGTGCGAGTTTGTCGGTTTCATTTGTGGTGGAGGAGACTAAGACAAGGCATGATGCATGCACAAGACAAAGAAAGAAATAGCACGGTTGTAATTGCGCAAAACGGAAGTGCGCTAGCTCCATAGCTCGAGCAAAAGTGGGTAGATATGAAGGGAGGGACCGTAAGAGGAAATGAGAGATGTGGGGAGTGCTGATGCAAATTGCGAAGAGATTTATAAGGAGGGGCAGAGTCTGATGGAGAGCATTTTGAAGAGCCTTTCTAGTTTTCCATTTTCCATGTCATAGACAAAGCCAAAACAATGGCAAATGAGTAGTTGTCAACCATCAACCACCCAACCTTGGCTCCAGCGCTCAACGCATTGGAGAAGTTGCACTACTTTTTCCTCTAGATCATCACAAGTAAATGATGTTGACTCGATAGCCAATGTTCCTAACCATCCATTGGTTTTTGCTCAGTCACCCATTATGATAATACATAGAAATCATAGTCAAAATTCTATAAAGTTGATCTTTTGAGTTGAGTCCGCTTCAAGCTAGATGACTATCTTTGTTATATTTACTTTTGGGTTGAGCCTATTGTACAACTTGGATCAATCACCGAACGGTATTCTCGGGGTCGAAAATTGGGTGGAAGCTCCACTGTTGTAATATTGACTTCAAGAATTTGCATTGCACACCCGCTAGAGAAATTCAATACACGCAAGTTACATTTAGGATTGAGTGAGATCAATTATATTGAGGCATACTAGGATAATTCCTACTATGCACATCGAGCGTGGATGCATATCTTCAAATTGCCGCAATCTAGAAGGTTGAATCCAAAAGTTATGCTACCTTATTCACACACCAAAGCAACGGTATTGCTTATATCTGACCGAACATGGATCTAGGTAGAGAGTAATTCCTAACATCCAATTATCTTGCGCTACAACTAAGCAACGGAGAGCCACTATTCCTACTCACATTATAGAACCCACGCTTTTGTTGAATCAGATTTCTAATAGCTCATTGATTGCAATTCGTCTTAATGAGCATCATACAAGTCAAAAGTAAATAAAAAAAAAAAGCAAGGGAATTTTATTTGAATTTATTTTAAAATATTGTAACACCAAAATAGAGTTTTAAGTAAACTGACAGTAGTCAAGAACCGATATTCATCACAGGCTTATACTAGTTTAAAATACTTACAGATATGGATGGCAAATGGTAATTAACTATTATCTTTAAGTAAAAGATCTCCAGTTATATATTTTACCCGTAAATTTGCGTTTGGGTAAATAAGACTAAATATATAGCAACTAGAGAAGATAATGTAAGATTATATATAATACTTTGATGCGGAAATTCAAAGTACAAACAATGATCTTTCGATCTTCATGTTTTTCACAAATAGATGAAGACATACCTTTATCCATAGCGTTGCACTTGATGATCGTTGTAGAAAACCCAAGGAACACGAACCAAAAGAAGAAATCCGATTTCTCTCCCTTAACCCACTATTCTTGATGTATTCTATCGATGGATGAGAGAATACCAAAATCCTTTCTATTATTGTTGTTCATTGTGGGTGGAGAGTGGACCGGACTCTATTTGTACGAAAGTTGAAAAGGTGCCTTCCATCAAAGCGATATACCATTTCAATTAAAGTCGTACCTCTTTGTTTTATTAGAGTCGTAACTCCTCGATACCAACATGTATTATTCTTATAGCATAACAATAATTATTAAACCATATAACATAAATCATATCATGTGAGCCACAATAATTCTTACAGATAAATCTTAATAAATTTTATCATACAATGTATGTAAACCCAATGCAAAGAGTTTTTCCCTAATTTTTACAGTTGAATTCAAAGAGAGAGAGAGAGAGAGGGAGAAATTTGGTGAAAAGATGTGCTTTAACTAAAATTGATGTGGATATAACCCCGCCTTTGTTGTTATTCTATAAAATCATATATATGATTTTAATTGTTTCTTTAATAATATTTTATTGTTGTAGAGTTTTAGAAATTTGCTCAAGTTTTGTAAGTTTTAGTTTAATATATTTGTTGATAATTGATTATTGTTTGTTAAAATTAAGATGTGGGTCTTATAATTTAAATAAGTACTAGAATTTTGAAGGGCCTTTCTTGTTTTTCCTTCTTCTTCTTTTTCATATCGCAGACAATGCCAAAAACAACAGTGAAGTGAGTAGCTATCAACCATCAACCACCCGACCTTGGCTCTAGCACTCAACGCATTGGAGAAGTTGCACTACTTTTTCCTCCATACCATCACAAGTAAATGATATTGACTCGATGGCTAGTCTTCTTAACCATCCATTGATTTTTTACTCAGTCACCTGTTATGATAATACATACTATACGATTGATCTTTTGAGTTGAACTTGCTTCAAGCGGGATAACTATCTTGCTCTTTTAGGTTGTGCTCATTGTACAAGTTGGATCAATCACAGCAGTCCAATCTCACAATTTTTAATGGTGTTCTCAATGTGGAAAATTAGGGGGAAGCTTGACTGTTGGGATGTCAACTTCGAGAATTTGCACCTGCACTCACTAGAGAAATCCAATACACATAAGTTACATGATTGGGACTAAGTGAGACTGGTTTTATTGAGGCATACTAGATAACACCTACTATGAACATGGAACATGGATGCATATCTTCGAATTGCCGCATTCTAGAAGGCCGAATCCAAAGCTATAGCACCTTATTCACCCACCAAAGCAACGGTGTTGCCTATCTCTGATTAAACATGGATCTAGGAAGAGAGCAATTCGTAATAATCCAATTATCTTACACTACAACTAAATGATGGAGAGCCACTGTTCTGGTCACATTACAAAACGCAAGTTTTCATTTAATCAGATTTCCAATCGCTCATTAATTGCAATTCATCTTGATGAGCATCATATAAGTAAAAAGGAAAAAATAAGCAAGGGAATTTTATTTATATTTATTTTAAAATACTATAGAAAAGTATCAAAAAAAGTCATAAACATTTTGCATTTATATCAATTCAGTCATAAACTTTTTTAATTTGTCAAATTTAGTTCTAAACATTTTTACATTGTACCAATTGAGTACATCCAATCAAGTTTGGCTGGAAATCATCAATGTGAATGTCGGCCGTCCTACATAATATAGTTGGCATCATGTGAACATTTTTAATAATATTCTAATAAAATTTTAATTTTTTTTAATTTTTTCATTTTTTTGGTTTTTTTCTTTCTTTTTTATTCTTTACTTTTTTTTTTTCTTTTGAGCTGACTGACAGCTAGGGCAAGGAAACCCTTGCTGGAGAAGAGACTTGAGGCTTCAATCAAGCAAATGACGCACCTGGTGAGGCGAAATCGAGCTAGAGCATTGTGATTGCAGGCTGAACAAGAAAGAAGAAGATTCTCTTGGGCAAATGGAGGTCGATTCTGCGAGCTGCACCAAAGGAGATAGCGCGTCGATCCAGACGAGGAGGAGCGAAGCCGCGACAGTCGGAGAAGCCATTAGAGGGTGACGATACAACAAGTGAGGGACACAAAAACACAGGAAAGCGAATAAGAGGAGGAGGGGGGAGGCCGAACCTAGGAACCGACGCGGAAAAAGATAAACGAAAAAAAAAAAAAAATAGGACTAGTGACCAAGAAGTCTTTATCCGCCTACACAAATTTTGTTTCAGAACATTAATTGATCTTAGAGTATTTTTGAATGGCTTCGCTATTTTGATAACTGGGTTTCGTTGCATAATGCAGTCTTCTCAATAAATTTTGAACTTCTTTGACAGTAGAAGGAGGTTTCAAGTCGCAAATGACTTTCACCTTTGAGGGATCAATCTCAATACCCCTACTACTAATGACAAATCCAAGAAACTTCCCAAACTTTGCCCCAAATATGCATTTAGCGGGATTAAGCCTCAGCTTGAACTTTCTAAGTCTATCAAACAACTTCCTCAAGACTTTAACGTGATCTTTACCTTGTCTCATTTTAATGATCATGTCATCAACATAATTTTCAATTTCTTTATGCATCATATCTTGGAACAATGCCACCGTAGCTCTTTGATAAGTTGCCCCTATATTTTTTGGGCCAAAGGGCATGACTTTATAACAAAAGGTCCCCCCATAGGTCGATGAAAGATATCTTAATCTTGTCTTCTTCCTTCGTTCAGATTTGATTATAACTAGAGAATCCATCAATAAAAGAGAATAATTCAAATCTTGTCATACTATCAATGAGGACGTCGATGTGTGGCAAAGGAAAACCATCCTTCGAACTTGCTTTGTCCAGGTCGTGATAATCAACGCATACCCGGAATTGTCCATCTTTCTTCATGAGGTTTTAAACTTCGTCTATTTACCCAAGCCCATTTTGTTAAAGCGTGCCTAGTGACCAAGAAGTCTCTTGAAGATATCCTGCAATCTCTTTAATCAATGGAAAAGTTATTCTGAAGGAATAAGATACCAAAGGTACTAATTCATAATGCAGCCCCACGCCCCCACTAAAGATAGATAGATCAGACAACTTCCTATTAAAAGAAGGTACGGCCAACTTCTTATGAACCAGAAGCTTATTTTCTGAAATCCATGAAAATAAAGTGGAACTGTTGTCGAGCATATAAAATAAGCATCATGAAATCAGGATATTTGTATCAAAAAGAAAATAATGAGCATATGTGGTGTTGGTAGAAACAGTAACAAGCGGCATCAACTCCTACCTATGATAATATTCGGCAAAAGTACACCATAAATGCCAAAACTTGGCATGAATAGACACTTAAGTGCCAAATGTTAGGAAAATGACACTTAAGTGCCAAAATCGGAAGAAAAATGGATTACTTAAGTGCCAATCCGGCTAAAATGCTGACGTGGCAATTTTCCGGCGAAGTAAGTGCAAAACGGCGTCGTTTTGCACACTGACGTGACTAGATAATGCAAAAACAACATCGTTTTGGTACTAACATGGTAAAAAATTAGTATAAAAATAATTAAATTAAATTTAAAACTAAATTTATCTAAAACATTTAAAAATACAAATACAAATATTAAAAAAATTCAAAAAAAAAAAAAAAAAAAAGAGAGGGAGGCGGCTAAGGGCGAGCCATCGCCGCTACCGCCTCCCGCCACCACTGGGAACGGCCGGCGATGGAGGGGGAGGGTCACTGGGGTCACGGGCCCCGGCCGGGGGCCGACCCCAGCCTATCGATGGCGAGGGCCCGCGAGCCCTCACCCAAATTTGGTGAGGGTCGGCGGCCTTGCCCAACCCCTCGCCGAGCGACGACCCTTGGCTTAGTTGGGCGAGGGTTGTCAAGGCAAGGGCTTGCAAGCCCTCCGCCGCTGGTCGACCAAGGTCGCCGGCCCTAGCCAAGGCTCCGCGACCCGGTCGACCCTCCCCCTCCGTCGCTGGCCCTTCCCGCGGCGGCGGCAAAGGCTCGGCCCTCAATCACCTCCCTCCTTTTAAAAAAAAAAAAAATTAATATTTTTTTTTTATTTTTAAATGTTTTAAATAAATTTAGTTTTAAATTTAATTTAATTAACTTTTATATTAATTTTTTACCACTTTAGCGCCAAAGTGACATCATTTTTGCATTGTCTAGCTACGTTAGTATGCAAAACGATGCCGTTTTGTACTTATTTTGCCAGAAAATCGTCACATCAGTATTTTGACCGAATTACCACTTAAGTGATCCATTTTGCTCCGATTTTGACACTTAAGTTTCACTTTCCTAACTTTTGGCACTTAAGTGTCCCTCCGTGCTAAGTTTTAGCACTCTAAGTGTCCGGCACTCAATAATATTCTTATAACCTTATCTGCTTCTTTCATCATTCTCTAATCAATTCCCGCATAAGTTAGCGGCTTCTTTCCCTTTCTCCCAATGCACAAATCCTTCTACAACTGCCTTCCATCTTTCCTTGTCCAGAGCACATCCATCACTCACCATATCCTCAAATACTCGAGCAGCTTTATCTATATCTCCTTTCCTGAAGAAATATCGAACAAGAGTACTGAAAGTCGAAGCATCAACAGAAATTCCTCTGGCCCGAGTGCTTAGGTAAAGCTGGTAAGCACGATTTATTTCTCCATGACTAGCAAGGCCTTGAACGACCGCATTGTGAATTCTGACATGAATAGACCAAGTTAAACGATTGGGACAGATTCCTTCTAGTATCATCTCATCAAGGGAGTTGGCACCCTCCTGAAATTTGCACTTGTCGCAAAAGCCGGCAATGATCTTGCCATAAAGTCCTGCATCTGGCTTCAAGGCCTGAAGCTTCATCCTGTCAAGCGTCTCCAAAGCTTCATAAGCTTTCCGTTCTTTACAGAGCCCATGGATTAAAGTGCTGTAAGTTATCATGTTGGGCCTCAGTCATTTCCTAATCATCATGTCCAAAAGCTCCATCGCTTGAGAAGAACAGCAACTCTTGCAAAATCCATCCATTAATGTACTGAAAGTAAAAACATTAGGCTCAATACCTCCTTCTTCTTCTTTTATTTTTTTTTGCCGACACCGTAAATCTGGTTCAAACAATCCAAACTCACGCTTCATCTCCCCAAGGGATATTTACAGATTAAAACCTTGCCCACCATCTGTTCAAACAATCCAAAAGCTTCATCTATATTTACAGATTAAAAGAGACCGTGAATCGTGGAAGTGTAGGTGATTACACTAGGTGAACAACCTTTGTCTCCATCTCTTCAAACAGTTTCCTGGCATCCCCAATTTTCCCGCATTTACACAATCCATTTATCAAAGTACCACATGTATATGAATCTGGAACATATCCACGATTTGGCATCTCATTAAATATCTGAACGGCAGAATCCATCGTTCCACTGTTCTTGCAAAAAGCTTTGATCAAAACATTGAGGGAAGCAACAGTAGGTGATACACTGATCACCCTCTTGGGCAGGGCACATGCCAGTTCTTGAAGAACTATTACGAGGCGCTGCCGGGAATGGGAAGTTGATCGTGATGGACTTCATAATGCCGGACGAGCCGAAGGAGACAACGGCGTCTCGATACGTGGATGCTTGACAATGCCATGTTGATCCGGCCGGGAGGGAAGGAGAGGACCGAAAAGCAGTTGAGTACCTTTGCTAAGGAGCTGGATTCACGGGCTTTATGGTCGCTGCCTGAGCTGTGTCTACATTGGGAGTGATTGAGTTCACCAAAGTGATTGAATGAAGCTCCTCATATGATGCACTTCTTTCGAGAAAATTACCAAAAAATCTTAAACATATTGCAAATGTGCTAATTTAGTCATAAACTTATTTTTTTGACTAATTGAGTCCTAAACCTTTTACAATTATTTCCGATCAGTCCATCCGACTAAAAAATTGGTCGGACCGGGCCGACGTGGCGGTTGCCGGCGCCGGCAAGTTTTTTTTTAATAATATTTTATTTTTGAAATATTTTATTAATTTTTTATTTTCCTTTTTTTGCCCTTCTCCCTTCTCCCTCCTCCCTCCTCCCTCCTCTTTCCTTTGGCTTCGGCAACCGACCAGCCTGGCCGATCGCTAGACTGAGGCGATCTGGCGGGCTTGCCTCGCTAGTCGGCCGAGCTCACACCCCAAACGATGAGGCGAGGCAAGAGGGCCCCACCACGGCCGCGAGCAAGGCGAGCCCCCTCAGCCCCCTCGCCGGATCCGGCGAGGGCTCGCCTTGCTGGCGACCACGAGGCAAGCCCTTGCCGGATCCAACGGGGGCTTGCCCCACCGTCACTAGGCGCGAGCTCACCGACTGGTAAGGCGAGCCCGCTGGAGCCAAAGGAAGGAGGAGGGAAGAGGGAGAAGGGAGAAGGGAAAAAAAAAAAGATAAAGGAAAAAAAAGATAAATAAATAAATAAATAAAATATAATAAAATATTTCAAAAATAAATATATATATTGTTAAAAAAGCTTGCCGGCGCCGGCCGGGCAATTTTAGCCGGATGGACTGATCAGGAATAATTATAAAAAGCTTAGGACTCAATTGGTCAAAAAAATAAGTTTAGGACTGAAATGGTACATTTGCAATAGGTTTAGGACTTTTTTGATAATTTTCCCACTTCTTTCCGATCTTCTTAAGTGCAATCGTTTCATGGAAAAAATAATCACTTGTATAAATTTATAAAAATAAATGAATGGATATTTTATCGCCCATGATAGGCATAGATCATTGTCAATAATGAAAATTTTCTCAGTTGATTAATTTTTCTAAAGATACAAGCGATTACTTTCGAAAAATGTTTCCAAACCACTCATTTTTCATAAAACAAACGCTTCTTAAAATTTATGGGATTTGTACCTCTTTGTTCAGGACCAGGTGGTCCAATCATATGTGCAAGTAGCAAATAGGCATTGTGGAATTCAATGAATATGAATTGCCTTGGCAGGGATTCTTCAGCCATCAAGATTTTTCTCTTTTTGGTTTAGCCTTAGCTCTTTTTTAACAAGTAAGTAACGAGATGAGCCGAAAAGATGTTTGTATTTGAATGCAAAAAATCTCAACATAAGTATATTATGGCCCAACAACTCATGCAGCCATTGATGGTATGTTATTAGACGTGTAAATATAGCAAGTACAAATAAAAATTCGATTCCTCAATCACGACTACAGCCTGCTCGAGTAAACTATGTGTATCAGAGCTTGACTTGGCTATGTAGTCGAGCTACCTAGCCAAATTTAGCTTTAGAATCAATTGGAGTTTTACCAATTTACCAGTGAGATATTACTAGCAACATGACTCGCTTTTAACCTCAAGCATCCTTCACCTTAAACCCTCCAAAAGTGTGTCCAGTGATGGACATATATTTTATTCTATATCATCATCACATGTCAGAAATTTCTAGATAAATCCTAGTAAATGGAAGGTGCAGGTCCCCCAATAACTTTCACGGTTTCTTTTCCCCATGAGAAAAGGCCATTTCATTCAACTAACGTCACGAAAGAGAAAAAACATGAGTTCCTAAACATAAATTTTTTTATAAAAATGGAGGTGGTTTGGACAACAAATTAGATGGGAGAGCGTTTTGACGTTGAGTGTTTGCAATCCAATCCGCAACCGGATTAACCTCTCGGACAATGGGCTGCTTCTATCGACTTGGACCGGGCTAGGTCATTCCTTGCAATCTTTAATCACGGCCCATAGCTTCCACAGGCTTAGGAGAGAGCCCGCAATAAATTGAACAACCGAGAAGCTATCACGCCTTTCTTGCAAGTACAGAAGTGCAGTTCTAATCGCTAATGCCTCGACACCGACTGCAGAGGAAGCGCACACAAAATTCGATCGTGACCCGTTAACATGAATCACCGACTCTTAACAGTCGTGTTACAATGCACAGTCGATTTTACATGCTACATTTTTTTCTTTTTATGTGAACATAGAGTGGACGAGGTAAGTTTTGATTTTGTGTTCCTTTTTCCAATCTCTTCAGTTGCGCTGACAAATGCCTTGGAGCCTGGGCAAATTTATTTTAATGGACAAGAATATCTATGGGTTGGCTTAGTTATGTGCTTGTTCACGCTGGAAAAAGCAGGTGGACGAATGCACACTGAAGTTATTTAAAGACAAAAAATGGTACTAATAATCTCTAAACTTCAACCTAATGTACAAGATTATCCTTGGATTTTTTAACTTTGGATTTTTTTTTTAACCCCTTTCGATGTGTTCCTTAAACTATTCATAAGTATTCAACATATAATCCTTTCGTTTGATCAAATGAGGGAGAAAGTCCCAAGTCACTGAACCATAATGAAATGTGGAATCTAGTTCTATACTATTGCACAGTGTGCAATCTAGCCTCCTTAAATTTTCAATCTATTCAATCTAGTCCATCAATTTGCAATAACAAAGGCAAATCAATCCTTTGTCATTATTCACAAGTTTTGAAACGATACTATTGCCCTGATTTTATAAATTTTCATCCCAATCAATTTCCTAAATCAACCAAAAAAATCTATCCTTTTTTTTTTTACTACTGTGGTTTTTATAAATATTACAACAGTTCCAATTAAATATATATTATCTCATGATCTATATAATAGTAAAAGTAAAAGTTCGTTTAAAATTGTATCGGGTTGGTATTCTTGCTATTTTAAGTTTAGGTGTTTTCATCGAATATCTATAAGTTGTCCACTTATAGATATCCATACACGCAACAGTATACAGATAAAAACTTGTGAATAGTATCAAATGAATTATTTGGATTTGTCATAAAAAAAAATTGAGGACTTAAATTAAACAACTTGAAAGTTTAGGGATCACATATTTGCCACTAATTTTATGACTAGATTGTTTATAATATTTAAAGGACTTATTGCAAAGGACTTATTGTGACTTTCTCCCTTGTTTGATCAAACAAAGGGACTGAATTGAACATTTTTAGAAATAGCTGAAAGAACCATATCGGATGAATTAAAAATTCATAGACAACATTACACGTTAAGATAAAGTTTGTATATTTGAAAATCACTGAAATTTACCATAGCGGCTGTGGTCAAGCAACAGTCATCTCCACTAACTCTGTCCTTAGACCGTAACCTTTAAAGCATCCACCAGCCAAGCGCAATTACAATGTTTTATCCACGTGCGTAATTTCAATTTCTTCCTTTCTTCTACTCAAGACCAGCGAAAGAGTTAGATTAAAGCCAAAAAAACAAGTGTGTCAACTGAATTTTGTCCAGTAGTCGAACATGCATTTTCATAAAATAAAATAAAATAAAAGCATGTCAAGGGTCGGTTTTATCGTCAATGGCGCAATTCAATCCTTGGTCAAAAAAAAAAGGGGATCGCATCCATTGCATTTTCATCAGGCCATTCATCCATAGGTTGAAAGTTGATATTTTCGACCAAACTGAGAAAGCCTACCTTTGACCAAAAACACCGTCGTTTCATCATCCTCATCATTTTCTTCATTCCATTTCTTCCGCACATCTAATTTAGGGACACTAAAGTTTAGAGATCCCAGGGCCAATAATGAATAATTCAACTGAGGAAGGCTCGAGGAGCTAGTCAACTCCCAAAATCTATGGTTGACTTTTACGACGGAGCCCATTTGGACTTTCTTGGCCCAAACCGAGCCCAATAAGCATGATTTCACGGCATGCTAGCCACCCAGGCCCAGTACAAGATTCAAGAAATATCCTGTTCGCGTGGTAGCATTCGATTCTCGTTCTCTCCCCCTTCGTCTATCGCAGTCCTTAGCGTTTTTGCCTTTGAGGCCTCATTCCTCCAGTCCGATCACCAGTCACGACCAGTAGCTGCTCTTCCTCAAGGTACCAACTCGTGCTCTGTTTTTCATGAGGTAAAGACCTACGCCCTTCGCCTCCGCCGGAGCGAAGATCGATCGCATTCAGAGCTGTTTCGATGGCCTCGGATTAGCTGTATTGCCTTTGTTTTGGTCAGGCTGTGATTCTCACATTTCTTAAAGTCTTTTTTCGAGCATACTCGCGCCTCGGCGCACGACAAACAACAAATAATGACCCTAAAGCAGCGAACCGAGGAAGGTTTGGACCCTAAAGCAGCGAATCGACGAAGGTTTGGACGAGGGCCAGAGTTCGCGCGAGCCGGACTGCAGTAGAAGGTATTTCATGTGCTTACAGGGGGAGAGTGATGGCTTGTGTCGTTGGATTCAGATTAAGGCAGAAAATCTAGGATTGTTTCAATGCCTTGAACCATATCCTATCCTGCATCTGTGAATTTCTGGTTAAATATTTGACGGGAGAATTACCAAAAAAATCCTAAACCTATTTTATTATGCCAATTCAGTCCTAAACCTTTTTTTTGTCCAATTTAGCCCTAAACCTTTTATAATTGTGCCTAATTCAGTCCATCCGGCCAAAATTAGCGGCCTGAAGACTGATGTGGGGCGGAGGACAGCCGGCCGGCGGGTAATTTTTTAATATTTTTTTTTTTTTTCGCATTTTTAAATATTTTAAAAATTTTTTAAAATTTTTTTTTTTTTTTGGCCTTCTTCTCCTTCCTCTGGCCAGCGGCGCCACTGAGGGCGGCGAGGCTGGCCGGGAGGTGAGGGCCGGCGAGGCTCACCCCCCGCCACCGGGCGAGGCTCAGGCGGCGAGCCTCCGCCCCGACGGCGAGGCGGCCGCTAGGCGAGGCCGAGCCTCACCGATCCGGGCGACGGCGACCCGCCGGGCGAGGCCGAGCCTCGCCGGATCCGGCGAGCTCGGCCCTCGCCGGCCACTCGCGAGGGCAAGGCCCCGCCACACTACGGGTGGTGTAGTCGAGGAACCCGCGGAGGAGCTCGATCTCGTCCCTCGTCGGTTCGAGGCGCCGGAACGGGGTTTTGGCGACTGGGTCACGGCGAGGAGGGCCGCTTGAGCTCGAGGGGGAGATCTTGCCGACGATCGAGGGACGGGGGAGGCGGTGGAGGCGGCAATGGCGACGGCAGCCTCGCCGGCCCACCGGGCGAGGTCGACCCTCGCCCGGCCCTCACCTCTGGCCGACCAGAGGAAGGAGAAGAAGGCCAAAAAAATTAAAAACATTTAAAAATTCGAAAAAAATAAAAAATTATATTAAAAAATAACCTTGCCGGCCGGCTGTCCCCCGCCGGCGCCCACGTCGGCGCGACCAGCCAATTTTGGCCGGATAGACTGAATTGGCACAATTATAAAAGGTTTAGGACTAAATTAGACAAAAAAAAAAAAAAAATTTTATTTGATCGACCTAAGACAACCGTAATAGGTTGAGGACTTTTTTGGTAATTCTCCCAATATTTGGCAATGGAACTTCACTTGTCTTGATTAGATTATAGAACTTTAATTCGAATCATCTAATACACTAAATGTCCACCTTCAATGCAGCGAGGTCCAAATGGGCCAAATGTTCGCGATGCCGATAGCTCGCCGGATTCTGATCGAAATGCACCAATTGCAAAAATTGTAAACGAATTGCAAATTTTATGCATGTACTGAGCAATTGAAATCGCAATTTGTAGGACTGATCGGGAGGAAATCACCACATTCATGTCAGTAGCGCCAAATGTTCATGGTCCATGAATGGATGTCACTTATGAACTAGCCAAACAGCAAGATTGCTGAACTAGTAAAAGCTCTCTCTCTCTCTCTCTCTTGAAGACCAAAAGAGAGAACTTAACCCACTAAGAACCTTTACAAATTATATATACAGATGTGAGAATCGGCAAGTGCAGATTATTTGTAGAACTTCTAATGAACCACCTACTCCGGTCTGAACTTCACCCATCAGCCGACAATAAATCAGGCTGGCTCTTCTGACATGAATAGGCAGGACCGACCAACAACCTACAAATTGTCCCTCACATCAGGATTAAAAAGTAAGGAGACATCCAGGAGGAGAGCAAGCTTGGACAAATGGGTTTTGGTTCCGACGGTCTTCGATCACTTTAGGTGAGAATCATATGTTTCGAAGAGATTATCAGGAACGACCAGAGGCAACTTATCTATGTACATGCAGAGCCTCCGAAGATTCTCCCTGGTCACGGTGTACATGTCGACTATGTCCCTGCTGTCCATGAATATCCAAAGGTCCCCGAGTTTACTCTCTTGAGGTTGTTCCGACAGAACGGGCAGGACTGCGATCTCGTCCGCCTGTAATGTCACAATGAGGCCACGTTAGAGAATTTTCACACAAACCCTGCAGTGAATGACTAGTCCCAGCAAAACCAGAACGGCGACACTAGAGTAAAAGATCAAAGTTGTTCTAGCATCTGATCTTTCTTACATGACACGGCCAAATGAATCATATAACTGGATAACCTAACTTGACAATGGACTGTGGTGAAAAATCAAACAAGATTAGAGAACCGAGAAGTACTGTATGACAACTTATACGAACCCCCCTTGTTGATTGTTGACAGAGCAAATAATTCATCAGAGGTTCCATTTTAACCATCCAAACTACAATACAAATGCAAAAACTCTATGACAAGTAGCAATTATAATAATAAATAAACGTCCATGACCCAATGAGGGTGAAAAAACAAACTAATTTTAGAGTAGATTACACCTGTAAGGAGATTTTAGACCAAAAAAAAAAAAAAAACAGAGAGAGAGAGAGAGAGAGAACCTGTAAGGAGATTTCAAAATGCTTTAACAAGAAGTAGTGACTTCATTAAGGTTATTCAACTTCAATAGGGAATTAGCAAATTTGAACTCCCATCAACTATCAGAGATTGCCAGCAATATCTTTGAAGACTTAAATCTGACTTTATTGCTGAAAGAAGATTTATGTGTATGCAATTGGAAGAATGAAAAGTGAACTACCAAATTCATGAATAATGCATTATAGATGTGGTTATGGAGGGTGATGGCGGAATTGGTATTTACTGAAAAGGAAAAACCATTTCAGACAAAAGCTTGCTCAAATCAAATCCAATTTTGCATAACTTTTACACATCTCTCGTCACTTATTAGTCTCGTCATTCTTGATTTCGCAACTGTAAGTCCAGGCATCAAGTGTCCACACAAGACAAATTGATAAATATAAATTCACACAAAGTGCAAGAGACAACAAAACCATGATTCTCTCTTCACTTTTTTCCAGCGAGCAGAAATCCAAGCTTATCATATGTCCCAACCTCCACCCACATAAAAATTCGAACACGAAAGATCATCAACTGGGCTACATTGAAATGCTCACAATACTCTCATAGGATGCAGCTCCCTTTGCACATGATTTATTGATCCATGCTAGTATGTATCCATGGGTGCACACAACTAACAACTCCCCAAAGTCCCTGCTAATGGTATATGCAAGAATCTGACTTGTTCGTACCTCATAGGATCTGTAACTGGGTTGGAGAAACAAGAAATAGTTCAAAGGGGTCCCCCACTAAATCCCCAATATCTGCTAAGTTTCTGGGAAGCTTGATTAGTACTATTAAAGGAAGGCCGACATTGCCCCACTCTAAGACTGCCTGCCATTTTCAAACAACTATTGATCTTTAAAAGCAACTGCTCTCTGAATAAAGAAAGTCACCAGATTGCCAATTCTCTAAAGCACCCCATCCACTTCATCGACCAGCTTTCCCATATTTCCTATCATGCAAAGCTGCAAATCCTAGTGGACATACATCAAACTTCTAAAATTTCTGATCGCACATATGCACTGGAAAGGACATGAGACAGATATAGAATGTTATACAACTGGACACAGAAGTGATTTAGTACCTGAAAAACACTGCTGATAACAAGCTATAGTTTATTTAGTCTGACCATGTACACCAGCAATCAACTGGTCTTTCGCTAGAAGGTTCTAATATCTCTACTCAGGTACATACTTCCTCCAATATGCAGTCACAATCCTCAAAGGGTTGAGTTATTCTACCTTTGGTAAACCAATTACCTACTGTCAAGTATATGCAAGGCAGATGAAACATGCAAGAGTAATTTTCCACAGAGACGTAATGCTGAGCACGATTTGGTTTGGGAAAATTGCAAACCAATCAGAATCAAGCAGGGGTCCAGAACCGAACCGGACTTACAAAAATGCCTCCTCAAACAGAACCAAACTGATAAATCAGATCATTAAGTATAATGGTTTGAACATGTTTTTCTTACCCTGGCAAACACACAAGCGACACATACATACACCGACAGGGACACACTTTCCCAAGACCCCATGCAGGCAGGCCCACGTGCATCAACACACGAGAGAGAGAGAGAGAGAGAGAGAGAGAGAGAGAGAGAGAGTACCACTCCCGATAACATTTGAGGCACATGACGTGGCTGCAGTTTGGCAGCACAATCCTACTATTCATTTCCATGCATATTCCACATTCATCTTCCTTTTCAAATTCTATATCTGCAAACTGCCTATGTTCCTCATCTTCTCTCCTTTTGTACCTCTCCATGCACGTAGTCTTCTGCCTTCTATCTTCAGTATCGGTCACACCTCTTTCGAGCTGCAGTAATGATGGATATATTACCGCTGACAACAACAGGAACAGAGCATTGTCAAAAATAACTAATTTAAATGGATCGCCAACTTGACTTTGAATGAAGGCAGTCAGAATTTGATTACCATAGAACTCTCTGATGCTCGCTTTTCTTTCATGGGTTGACATGGTCGTCGTGCCATCAACATAGACCTAGAGAACAAGAGGACTTCCAGGTTTCAGCAATTACCCTATCACTTATCACATATATGACTTGATAAAACTAAATGACAGTAGAACAGAGAACTTTCCCTTCTATTTTTACCTTGTAAATCAGAATTCTTAGCAACCCAAGGGCACCAGCTAAGTGACAATCTGCCCACTGCACTAGAAAAAGAAAGAAATTTGCAGCTGGACTGTACGACAATCTCATTTGGAGAGAAGCGCCATCATAATCCCTTGGAAAATCAGATGCTCTGTAACACATGCGATACAAACATTCAACCAAATGTATACAAATCTGATCTAACAATACGAAACAAGGAAACTTCTTGAGTCCGTACACCGAGTGAAAAAATCTACAGAAGAAACTGGAGTACAAAGAAGCTCGTGCAAGTATTGACATATCATGCCTTCTGTTTCCCAATTAACCTTACTTGAGAAAGAGACAAAAAGCAAAACGTTCAAAAGAACTCATTACATACTCACAAACTACTTTTGCGAGTTCTTGAAGGGCACCGAGGTGGAACAAGGCTCCCCCTCCATTGTCAATGCAGCCTTACCCTTGCATTGCAGCAAGTCTAGCTAAAGAAATGGAGAACATTGACATGACATCTGAAATTGAAAACTTCAAAAAACCTTAAGCCCCCAGAATTTCAGATGCTGCCCAAGGAACTTACCAAGCATTAATCCATCTGACAACGCATAATGCAAATTACCAAGAACAACACTATTTAAAAGAGTAGGTAAAACTCATAACCCCTCTAAACTATTCAAAACTAAAAGCAAAATCTTCATTCTGCTCAAATCATATAATGGCACAAATCAAGCACCATAATACAAACGCGAGACATAAAGGGTGAGAAAAAGTCTTTGGCCATGTCATCAGATATATAAACCGAGCATCGGCGTCCTCCTGTGCAGATGAACAATAAACTAAATGCAGGAACCTTAGAGGGCAGAACCGTTGTTCAAAGAAAGAAACGCAATCTGAGAAAACAGAACAGTTCAATCAACTAAACAAGAGAATTAAAGACACTGAAGAATGAGAAGGGAACGAGCTCGAGCTGTAATTGACAAGTAATTAGAAGCTGAGACAAATAACCCAGAAAAGGTGAGGTCAACATTCGAGGTCAATGACGCCAATTCAACCATCTGAGATTAATTACTGAAGAAACGAGGTAATCCCAGAAATGCAGCACTGACCATCAAACACCAAAAAAAAAAAAAAAAAAAAAATCGCACTAAAAACTGCAGAAATTCAAAAAAAATCATTAGAAATACAAGAGAATTTCTAGCAAGAACTTACAGGGTATTCGCATGCTGAATGTCTGCCTCCAGCACCTTCAGAGAGTCCTTGAACGACTTCCTCATCGAGCCCGTGTACATCTCCAAATACCCTCTCTCTCTCTCTCTCTCTCTCTCTTCTCTCTCTCTCACACACACACACACACACAAGTAATTCTCAAAACAACAAAGACCCTTTTAACAAATGAGGAATCTTGAAACGACCATCGCCAAAACCAGGTGATTTCTGGAACCCGGGAACGCTCTCTGCTTTCTCTGTACTTTCTGGGTTAGACAGAGAAAAAATGGCCCTTCTCTCTCACTTTCTCAAGGAATTCGAAACCAATAAAGACCCTTTTAATAAATGAGGAATCTTGAAACGACCATCGCCAGAAACCAGGTGACTTCTGGAACCCCGGGAAGGCGCTCTGCTTCCTGTGTACTTTTCTGGGTTCGTGTGAGAGAGAGAGAGAAGAAAAGATGGCGGCCGTTGAATGGAAGTGTCAGGTCTTCGTGTTGCTTCTATTTGGTTCCGGGGAGCGTGCGCACCAAGTGCAGAGGCGAGAGCGACACGTAGCCGTGTGCAACGAGCTGCAGCTGCCGTCGTGTTGCGCGCTGCTGTCCTTACCAAACCGAACCGAAGGAGAAAAAAGAAACCGATAAAAGAAATCAGAAATTCTCGAAATGTCAAACCCAGGAGAGATAATATATATATATATATATATATATATATATGAGAAAATGACACGAACGGTTGTTAAACTCTTAATATTTAATTTAACCTAAGATTAATATCAAGAAAAAACCCAAACTAATACATTTATGATAAATTTATCTCAAACTATTTTTTTTATCATGAAAAACCCAAATCGATATGCCTATGATAAATTTATCCCAAAGAACCATAAAAAATCTTAAACTCAGACATTATAACAAATTTATCACAAACTAATTTATTCGACCACAAAAACCACAAATTGGATAAATTTATGATAAATATACCGTAAAATTCTAAATTGGATTAATACCAAAAAAATCACAAAAATTGTAAATTGTGATAAAAATAACGTAAAACTAAAATAGCATATATCAAATTTGTCATTTAACTTAATAATTTGACAAGAAAATTTAACGAAAACTAACAAATGATAAATTTGTCATCAAAAATAGTTTTTGAGGTAAATTTGTCAAATATATACTAGTTTAGGATTTTTCAGGTATTAACCTTTAATTTATTTACATGATCTCTCAAATTTAGCTTAATATATTTGTGATCTTTAAATTTTTAATTTGTTCAATATAATCCCTCAATAATATAGTCTTAAATAGTGTGAAAACGTTCAATATAGCCCAATTCTATTAATTCAAGACTAAAGTTTACATTGACATTTCCATACATTTCAAGGACTATATTATGCATGTATCAAAAGTTGAAAGATTATATTGAACAAATTAAAATTTTAAGAATCACATTACACATTGAACCAAAATTTAAGAATCACACTAAATAAATTGAAAATTCATGGATCAAATTATATATTAAGCCAAAATTTATATACTATTTATGTCGCTATCCCAATAATTATGGCAAATAGAATAAAGTGAAGAGAGGACATTGGAGGTTGGAGAGAGAGAGAGAGAGAGAGGAGGAACCCCGTGACGCTTTTATCCACGCCTTTTCCTCCATTGTTTTCATCTACCTGCCAATCTTTTTCTACTTCATCTCTCTGATGTGTCCACGAGTTTATTCTTTTGTTAAATCTTTGGTGTGGCTTTCCCTTGACGCACCAACTCGATGATCGTTACCATTTAACTCTCTTTTTTCTTCATAGTAGCGGGAGGTCAGCATCAGCAAAGTACGACGTTTGGAGGGTTGCGCCAGGTTCGGAGATGTGTTCACGCAGAATTCGATCTGTGTCGTGTTGCTTCGTGGTCCATGACATGTCGGCACAGAACTTAGATAGGCATCGCTCGCACAAATGTCCAAATCACTATCACGTGGTATGCAAACTTCTTGTTGGTAGAGTTCTTCGGGAAAGATATGGGGAGCCGATTAAGCGGCTTTTAATCATCATCGCTACCGGCATATGAAGGAGTAGATGTGGTTTCGAGTTTTTAACTAGAAGCACGGTGCTCGTTTAGGGTTTTTCGTGTTTAGTATTGATCTGGCATACTCGTGATTGTGTTGTAGATGTATTACGCTGTGATTTGTGCTCACAAGTGTTTTAATATATGTTTTTATTAATATTTATTGATTTTCTTGAAATCAGTGTAAGTCACTTTAGTCACCAAAGTATACCAATTATTGGGACCCGTAATTGTTGGGCAAAAGTTATATCTAGTATGCTCTTGTTTGTTTTCTTTTGGACACACTTTTGTTCCTATCAAGCTTCTACAAGGTAATGTGACATTAGATTAGCAAAATGAGGAAGTAGCTAATGGAAGAGAAAAGTTAGTCAAATGGTCTGTCTTTAAGATTCCTTATTTACAGGCTTTTCCTCTCTTTTTTTTTTTTTTTTTTTTTTGAAATTCAAGAAAAGAGCTTTGTAAAGGTACTTAAGGAGATGAAAAGAAAAATATAAATAATAAAATTATCTTCTCATCATATAATGAAATAAAAGGACATACTAACATAAAGGAAAAAAACCACCAAAAACTTCAAACTTTACCTAAAATGATAAATTTACTCCAAACTTTTATTTATGACATGAAAAACCCCAAAGTTTACTAACCATGACACATTTATCCCAAACTTTTTTTTTGTGACACAAAAAATCCCGAACTTTCATTTGTGTTACACATTTACCCTAAATCATAGGTGTATTTTGGTCTTTTTACTTTTAAAAACTTTTTTCTTTTTTTTTTATTTTTCTTCTTTCTTCCCTCCCCCAGCCATGGCGGAGGGAAGCCGACATTTGACGAGGGCGGCCCTCGCCGCATCGGGCGAGGCCCTCGTCGGCGTCGGGCGAGGGTCGACCTCGCCGGATCCGGCGAGGGCACCCTCACCTTACGCCGGCGAGGGCACCCTCACCAAGCCCGACGCCGAGGGCGACCCCTCGACACAAGCGAGGGCCGCCCCTCAACGCAGGTGAGGGCTGTCCTCGTCGGACGCCAACAAGGGCCTCCCTCACCAGACCCTCGCCAAATCTAGCGAGGGAGGCCCTCGCCCAACGCTAACGAGGGCCGCCCTTGCCTCGTGCATCGGGCAAGGGCCGCCCGCCCGCACGGGCAAGGGCACTTCCCCTGCCTCCGCGAGGCGGAGAGAAGAAGAAGAAAAAAATTTAAAAAAAAAAAAAAAAAAATAAGACGAAAATGTCTTTAATAGGGTAAATGTGTTACAGTTTGTAAAGTTTGAGTTTTTCGTGTCACAAAAAATAATTTAGGGTAAATTTACTACTTTGGGCAAAGTTTAGAGTTTTTGGTTGTCTTTTCCCTAACATAAATAAGGAAAGAGACCAAGAGCCTAAAATGTTTGTAAGACGTCACCGCTTATAAAATCTAACAATTTGAATTACAGGAAACTCTTCCATACACCGATGACATATGAACTCATTCATAAGCAGGCCTACTCAACCACGATTGCTAAATTCGTTTTGCTATGAACGAAATGTCCGTCGAATTACTTACCTCGTTTTTTTCCAATTTCCAAAATGAACGTTTTCCTACGAAAACCAATAATACTGCAATGGTGGAAATCCAATAAATCATTCACATCCCTTCTACATCTACGCCAAAGTCAAACTTCCAAATTACACCACGATTAGACTGGTCTGCCACTTCCCTCGGTCAAAAATCGACATTGGGCAGCCACTAAGAAAGAAGATTCCAAGACGGTCCAATGAAAAATTGTCACTTGATTAGGCAAAGACCAAACCAATTAAGATTAAATATGGGAGGAAGATTCTGTCTAGAGAAATTCATTGTACCTCTTGCTATATAAGCCAAAAAAATAATAATAATTAGTTTTTTATGCAAATTTTGTAAATAATTTACGAGAGAAACCGTCGCTCACAAAAAGAACTTAAAAATTCTTGATTAAGCGGATCTGCTTGCGGATGAGTTCGTATATCATCTGTGTATGGAAGATTTTCCCTTGGATTATTTCAACAAGGAAACAAATTGAAGGTCCGAAAGGATAAGTGCACTATATTCATATGACCGATATTACTTTAGAGAAATAATATATTGCGGCCATCAAAAGATACCATACCTATCCATGCATGGATGCGTTGGTGGGGGCATTCTCCTCTGCATTTTGCGGAGTTTGAACCCCCAAGGTATGCTCCGTGATTCAAGCAGGTGGCCCCGGCGGTAGGTTGCTAGGAGAGGTATAGTTGGTGTTGTCTTTCAGAAGTGAGTTAGGTTGAATCCTCGGCATCAAAAAAAAAAAAAAAAATATACCATGATAATATAATGTCATATATGCATCGATATAGTTAATTGGGTACGTCACCATTATCAAGATAAAAATGATTAATATTACAGATTTTGGGTGGTTGACTAATGTACACTTTTTTCGATCAAAATAAAAATCGAAAAGACATTGGTTAAATTAGCTATTTTTTAGACAAATGATTTGATTTTTATAACAATAAAATGATTGGAGTTTCTTCATGTGTGTCCATCCAATGCACCAGGTGCACTGCAAGGTTTGACATTGTAGTAGTTTATTATAATTTATACCAATCAAAAGATAGTAAATTTCCCATGATGTCACGGTTCGTGATGACCAGAGGCGAAGTCAACAAGTGAACGCTTTATTATTCTTTGGGCAAGGTTGATTTGTTGACTTAGGTAGCTGTTTTCATTAAATATACAAGTGCCATTTGGCCTCTTCAAATTCAATGTATGTATACCGAGCATGCGTTTGCTTCACAAAAAATAAAATTATTTTAAAAAAATTAAAATAATTAATCAACGAATTTTTGTTTATTATGAACAACAATTTATATCTAAATATATTCATAGACAATAAGTTCCACTTAACACAAACAATTGAAAGCTCAACTATGTGAAATTTTGATAATTTTCAATACCCCAAACTTTTTTTCACCTCACCAATAGTCAAAACTTGTATCGATGATTCAAAAATACCCTTAAACTTTTGTCCACCATGTCTGACAAAAATCCAACATGACGACATTCACATCAGTTTTTTAACAATCATTACAAGTGAAACTATGATGTAAAGTACTTTTAAGTCACCAGGTTAGTTTAAGGGTGTCGGTGAGACAAAAAAAAGTTTGGTATATTGGTGACCCGCTGAAAAAAAAAATTAAGATTTTTAGTGAGATCTTCCATATATCATATGTCAAATACTAAGGTCCTAAAGACTTCATTTCAGTGGAAGAAGCATGAGATTGCCCTGTGTATGTTACTAAGAAGACATCTTTTTTTTTCTTCTTTTTTTTTTTTTTCTTTTTTTTTTTAAGAAGACATCTAATTGACCAGCACAAAAAAAAAATGATGGGTAGAGAAATTGAGATAAATTTAGACATAAAATGAGGACAGAGATATTTTCTTGGATCGACATAAATGAAGGATTAATGAGAGGAAAGAGATCTTCAGTGGGTCTCACAGAAATTAGTAGAGAATAATATTGGTTAGGGCTGATGGAGAAATGTCGACAGGTGTTATCCACCTCAATCGAATATTATATTGTTTCCATCTTAACTTATCATTCAACCCAACCCACAAAACGATATATGTACGCGAAAAAACAATAATAGAAATATAGGTTAATGTCTCTCTCATTGTGTTATATCATTTATCAAAGACCTAACACCTTTCTCACTATAAATATTTTTGAAAAATCTAAGCACATTAATATATGTATGTATATATATTATAAAGACTCCGATAGGTCAGTAGTAACGAATTTGAGTATGGAAATAATATGCTGTAAGTAATATCCTTCTTGAGTCCCGGGGCCTCAACTCAGCTAATAATATATGTTCTACTTGAAAAATGGATCTTACTTTTTTGGGGGATAGAAGCTACTAAAATAATTTCTTACAAATTAATTAAAACCTGCACCTAGGGCCTCCACCATTCATTACATTATCCTAGCGACCCACCGGACCATATCAGCATTTAGCAAAATCCTAGAATATTCAAGAGTTGGATAAAGAAAGATATGTGGCTCCACCTCCTTCAGAAACATGAAGATCTCTATTTGTGGATAAAATTCATGAAGCTGATTTCACTCTAATATACACTTGATTTCTTGCTCAAAAAGAAGATATTCATTCTTTAAAAGGAAGCATGACCCTAAATTTGTGCTTCATATTCTGTTAAGGTACTCAAAATATATGCAAGTAAGTTACATGATTTGGAAGCACTGCACTTCCCAAGATCAATAATCTGACGCAGTTGCAGCTAAGACTTTCCTCAAATTGAGAGTTCTTCCTTGAGAATGGACTCTAGCCCTCAATTGGTGCTCCAAACCTTGTGTCAACAAAATTTCTGTAGATAAGTACTACCATCTCCACGCAAGCAGCCACCACAACCAGCACAGCTCAACTCCACCTTTTCACAATCACCATGAGACGCCACCCCACGGATACAAAACCATCACCAACTATTCCACCACCACCACCAAGTATTCCACCACCACGACTTCAATTCCACTAGCACTATTAGCCTTCCATCTCCATTGCCACAGCTGCAATCTCCTATGACACCGGTCCTCAGAGTTGCTGACATTGCTTCTCTAAGATGTACATGTCAAGAACTCTCGTCTTCTTGACATCTTAAAATCCTATACTAACGATGAGGTACTCTAGTTCAGTTTTAAGATTACTCACAACTCAACAAAGGGTCTTGTCTTCTTGCCACACTTCCTACCCCATCTGCTTTCAATTTGACAAAATCTATCCATCACTACCAGCATCAAAAGTTTCCCATCAGAATCTGTCATTGTGAACTGACGGGAAAGTGGATTTCATCCACTATATGGAGACTGGATATCTTGGAGAAATATGCATGTTGGTTTTGGCTCAAGTGCAGCAGAAATGAGGCAGACGTGATTCAGTGCATGTGATAGCCACATTACAGAGAAAGGAACTAAAATATCTTGCGTTTTTAATGTCTATCATGGTACTACAGTTGACAAGAAGACAGCTGTACAAAACCAAAAGTCATATGGTTAACAGGAGACATTGGCAATATCCTTTGCTAATAATGTACAGCCAGAAGAGCCATGAAAGAATGGAGGTGAAACTTTCAAGATTCAACTGACTCCTGCAGCACGCTATGAGAAATCCAAAGTCAGCCAAATGGTTTGTATAACTGATTTAGTCTTCAGACAACGTCGAGTATAAAACAGAACGGTGTCACTTTATTGTGATTATTTGGCTTTGCTTCAATTGTCCTCCTCCTTATTTGCACATTATTAACCTACTTACATAGATTGCAGTACTCGCAAGAGTGCCCCAGCATGGTTTTCAGATAATAATTTGAGAGACAAAATTCCAGGCCCAATGCATGGGGCATGGAGAAGGGAAAACATGATGTTTCCTGTGAGTTTCTGCTGTAAAAGCTACTGCGATTGCTTATAGTCTAGCTCAAGCATGCATGAGGATAAGGCCTCTCTTACACGAGAATTGTCAGAGTCCATATCGAGTGCATCTTCATATAATCTCTTCGCCTGCTCAAGCAACTTCACTTTCTCCCTACTGTTTCTCAGACGTAAGCGAGATCTTTGTTGCAATACCACACCCCATCTGAACAAAGCTGCAAGTGCAAATAGGACATCAGCATTTATACAGTGTGTAACACTGCCAAGAGTTTGCCATCATTCACCTAATTTTACATTCACGCTTTAGATAAAAGAAGAATCTTCAATATGCCAAAGTCTCAAGCTGGTTAAACTTTAAGCTTTCCTTTTTTCTTTTTTCTTTATTCCTATTCTTTTTCTTTCCATGCACATTCCCTGTACAACCAAATCCTATCAGACTAGCAATCTATCAAGTAACAGTACTTATCATTGGAGTCACTTTGTCTATCATTGGCTAGATACATAGACCTGTCTTCAAATGACTAAGAAAAATTTCTTATTTTACCAAAAAGTATGGTGCATTGTTAGCAACAACTTTCTTCCTTTTTTTTCCAATTCTAGACGTAGATTGTGCACCACCTCAAACACAACTACACTACCCCTAATGGGAGTCCTGTAATTCATTGAGGTGACAAATAGTGTGTCACCAAAATAATTCTAAACATCACTACGCAGTGCCAAAAAAAAGGCTTTGGTTGTTGTTCTGGCATCATCTTATGCACAAATTACTGTAAAACCCTCAATTCCTCATGGACGTGATGCCAGTAACAAAATAGCTTCCGACTTCTTGGTGCCGCATGCAGTTATTAGCTTTCGAGTTCTATCTCTAACTCTTTAGTTTGCATACATGTATGAGACTGAGAGGAGCATTAGCACAACAATAAAGTTGTGGCCATGTGACCTGGAGGTCAAGGTTCAAGTCGTGGAAACAGTCTCCTGGCCAAATTGCAAGACAAGGCTGCATACCTTAGACCCAAAGTGGTCCGACCCCATTTCCTAGACCCCATGCATCACCGGAGCTTCGTGCACCAGGCTGCCCCTTTTTATATGAATATGAGGCTATAAGCACACAGTAGGCACTCAAAAAAAAAAAAAAAAATCTATAGTTAGACCCAAAATGGTCTGACCATTCCCCAACCCCATGCATCACCGGAGCTTCATGCACCGGGCTGCCCCTTTTTTTTATATAAATATGAGGCTATAAGCACACATTAGGCACGCAAAAAGAAAACTATAGAATAGCCTTACCCTCAGATCAGTCAGGTCACAGGCCTGAAAGTCATAGGAGTGATGCCAGGGATTGACCCGCCCCCGCCCTAAAAATCTTCTCAAAAATATAAAACAAAATCCGCGAAGCATTATGAAAAATTTCGTCCCAGCAAGGCTGCAAAACTCAAATTAAGAAAAAACTGAAAGAAAATTCGAGCCACAGTTAGACTTCAACCATTATTTGTTGAGCCCATTATGGATGAGATTAACATCAAGGCCTGCCAAAGCAAAGGGTGGATCATGCAATCTTCCTTGACTTGTGTGTTAAATTTATCTTCCTTTCCACTCTCTCAATTTTCAGTGTTTCACATTAAAAACAATAGCATCCATTACAATAACAGACATCTCAAACATCAAGATAGAATTCTTTTCCTATTTCCATCTCTCCTCCCACTTCCCCTGCCCTTATAGGTAGACAGCATAGTCTCACATACATCTAAAATTAACATGTAAAAATTTTGAAAACTTCTGGATTGGTGAATTTACATCTGAACAATGACAATGAAGATGTCGATACTCGTGCATTGGCCAGTTTGGACCCCATATGCCAACAAACCACTCTTTTTTCTTATTAAAATAAAATCACATTAAGCAACAATAGTTGAACATATAATTAGACCATCTAGAATTTAAAAATGTAAGATATTTCAAACAATAAACAATTCGATGCATTCACTTTGATTTTACAATAGTTATCAGATAATTCACAGTTAATTATAAATTATTATAAAAAGTCTTAATGCGCATTCTTCACTCTTGATCCTTGTCGTCATATAGATACATATACCTTTAAATACAGAACAATTACGCCCCAAAAAAGTGTGGTTATTCCAATAGTTAAAATTATTTTTTTTTTAAAAACTGCTAGAAACATGCACCACATGAGAATCGGCTAGGAAATTATTCTTTCCAGAATAATTTCTCAAATGGAAAACACATTTACTGTTTGCACAGGTGATTGAATTTCAATAGATTCGATCTGTAGACTTCCTTCCAAGTAAATATCATCTTCAGTGATTATTCAACATATTCCAATGATTTATAGTGCATTGAGCTATTAAAGGAACATATCACTAGTGCAAATATCTATGTCTATCCACCTATTTACCATCTCAGCATTTGGCCTGGGTGGAAAGAAGACAATGTTGTGCCCTATAATCATCATGAATGGTGACATACCACACTTTCAGGAACAAAGAACAGATAGGAATTTACCATCTGGAGCATATACATTTCCTTTGGACATCATTGCATTGAATTTATCAATTGCAGCCATAAACACTTTGTCTGCGTCAAAAGCTGCTTCCTGAAATTCAAAGAGGCAAAATTTCAAGTTAATAAGTTTTGGCACTTAAATGCATATGAGATGCTAACCATAGTGTCATAGAACAATAGAGTAGGTGCAGGTAATACTTACTGGTCCTATGTCTGCAATCAACTGGGCACGGAAGGACAGAGCAAGACCCCAATTGTACAAGGCTCTAACATCATCCCCATCAATTGACAATACAAGTCTATACTTTCTGCCAGCTTCTACAAGAAGTTCCTCACACTCCTCACACACCTGAACAAGGACAGAAGCAGTTTTATCTTCGCTGGAATGGTGGCCACTACTGCCACCAATTCTAACTCGTCTCTCGAAGTAGGATTCACTGCTTGTTAATAAAGTTCTCAGATCACGACTAATTCTCAATTTAAGTTCTCCATGGAGTAGATAGGTGTTTCCCAGCTGACCCACAGCCAACAAGCTCATCGGTTTCATGTCGACCGCTCTAGAGAGCAATTCCGCAGACTCATAAAGGATGACCTCTGCATGCTCTTCATCATGTCTTCCCCTCACCAACTCCTTGGCTTGCTTTAGAAGGTAATTTGCTTCTGTTAGATACCTATCAAACTCCATGTCATCCAAAATATTTGGAGAGGACATCGAACGAACATCTCTCTCGTGTTCAGACTGGTGGTCAACAAAAAAGAGATCGTCTTGGGAATCCATTCTCTCTCTTCTCACTTGAGATTGGTAAGTTTCCACCTTCCTCCTTTCGCTGCTTCGGCGAGATGCATAATATCTCTCAGATTTCTGAAGCAACTGGTCTTCCACAAAGGAAGCTTCAGTTTCCACATTTTTTGTCTTCATGTCAAAATCAACAAAATCAAGCTGGTTATCACGGGGCTCCTGTGATTGAGAGTTATAACTGTGTCTTCCCTTAGAGTACACATGTTGACTATTTGAGGAATGAAACCTGTCTGTGTGGTAATCGAACCTCCTCATGTTGTTGACATAATTTCTGGTACTCCCACCCTCCTCATCCAAACGCAGACTTCCATTTTTCATAAACTCTCTCGTTCTTCTTCCACCCTGATAAAATTTTGGCCTATTTACCACATCTTGGTATAAACCCGAATTTCCTTGACCAGAATTAACTTCAGATGATGCCATTTTTGAAGCACCTTCAATAGCATCATCCTTCGCCACACTCCCCAAGTTCTCTTCTTTAACACTATCCTTAACTTTGTTCGGCTTTGGACCACCCAAACTTCCCCTAAATAGGCCCCCCATGGATTCCAACAACGGAATCCTGAATTCCCCATTGTCTTTCCTTTTCTTATTCGACTTCTCATTCTCAATTAACGAGCCACTGGCATTCCCAGAATTAGCTAAAGAGCCACGAATGTTATCTCTAACTTTCAAAGCCGATGAACTGATCGTCTCAAGTTTTCGAACATAACTCTCCAAATCATCCAACCCAACTCTCTTACGCTCCACAGAATTCTTAACATCACTCATCAAATTGTTAACTCTAACATCTAATCCATCCAAAAAATCCACCAATTTCCGCCACTTCTCGCCGTGAACCTTAACCACGTCCTCTTTCGACCGCCTCTTACTCCCACCCGCCTCCGCGGCAATCCCGCCCCGAACCAAACCGAGCGAGAACCCGACCACGAAAACCGAGACGCAAGCCGGGAATATGACTATGGAAGAGACCCTCACTCTAGAAATGGCCAGCGCGCAGACCAGCCCCAGGGCGAAAACGAACACGTGCCGCTGGTCATCGAGTCCCACAGAGACCAAGAACTTCCGCAACTGGGTCGACTCGCCCGGGCGGGCGGCGTCGTCCCAGGGCCCGAAGTCTTCCCACCCGCCGTAGCCCGCCGACCCGGAAGCGGCGGAGGCTCTGGCCGGGAGCGGCGCCACGTGGGTCGCGCCGCGAAGCCATTTCGGATGAGGGGTCTGGACGAACTTGCGGGTTCTCCGGTGAGGGGACGATGGGGAGAAATGGGGAATTAAGAGATGATGGAGGTGGGTTCGGTTCGGAGAGATTAAGGTTCTCATTGGGTGCGGCCGGAGACGGCGGCGGCAGTGGTGGGAGAGCTAGTCAGTCGCTCGCGGCGGAACCGACCGCCATGCGCGGCGGAGATTGATCTGTTTTGCTCCTGTTTGGCAGGAGAGGGGATGGTGGGCGGAAAAACAGAGGGAAAAGATAGCCGGAAAGAAGGTTAAAAAGGGGAAAATACACACACACACACACACACATATATATATATATATATATATATCGTGAAACGAAAAAATATGACGTTTCTAAATAATATTCTTAGAAAATTATTTTTTAAAATAATGAAAATATTTTTCGGTATTCAATTAAAATTTAAAAACCGACCAAAAAATTAAATTTAAATTTAAAAAGAAACTTCAAAACATTTTCGCTATTCAATAAGAACAATTTGATTCGATTTTGTTTGGTACATTCCTTTTAACAAATGTTTTTTATTTCTTAAAAAAATCGAACTTCTAATTTTAATTTTTCTTTCGACTTTTTCCTTCTTCTTTTTTTTGTCTTTCTTCTTCAGTCAACCGTGGCCATGACGATAACCGGCGACCAACCAAAGGTGAACTCAAGCTCACTCACAGAGGCTCGCTCGATTGATGAGCTCGAGGACCCGAGCCTCACCAGATCAAGAAGTCAGAGGCTCACGCTCGCCAATCAAACAAACTTTCAACTCTCCCAAGGCCAACAAACTTAAGGCTCACTTGTGGCGTCAAGTCGAGACAAAAGGAAAAAAAGAAAAATTAAAAATAATAATAAAAGGAATTAAAAATTATAATTTTTAAAAAAAAAGTAAAAAGAAAGAGGAATGGGCTAGTAGAAATGTCAAATAAGAGAAAGTGAGAGGAAAATATTTTCCTCCACTTGCGAAAAATATTTTTCGCTTCATGTACTTGAAAAGGGGAATCGATCCTGCATTTTTTACGGGGAATGATTCATGTAGAAACTCCCTCCCCGGATATTCACTAACTATTTGGTAACGTATGAATCAGCTTTGAATTTTCAGTACTTTCGAAATATTTTTGTGAGGATTTATAATGACTTTTTCTCTTTCCTATAGTGCTGCCACCGATAATTGTGGGTTCCACTTGTGCCCTCGAAAAAATTACTGTTCATCTTCTTCCCTGTGCATGCTGGTTCGTCGTTGAGGTGAGATCTAGGTCAAGGTTGCCGTCATCGAGGTCAAGATTTAGGGTTGCCCGTGTCGTTGAGCTGCTCACTGGAGCTATTGTCTTTGCTGGAGCTACTATGGGTCAAGATCAAGGTCGATGGTCGAGCAACCCAGATCCGATCCTTCAACCATGGTCATGCGATCTCGATGACTATCGCCTGGATAGTTTGCGAGATTAGTTGTACATTGCAAATTTCCAAATGAGAAAACCTTAGAATCGATGAGATTGGTCATCGATGAAGCCTCTTCACCTTGCCAAAGTCATGCGACCCCGTGGGTCGCCTCACTTAGGTCTGCACAACCTCAGCCAACGGTTGCCTTTGGTTGCTGTGGATGGTTGCCTGGTCGACGCCGGCAAAGCTCGCCCAGTCCAAGTCTCTCTTCATGCTTGCCCTGTCTATTTCTGCCTTCTTCGTTTTTCCTTTTTCTTTTCACTTAAAAGTTACTTTACAAACTATATCTCAAAATAACCACTGGGGTTTGCCTCAGTGGCCACCTTTCTAACATGAAAGGGGAAGGTGGGGAGTTCGAATCCCCACCTTCTCAGGGGTTGGGATTGGGACGATTTAGTTTCAGGAGTGGATTTCAACTCCCACGCCCTGCAAGAATGCATGGCAAAAGTCTGAGAGTGAAAGTTAGAGTAGGACAAAATATATATATATCCCAAAATGAGTATCCAAACATTAATACTTCCACCAAATGACCCTACATGTAAAGGTACTTTGGGCAAATGGAAAGTTGAAAGAAGTTACAGTTTTTTTAATGGGGAGAGAGAATATTGGCCAGTCAACAGTGAAGTTTGCCTGATAAGAGTGGGATCAATATTATTGTTTTGTTTTCTTAACTTGGTGGAGGTATGTGGTACAGATTCGATCCTCCGACATCGTCATAAAGGAAAAGAATATCATGTTTCAGCCACTTTATCAAGTTCATTGCTCGAATCGCGGTCCGATTTCTCCCATATTCACTTGGTGGCATCAAGTCCAATACACTGTTCGGAAGTTAATGTCAATATGTAGATGATGGCCATGGTAAAGCAAACTAAATACCTAAGCCAAATTGGATTTGTGCAGTCGATTACGAGGATACGATTCAACTGTACTATTATGGGGAACAATCTATCGAGGAAAAGCTTACCTAATGTTCTTATCCATCAAGCATCGTACGAGCTTAAGCCTTGACAAGAAAACTTGCAACCCGTGACAAATAGTATTGGAGCAAATTCCCCAAATTGTATTGGCAAATGCAGAGAAAAGATCTATTGCCATTTTTCTAACAAGAAAAGAAATCTCCGTTGGTTTGGTAAGATCAAAATAAGGCTAATAGGTCAAAGAAATTGCTGTCAAGGGAGACAATTGGCTTGGGATGTTACGCTTGTAAGAGAAAGCACAAGTGACTAGAGATTTGTCAACAACTTTGATAGAGAAAAACGGTCGATGGAGTGGAGTGGCCACTATGTTGGGCAAACCTTTGCCATTCTTGTAAGTCCTAAGAAACTAGCGATGATGGTTGAAGAATGCAAGGAAGCAACAAAATGGCGATCACATTGTAGAAATTGAGTTGGAGAGTGTTAATCTGATTTTGTCCAAACCAATGTGGACTGTAGAATAGGATTTTGTGCCATTGAGATGAAATGTGAGAGATGCAAAACGGGCTCACAGGAGTGACATCAAGGTGTTTACACTAGAGATCTAAGGATCGCAATGATTTTTATCTTAGAGGATTTTTTAAGGCAAAACGGGCCTCCCGATCACAAATTGATTGGGAGTTAATACCGCTATTCTAATGATGGCTACAATACGTCGCAATCAATTGTTATGTTGAACTAAGCTATATGTCTCCCTGAGAGATTGAATGCCCAAGCAAAATTGGGTGTGAGATAGCTAATTATAAGGATGCAATTCGCAATATTGTTCTTAACAACGATCTATGGAAGGAAGGCCAATCTAGCATTTAGACTCATGAGGCACAATGTGGGCTCATCCTCAATCAAGAAACTATTGGTCCATGACACTTGCATATACATCATGTTCCGTGACATTATTATTAATGGATATCCTCAAGAGCCAAAAGTTTACCCATCTACCAGACTCGCTCACTTGGCCATGAGCAAGGCAACCTATCTTGGCTCATTCAACTCACCAGGCAAAAGAGTGAATTTGGACAATCACGCCCCCTAATGGCTCACTAGCCTGCCTAAGCCCCCGCCGAGCCAAATCTTGCCCCAACCTAAGGAATGGTACATAAATTTTGAGACGGTGAATCTAGATAATAATTTAGGTTTAACCTTAAAGCACGATCAGGCTACCCAACAATTATTTCTGTCCAACCCGAATCCCGTTTCCAACCGGGGCGGCGCACATAATAAAATTTCTATTTCTCTGTTTCTTGGAACGGGTTTGGAACATAATTCTGTTTGGTAATGCAATTTGATTTTTCTATTTTTAGAACAGATTTTTATTCCGGAAATAAATTTGAAGAAGAAATCATAAGCTAAAATTTTTAACTTCTCAATTTCTCTGGCCAGAAATCAATTTCTGTTTCAAAAATTTTGTCATGCGCACCCTTAACCTGCCAAAATTAGGACCTCAATTATCGACCCGTCTCCAAACCCGATCAATGATCACCTCTTCTATTAACTTTTTACTTGTGAATTGCTTAAAGCCTTTTTTTTTTTTTTTTTTTTTTTGGAGATACCAAATCGTGATGTGGGCTGGGCTTTGAGAAAAGCCCATCTGACACCCACTTAAACCCTCCCCCACCTCCACCATTTCCCCCTACTCCGTCGTCGTTCCTCCTCATCATCATCATCTTCATCCTCCCCTAAAACCCTAACCAGACCTCCTTTATAAAAGCCTCCATTTCCCACCACCCAAATCCTCCTCCGTCTTCTTCCTCACTCCCACTCTTAAACCCTAACCCGACTCCGCCCGCCGACCCGACAAACCCCGTCCCGCCATCATGTCCGACCTCGAGATCTCCCGCTCCGAGAAGAAGAAGAAGAAGCACCGCTCCAAGGACGACGCCGACGCCGACCCCGCCGCCACCCCCACCCCCGCCGCCGCCGCCCCCGCCCCCGGCGACCACGACTACATGATCAAGCCGCAGTCCTTCACCCCTCCATCGACACCTCGCAGTGGCCGATCCTGCTCAAGAACTACGACCGCCTCAACGTCCGGACGGGGCACTACACGCCGCTCCCCTCCGGCTACTCCCCGCTCAAGCGCCCCCTCGCCGAGTACATCCGCTACGGCATCCTCAACCTCGACAAGCCCGCCAACCCTTCCTCCCACGAGGTCGTCGCCTGGATCAAGCGCATCCTCCGCGTCGAGAAGACCGGCCACTCCGGCACCCTCGACCCCAAGGTCACCGGCAACCTCATCGTCTGCATCGACCGCGCCACCCGCCTCGTCAAGTCCCAGCAGGGCGCCGGCAAGGAGTACGTCTGCGTCGCCCGCCTCCACTCCAAGGTCCCCGACGTCGCCAAGGTGGCCCGCGCCCTCGAGACCCTCACCGGCGCCGTGTTCCAGCGGCCGCCGTTGATCTCCGCCGTGAAACGGCAGCTCAGGATCAGGACCATCTACGAGAGCAAGCTGCTGGAGTACGATGTCGACCGGCATTTGGTCGTGTTCTGGATTTCCTGCGAGGCGGGCACTTATGTCAGGACCATGTGCGTGCATCTCGGGCTCATCTTGGGCGTCGGCGGGCATATGCAGGAGCTGAGGAGGGTCCGGTCGGGGATTTCCGGGGAGAAGGATAACATGGTGACGATGCACGATGTGATGGACGCGCAGTGGTTGTATGATAATTACAGGGATGAGAGCTACTTGAGAAGGGTGATCATGCCGCTCGAGGTCCTGCTGACCAGCTACAAGAGGCTGGTGGTGAAGGATTCGGCGGTGAACGCCATCTGTTACGGTGCGAAGCTGATGATTCCCGGGTTGCTGAGGTTCGAGAACGATATCGAGGTCGGGGAGGAAGTCGTGCTGATGACCACCAAAGGTGAGGCCGTTGCGTTGGGCATTGCTGAAATGACCACGGCCGTTATGGCCACCTGTGATCACGGGGTGGTGGCGAAGATTAAGAGGGTTGTTATGGATCGGGATACTTACCCGAGGAAGTGGGGGCTCGGCCCGAGGGCGTCTATGAAGAAGAAACTGGTGGCTGACGGGAAGTTGGATAAGCATGGAAAGCCTAATGAGAAGACCCCTCAAGAGTGGCTTAGGAATGTGGTTCTCCCACCTGGTGGAGACTCTATGGTTGCCGGTCTTGCTGCTGCCGCCGACGAACCGGCAAAGCCAGAGAAGGAGATTTCTGTCATTGGGGAGGGTTCTGTTTTGGAAAAGAAGGAGAAGAAGAGGAAGAGCAAGGATGAGGATGGAGATGTGGATGACGGTAAGCCTGCTAAAAAGGCGAAGGTAGAAGAAGTGGAGGAAGTGAAGATTAAGAAGGTGAAGGAAGATGCGGTGGAACCGGAAGTGGAGAAGAAGGAGAAGAAGAAGAAGAAAAAGAAGGACAAAGAGAATGGCAATGTGTCTTCGGATGAGGAGACGGCTCGGAAAGAAAAGAAGGGACACAAGGATAAGGCCGAAGCTGTTTCTCCAGATTCAGAGAAATCGGAGAAGAAGAAAAAGAAGAAAAAGAACAAAGAGGCTGAGGATGGTATTAGTAATGGTAAGGATGAGGATGGGGAAAAAACAGAGGAGAAGAAAAAGAAGAAGAAAGACAAGAAGAAAGACAAGAAGAAAGACCGAGAAGAATGATCGGGACGGTCGCGATAACTCTTAGGTCTTTAGTAAGTGCTCATCGGGATCAATCTCATCCATGAACATGCGGTGAACGGCTCCTGCAATTTCCTTAATGTATTTCAATGAGAATTGAAACTGATCCAGCGGCTGAGCTCTGTTATTTGTAGTTTTATCTTCTCTAGCAGTTCAACTTGTCTATCTTTGTTTCTACTTTTTTGCATTGTTTAATTGCTGTTGTTTATGCTTTGTCTTGCCCCTCTTCTTGATCCAATACATGGCATTGGCTATTGCAAGGATATTATCTGTCTTTGGGCAATGTCAAGTATGAGGTTTTGGACATGGGAAGTGCTTCCCATTTGACTTTGAAAGATCAGTTTTGTCTTCAGGGGGTAGTAGTAGTAGATGTTGTATACAATGTTTATGCTTCAGTTGGATGCTCCCCAGAAATGGGTTCTCTCGTTTTCACTGAATTCAATCGGGTATGCCTGTGAATGAACAGCAAGGTTTGCACAAAAAGAGGATTGAAGAGGTATCGGTGCGGGCTATGCACGCAGGATTTGTCGAGACATTTAAGGGTGTGCTGACAGGCTTCCCAAGGCATACGCAATCACATTAGATGATATAGTTGAATTCCTAGATGATTCTTGGTATTCGGATAGAAAGCCAGTGTAGAAATTGGTAGTCGTTCATGTTTTCTGAAGCTTTAGACAGGATTGGGCAGGTGAGGAATGAGAGATTCACGTCACGTATTGGCTTCGCCACCATAGCTTCATTTAGAAAATGAACTTAGGATCGGCAAACTCAATGCGAGCGCAACATAAGCCGAAACAAAGATGGAGAAAGAGCACCGATGTAATACAGGAAGATTTACCAGCATGTCTAACCCATATCCCAGTTCTAGACACTGTATTGGCTTCACCACCATAAGCTTCTTGTTCTAAGGTCCTGTTTAGTTCGGCTTTCCAAGGGGCTTTGGGGAAAATATTTTGTGTTTGGCATGTATTTTTGAAAGCTCATTTGCTCAATATCAATATTCCTAATGCTAAAAGCCCAATGCTAAGAGGGCTACTTTGAGCATCGGCATTTTGGAGATGGATTTCACTATTCATCTTCTTCTTCCCCGCCCATCTTCTTTGCCGTTCGTCTTCTTCTTCCCCACTTTGCGGTGGGCGGCGCTCAGCCGTCGGGGCCAGATCTGGCCACCGGAAAGCCTCACCTGAGGTCGCGCAACCTCAGGCCGTCACCGCCTGAGGTCGTCCAGGCGCCGTCACGTCACCACCTGAGGCCGCGCTACCTCAGGCGAATGCCCATTCACTCAAAGATACTTAGGGAAATGCAAACATTTCCCTCAAAATTAAATTGAACCAAACGGCCCTAAATGAACTTGGGATCGGCAAACTCAATTCGAGCGCAACATAAGCCAAAACAAAGATGGGGAAAAAGCACGGATGTAACACGCGAAGATTTTATTATGAGATTAGAGAAATTGAAGATCCAAGGCACGCCCAGCTAAGGTGGAACATATCTCGGAATGGCGATCTCCAGCAACGAGGAGGAAAACTACAAATATATCAATACATGGAGTAAAATTCGATCAATCCCTGGGTTACAGAACTGCATATCGTGGTTTCTTCGGTTTGAATGTCTACATCCGCGCAACATGTGACAACGAAAGCAAACAAGCAGTAAGAATACCTGAGACTCGAGAAAAAAGAATCACGACATTCAAGAGAAGAAGAAAAAATATTCAATAGACAAAAATAGGTTCACCAAAAGATATCATGACGAGCGAGACTGATCGTAGCGCACTTCATTTGTGCTTCAGAGAAGCAAGGGTGAAACCATGCTCAAGCACTCGCTTGCTCGGGTTGTTCCTCAGCAGGAGCTGCTTCTTTCGGCGGGCTCGATGAGCCATTAACACCATCTTTAACAGGGGATGCTGCTGCAGCGCCGCAGGAGCTCCGTTAGCAGTAGGTGCGCCGTCCTTCTCTTTATCCTTCTCCTTCTCCTTCTCCTTGTCCTTCCCGTCTTTTGCATTCTTCCCATCTTTCGCATCCTTGGGAGGTGGTGGAGGTGGGATCATGTGAGGCGGTGGATTGTGCTTCAGTTTTATGAGAATTTGACGCATCCTAGAGAGCTCAGTCGGCTTTCCAGGCTTTGGACCCTGGACGACGGTGATCCCTGGCTTTTTCTCCTGTTCCTTCTTCCCTCGCCTCTTTTCAATATTCGGAACCTCATGGGGGATCAGGTCTCCTATGGCCTTCCAGTACTGCTTATCAGCCTCTTTATGGAATTTCTCCTGATTAGCTAGGAATAACTGCAAGACATGTACAAGTCATTATTATCACCTGGTTCAGAACTAATCTAGTGAATTGGGCAGTCGATGGGACACTTTTGAGTTCCGTACCTTCTCCCTCTCCCTGTTGTTGGTCTTGTTGCTTTCAACATTCAGCTTTCTTTTCTCATAAAATTCTCGTATATAATCCTCAGCATCTAGGATGATCTGGATCCTCATGTCCTTCTCCTGCTTCTCCTTCTCCTCAAGCAAAATTGCATTTTGGCTGCAGAAGCAAATGGAAGCACATAAACAATAAGTTAAGGTCATGCTACGTTTGCAAACATGCTAGAACAAGGCATCAACGGTAGGGTGAAACCGTCTGATCTCTCAATTAAAACCTTCCAGCCTTAGTCAACTATTTTGGAAAAAATCACAGAATCAGACACACGACATATTGCGAGATATGTCTAACCATGTAAATAATCTACTTGCACTCCAATGAAACTACAGTTTCCTTCTACACTGTGCTTAGGCAAAAACCAGGCACCATGTCACTGCTTTATTTGGACTCCAAAAAAAAATTATTTGTTGATCTTTTATTAGTAAAAACATGCAGAAACCTATGGTAATTTAGCTATTTTCAAAAAAAGTTGTCATGTCCATCTATCAATGTGATCATACAAAGAACTTCAGACATACATGTCAAGCTACTTCTTTGGACAATACAGTACTCGACACAGACAAACACATGCTAAACTACTTCTTTGGACAATGTGACTTTAGACCAATCAGCATACACATCTGTTAGTAACTACATACATGTCTATAAAAAATATCAATACCATCACCACCACCACCTGTGTTTCGACAGAACACCTAGGATACTGATCAAACCCATCATAGTTTTCAAGCTAACCCAACAATGCAAATCAGTCAAGCTACTAGAGGAGCAGGAGGACTTGATTGCTTTTCTACATCTACTATAGTTGAAGTGTTTCCAGTTTCCAGTAATTAGAATAGTTTTACCACACAAGCTCAAACTAGCAGATACTCTCTCAGTTCGCAACTGAAATAGACTCTATATAGGCATTTTTCATTAATACATTGGACTGAGATACAACTAATGATATATTTGGTTTGTCACACCATTCTGCAATGCCCCAATATGACACATATGACACATGAAATTTCTTTTGAGCAAAAAAGAACTAGCTCTTAATAACTAAACCAGAATCTATATAACTAAAATTCAACAAATACTCACCAAATATATGCATATTCAATATAAACATCAAGTAGTAAAAATTTACATACCGTACGCATCATGTATCTAGATAGAGTGTAATAGGCAATCATGCAAAATAACAACAAAAGTACTGGGAGTCTGTAACGATTGGAACATCCTACCACTGCTACCATCATCAAGAACCATATTGCACATATTTGGGTTTTTGTCGGAGGCTTACTGATGATGCCAAGGAATCATGACTCTATCGGGGGTAATAATGGACCGCTTAACTCAGTCAACTCATTTTCTACTGGCAAGAGAAGATCACTCTTTCGAGAAGTATGCTCTGTACACAAAATAATCCAACTACATGGGGCTCCACCTATGTCAGCAACTATTACACCAAGTAAGGATCCGACATTCGGTGCAAAGTTTTAGAGCACTCTTCAAACTACTTTAGGGACCAAACTCGAGTTTAAATAAAGAGCCATTTAAGAAATACTCAGGGAGCTAGAAATTAGATCAGGTTTTCATCTCAAAATTTCAAAATGAAAACCCTTAGGATGATACACTTGAGCTAAGTTCAACTACTTGTCACCTATTGAATAGAACTTCCTTTATACTCGAGCTTGAATCAACTCCTTTTGAACTAAGTCCAGCGAGCTTTGATCGGACCAAGTTTAAACTTGAAAATACTTCACTCCAAGTCTAATTAAACATTTAAGATTGGATATTGATTCTAAACAGGAATGCATAAATATAGTAAACACAGATATAGATTTTAGACTAGTACGAGCTTCAGTTTGAGCTTCAGTTGAGCTTAACACAATTTTGTGTTAATGTGTACTTATAATGACCAAGTCAAGTCCATTCAAGCTTGAGCATGGTATTAAATAGATTCGACCTCATGCTAAAAAATTAAGCCCAATCAAGCTTGAGTCATTGACCATCAAGCCAAGTTAAGTTCAAACAATTATGATTATTTTATTTTATTTTGGTCAAACAATTATGATTAATTACTTAGTTTGAATGGGGTCGCTTGCTTGAGTGTGTACATTATTCTTTTGAGCTGACCAAATATGAAAACAACCCACAATTGAGTTCATGATGAGAATTGGCATCTTCCTAAGTCAACTAAATGTAGCTTGACTGTTCCCCTAGAGAAACCTGCTATGTTGGTAAGAGAGTGTCATGTCTTTTAGGTTCCCTTTTCCAGTTCAGCACCTCATGCTAACAACTCCTATGTTTCCCTTTAGGGGGATTTATGTATATGCTGACATGACAATATCCTGCAAAGATAGACGGTAGTAAAATTTCACCGTGAAACTGTCAGTCATGGGCTGAGGTCACTGAACAGTGGACAAGCTATGGTTTTTCATGAAAAGGCTTACTGAAATCCTAACGTAGCTTTGTAAATGAAGTTCTTAACCTAGACATAACAGTATGATTTCTATTCAGTTTCCCGACCAACAACAATTCAAATATATTTCACTAGATTTAAGAAAATTGCAAAACAAATCTACAGCTCGTTAAGTTGGTATATAATGGAATTATAAAGGGAACCATTCCCATAACACGACAATAGGATCTAGACGTAAGGTTGATCAGCATCATTCTACTGTAATCTTTTCAGCTCTAAACTAGCGAATCATTTTGCTAAATTACTGTTTCAATGTAACAAAACGAACAATGACGTCTATTCCATCACCGGCAGTTATTGATTAACTGTTTCCAAATTTGCTAGTCCCAGTCAAAAGGTAACTTTCACCTCAGATCTAAATCTAGATCCATGAACATCTAAACATTTTAAAGTTTCCAGAGTCAGCTACAAGATAAACAATCAAACTACTACGATTTTGAAGAAATTGCACAATGAGACCTCAATCTGAAGCCTAAGTCCACAATTACCCAATCACTCGAGCATAAATAGAACGTGAAAATCAAAATCAAAGTCAAAGTGACCAACCATAAAGTAAACTCAGAATCAGATCTTAACTAACTAGCAGTTCAGACAAGCGAAAAAGGTATAGAGAACCAAATAACTGATGACTAGATAAATTGCATAGAATGAAGCACGACTTTCGGAATCGAGATCGCCACCGGGACTAATCCACTTCAGCTATCGCTCGAAACCGCAGCTCGCCAAGCGCATTTCACCACATTTCGAACGCAACAGCGATTCAAACCCGAGCAATCGAGCGTAGATCTAAGCATCAAACAGCACACCAACGCCAGATCTAACCGAATCCGATTAAATCAAAACCAACGAACTCAAAAGCCCTCACCGCCGCCACTCGCGCAGGGCGAACCCTTCCTCCTGCATCTCGTTCGGCGGGGGCAGGATCGGCCCGTCCGACGACGCGAAGACCCCGCCGTCGTCGCTCTCGAACACGTTCCCGTTCCCGTTCCCGTTGCCGTTCTCCACGTGGACGTCGTAGGGCGACGGCGAGTACCCGGAGCCCTGGTCCTCGTACCCGAAGATCTCCGGGGACCGGTCGACGGCGACATCGCCGTCGGCCGGGAACCCGTCGAGGCCGCCGTCGCCGCCGGAGGCCGGGGAGAAGCTGGAGTAGCCGCCGTAGCCGGAGAAGGCGCCGTCGTGGTCGGCGGCGGCGGCGGCGGCGTGGTGGACCTCATCGCCGTCCATGCTGAAGGCGTCGAAGGAAGCGGACATGGCTGGGGGATCGATCGATCGATCCGATCGGCCGGGACGACTTCGGATTTCGAGATCGGAAATGGAGAGATGGAAATGAAAAGAGAGAGATCCGCTCGGCTGGTGGTGTTTTTACTTTTCTGAGATCTCTCTCGCGATTTCTGCCCCTTTCCTTTTTATGTTCTTCTTCCTTTTTCTTCTTCGCTTTCTGGTCAGCGATTTTTATTTTTGATTATTTTCTTTTTTATTCCTTTTTAAATGCGTTCACCAAAATATCCTGAAAATTTGATACACTTATGACAAATTAACCCTAAACTATTTTTTATTATGAAAAACTCTAAACTAAGCATACACCGTGACAAATTTACCCCGATTAAACATAAAAAACACTACACCGGTACATTTATAACAAATTTACCTCCAAATTAATTTATTCGACCACAAAAAACCCCAAACTTGTAAATTTGTGATAAATATGCCATCTGCTAAATTAAATTAATATCACAAAAAATCACAAGTGACAAACGGAGCATAAAATCCCAAATGTGTATACCAGTCAATTGTCACGTGTCATTTAACTTAATAATTTGACAGTAAAATTTAACGAAAATTAACAAAGGGTAAATTTGTCACAAATATACTAGTTTGGGGTTTTTCAAGATATTAACCCTTTAATTTATCCAATGTTATTCTTGAGCTTTTCAAACTAGTTACGATTGGTCGTTCGATTCTCTGCATTAGTACCAAAATTGGTACCAAAAGCCAAAATGGTTGGGCCCTCCCTGTGCAACCTCAGCTCATTGTCCCGTGGGGAGCCCTTGCCAGACCCGAAGACGGCTTGAGGGACCCACTTTGGGAGTCCTTTGTCAACCTATATAGTAGATGTACACTTTAGGCCGTTTGGTTCAACGGCATTCGATGGGTGCCATTTTGAAAGCCCTTAGGGAAAAAATTTTTGTTTGGTTCAACATTCGAGGCATCCTTGGCCAAATGCTAGCATTTGGAATACTCTGGAATGCTGAAAGCCCAAAGCAGATCTGGACCTACTTTGGGCTTTCAGCATTTCGGAAATGCAAGTCCACATTTACTATTCATCCGTTGACCTAATTTTTTTTAAACCGATCATCTTCCCCACACCCCAACCGCCATTGATCAGCAACAAAGTTTCATCATATTTTATTTTTATTTTTTAAAAATAATAAAAATCATTTGCAAATGTTGGGTTCACTTTTTTTTTTTTTGTCATTTTTATCTTTTGACAATCAATAGCCAACTTTTATCAATACACTAGAATGATCATTAATTAACGAAGATAATTAATACTACAATAATTAAAAAAATTATTCAAAATTGAAAACAAACCTAAAAGAACCCTAGGCCAAAAGTTGAGCTTTGCATCTAATCTATAATCAAATTCTTTTAATATAATTTTTAAATAAATTTACTAATATATCTTTTATATTACTCTAACATGAAAATGTAAAAGGTTATATAGTCATTGTTTTTTTCTTACAATTTTAAAAATACTAAAACTAAAAAACTTAATTTAGTTACACTAAAGGGTTTTTCGGATATATGTTTACCAAACTTGATCTTGCATTTGACTAAAAGACTTTTCGGTTATAGTTTACCAAACAGATCTAAAGCATTTCGGAAAACCCTTTTATCTCAAAAATATTTTTCTCTCAAGGCGATTTCCCTAAAACCAACCGGACCCTTAGTATAATAAATATAGACTCTTTATTTTTTTATCAATTTAAGTTTATGAATCATATTAAATATTTTCAGATAATCGATGGACTAATTTGAATATACACCTCAAATTTTAAAATTATATTAAATAAATTAAAAGTTGAGGAATGGGTGTGGGAAACGGCGGCGACGTAGACTCGTAGGGCGATTTTTATCTTTGGGTTTTTTTTTCTTTTTAAGTGTTGAGAGATGAGTGGGTGTGGGGAACGGCATCGTAAGGGAGGTGCGGTGGACCTGGCGAGTGGAGGTAGGCCGCGGGGCGCTATCGGTCTGGGCATTTTGGTAAAATTGGAATCAAAAGCCTAGGATTTACTTATAATTGATCGGATCTGAGTGACTCAGACGTAAGACTAGAAATTGTTTTTCAAGCCCTACCTAAGATTATAAAATGTTGGATTTTTTTTTAATGGAAAAAAGCCACAAAAAAAAACTCTATACTTTATCAATTGTAACACATTTAAAAAAAAAAAATTATGACACCAGAATCTCCAAACCTATACTTATGTAAGACATTTACTTCAACTTTTTTTGTCACTAAATATCTCAAACCTATATTTGTGTGACACATTTTTAACTCAAATTTTTTCTGCAACATCAAATTTCTAGAATAAATGTGTCACACGGATATAAATTTTAGGTTTTTTCCATCACAAAATTAAATTTAGAATAAATATATGACACAAGTATAAGTTTAGAATTTTTATGCCACAAAATAAGCTTATGATATATATGTCATAATTGGCAAAGTTTAGAGCTTTTTTGTGACTTTTTTTCTTTTCTTATTCGTTATAGTGGATTTTGACAAGCCATAGTAGAGGGTTAAAACTCGAGATTCAAAGTGATTTGCCAAGATATAAGTCATTGTTGCGATGACGATAAGAATATTGACGGTGTTGGCGCTCGCTTTGGCATCATCTTTTCGAGCGATTATTTAAAATTTAAAAGTTAAAATCGATTAAATTTCATCGGCAATTTTTTCTATAAGATGATTTAATACTAAACCAACACTGCATAAGATTTTTTAGGCAAAGGAAAGTCACCCTTGTAACACGATTTCTAAATGTTTTGACACTTAAATGATCATTTGAAAAATTACGGCACCAAGTCGAGCAGGCACCATCACTATCATTTTCCCCTTCCCACAATGGTCAAGTTTTGACATTCCATGGATCTTTGTTTCTTATTAGCATAGAATTAATACCACGAAAAACCCTAAATGGATATACTTATAACAAATTTATCATAAATGATGTATTTACAATAAATTTATTAAATTTTTTGTCAAATTATTAAATCGGATGACAAATTAATCAACGGATATACCAATTTATCAACTATTGATTTCAATTAAATTTTTACTATCAAATTGCTAAAGTTGGACAATTTGAGATTTTTATCCTCTATTTGTCACATATATATAAATTTATCATTTTTTAGTAGTATTACTTCAATTTAATAGAAACTAACAAAGAATAAAGTTATTACAAACTTATCATTTTTTTATTTTTTATGATTAAAAATTAATTTGAAATAAATTTATCAAAAGTGTAAAGTTTGAAATTTTTTGTAATATTAACCCATTGCCATATTGAGGACATTCCCAATATTTCACAAAAAGTCTTAGATGCACTGCTCGCTCATTTTCCTGCAAGATCATGCGCCTGTCTGTTTAATCCATCGGCCATAGAGAACTTAGAAACATCAGTAGGGTGCACGCAACACTCACCAAACAAATCGTGCAGATTTCATTGCTCAAAGAATCAACCATTATACACCGAAACGTTACATCGCTGTGCCGAAAAATTTCACCAGTACCGCAGCTCTATAATTACCATGATCTCCCCCCATCTCGCAGGCCGCCGAGCAGGGAGAAAAAAGGGAAAACAGTTAACTGTAGCATGGGTAACACTGTCAGTTAGTTGGTCAGGTCCTCGCGCCACCCTGAGGCATCGAGTGGAAGCAGCCTTTCGATCCGCGGCGGTTTGTCGAGCCCCGCACAATTCCTGGGTTCTGCCTTGTGTAGTAAATACACACGGCGCAACCAAAGAATCTGATTTACACCAGAGACCGGAATCATGCAGACAAAATGATGGCTCGAGTTGTGAGGCAGTCTCGGGTTCATCTACTCTTCTGATACTGAACGCCCTCAAAGCCGTCAGATCAACATGGAAGATTTTGGCTGGGACATATTGTCAGTTGTCGAGACGAAACATGACCCTGCGATTCAATATCTCCGACTTCTCCACATGTGAACTGAGAACGGCCCGGATAAAGAGCAAAAAGAATGAAACCTCAACTCAAACAGTTAGGGAACAGCAGGGGCATTCTTGGGGTATCTAGCTGAAGAGGGCATCCGCTGCATAGCTCTCGGGAACTCCTGCTTGAGTCGTTTACTCGGTATCCCTTGCAATGTTCTTTTCCACAACACCGAATTAGTACAATGGCATATTCATCTTGATAAACAGACAAGAATTTATTTAGATGGCAAGAAATCAATCACTCTTGTAGAGGGAGAGAGAGCTACCAAAGCTCCCTTGTTTCCATTTTGTTAGTGGCAAAATTAAAGTGCCTAAAAAGTAACCGATGAAAAAATGGAAGAGATGGCCAATGGAAGTGGGGTAGAGCACTTTTGCAAGGACCCTTGTTCCATTTCGTTAGTAATGGCAAAATTAAAGTGCCTAAAAAGTGGACCAATGAGAAAAATGGAAAGAAGTGATGGCCAAAGGAAGTGTGATAGAGCACTTGAGAAAAAATTCGCAGTAAATTTGTGCAAGATAGTAATAAGTTTTCCAGTAAGCTTTGCAGATCAGGAGTTCTAAAGAGCCAGATAGGCCCATCCAGCCTTTCCTATATTAGCATTGGCTTGAGTACATTACAACAAAAGGAAGACAGAATTATGGTTAAGATTGGCCACATGTGAAATCACTGACCTGGGGGAGCCTGCACGTTTCGGAGTAACTTGACCAAGCATTGACCTCAATGATCCCAGAGCCCTCTCAGCAGCCTAAGAAAAGAAATAAAGTTGTTGAGAGAGCCTGGAAAAGATAATTTGTGTCTCTGATGCTTGAAATAATCATGACATGTCTAATACATTGAATTCTGTAGGAAGAAGTTACCTGTATCTTAGCTTCATCCCATGTCAAGCCAATTCCCCTCCCCAAAACCTGCCCATCAATTTCGACCTGAAAGTTGATAATGGAGTAGAAAAAGATATTAGTCGATTGTCAACAATAGAACCAAGGATGCATCACAAAACAATCCATAAGCCTTTCCCGTTCTAGCAAATCATGTTGTTTCTTGGAAAGGCCTTGAAAAATAAAACATATCATCCTCCACACGACAACAATGAAGCCAAATAAAACGACAATATAGTTTAAAGTGTCAGAAATTAGTTTATTCGAGTCAAGGGTATAATTCACTAAAACCAGGCTTTTATTCCTCTATTGACTTCTAATTAACAAGGAATTCAAAATGAAGAAGTCAATCGATGCTCTAAAGTTCACAAAATTAGAATGTCAGAGTATCAAAATTGCATTTGCTCAACCTGTGCGTGAACCTCCTTATTCTGCATGGGATTCGTTGTCAGCTGTGGCGGGGATTGGAAGACCACGCCAAGACCCTCCATCATGCACTGATGACCAAAAGGAAAAGGAATGGATCTTGTTAAGCGGACACGCAAATCATGCTTTGATTTATATACAAAAAGATTGAACAAGTTCTTTAATTTCTCACTAATTCTTTAAGTGCAGAAACAGAGCCCATTGAAGTCTTAGGGCCTTCAAATCTCGAATCTGGAAATCTTGATGGCTCAGCTGCAGTAGCATAAGGAACAGGATCCTCTTTGGGCAACGGCTGATTCCCAAAAGAGTAAATACTACCAAAATATCCATTCTCACTTGCTGGGGATGGCCGATTTCCATCTCCTTGTCTGGAAGTAGGATCGGATTTTCCCCGGGTCGTGTATATACCTGAAAAATAATATTGCAAAAAGTCAATAAACTGAATAGAAAATCAATTATTAGGATTTCCATCCACGACGTTAGTAGTTGTGAGAAGTGCTAAGATCTATGAATTTTTCAAGTAAACGCCAGACCAATAATACTTTACTTGAAAAACCCAGAAGATGGAAATTAAAATAAATAAGTAAATAAAATTAAACCCCCCCAAGTCAAGCTCCAACGAAGCCAGACATAATGAGTTTTTCTGATGGTTCTGCAAAAAGAACCTTAAGAATTCAAACGCAATTGTTCATAATTAAGTTTTTCATTCAACATGTATAGTGTGTTTAATTGAAAGGCATAAACATCTCAGTTATCAAGCATTTTCCTCAGGCCTGTTTATTCAATAGTTATCTGTAAGCATAACAACAAAGAATGGGAACATATCCAACACTCTGGGGTCCAAACAAGTCCTAAAACCTATCAATGCTCCTACTGCATTTTGGATCATAAATTAGCAATCACTAACTTCTCGGACATCTAGTAGGTGTACATGGTAGAGGAATACTTTTTCCATTTTAGATGCATGGCAGAGGAGCAGCAAACTTCCACATTCTGATCCTATGGAGTTCGTTAAAACAGATATCCCATGGCTTCAACTAGATAGTACACTTTGGCCCAAAAAAAGGCTAGATCCCACACTCTTTGGTCCACCCCAATAGAATCCACAAAGAACTGGGACTGGCCTTGCAAACTCCAGATTACAGCTTAAGCAATACTGTAGTACCAAGATTCATGAAAAAGATGGCTATTCAAGTAGATAAGGATTTATGTTCTCTGTTAACAAATATAAGGATTTATGGATATTTCCAACTAATTCCCATAACAGGCACCCAAAAGGATAAAACTAAGGATCAAGGGGTAAAATGAAGGCTGATCCTTATAGAGAGCAAAAAGAACCACCTTTCTGGCAGTAGTATGACAAAGAGCAGCCCAATCATATACTGAAAAATTTCAGCACTCTCTCCCAGGAGATATACATAGTCCATCAGGCACTTAGGATTTCCTTGACCAGATATTAATTGTCTCATGCTTCTCCAAGATAACCTTGACATTTTCTAGCCATGTTAATTCAGGCTCCAATAGGCTGCCCTCCCCTTCTCTTCTCCCGCCCCAAAAACATAAACATAAAATCCAGCCAGAAAAAACACACCTACTAAAGTGAAGGTAAATTATTTTGCATGCATCTTTACAGGCAAACACGTGTTTAGTGTTTAGCTTAAGTTACAGTAGTCAACAGCATTATGACATAGTAATCCCTTATGATTCAATAAAATTACCTATTCTCATATTATAGCAATAAAAGTATAAAAAATGCTTAATGAAACAGGTATCGCTAATTTCATTTTACCAAACATTCCAATGGTCACTCTGGCAGATTAACCAGGAGACAGAACTTTTCTTTAGGTTGTTTCAAAGTATCCAAGCCTATGTATGTCATGTCAACTATGCTCGAACATCCTTACATTTAGCAGAAAATCGACGAGACATACTAGAACACACACTTGTTTCACAATGACCATCAATTGACATATCTCTTATGACACCATTTCCAATAACCATCGAGATTAAGCAGTCAAACAGAACCAAGACAAGGCAGTAAACAGGACACTGTAAGAGAGCATCTCACCGGCCAAATGCCTTAGCGAACCTACAGCAGCCTGGTGTTGAGCTTCTCTTCTTGTTCTACCACTCCCTTCACCAACCTTCTCTCCCGCAAACCAAGCCTACAAGAGAAATCGATTTGTAGAGTGTTCTTAAGTATACCTTTTCCTATAAGTAGCGTGTTCTTAAATATACTTAACTAAGAATGTCACGGCCAAGGGACCTATACACAATGTAGATAACTGAGTTTACAAATCCAATGAGGTGAGAAATGTTGAAAGTGAAAGTAAAAATTCTCAACACTATTCCTAGTGAGGAAGTACCTCAATAGAAAACTGCAGATCCATGCTTGGAAGGAAAGACGGTTTGAACTCCACCTGCAAATTTTTGTTCAAATTAACAGATGAAACTTTAAGGGATCCAAAGACTACAGAAAAGTGCATTCTAACTGAACCTCAACAATAACAAAGCATTTTCTAATTACCTTTGCTCCACACTTCATTGCAATTTCCTGTAAAACAACAGCTGGAGCTTCTCTAGTCGGTATAGGTCGCCCCGATTCAGAGTCAAAATCTCGACCAGTTGTTGACGCGCGACTCAAAGAATTTTCCTCACCTTCAAGTCAATCAGCAATGAGAACATGAGTCTACAAAACAAAACTACTGATTATAAATGATAATAGAATAGTTATCAAGAAAAACCAAAAAAGCAACACGATGAGACATGCACTCAACCGGGCAGGTAGTATGTAAGTAACAGAGATTATATTGAGAACTCCTACATTTCTGTTGTATTATACAAAAACTAAAAACTGAAAATTTTAGGACCATTGGCAAAAGTAATGATTAGTAAAATTATCAGCACAGCATTGACCTAACCAAGGCAGGGGTGTCCTTTTCAAAAGGTCCCCAAACACAGCCCCTACCCCGTGCAAGAACAAGGTAATAATGTCCAACAGAACATTCACATCACACAAACAACTTTGACAAAAGTTACAGGCCCCACCAAATTCTACAAGCAATGTTATCAACACTAGAAAAACACGACTTTATGTCCAAGATGGTTTTCGATGAAGGACCCCATGAAACGAGCTGTAACTCACCAGAGATAGAATGATAAGTGGAAAAGGTATTGTTTAGCTTTAGCCTGTCATCTCTACCATATCCCTGAAAGAAAATAAGGTCAAATGCATAACCTTCACAACAAAATTTCACTTAGCAGATTCAAATCATTCAACCAAATCAAGTTCCATCTTCACCTCTTTTTGCAATCTTTGACTTTCATGAATAGTTCTTTCAGGAGGAATGGAACTCTCCATATTGGGAAAAAGGGACGGATGATGAGGTCGATGCTTGTCAATATGCATTTCAGAATCTAATGGATATTCTTTCGGAACTGATCTGGTTAGTCGCCTTGGACTCATCTCTTCTTCCACCGGAAACCAGGTTCCATGTGACTGTGCCCTTGGAGCGGATACTTGAATAGGAGGTCTTACAGGAAATGGCGGTTCCCCAGGAACTTGATCCCTAGTATCTTGCCCGTGTTGCAATATGAGCAGCCGCCTCCTGGTGTCGGGATCTAATTCTGATTCTGGCACCTCACCCTCTTCCCTAGCAGGTGAACTCTGCATGCTCTGCTCTGGAGGACTAACCTGGCCAAATTTTTTAACTAAACAAGTAGCTTCAGGAAACTGCGCACTGGGAAAGGTAGGAGCTGTTGTCTGAGATGTAGACAAAGAAATTGTGCTTGCAGAAGATGCCAGTGCATTCTGAAGAGACGCAAGTATCCTTGGATCCAAATTAGAAATTGCTGAAGAGACAATTGAAGCTGGAATTGCATCCTGCGTTATAACATTGATTTCACCAGGCTGAACTGATAACTCCAAATGCAGATAATCTATTAACACGAACAACAGAAAAAAAGCTTCCACATTTTGATATGAAATCATTGACATGATCTGCTCCCACAACCCATCAAAAAGTTGGCTCTCAGCCTGAAAACCATCAAGTAACATTAACATATGCTTGCATAAGCAGAGCGACACTTCTTTTTTCCTCTTTTTATTCATTGGGTCTTGTTAATGAGTGCCCCAGACACTTGTTAAGTACACTACTACAAATAATTCAACTTTCAAGGCATTGATTGTGCATCCATGAGGGCAACTAGTATGATGGAAATTAGAAAATTTCCTTCAGTAGTTGCTTTTCCATTGCCCATGGGGCACTCGTTAACAAAATCCTTTCTAATAAGCAACAATAAATACCATGCAGCTCTACAAGTTGACATCAATAAAGATATTATGTACCTTCAATCTTCTTTCGACCTCAGCACCTGCCATTCCGTCTGAAGAAAGTGGATCTTTGTTTCCATTTGAGGCAGAAGTGTCATCCTGAAATAGTTTGGTTCAACTGTGATGAGAAAATTATGCAGAACGACAGAGCTATGCAACCAGTATTTGGTTAGTATTTAGCGTATGACACAAAGGTCACAACTAACCTCTGAAACTAAATAGTTGCTCACGTCAGGAGGACAAGGTATATCTCTTGTGTCATCTTCATATGCAACTTCTGAAATTCTTTGTAGAAGACCCTCATCAAATTCTCTGTTCCAAATGTTAAATTTTAACCCAAGTTCTACCGAAGGACATCTAGGATAAGCATATTCATGCATACAACAGAAAAAATGTCCAAATATTAAATTTAAACTCATGTTATACCGAAGGATATCATAGGATAAGCATATTCACGCATACTTCAGAAAAAATGTCCACTTATTACCGACTTACTTGAAAAAGCCGCCTCTAACATTACAAGCAACATTTCTTGCAACGCATAATACTGGAACAGCACTGTTTGCCTGTAAAACACAGAGGGAAAAAAATTATGTATGCTGATAAGGCAGGATAAAGAAAACCCTTCAACTTGCAAGGGCAAATATGTCTTAGCCCATCCACAACTTCAAGCAGCAGCAGAGAAACTTCATTCTTGTACCTCAGCTTGGGGAGCATAGTACGGGGCAAATGCAGGAACAACATGAACACGAGGTTGGTCTTTCTCATCCCAAACTTTCAAACGGTCATCAATCACCAATGCCATCTTAGGATGGCATATTCCATTTTGAAAGACATCAAACAGTGATTTCCTTAAACCTGTGCACAGCAACAGATGAAGAGATCCCCCAAAAAAAGAAAAAAAAAAAAATCAGTGTCCTCTATGATACAACCACCCAAAGACACTTAAAGTAAGTCTATCGACAGGAGGCTATTCATATTTTCCCAAAAAACTAACAATGAAAGGCCATTCATCAAGTATACAGTTTCATTAGCCAGATGAAGAAAGCGAAAGGAGATCTAACAAACTTAAGTAACTTACCAGACTTAACACACACAATGCGCTCCGGAACTTCTTTTGACTGTATCAAGTTTGACTCTGGATCAAGAAGCCTCCACATTTCCAAAGCATAATCTCTTTCAGCCATAGTGCAAACATAAACTTCAAAGCGCTTGCGCCCTCTAGCTGTTAAGTAACTTCGAAGTTCCTCCCATGCAGGTCTCAACCTCACGAGAACACTTGTATCACGAATCTGCATGGGTAAAAGAGAAAAAAATTGCATAAGCGATAGTGGTATGGTACGTGCTAGCCTTCTCAAAGACACTAAATACTAGCTGCAGCGTCGAGTCAATATTGTAGAAAATCTTGATACACATTTTTTTAGAAGAGACCTTGAAAATCCCACATACCAACATTTCAATTGTGCATTTCAGTCGCACAAAACATAAAAACAGAGACAAACATCAGTGGACAGGCACAAGTACTGCTCAGCATTACATGCATACCAGCGGATTAATGCGGGTCAGAATAATATTTTTCTCTGGCAACCGTATGAGCGGACGAACAAGAGGTTGGGTGTTGTCAGAAAACGCAGGGACATTCTCATACTGAACTTTGATCACTTTCCCATTCTCAACAACCTGATCATTGTCGACATACTGCTTAAGAATCGTCTTATCATCCTGATACCTCTTCACCTCTGCAAGCATGCCAGAAATGCGTTGTGGATCTGACTCGGAATTTATTTTGCGTTGGAGAGCATCAATCCTATCCTCGAAGGATCGCATGGTATTTGCGACAATGAGCGTTTCATCAAGATCAAATACAATCCCAAGACACCTTAGGTTCAGCATGACAAGACAAGAACCGTAAAGTCCTGATGGGACACAAAACCCCCAAAAGCATGGATGTTGTCTATCACCATTTCTGGAGTACATGGCAACCAAGTGAAGTTCATCTTCTCCGAGTAGCATCACTGCAGTCTGAAATTGATATTGAAAAAACAAACGTCAATTTTCAAGAAAACCGATATTAAGCGCCAAACATGACAGATATCAGGTACTTTAATGAGTTTCTCTACAGTCAGCTCTCCTCAGAGCCTTGTATGAGGTGAGATTCGGTTTGCAAGGGTGTCACATCTTATTCTTGTAAAAATGATTGTAGAAGTGAGGCAGGTTAATGGTAGCAATTCAACGCAATTATGTTTGCAGGTAATTTCTGTACTATACATGCCTGCATGTTCCCACCAACACAACTTGACATGTTCGCCAAAATTCAATAAATTGTCCTCGGAGCTTTTATGCTAGAAATCACCTTGTTAATAAGATCAACAACATTAAAATTCTGACATTTCCTCAACTTTTGAAATATCAACTAGTCCAGACACCTATAGTACATGGTGTAATACTGCAAACATTGCAGTCAATCAATTACTGAAATCCGCTACCATGATTTAAGTACTCAATTGTCATCCATCAACAAAAACAGCAGTTTCCAGACCACTTCCATGTCAAATACAGAAATCAATCATTGAAATCAGATGGCCTAGTTCTAGCATCATTTAAGTCTCATTACAGCGCTCCAACTTCAGCAAGCTGAGGAACAAGTCTTCAAGTCAATCAAGACAGAGTTCTATAATAGGAACAGGAATAAAGTCCGAGCTTTTGTGTACAATCGTCAATCAAATGAAAACTTGTCCCCAGAAGTTAAGAACAAATCTGCAAAATTCAGAAGCCCATTCATCCTGGGAGTTCCCTGAAACTCTCGAAAACAGATACAAAGGTGCATGTCATATAGTTCGTCCTCAATAATTTGTCCACAGTCCATAGTAAAATTAAAGGGTTCGCCCTGATTACCAATTCATGTGTACTAAGCTCTTAAATCTTTATGGGTATTTCTTATTTTCTCTTCTTCTTTCGAATTTATTCTTTCTTTTGTTGAATTATCTGGGTTATGTTCCTGAAGTTCAATGGGTTGTGTGCTGATGGATATATACCTTGCTGTCGCTGGTACAGGAGGAGTGCAAAAGGGAGAGCTGCGAGTCCGGTGACAGGGAGGACTTGGCCTCCATTTTGAAGCAAATCCCACTAGGAGCAATGGTGTGGAGCACCGCGAGCGGGGGGCACCTCTCGCTGGGCGGCGACAGGTGATCGACCGTGACCCTCTCCTTCACCACATTCTCCACCATTCTCGCCTTCTCCTTCCTACTCTGATAACAACCCTCGTCTTCCCCTCCTCCTCCTCCTCCTCCGTCCCTGTTCAGCTGTTGCAGATAAACCTCCACCTCCCCCAACAGCTCCTCCCCATGGTACACCACCGATTTGTACATGTTCTTCCTCCCCCCGGGGCTCAATCAAAATCGGTCAAAACCCCCTCTGTCAGTCCCTCCCTCCGTCCGTCCCTTTAATAACCAATCGATCATCAAATCGATCAAGATCGAATCGAATCAGATCACGGATGACGATACCCTTTTTAAAGGCCCTTGCCTGATCTTGAAATTTTTGTCTTTTTAAGTGAGAACAAACCGGAAGTGAAAAAGGTCAAACGGAAGACGAGGCCGAAATAAAAACGAAAAATTTAGGTCAGCCCTTTTCTCGCGTGCGTGTTCCCGTTCGAAAATTGCTTAGATCCGCCACCGATTTCGACGACGGCAAGATGTGGGGTATATAGAAAGGGGGCGAGAACCGAACGAGAAAAAGGGGGGCCGGGGGCAAGGCAAAGCTCCTCCAAACCCTAGTTTTTTTAACCAATCGGCGCCGGAAACCAGCGAAGAAGCGGCGGCGACGGCGTTCTGAGTTAGGGTTTGGCTGTGGTGGTGGTCGATTGGAGCCGGAGACGGAGAAGATGTTGCAGAAGATGGAGATGGGGAAAATCTGCACCTCCTTTTTAGAGGAAAAGGGGGGAGGGAGAGGAGGCGAAAAATTAGAAACCCTAGATCCGGATGGCGAAAGGTCAAAAAACAGCGCCTCCCCCCGCGCGCGTATATGGTGACGATATCGATGATAATACACGCATGAATATAATAATGATGATGGTGATAATGATAATTTGAATTTTAAAAATAAATTTTAAAGTCATTATTGTTTTAAATTTAAAATAAATTTTAAATCATTATTGTTCTAAATTTTTAATTTAAGATAATGTGGGAATTTGATTAGTCTGAGCAATGCCCGTGGTTGCTTGATTAGGGGGGTATTGATAATTAAAAAAATGTGTAGGGTTTTTTTGTAGAGTGGGTCAGAAGGAAAAGCTGATCTGGCCACGCCTTCGTCTGTCTTACTTGATTAGAAAATGTTACTTAATAATGAGAGATTAGTCACGGTTTTTTGGACACGAGCAGAGTGGTGCATCCTTGCTCGATCGGGAATATTAGTGTATTATTAGATGACCAAGGGTTAATGCCATGAAACAATTGAAACTAATTCAATTGTGACGGATTTACTCCAAATTGATATGGATTTCCATGTGAATTTGTCATGTTAATTGAGTTAGTACCATGATTTCACCCTAAAATTTGAAAGAATCTAATAGAGGATAAATATGTCAATAGTGTATTAACTTGAGATTTTTGATAATTCAAAATTAATTTGTGATATAATTGTCACGAGTGTACTGGATTAAGTGTTTTTTATAACCAAAAATTAGTTTGGGTAAAATTGTCACGAATATGCCGATTTATTGTTTTTATAATATTAACCCAATAATTAAAATATAGATTAAGAATATAGTGCGATTGCCATTGAATTTAAAAAGGGTTCTTGTAAAGTGGCTCGAGGAAAATGGCATAAATAGTTTATGAACTTTGTCTAAACGTGCTTTGTGGTCTTAAACTTTTGATTTATTCAATCTAGTCCTTGACTTTGCCTCAACATGCAATTTGTGATCCCTGAACTTTTAATTTATTCAATATAACTCTTCAATTTTTATACACATTCAATTTAGTTCCTAGACTAGATAATCAATAACTAGATTAAACATAGCAATACAATAATTTAGAGACCAGATTAAACATTTATAAAAAAAAATTCAAAGACTATATTCAATGAATTAAAAGTTCATATATTATATTGCACATTGAAACAAAGTTTAATAACCACATTGAAAATATTAAAAGTTCGGAAATTAAATTGCACATTTTAACAAAGTTCAAATACCATTTATGCAATTATTCCAAAATGAAAAGTCAATTTTACCACATTCATTGTTATTTGATTCTGAAGTACTACTAAACAATCAAAAAGTTAATACTTGAGAATGATTTTATTAATACAAATAGAGTAGTGCATCTTTACTCGATCACGGAATATTACCATATTACTAAGTAATTGAAAAAATTAATTTGACGAGGTAGTGTGATTGCTCATGAATCTAAAATGGGTTTCGTAAAGTGGTCAAAAGAAAATATTACTTGATTGGGGAATATTTCTAAGTAATGAAAAAAAAAAATCTCGAAATTTTGATTTTTGATGAGTAAGAGTAGGGCGGTGATTGGCTGATCGTAAAAGTCTATGCTTTTTGCACACCCATGACGCGTTTGAGCAAAAGTCGGAGACTCGATTGAGTGTTGGGGAAGAATGCCACGTGGCACGAGTATTTTCCCTTGACACGTGTCGAACTTTTTTCCCCTCCCTTTTTTTTCTTGGGTTAGTAAACCAGAATAGCTAACCGACCAAAAATAATAATTAACCGACCAAAAAAAAAAAAAAAAAAAAACCAAAATAATTAAGAATTGGTTTGGTTAAAAAGCAATGGGAACGCAAGAATTCAAATTAGATTTTATTGAAATCTCTAAGTATGAAGCAAGAGATTTTATCGACTAACTAGGGCCCGATAATCCTTGTTGACGCTTGGCCAGCAATCACCCTTCCTGACAATGGTGGGGCGACGACGGCAATTTTGCCTTGCTTTTTCTTCTTCTTTTTTAAAGTTAATTTATTTATAATCTAATTTAAATTATATTTATATTAAAAAGCATATTTAAACCAAATTTGTGTCATTTTAACACTGTCCTTCATGTTTTAAACATATAGGAGAGAGAAAATAATAAGAAAAACAAATTAGCATTTTTTATTAGCCAACTCAGATCGAGTTAATGGAATGATTTTTAATCGCACCATTTTAATGAGTTGTGGGATTTGTTTGCACTTTTTTGTAAATTTTATGATGCAATTACAAGTTTTAGAACTTTCGATATATTTATCCTAAAAAAGAATAAGTAGCCCGATGACCTCACCGTTACTCAATTAAGGAATATTACTAAGAAATTGAAGAAGTAAAAGTGATTTTATGAATACAAGTAGAGTTGTCCATCCTTTTCGATTAGGAAATATCACTCAATTACTAAGTAAATAACAGATAAATAAAGAATAAGATGTGATTTCTATTGGATCTAAAAATGGTTTCATAAAGTGGTCAAAGGGAAAAAAAAAGTTAATGTTACACCGCCTTTTGTTACTTAATTACGAAATACTACTAAATAATCAAAACTTTAGCCTCGAAAATGATTTTGTGAATGCAACTAGAGTTGTGCATCCTTACCCGATCATTAAATATTACCATATTGCAAACAATTAAAAAATAAATAAAGTATATAGCATGATCGCTGTTGAATCTAAAATGGGTTTGATAAGGTGGCGGAAAGGAAATATTAACTTTTTTGGGTCAAAAAATGAAATATTATTTGATTGGAAAATATTTATTAGTAATTAAAAAAATAAATCCTAAAAATTGATCTTCATGGATACAAGCAGAGCGGGGATTGGCTGATGGCGATTGGCCATGACGCGTTTGAGCAAAAGGCCGAGATTTCAATGAGTGGTAGGGACGAGTGCCACGTGGCACGAGGATTTGCCCTTTGAGACGTGCCGAACTTCTTTTTTTCCTCCCAAATTTGGGTTAGATTTAGCCAGAATAATTAAGAGTTAGTTTTTTTTTTTTGGTCGGTAATTAAGAGTTAGTTTGCTTGATTAATATAAAAAAAATGTCAGCAATGGGGGAACATAAAAATCGACAATTATATTTTATTTAAAAAATAACCACATCATAACATCAAATAATCCATAAACATAAATATGTCAAGTTTTTTTTTTCTTTTTTTATAATTGGATTTGAACCAACGTAAAATTAGTTTTGTATTGAGATGAAAATTTCATAATTTCCTAAAAGTGAATTAATTATGACATGTTATTACTCTTCTTTCGTCAAATCACAACCTACTTCATCTTGGCGATATTATTTTCTTGTTATGAATTTGCATGATACCAAGTTGAAAATATATATCTCGTCATTTGCGTGTCATACTTATTATGTGTGGTACTCGTGAGATAAAAAAAAAAAATCAGAAAATAAAAAGTTTTTGAAGTCTATATAAATTGGTTTATCCCATTCATTTTAAGATGAGTAATAAGAAGAAAATAGTGAAAAATGAGCGTCTTGTTTTAGTCTATGATTATTATAGTTATGCTCCTAAAGCTTACACAAAGAAAATTCATCACCTATTTTCCCTATAATAAGTTTAAATAATCTGCATTCCAAACTAGAAAAAAAATAAAAAAGAAAATAACTTTATGAAAAGGGAAGATCATATAAATGGTCCCAGAACTTTTAATTTGTCGATATAATATTGAACTCTGGTCAAATATGTGAAGAAGGCATGACCGGTGTACGACAATTGGTCCAAACGTCACTTGACCGCTAAAGAAGAAGGCGTGCATGAAAGGAAATTACATGAAAGATCCACGTGGTATTTTGTATTCCATGTATTTTATTTTGTTGGACTATTCTTTGTACCTTACCTTGTGACAAATTTGGTCCCTACACCGATCTCTTATTGCGATTTCAAAACGAAGTCGAACACCACCGCCTGAGGCGAACACATAGAGAAAAAATAAATGAAAGACGAGAAGCTACAAAAATGGTCCCTACACTATTACCGTGTTCGATTTTGATCCTCGTACTCTGTTATGCGACCGATCTGGTCCCCAGAAAATAATTTTAATCTCGATTTCAAAGGTAAATTTTATATTTCTCCTAAAATGCAAACGAGAATTGTTGAGTGAAGTGTGGGGAAAGGAATGGAAAGATGATGAGCTGAGCAAGATGCCGTGCCTATTTGATCCGGTCAAAACATTATTGAAAGCTAACCTTTACCTTTTTGTCCAGTCGCGTGACTTTGTTGCCTTCTCTTTTGGGCTTTGTAATTATTCTCGCAAACAACAGATGGTGATATAAATAATTGCATATAATTGTGCACTAATTATTTCGGCCTAATCTATAATTTAAATTCACCTTCAATTCTGATTCGAATTTTTTAATCGAAGTTTTTTAACTTTAGGTAAAATCCAAATTTGTCCCAATTTTCTTTGTCTAAAAAACTCCAAACTTTAGCTTCAATCCAAAATCTACCTCGAATCTTTTTTGTCTACAAGAAATCACCAACTTTAACTGTTGTAGAACATTAGTCTAAAAATCTTCATTAGTCATCCTTAATTTTCTAATTTCCATATCAAATAATAGTTTCACCTTTTTAGATAATTTTTTGTTTTTCAATAAATTATACCGGTTATTTCAAACTTCATCTCAATTGATTTGGAATATAATCTATAGCTGCAACTAGGGACGAGCATGATCCTGATGAGCCATTCTCACCTCGGAATCAGGAACCTCCACTAAAGACCGGTTCTGAAAATTTGAAACCGAGAATCACTAGTTGGTTTCATGAATCCATTCGTAATTGGACCGCGCATCCAATCCGGTTCCTAGGTACGTCCATTGAACTGGTCCTTGGTCCCACCAAGTTTCACATACTCAATGCAATGTTCTCAAGTAAGCCAAAGTAAAGCAAAAGACAAAGAACTTCATTATTCTTAATTACAATATCAATAAAAAGATTTGGCTCATATTTAATGTTTAGAGTTGATACCATAAGTTGATCAACGTTGAGCTTGAAAATCGATGACGTAAGTGAGAGATAGAAAGATGACTTAGATGAGGTAAGATCAAGATGAGACAAACACTCGGCTAATGAGGGTTGAGGTTTAGATTAGAGATTTTAGGGTTTTCATTTTTCATTTTTTTTTTTTTTTTTTTTTTGGGTTTGAAATTTAAGTGGATGGTTCTACACTTGGAATTGGAAATTGGACTTATAACTATTGGTTCCAATAAATTATAATTAGGAATAAGATCGGTTCCCTTTAGAACGGCTGGTTCTGGGTGGTTCCCGATTTTTTTGCATACCTTAACTACAAGTCTACAACCACACTCCCCACAATACCCGTTCAATCTTTAAATTATGAAATTGATTATATTCAAGAGTGCTTTTTAAGGTAGTTATTAAACATCTAAATAAAGAAAAAAAACTGTCATTTTCAAAACACCATCTCTTTCTTATCATACGATCCAAAAAGTCATTTAAGACTCCATCGAGTCGCAACCACTCCTTCCCTATGTCAATGTCATTCCACTATCGTCGTCCATGTGCAAAATCCTCAATTGCTTCTTGCGAAGTTTTCGAGGCTCCTTGTTTGAGCATAGGGAAACAAATGGCGCGTTTGGTAACGATTATGTTTTCGGAAATAAATTCGATCATAAATGATTATTTTTATTTTGTTATCTTAACCGATTTCGAGTAAAATAACGCGTTTGGAATCGTATAAAATTTATGATTACGAAATAGAATTGCGTTTTGCAGTATTCGTTGATTCTGTTCCAAATCAATTTATTTTAATTTATAAATAATTTTTTTATTTTTTTTTTTCCTTTTTCTCCTATTCTAATTCTTCTTTAGGCCGGTTTGCCAGGCCCTCGGCGAGGCCGGCCCTTGTCGACTCGGCCTCGCCGGCGGTTGGGCGAGGCCCGCCCGGCTGCGGCGGGGTGGGGCGAGCCTCGCCGGTGGCTAGGCTTGCCTCCGGCGAGCTCGCCGGACCTCGCCCTAGCCTGGCGAGCCTCCTACGTGCTCGTTGGACTGGTTACTGGCGACCGGTGGCGGTGGGCGACGGGGGCAGTGGTCGCGGGATGGCGGTCGATGAAGAAGAAGAAAAGAGAAGAAGTAGAGTTTTGATTCTCAATTTTTTTCCCGGAACAAGAATCAACTTTTTTTTTAATTATTGATTCTCGTCCCAAACTGATTCTAAAAACAAATTTGTTCCTAGGAACAAAAATTTTATCAAACGCGATTCTCGTCCCAAATTGATTCTGGGAACAAAAATTCAGAATCTAACACTGTTGGGATGGTTACTAAACAAGCAAAAATGTCGAAATCCTCCCTTTAGTCGAGCATGCTGAAGTCCCGAAGAAAGTCGTTAATTTATCATCTCCCAACCATTTTGAAAAACAAAATCTTGATTTTTCAAAACATAGATTTTCAAAATCAACATAAACACGATTCGCATGAAATACAAGGGCTGGATTTATTTCAATTTCTGCTGAAAATATATGTGCATATATATACATACACACATTTGGCTCAAGATTTGGATAATTTTCATTTTTTCATCCACTCAAAATATAATTACTTAACCGTTGAACTCCCGCCATTTTCAGCTCACTCTTTCTTCTTCCTCTCTCGCTCTCTCCATCCATTTCTGCAAATTCTTCTGCTCAAAACCTCTCAAATTCCCCTTCTCCATCCATGAATTGCACGAATTGCGCATTCCGAACTGCACCCATCGCTCCTCTCCGGCAAACCCCCGTCCTCAACCGCTCGCCGGCCGGGAGCTTGCGGCCGAACTGCCCGAACCCTAGGCCCCTCGTCTTGCCGAAAAGGAGCTTGCTTTCGTCCGGAAGGCGGAGTCTCCGGGCGAGGTCGTCGGCCGAAGATGGCGGCGGCGGCGGCGGCGGTGGGGGAGTCGAGAGATGGGTGGAGCGGTTGCCGAGGGGCGTGGTCGGGGCCGATAAGGTGCTGAGGTTGATCGCCAATGCCACCGCCAGCCCCATCAGCCAGTTCGTGGGGGCGCCCACCACGTTCTTGCATTCGGTGGATCCCAGGATCAAATTGGTGAGGCGCCTTTCCGTGCCGTGAACTGACGTGGTTGTAATCTTATGGGTTTTCGCCGGTGCTGGATTTTCTCGCATTGGGACTTTGTGCCGTGCAGGGACTCATTGGTTGTTCATCGGCATGATCTCTTACATGATTATTTGATATGGTGCTGAGTTCTATGTGTTTATATATCCGTCAATCTATTGATTCACTCCGAATTTCTGGGAATGAAAGAGTAGTATGAGGCAGTGTAACTTCCTGGTTTTCCCTTGGCTTGCAAACACTCTGGAAAGAGAAGGGGAACTTTCAAGTGTTGATTTGCATCGAGTTTTTGGCAATGGGGATCTGCACATGTCTTTTGGGCCATGCACAAGTCTGCCATTTCCCCCGTTTTTAAGTTCTGTAGCCACAGCTTGGAGGGGCACTGCTTGTCATTTCTCTGGTCTTATGTGAATTGACAGCTTTTAGTCATGATCCTTGACATTGTAGAAGTGTTTTAGCTTTTGACCAGCTGCTTCCTTACCATCAAGTTATTTCTGGCAGTTGCTATCTCCAGCTGCTCTGCACTGCCATTCATTCTAGTAAGCAGAACTAAGCTCTGAAGATTGTGGCATTTGGAGTCACAGTATTTATCAAGAATTTTTTCTTCTCCATTGAATGCACTGAAGATTTGAAAGCTGTTTGCGTGACTTCTTTTGATGATTAAAAAGATTTATGATGAATCCTTCTTTTAATTCAAAACATTTTACGTTACGTGAGCTCTTTTTCATATGCAAGATTGATGCTCAGGTGCCCTTATCCACTTGCTCCTATGATGTATACTCTAATACAACAAATGGCTGCCTGTACAAATAGTTTAAGCAATTACTTCACCCTCCACAAGAGCTAGACAGGTTATTAATTTCCCAATTGTCTTTGGTTTGCAGGTTTGGCTTCTGGTTCTTGTTGTTTTACCAGCCAGGTCCCACATAATAATGCGTTTTGGGCTAGTGTTATACCTGGCCTTTCTTTCTGTGTGGATTCTACCGAGACATACATGGATGGTGAGTTGATCTCTTGACTCGTTGACACAAACGGTCATGTATCCTTTTAAGATTCGTTTAATGAGCTTCCCTGGATACCTTTAGTTCATACAGATCATTGTTTGTGTTTTTCGTAGAAAAATAACTGAAGCATCTAAGGAGCACACAGTAGAATTTGGGACTCTGTCTGGTTTTCCATAATTCTATTCCTTTTGTAAAATCAAGTCATATCTGGCATTAAGATGAATTGTCTTCTCTGCTTATGGCTTGTGGTCTTCAGAACGGAGACATGGTGTTGGGGGGAAGATAGTCATGCCTCTGTTCAGTTACAGTTGTTCGTTATATTTATGTTTGTCTCTTTGTTGAACTGGCTATTCCGTGCCCTTTGTGGCCTCATTCCATTTGAGGATCGTTTATCAAGGGACAGTGACATAAAGGCATCAGCTGAACGGTCTAATATGATTTAACTATGAACAGTTGAAAACATATCCTACTGGACATTCTCTTTATTCTTTGATATATAGCATGTAAGAATGACTGGATTTTATCTATCCTTTTCCCCTCTGGTGGAATTTCCTGTTTACTTGTTTGGCTATTCCAGGATCAACTGGGAAGAGTATCGTTGCTCTCTGGCATTCTTTTTATAATGTTGGGATTCGGATCAGATGGTGTGCCTCCATTAGTCCAGTCAAGAACCCCACCCCCTGCGATGGTTGGATTGCCCAATGTTCCTCCATCTTTTGAAGGTTATTCATACTTAATTATGAAGCTGGGACCGCTACGATTTACAAGGAAGGGCTTGTCAGTGGCTAGCACAGCTGCCTGTTTAACATTCACCGTGAGTTGCTTATAATTATCCTTATTTAGTTGCACTTTACATTGAATCCAGTAACATGTAGTTCACAGTGAATTCAGTAACGTGGAGTTAGATACTTTAGCCAAATACTTGTCTTAATTCTTTATTTTAGATTGATGTGGAATGGTACTCCTAAGAAGCATTTCTTTGAAGAAAAGTGATTAAATTTTCTTCTTGCAACGGTATATTCATTTTATAGAACTTTCATGTTCTCAAGTTCTATCAATTGCATATATAGACTGAAAAAAAGATTATCCTGAAAAAGGTCATTCTTCCTTTTGAAGATTTTCCAAGGTGCAAGCCTTTGCCTAACGACTACAACACCAGAACAACTAGCATCTGCTTTGAAGTGGTATATGCTCCCATTTAGTTATGTTGGTGCACCGGTTGCTGAAATTATCCTCACCCTCTTGCTCTCATTAAGGTTCATTAATCTTGTATTTGATGAGGTAAGACTATAATTGGTTGGATGAGTTCCTTCAGTATCGATCTGTTAGGTTTACTGCTTCGTCTCATATGTTTGAAATGTCCACTTCATATGGCAGGTCCGTAATGTGGCACTTGGAATAGTATCTCGTAGAATAAGTTGGCAAAAGTTGACCATGATGGAGACAATTGATGGTAACAACTACATCTCTGGCATTCATTATTGGCTTTGAGAAGTTGGAAACTGGAACTTTTTAGTCAGATCACCGGTTACATTTTAATCCTCTTTTATACAGGTGACAAAGTATCTTGGGTTCAATATCTTTTAGTCACAGTGATGTAGATCCACTGATGTTTTGCTCCCGTGCATCTTATATCCTCCTTTTCTTCAGTTAATTTGGCTTTGTGGGAGGAGGGCAGAAAAGAAAAAACCTGTCTTCTTTACCCCTGCTCTCTCTCTCTCTCTCTCTCTCTCTCGATCACATGCTTGCATGCAGAAATGCTTAATGAAGCACCAACTCCTGCAAAGTATGACCTATTACTCTGCAGATAGAAGTATAATACTATTGCTAACAATCTATCAGAACATACTTTGTCTCAATTGGTGGGAACTCTCAATCAATATCATTGTGATATTCATTTAGTAGTTATACTAATCTGTTCTCACAGGAGTCTGCCCCTATTGCCAGGAGTATAAATTTATATTTATTTGCTATCTCAGTAGTCACTACACTTTCATCTTGTTCTTTGAACAATTTGTATACTGTATAGCCAAACTTATTTAGCTCACCTCTCTCGTTTTTTCCATTGCCTATTCATATTCCTTCACTCAACTTTCTTGATTTTATGTAAAACTGCATACAAAGGGTCATGACGTTGAAAATAAAATATAATGAAGAGTGTGGGTCCATTATGATGCCTTACTAATAAATATTTTTTGTTGTTTTAACACTATTCAACTTTTATAGTTACTCTACTAATTATATTGTATTGGTTTTTACTATGCAGTGTTCATTTCCTACATTCGTCGGATCTTCAAAAATATATTTACCCATGCCGAGCAGATCTCACAGGTTTATATATCGTTCTGGTTTAGACTTATAGTTCCTTCTTCAAATGCATGTAGCAAAATGTTGCGTTTTTTTTAGATCCACCAATTGCCAACTGAGAAACTCTCTAACCCTTTTCTGATGACCAGACGATTTTCTTGTGCTTGCATTGTCAAAAGTTTCGTGCAATGATTTTATATCTCAATCTTACGCTACAATAGCCAACTTCAGAGAAAATGGAAAATACCAATTTGGAGAACAAATAAAGAAATATGTTTGTAGCTAACGATGCTAAAGCATAGACCTAAGTTGAATTTAGGAAATTGTTCATAGGACAATGCTGGCATGATAGTTTTACTCTGTTTTCTGTTGATTTATAGACTTTTATAGACACTTGTAACCTTAGCTTGGCACCATCTGCAAAACCCGAGTCAAAGATACGGACTTCTTGAAATCAAGTATTTCACATTTAGAATTATCTAGGCACATTTGATTGGGTTACTGAATGACCTTAATCCATCTGAGATTATAAAGCTAGTTCTACTTGATTTTGATGTAATATGATGACATAATACAGTCTAGGCGCTTTGTTAGATTATCAGTTTCAGCTGAAATTTAGTGTGATCTATCTGCAATTTTTTGCTCATTAGCACAACAGTTATATCTAGCAATGTGCCACTTCAGGATATGCATTATTTGCTTTGGAACGAAAACATAATCACCTATTTACTCCTCTTAGGGTGATGGTATGCCCCAATTCTTTGCATGATTTTAAGCGAACTTTAAGATCCTTTCTTGAAAGTTTTGCTCCGAAAGTGAGTGAAACTGTTGCAGAGACGATTTGATTGTGCATGACCTTGATTTGAGGGTGTGCGCGTGTTGGGGGGGGGGGGTGGAGAGGAGAGAGAGTTTTTGTATAGCTCTGCCTCGAGGCTGTCAGATTGGAGTGGCTATGCATCTAATTTATCCTTATTGACTGTGAACTGGGATTGAATATCTCATTGGAACCCTAAATGAGGAAGTGTTGATCAACCTCTGTATGTGAAATTTGAGATGAAAATGTAGAAGTAGGGACTTCAATTCTTGGTTTGGTGTCTAACTTACGTGGTTTTGAGTCCAATAGTTCAGGTATTAATCAGAATAACTGATTTTCGTTTCGCTTTGACTGTTAGAATAAGCAACCGTCCCCTTCTGAATCGCACTCGAACACCTTGCATTTATCTGTTGGCTCTCTAGTGTTTATTTAAAGCCCAGTTGGACATCACTCGAGAATTCGAAAAACCAAAGCTAATGTAGTTTCAATTTTCAGGCCAGTAGTGCCCATTTACAATGCTCAGCTTTAAATGCAGTTCCCCACCGTGCTTTGTTGTCTTTTGATTCTTCAAATTAATGGTGTTAACAGGCGATGATTATAAGAGGCTTCAGAGGCGACAGCAACAAGCACCAGATTTATTTCCGTCGACCTCGTCGAATGGTGTGGCAGATACTGTTTCCTTATTGTGCCTGATGGGCATTGTAGGTGCAGCAATTCTGTCCGATTACTTGATTGTTTGATGCTTAAATCAATATATCATTATGTTCTGTTTAGGTATAGCAGTGTTCCCAGGTTTTCCAAATCATATCTGTGTATAAGTAGGAAATGCTTGGTATTGAGAATAAGAATCCATTCTTCATGAGAAGATCAGTGAACTAAATAATAATGCAGTACAACATGCTTTTACACCTAGGTCGCACCCCCATGATTTGAGGGTGCAACGACCCGGTCTAGGTCTCCAAGGCGATGGCCGGATCCTCGCCGGTGGCCGGGCCAGTGCCGCCAAGTCTATATTCTTTAAATTAAAAAAGAAAAAGAAATTATTATATTACTTAATTAATTAAGTAAAGATTAAATTAATACGCAAAGATGAAGAGTGATCAATTTATTTATTTCTACTATCCTTGTTCCCGAAGTACAAAGCGTTCCTTATGTTCCTGGATAGCTTCTTTTAAAAGGGCTTCTGCTTCCTCAGTAAATGTTATAATTTCTTGGAATTGAGGTTTATTCGTTTTTACGTAAGTACGTAACTCAACGAGAAATTTCCTTACCTGTCCAATTTCTAATGAATCAAGATAACCATTCGTTCCTGTATAAATAGTCATTATCTGTTCTTCCACCGTGAGAGGGGCTGCTTGGGATTGTTTAAGCAATTCACGTAACTCAATGAGAAAGTTTTAGGTCTTTTTTCCCCTGTTTTGTGTACTTTATCCGTAAGGCATGGTTTGAAACAAAATCGGTGTTCATTCAATAGTCCAGTTAGCGTTCACGTGACAACCTAAAATGGCGGTCCACGTCCTCATTACGTAAATAAAGATTTTATAAGTTCAAAAATTTATCGACCAAAAAAAAAAAAAAGTTCAAAAATTTATTCAGAAAAAGAAAAAATAACGTTTCTTGGACATTGAATATTATATTTAAGGAAAATGACACAACACGTAACATGATCTTTAAATTTTTAAGTTATTCAATGCGGTCCTTGACGTAGTTTTTAAATCTTTAATTTGTTCAATGTAGATATTGAATTTTCGGTACTTATTCAATTTAGTCTTCGGATTGAATAATATAGAGATTATATCGAATACATGGAAATAATAATTCTAAAAAAATGTACCAAAAGATCGCGAACTAAATCTAACAAATTAAAAAATATAGCAATCACATTTTATATTGGATTAAAATTTAGCGATAATGATTTTAATAAATCAAAAATTCCGGACCACGTGTTACGCGAGTCATAAAGTGCAATCATCCCACTTCCTTAAAGTACACGAAACGCCTGCATCTCCCTCCCTCCTCCGCATCTCAGCGGCGGTGCGATACGACGGCGCACGGGATTCCACGAACCGAACCGGCGGGAGAGAGAAAAACCGGTTCGCGAGAAATATATGCCAAAAATGCCGAACCCAAGGGGCCGGCAAATCCAACCACCAACCACGATTCGAAGTCCTCTTCCGAACAGGTACGCACAAATTTATCCCGAAACTAATTTTTTTATCGATAAAAAATCCAAATTAATATATTTACGATAAATTTCTCATCTATTGTCATCAAATTATTTAGTCAGATGATACGTAATAGTTGAGGGATGTACCAATTTGAGAATTTATCTTCCGTTTATGTACTAGTTTGTGGTTTTTCGTGGTAAAAACCAATGAAGAGTAAATCTGTCATAAATATCACCAATTTGACAATTTTGCATAAAATTGTTATAACGTGCCGATTTATAGCTTTTCATGGTATTAATTTTTTGGATTTATCCACCGCCCTCAACGGCGCAGCTGGCTCGGGCTTTCTCCCCCTCACGAAGGGGAGAAGTTCGAATCCCAAAGGAGGCGTTAGGGATTTTTACTCTTGAGGGGGAGAAGTTCAAATCCCAAATGCGGTGTTAGTGATTTTTACCTAAACTACTATAATGGTGGGTTCCTGCACTTGCTCTCCTAGGGTTTGCTCGTCGGCTTATAGGGTTTCCTAGGTTACCAAATTTTATTTTTTTATTTTTTGTTTATACTATGAAAAAAAATCTCAAATTGGTGCAGTTGTGACAAATTTACTCAAAACTAATTTTTTGACCAACAAACACCCAAAACTTATATACCTTTGTCAAATTAACTCCATGCTAGTACATTTGTGATAATTTTGCCCTCTATTAGTTTTCATTAAATTTTACCGTCAAATTACTAAGTTGAATGTTACGTGATAATTGATTGATATACCGGTTTGAAATTTTATTCTCCATTTGTCATGATTTTTTATGGTATTAATCCAATTTAACGGATGATATATTTATCACAAATGTATCAGTTTAGGGCTTTTGGTGATCAAATAAATTAATTTAGGATAAATTTATCAGAAGCATACCGGTTTGAGATTTTTGAGTTTTTAATAGTCAGTTTGGATAAATTTATCACAGATATATCGGTTTGGAATTTTTCATGATTAAAAAGTCAATTTTAGGATATAACTTTTTGTAGAAATGACGAATCCTTAAAGTTCACGTAACGCCAGCGGCTTCCTCCCTCCTCAACCGCTCGAGCGAAACGACACGACGGGACACGGAATTCCACGAACCGAACCGGCCGGAGAGAGAGAGAAAAAAAAAAACCCGGTCGCGAGACCAAAAATTTTCAAAAAAAAAAATCCCCCGAACCCGAAAAAAAGATCGGTAAATCCAACCACTCGTCCCAGACGACCGTCTTCCTCCTCCATCTCCTTCAATCTCGAATTCAAGAACCCTCAAATCTCTCTCTCTCTCTCTTTCTCTCTCTACACCACCCAAGATTCAAAATCCTCCTCCTCCTCCTCCGCCGCCGCCGCCGCCGCCGCGTGCGGTGCTGAATCGAATCGAATCGAATCGGGCCGGGTGGTGGTGTTGCCGGGAAGGGCGGCGGGGAGCGGCGGCGACGGCGACGGGGACACCACTGGCTCCCCGATGATCGTGCGGACCTACGGTCGCAGGAACCGCGGCATTCCCCGGGGGTACCCCGACTCGATGGACGACGACTCGATCTTGGACGACCCCTACAGAGACTCCCTCTCCTCCCACGACGCCACGGGCCCCCAGGATTTCTACGCCTTCTCCTCCTCCCAGGACTCCACCACCGGCGGCCCCCACCACCACCTGCCCTTCTTCGACTCCGACCCCTTCGCCCCTCCGGCGGCGGCGGCGGAGGAGGATTACGGGTGCGGCGGCGGCGGCGGCGGCGGCGGAGGGGTGGGAGGGGTGTCGAGGAAGTCGAAGAAGGCGAGGAACGGGGAGGGGGCAGGAGGGGGAAGGGGTACGGGGAGGAGCAGCGGCGCGAGGTGCCGAGGGCGACGTCGACGCTGATGGAGACGCAGGAGTTCGGGGAGATGATGGAGCACGTGGACGAGGTGAATTTCGCCCTAGATGGGCTGAGGAAGGGGCAGCCCCTGAGGATCCGGCGGGCGAGCCTGCTGTCCCTTTTGGGGATTTGCGGCACCACCCAGCAGCGGCGGCTCTTGAGGACTCAGGGGTACGTCTGTTGTCGAGCTAAAAATGTTTCCTTTTTTCCTTTTTTCTTTTGGGATGCGTTGTGTGCTTTCGAGGGGGGTGCGGCTAATTGGGGGTGTTAGAACTGTTGTGTTTCATTGAAATGAGGCGATCCGGTGATTTGAGTTTTGGGAAGGTGTTAAGAGGGATTGATGTCTTCTTGGTGGGTTGGGGTTGAGTTTTGATGAATTAGGAAGCTTTTGGTGATATTGATGTTTTGATTCCCAAGTCTGTTTAATTTAGATTCCAGTTTCTAGTTCTGCAAGCTTTCAGTTTCCGAGAAACGCCTCACGTTTTCATCATAGTAGGTGTGTAGTATTAAGATGGGAGGAAATCTCCAGAAGTTCATCTTTGTGGCGAGTGAGCTTTTGAGCTGAGTTTTCCAGTATCGTGTTTTCTTTCTTGGAAAGTTCAAAAATTCATCGATCTTCTCATTGTAGCTTCAAAGCAGTAAGTGGTGATATAAGGGGAAAGCCAAAATTAGAAAGTAACCGATATATGGCTTGAACATTGCATTGCTGTAGGAGCAATGCACGAGAGGTTTTTGTTGGTTTTTGGAAGTGTCCAGCTTTTAGGATTCCTGATTCAACTTTGGATTTGTTCACTACATGTTATGCATGACATAACATGAAAAACCTAAGGTATATCTTCCATCAACTTCTGAAAGTGTATATTTTTCCCTTCTTGGTTCTGCAGTAGGGAAGCAGCCAAATGCCTCACTGCCTGAGCAATTTTTTCTTCGGCGTCCCCAGGCTGCTGTTGAAATTGCTATGATGAACCAAAATTTAGATCGTGGTGTATTGAAGTGCTTTAGAACTTTTCTCTTAGAAAGAAGTCATGGAGCATTAGTTAGCCAAAGGATTAGTAGTCTGCACCACTTTCAGAGACAATTGCGACAATTTTGTTAAGGAAAAAAGGAGGGTGTTATTCATGTTCTTAAGAGAATATTAATGAAGCATTTAATCCAGATAGGAGGAGCTGGATAATTGGTGTAACGAAAGGATTCCAAACTTTGATGGCATCGTTTGTAAATGTTAACAAATAATGTGGTTCCTTCTCCGCCATGAGTGCCTTTAAACAAAGGGAATACCTATTTAGGATTGTCTAAAAAGGGTGTCCCATTGCACAAGGCTTCCGGCACTGGGGTCTGGGGAGGGTTTGATGGTCGCGGGCTTACCCCTAGTTTCCAAAGAGTCTGTTTCCATGAAGTCAGGCCATGATGAAGTGATAAATCCCAATGTAGGAGCTCCCTGCCATTCATTGTATAACCCAGTAAAGATGAGGTGACTTAAGAAAGAGGCTCATAGTTCTTAAGCCGCACACCATTTGAGAAGAAGCTATTGTTGTTTGCTTATGGCTTTAATGTTCAGACCAGATGGCATCCACGATGTCATGTGTGAAGCTCCAGTAAAAACCATAGTGCACTTTGCAAATTGTGGAGTGGAGTCGAAGATTTTGAGACTAGTTGTCTGATGGCTTTCATACGGTTCTGTCTTCTCCTGATCTGCAAACTTTATTGTGAAGTAATGAATAGAAGTGCAGATTAAACTATATTCAGCTCATGATATGTTTACAGCAAAAACTGTGTTCCTTTCTGGTTAATGTAGCATGATGCCATCCTACTGTTGACTGCAGCTATCTTATTGTTTACCTCTGATGAGAAAGGAGAGGAGTCTTATTTTGGACGTTCTAGTGGAATTAAATTATCTAACTCCGATCCTTTTTAACAAAGTCTTCTTGGAGTCGCTTGCATTGTTTAGAAACAGAGGATGGTATATGGCACAGCCTTGAGTGGGCACATTTCATTGTCATGCTGTTTCTTTTGCTTGTGTTAATTTTCTTTGCTGTTAGCGATTTAGAAAGATAAACAATGTATTCCTGTAACCTTTAGAATAAAAAGACTTCTTCCCCATGCAAGCCTCCTTTCTGTCCTCTTCTTTTTTCTCTCATTATTATCCATGACACCTTTTTTTCCTATATTATTTAATTTGTTGCTCAATGAAAGTTAATTCAGGATGCATTTTGGGAGGTTGCCCCACATAAAAAAACGATTTTGATTTTAGAAACAATGAGCAAAATTCATATAGTTTGAATGTTTGATAACTATACATTTTGAAATACTTAAGTCATCCTATATTAATTTAGAGGCAATGACCTTAAGTTTACATGCTTAAAAGTAGAATCAAAAGTGTAAAGAGCTTGAATTTACACTTAATAAATGAAATAAACAGTAGGTTCACATGGCCATGGTGAAAAATATGTTGTCTTTTCAAAATGGTGGATAGTTGACATGCTCACAGTTGACGCCTGATAATGTTCTGTTGACTTTAGAGGAGTTAGGTGACATATTCTGCTTTTCATGCATTCGTCAATATTGCAATATTTTTTGGCTTACTCAAACTGACATTCATAATGCCTTGTTTTCAGGATGGCGAAGACTATAGTCGATGCTCTTATAGGTCTCAATTTTGACGACTCACCCAGTAATCTGGCAGCAGCAACCCTCTTTTATCTTTTGACTGGTGATGTAAGTCATTCAAAATCTGCACGCAATAGAGCGAATTCTTTTCAGCTTCCCTTGATGTGCACCAATGGAATTGAACTCTTCTGAACAAGTGTCGCTAGTAATTAAGCCTATAAACTTCCCTAAAAAGAAAATGGCATCACTGTTCCCATATCAATCTTGTACCTCATACAATGTTTCAACAGTAGAAGGTGTGGTTACCCTTTCCTGCTTGCCTGGTCATGTGTGTAAATTCGATGACTAGAGTATATATGAGGAATTTTCTATTTGGTCCTGCTGTATCATTATGGCAGGGCTCTTTAATCGATGAAGTTTATATGTTTCTACACTCAGAATAATGAATACAGTTGACTCTTTGTTGGCCCCTAAATTAGAGTATCTTCATATTTTTGGGACTGAAATTGTTCAGTATGTTGTTATCTTATGGACAAGACATGAATGAAGACTGTCTCGATATATATATGGGATTGATTAACGATATTATTATCAACCATGAGCCAATAATGACCACTTCATCATTGTTGAACTGATTTCATTGTGTCATTCACAGCATTCAGATACATGTAATTGACCTGAGGAAAATATAAGCCAACAGAACTCAAACAGGGATACACTAATCATTTCATCATCAGGAGTGTTAGGTCCTGAAAAAGCAATACAAGTGGATAGTCGCAAATTATTTTATCTGCTTTTGAGGATGATCTTGCAGCATGGCATCCTTTATCGAACTTCTCTCTATATAGATCTAATCTTCAGCTTTGTATAAAGTGCTTTCTTTAAGTCTTCATTTGTTAATCAAAGGCCTGATTTATGTCTAAATTACAATCTCAGGGTCAAGACGATCAGCTTTTGGAATCACCAAGATGCATTAATTTCCTTGTTAAGATGTTGAAACCAACTGTCTCTGCATCTACTGAAGAAAAGTCCTCCCGATTCGGTTTTAAGCTTGTAGGATTACGTAAGGATTCTGAGATATTCCATGGGGGGATGAACAAAAAGGATAGTGGCGCTGCCGATATTATATCAAGAGTGAAGGAAATTCTTGTGAGTTGCAAGGAACTGAAGCCGGGCTTTTTGCACGATAGTGGAGTTCAGAGGCCTGAGTTAAGCCCCAAGTGGATAGCTTTGTTGACTATGGAGAAAGCTAGTTTATCTACCATTGCACTTGAAGGTACTATGAACTGAATCAAACTCTTGTTCCATTTCTCTGAAAAACCTTTTTAGTTTTCTTCCCTGTTACAGCCTTTTCTTGGATTACATGAGGGATAAAGCTCATGTTGATGGCACTGGCTAGCTAACCAGGGAATCTGCAGGAGATTACTTCTTGCATACATCATCAAAAAATTAACAATAACTACAACAACTTAACCTTTATCCCACTAGGTGGAGTTGGCTACATCATTAGATCAATAGTTGGACTTAGTTGGTCTACTTTGGAGGTTTGCGACTCAAGCGGTTTTATTGGTGTTCTGTTGCAAATCATGGTGTCGTCTCTCTCTCTCTCTCTCGTTTCCCCTAGCAGTTGTTTTGATAAAACCTCCATTCCTTTTTGTAACAACTGTATCTGGATAAGTTCCCTGATTCGTTTGTTGTTGTTGTGCCTGCTTATCTTCTTGCATGAGTAAAATGCATATGGTCTTTTATTTCTACTATAATGGTGAAAACCTGCACAATCAATTTCTCAATTATGCCCAGTGATTTTTGGCAATTGCTGGAAGAATTTATCTTTTTAAAATTTCTAGTTATCTTTTCTATCAATCTTCTAAATCATTAAAAAGCAAATTATTGATCTTCCATCTCATAGTCTCCCTTTTTAGTCTTCTGATCTGCCTTAAAGTTTATGGGATGCTTGTCATCGATTTTGTTGCAACTTTTTGGAAGATTAGCTCCTGGTCTGTGTGTTACAAATTTAGCAGAGTATTTAAGTTATATTTCCTCGCTGCTTCCTTTGTTTCTAGCGTATTCCTCACTGAATGCAGACTTATCTTTCAAGTTAATTCTTGCAGAAACTTCTGGTATTGTAAGAAAGACAGGAGGCAACTTTAAGGAGAAATTGCGTGAGTTTGGAGGACTTGATGCTGTCTTTGGGGTCTCCTTGCATTGCTATTCCATAATGGAGGTGTGAGCTTGTATGTTTGCTTGATCTAGTATTTGTTCACCTACTTGGGCTGGGTTGGCCTAGTTTATGCAGGATACAATGCTTTAAGCACTAGGAATTGTCCTTATCTTTCTGCCCCTCCCAGGAGATTGTGTCCTGATTTAGAAACAATAGAAACTACTGTTGGAGTTAAATCCTTGTGTGCTGGAGAAGAACTAGTTTGGAGTTATGTAAACTCCATATTTATGAACGAAAAATAGAAGAGGTCCTTGATAACTGAAATGCCGTAGAATTGAATGTTTCTCACAATTAGATATCATTGAAAGAAGTTCTTGTGCTTGTTCTGGAGAATTGTGAACTTTTTTTTTTTTTTTTTTATAGTTGTTCTGACTGTTTATATCTCCGGAAGAAGTTTATATTCATTGCTGTTCTCAAAGCTACATGTAGCCCTTCAAATGCGTTGTTGCTTTGCAGGGTTGGAGAGAGCAACACCCTTCTTCTTGGGATGCTAAAAATGACGTGTATCTAAGTAGCCTTGTGCTGCTTTTAAAATGTTTGAAGATCATGGAAAATGCAACCTTCCTTAGTAACGATAACCAGGTATAGGACAATATAGTGTTATGGCTCCATAGCTATTATTCATCACTACACTTAATTTGGTTCACAATGATTCCATGTGCTTTTTCTTTGAACAGACTCATTTGCTTGAAATGCGAGGGAACCTGGATTCTGAAAGATCCAATGTATCTTTCACAAAACTTATTATAAATGTAATCAAGATTCTCTCAGGTAATATTTCATCTATAGAGTTACATACTTTAATTTTGTCTGTTAATTTGATTGCCTGTTGTTATTATTTTGGAGGCATTTTCAATCATTGCTTGTTCAACCGATTTATTGCATTTTATCTTTAGGTCTTTATCTTCTCAAAAGCACTCCTGCTCCAAACAGTCAAGAATCTGAGTTGTCCAACGGCATATATCATACATCTCGATTGGCTTTGGTTGCTGCTGACAAAGGTAATGGTTGACAACTAATTTCACTATTGTAGCCTCCCCTCCCCTCGGGGGGGGGGGGGTGTGGTTTTTAAGTACAGCCCTTTCTTTAATAAATCACAGGAGACTCCATGCTGGGGAATCCTATTCTCCTATTCTCTTAGTACATAGTGCACATGTATATAGAGTTCATTTTATTTCATTTCAATTAGAGTGGATATGCTACATATTTTGCAGAGATCAGTTAATCCACTTGGCCCTATAACAGCATTTTCTTTCTGAACAGTCACATGCATTTGAGTTTGTGACCCATTGTGTGGCAGATTTGCATAAAAGTGAACTCAATTGTACTTTGTATTGTTTGCAAGCAATTTGTCATTCAAACTGTACAGAACCAGAGCGCTTTATGAAATATTATTTATGGCTAAATTTGCATGTTCAATAATTTGAATGATGCAGATAACACTTTTGTTGTTGAATAGAAAACTGTAAGGAGTGTTCTTTTACTGAGTCTTGAGTAAAATATAAGTTTACTTATGTAAAATTATCTTGATACTTCATTATATATATCTTAAGACATACTTTAATAGTATTCACATAAAACCTGTTAGGTTTACCAATTAGAGCGATGATCTTGATTTTAAGTGGATTACAGTCACAGTGCAGCATTCTTCTACTTTCACTTGCCATTAAGTGTCAAAATAATCTAGCGCTATGCTTGGTGAGTGCATAAAAGGGCATTTTAGTGCTTGAGGTTCTGCAAGGGTCAGACGTACGCTGCCTTGCCCTTGCTTTGTAGAAAGGTTGTTTCCGTATACCTTACTGTTACACCAAGGCTTGCCTGTGGTCTGCTCTTGGTGCTGGGAGAGGGAGACCTTTTTCCTCTTTTTCTGCATTCCACCTTTTTATACTTGAAGAGCTTTAGATTGTGAGTCTTATGTTTTTGGTAGTGCAGATTTTAGCTGCAGGATCTCTCTATTGATAGTCAACTTAGGGGTCCTTTGTGGCTAAATCCTTGTTTTTGACATGTCAGCAACATACTGTCATGATTTGACATAAAAAGAAAGAATATCAATTTTGTGATTGAATAATGTGGGAATTCAATTGGTGCTAACCTAGCGATTTATTCATCCTGGTCATATTATTGTCTTCTGGTAGTGGATGGGTTATCTCTCTATGATGAAAAGGTCTTGATAACTGGATGGGTGGTTAGAAGTTGTCATCGAAGGAGTGCTTTCTTTTACTACCGTTTTCTTTTGTTTTTTGTTGTTTTTTTTGGGGGGGATGAGATGGAGGAAGAGTAGACTTGAGGAATATGAAGAGAAGTAGGATTTTTTTTTTTGGTGTTGGCAAATCAAGTTAGAAGAGAAATGTAAAAAAAATTGAAAGGAAATTGTAATTTCCCTATGTTGTTTGGATATGCATGGGGGGGGGGCAATGATGTGGAGGGAATTGAAGTTAATTAATAGACAAAAATAGCTTTTGTTTTTTTTCTTTTTCTCACCTTTATTATGAGTTGGTTTAGAATTTTGAAAGGACATATGCTTGTTTATCTTCCAAGAGAAGGAAAGGGAGAGAAATAATTTTTGGTGGGTCCATCTTTTACTTATGATTGATATTTTCTGGGGTTGGGGTTGTTATAGCTGCTTCCTAAGTTATTATTTTGGATTAGCTTAAATATATGTTACAATCGACTTTTTCATATCTTCAGAGGAAAGCAATGAGATTTTGTCCGTCAGATCCACTAGTGAGCGTTGCAGTGTGGAGGAAATTTCCTCGCAGAAAATTTCTGGTGCATCTGTTCCTCCAAGGTATTCATCATCCAGTTCTGAGATGACAACATCATCAAATGGCAGCTCTTTGTTGAAGATAAATTTCAGTTCTTCTGCCTCAAGTTCACGTGGTGGGCTGTTGAAGAGTTCAAGCAGTGGGACTAATTCGACTAGTAATGGTTTAAAGTGCAACTTCAGCAATGGCAAGAGAGACATTGTTAGTGATGATGCCATGTTTGAATCTTTGGAACATAGCCAGGATCCTTTCGCATTTGATGAAGATGAGTTTGCGCCCTCTAAGTGGGAATTACTATCAGGGAAGAAACATTCTAGAAGTAAAAACAGTAGATTACCGATCAGAGAAACTGAGGATGTCTGTCAACTGCAGCTGAAAAGGCTAGAAGATTTAGATAAGGGGGAACGTCCTCTTCAAGAATCAAGTAGCTGCGATAACAATTGTTCTCAGGAAGCATCTACTTCAGGAGCCATTGATGAAGAAAATCACAGCTTTCTAACAGACTGCCTTCTTACTGCTGTTAAGGTATTACAATGTTTCAATAAGCTCAGTTATTAAATGTTGGTCAGCTTTTGCAAGAAAATTCAATCAAGTTCACCCTGTCAAAAATATCTCAAGTTGCATGTGATCTTAAGTATTTTCCTTCCTGATTTGATTGATGGTGATGATATACTGTAGGAGTAAATTTTCAGTCAAATACTAATTATAGAAGGGAAGCTATGCAGGAGTACCTTTTTAATGATTTTTTTGAATCATTGGAGGGCCTCTTCCCTCACTTCCCATGTGTATATGTTTAGTACAGTGTCCAGATTTGATTTGTACATAAGATGAAGCATTTACGAGTTGCTCCCTTGGCAGGTATTGATGAATTTAACAAACGATAATCCTCTAGGATGTAAGCAAATTGCTGCTTGTGGAGGATTAGAGACCATGGTGTCAATAATTGCTGGCCACTTCCCAATGTTTAGCTCCTTGTCGTCTCTCTTCAGTGACAGAAAGGAGAAGAATCATAACGTTGATCTTGACCTTGAAAAGGAAAAGCACCTCACAGACCAAGAGTTGGACTTTCTTGTTGCTATTTTGGGTTTGCTTGTGAACTTGGTTGAGAAAGACGGAAGTAACAGGTCATCATACTGTCTCCTCCTCCTCCTCATACACAAAATGTTCTGCTTGAAACTTCTGCTGGGCAAGTGCAGCAATGCATGAAGTCCTGATGCTGGAGAAGAATTCAATTAAGTTAGTTTTGTTAAAAATGCATGGACATATTTCCCTTTTTCCATAAATTTTCATTTCTTCAGTAGATCTTAATATGAAATGATTGGTAGACAGTGTTTAGAAAGAAGCACATATCTGGTCTCTAACTTAATTCAATAGTCCAACCTGTACATTGAAATTGATGACTTGCTATGTTTGGTTAATCATATGGAATGGGCTTCCTTTACTCTTAGGCTAGAAGCCTAGAACTTTTGATAGTGAGAGTCAATATTCATTGGTGCAGCATATAAGTAAGGATTCCATTGCTAGTCCTAATACTTACTAAGCTTCTAATGCAGATCGCAGCTTGCAACAACCAGTGTTACTGTACCCAACTTAGAAGGTCTTGAAAGTGGGAGCAGGAGGGATGTAATTCCATTATTGTGCTCCATCTTTTTGGCTAACAGAGGTGGAAGTGAAGCAGCTGGTGAAGAACAGGTCATGGAATTGGTATGTGCCTGCTTTTAGCAATTATCAGTGATGGCACATGAATATTGTGCTGTTATAATATGGAAAACCCTTTTTTTTATTGCTCGGAGTTCTATATATTTTCTTTATTATTTGCCTTGCTAGGACTTGCCTGTTAATATAACCATGCCAAGTTATTGGTTCTTGAGGAATCACCAAATTGATTTGATGCTCAAGTTATCTGTTCCCTTTAATGCACTATGATATCTCACAAAATCTTCATTTTTAAACACTTTGCAGGATGAGGCCACTTTGTTACAAGGAGAGAAAGAAGCTGAGAAGATGATTGTCGAAGCTTATTCTGCCTTGCTTCTGGCATTCCTCTCCACAGAAAGGTTTTCCACCTCTACCTTTCCATTTGTATGATTTTCCTTGACAGCATCTTCTATTTTAGAACGTAATGATTTCACTGCCATATTCAGCAAAAGCATCCGCGACAAAATTGCTGCATTTCTCCCGAATCATAATCTGGCAATTCTGGTCCCCGTGTTGGAGAGATTTGTGGTATGTATCTCTTATGGGATTTCAAACCTACATTCATAACAAGTTCTCTTCAGCCTCATTCCATCTCGTCTCTTGCTTTTGCCCGTGAAATAGTGCAATATAAGTTTCTTATCCTAAATGAAAGAGGGTTAACTTTTCTTTTCGGGGGGCCAACTATAGGGTTAGTTCAGTGCCATATGTTACTTTGCTTCATTTCTGTGGTCATCTACTGGGTTAATGATCTCTGCAGTCAAGGTTTATTGTTACTGCATTTCTCTGTTCTTGTCTGTGATCTGGATACTGCCCAGTGTGACTTTATCCTACAATTAGCGTTTGTTCCCCAATGTGAATTTGTCCAACAATAGCATTTATCCCCCTGGGGACCCGGTGATTGTTGTCGCTGAAGTTTGATTTATATAAAGCTTTGCGCATGAAGTTATTAGATACTGAAAATTTGTGGCATTGGTCTGTGAGATTTACTTCGTTTGTGTTTCCTCTCATCCAGGCATTTCACTTGACGCTAGATATGATGACGCCAGAGACGCATAAAACCGTAAGCGAAGTGATCGAGTCGTGTAGAGTTCTTTGAGAACTCAAATGGTAGAGAGACCCCAAATTCCTGTACAGCATCTTTCTTTCAGGATAGTTGTTTGAGCATCACACGGTGAAGTGTGTGGCAGATGCAGCAGTCTATTGAGTTGACTACAAGCCTCTGTTAATAGTCTTTTATAGGCCCTTTATTTTTTCACCCTCTCTTGTTGTTCTCTTTTAAAGCCTTTTTGATCCCTTCTCTTCTTTTACCCTTTTGCCTCTTTGTTATGTACTTTTGGCTTTTCGACAGTGTATCTTTTGTTTGTTTTTCACCTTCTTGGTGAGCTTAGGAGAATCTTCACTTTGTGCATTACTGCTGTAATTTGTAAATTTTCCTATTCTTTTTTTCAGTTTCGCCCCCTCAAATATTTTGTACTCTTGTTATCTAAAAAAAATTAACAAAAAGAAGAATGGTTGAGAGCCTTATACAGGTCTGTGCAGCATTTTTTTTTTTACAATTATTAATTGAACTTCAAAAAACAAGCAAGTCACTGGGACTAAGTTTTTCTGATAATTTTTTTTATTAAGGCTACATTCGTTTCACGGAAATGAATAATTTAAAAAATATTATTTTAAACATGGGTGCGGAAATGAATGATTCAAAAAATCATTTTAAACATGGGTCATTGTGTGTTTGTGAAAATCAAATGATGAAATATTTAGATATAAATTGTTAATAATTATACGAGGGGGAGTAGACTAGAGTCAGGTCAAAATCACAAGAACATAATTATATGTTTTGTGTATAAATTGATGTCTAGTCTTAACTTTTAAAAAAAAAATTCCAAATTTTGAGGCTTTCATAATTTAATATTTGTTTTCCCCACGAAAATCTGGGATTTCGCAAGTCACGCCTTGCTAAGTAAGCTTATAATTGTAACATTTATGATGGAAACATTCTCGAAATTTTCTGATGATTGTTGATCATTCTCGGAGCTGGGACATCACAATTGTAAAAGAAATATGACCGTTAGCAAACAATAAATAAAGGAATCTTCTGACAAAAATAAAACGAGATAAGAAATAAATAGCTTTCTTGAAACCGTTTATATATATCAGGAGAATCAATTGCTTGGGACTTTTGTTTCTAGACAATTAAAACTGAGAGTCGAACTAGCCAATTTTACGTATATTTTAGTAAAAATTTAAATTCTATAATAAATATTAAAGTTGGGGCCTTTTATTATAAATGGAAAAAATCACAAAAAACCCAAAACTTTGCTTAAAGTGACAAATTTTGCCTCAAACCTTTTTTTGTAACAAGAAAAACCTCGAAGTTTGATAATCGTAACACATTTACCAAAAACTTTTTTTTTGTAACACAAAAAACCTAAATTTTAATTCGTATGACATATTTGTCTTAAATAATAGGGTATTTGATCTTTTTACTTTTTTTTTTTTTTTTTGCTTTCCCCATGGACCATGATGGGAGGCAAAGGGAAGTAGGTTTGATGAGGGTTGCCCTCGCTTGGGTGACTAGGGCCAGGGGCTGGGTGAGGGTCGTCCCGCCCTCGTTGTCGATGTCGGGCGGGGCACCCCTAGGCCCCAAGTCCTAGGTATCGCCGGTGAGGGTGACCTTAGCTAGCCTAGGTGAGGGCAACTCTCGCCCGACGCCGGCTTTGCCATGGTGGAGGAAAGAAAGAAGAAGGAAAAAAAAAAAAAAAAAAGAAAAAATAGAAAGAATAAGACGAAAATGCTCTTTATGGTGTCAAATATGTTATAGTTTGCAAAGTTGAGTGTTTTTCACGTCAAAAAAATTTAAAATAAAGGGATCACTTTAGTCAAACTTTGAGATTTTTTTTATGGTCTTTTCTCTATTATAAAAATATATGTTGCTCATGATTATATATCGTTGTTTGTTCCGGCAACGGTCGCGGTTCGATTTTTAATGGCTTAAAAGGTAATTTTCAATCGATTTTCCGAGAGGGATCGGCAATTCCGACCTCAATGTCCTCGATCGGTTTCAGGATAGTGGATCCGAAAGCTAAACTGATTCCTCCCAAAATCCATCATCTATGTTGATTTGGTCCGGGTCCCGAGCTTAGATAAGGATGGATATTTCCTAATTCGAAGGTTATTCGATGATGACTAAGGTTGTCCGCTGATTACCTATTTCATCCAGAAGGCATTCTTCCCAGGAGAGTCATCAACCCAGAAAGAAATCATCAGATCCCTTGAGAGTTTCTTGCAATTAGGGTTTCTCTGGTACGCCTCTCTCTCTCTCTCTCTCTCTCTCTCTCTCTGTGTTTTCTTGGATCTTTTCATTCAAATTACGTTTCTTGCTTCCGAGTTCTTTGATTTTTGAGCTTGCCCACGAGTTTTTCTGCGATACCCATGTTCTGGTTTGGTTTGGAGACGTCGCGAGAGGACGATTTGGGCGTCCTGTCGACCTTCTTGCCGGTGAATTTTCGCCGTTTTCGATTGTCTGCAGTGATAAAGGTTCCTCCTTTGGGAAATTTCTGGGGTCATCCGTCTGTGGTTGGGGGTTGTGCGTTTCTTGATTGGTCGCTAAAGGGATCTTTGATCGACGTTTCTTGGTTCTCGTGTTGTTTGGCGTACTGAGAGAGTAGATGTCGGTGGAGTGAGAAAGGTCCAAGCCCCTTTTTCGGTTTGTACGGTTATGTGATGGAGTGAAGTTGTTGATTTGTTGAGACTTGTAATTACCGAAAACGAAATTGGAAAAGAAAGTGCGTGCGGGAGCGTCGTGGGTGCTTTTCCTGAGGCGGGGTGCCGATTCTAGTGGCTAAGGAGTAAGGAGTATTATTAATGATATAGATTCCGGATTGGTTTTTTTTGTTTTCAGGAGATCCGCGATTAGAGAATGCCGTGCTTGTACTTGTTAAGAGTGGAACCATTTAAATGGTTGTTTCCAATCATATAACGTGACGTTTCGAGGATATCATCTAGGGAAAGTGTAATTAAGCGATATGGAATTTTCTCTTGGAGGAAGTATTAGTCAGTCAACTGAGTTTTGAATCATTATTCTAATCATGTAAGTTTTCTACAGCTGTGAGAATCATGGCGGACTTGGAAAATTTGCTGCTTGAGGCCGCTGGGAGAACCAATGGGAGAGGAAGGAATAAGCAGTCATTACCACCATCAAGGAGGAGGCGGGAGGGCTCGTACTCTGATCATGGGAGCGACTCCAGGGACGATGAGTCCGATGATAATCGGGGTTATTCAAGCAGGAAGCCATCTGGGTCTCAGGTTCCTTTGAAGAAAAGATATGAAAGGGACGATGATCAAGGAAGTTTAGAAGAAGGTGATGATGACTATGGGGGCTCGGATCGCAGAGGTGACAGTAGTGATGAATCTGATGTTGGCAGCGACTTGTATAAGAATGAAGATGATCGTCAAAGGCTTGCAAAATTGTCTGAACTTGAAAGAGAGATGATTTTGGCTGAACGGGCAGAAAAGATAACGGATAAAAGCATGGCGAAAAATTTGAGGAAGGATAGGAAGACCTCTCAGTCGCGAAAGGAGACACCACCTCTCGCGTCACGCGGACGCTCATCATCTAGATCTGCTGACAGAGCTGCTGCCAAGGACGAAGCTTTAAATGAACTGAGAGCAAAAAGGTTAAAGCAGCAAGACCCGGAGGCTCACCGTAAACTGAGGGATGGATCTAGAGGAGGTTCTGCTAACCGAGATTTATCATCAGCCAAGAGAAAAGCTTTTCCTGCTTCAAGTCTGAGCAGTTCGAGCCGGAGTGAGAGTGAAAGTCGGTCTGACAGTGAAGATGAGGCATCAACTGGCGATGGACTGGTTGACAGTGATGATGACAGGGCGCTGCCGGGTTCAGAGACACTGAAATTTGAGGATGTTAAAGAAATTACAGTTCGGAGGTCAAAACTGGGAAAGTGGTTTATGGAGCCCTTTTTCGAGGAATTAATTGTTGGTTGCTTTGTAAGGGTCGGAATCGGAATGTCAAAAAGCAGACAACCAATCTATCGGCTCTGCATTGTTCGGAATGTTGATGCCTCAGATCCAGATCGACAATATAAGCTAGAAAACAAGATGACGTACAAGTACTTAAACGTTGTGTGGGGGAATGAAAGCTCCGCAGCTAGGTGGCAGATGGCGATGGTTTCAGACTCCCCACCACTTGAGGAGGAGTTTAATCAGTGGGTTAGAGAGGTGGAGCGGAGCGGTGGACGGATGCCTAGCAAACAGGATGTGTTGGAGAAGAAGGAGGCCATCAAGAAAATTAACTCATTTGTTTACTCAGCTGCTACAGTGAAGCAGATGTTGCAGGAGAAAAAATCGGCCTCATCGAGGCCAATGAATGTCGCAGCTGAGAAGGATAGGCTGAGGAGAGAATTGGAAATCGCACAGTACAAGGAAGATGAGGTGGAAGTCAAACGGATCAAAGAGAAACTTCAGCAATTGGAGGCCACTCGACAAGCTCAGAAGACCGATGCAAAGGCTATTAAGCTTGCTGAGATGAACAGAAAGAACAGGGTTGAGAATTTCAAGAATGCCTCAGAATTGAAGCCCGTGAATACGGGCCTAAAAGCTGGAGAGGCTGGGTATGATCCCTTTTCAAGAAGATGGACCAGGTCAAGGAATTACTACGTCTCTAAGCCGAATGCAGGAAGTGAGGCTGGAGGTGCCAATGACAATGGTAATGTTGAATCCATAGTTGCCGAGAGCAATGGATCGGGCCCAGTTGTGTCAGAAGTCGGCGTGGTAGCAACAGTTGAGGCGCTTGAAGCTGCTGCTGATGCTGGGAAACTGGTTGATACGAACGCACCAGTTGATCAGGGCACTGAATCAAATTTGTTGCACAATTTCGAACTTCCAATCTCATTGAATGTACTTCGGAAGTTTGGTGGTGCCCAAGGAGCATTAACTGGTTTCATGGCTAGAAAACAGAGGATTGAAGCAACAGTTGGATGCCGTGTGCCAGAGAATGATGGGAGGCGGCATATTTTGACCCTGACAGTTAGCGATTATAAGAGACGGAGAGGGCTCCTCTGAGTAATGATTTGACCAGATGGCGTTTATAAAGGCAGACATATTCCTAGTCCTCCATCCTGTCAAACCAGTGATCCCTGCTCGTGATTTTTATTGGTGGGTTCGCTTTGGGGTCCACCTCATCTTGTGGACTTATTTTGCCTTTATGGTGACTTCCATGCAGTGCACTTATTTTTGCTTGTCGTGTATTCAGTACTATCTATTGAACCCAGGCTAGGCTCTGTCTTGGGACATGTTTCAGTAGCTTAAATGAGCTGATACACAGTTTGGGTATCATTCTCAGTTCTTTAAGCTGGATTTTCTGTTAGCCTTGAGTCTTGACTGACTGACAAAGACACTAAGTGCTTTTCTCTTGGACACAGTGTGAGCAGGAGATAAATGTGATGTGCCTCTCGAGCGATTGTGTGCGTCATTCGTCACTCATTACCCTTCAATTGTTGCCATGACTCAGTTGTTTTGAAAAAGGTTTTGATCAGCATGAATAGTTGATTGATTGTTTTGCATCTCATTAGATTTAAGATCAGAAGGTCCTGTAAGTCACAGCTAAAGTTTAATGCCTAGTCTCTGACTTATCTTTGTATGAAGTAGAGATCCGTGCTAGATAATGTGTTGACAAGTGTGGAAATATGCTTATTGAATGAACTTTTGCGGTTGATTAGCTAAGACTTCTTATCGAGGAGGATTTGTTGTTTAGGAATTGAGCTAGGCAGGTAAATATGTGTCAACTTTCAGATTTTATGGTGTCCTAGCGTCCTCATTTTTTTGAATGCCTGTACACTACTGCAAATGCCATCAAGAAACTGCCAGTTTATGTTAGCTGAGAATGTAAAGCTTGAGGTTGGAGAGGCTGGTTAATAGGTCAAGACTGCCTAGCATTTTCGTTAGGACTGATGGCAAATAAAGAAGATTGCATTTGACAGGGGCTCGGCTGTCCTGCCACCTCTGCTTACGCAATGGTGCCGCCACCACCATTGATCGGCCTCACCACCACTAGTCGCCACAGGTCCCGGCCTATCATAGATTTGAGGTTCTCGAGGTGGAAACATAGCCGATCGAGTTTTGTTGATCCCCTGCCATGCCTGCTTGAGTATCATCAAAGCCTGGAGGGAACCCTCAAAATAGAGAAGGGCAGGCAGTATCCACTAGCCGAGAAAATGAGGCGTCAAGACATCTATTTGACACAGAAGGTCATCTCATGAAGTGGTTGGCCATGGCCCTTCCAGCTTTCAAGTTTCATGAATTGGCTGGCCATGGCCGCTCCGACATTCGAGTTTCTTCAAGCATGCGGTCATGGCAACTCGAGCTTTCTTGAAGTTCTTGTGCTTCTGCAAGCTTGCAGCCATTGATGCTAAAGTTTAGTCGAGCTCGGCCATGGTCGCTCCAGCTTCTAAACTTCTTCAAGCCTGCAGTTGTGACCGCTCGAGTTTTAATTTATATCAATTTAATTTATTTTTGGATTTGATTACTCTATTTAAGAATTTGAAGATTCGATTATACTTTCGCGATACATTTTAAAATTTTTGGTGCACTTGTCACAATAAAGTCAAATAATGTATATACAATATTAAAAGGTATTACTTTCTTGAGGACCTTTCCAAGGCTATCTGAAACATTCAGAAGGAGAATAGTGGGGAAGAAAGAAAATGAGGGTGGAGACAAAAAGGAATTGGAACTTCTCTAGATTGAAGCAATTAATTAATACAATAAACTATCTTTTCAATCATGCATGCTTTGTTAGAATTACTAGGAGGCTATTGTGCAGTGCCAATCCACTTTGGTTTCCATCTCCACCCAATTGAAGAACAGTAAATTTTCTTCTCCTATGAGGTAGAAATAATGGGTGTTCTTATACTCCTTGATCGATTTGACCAAACATTGGAAAAATTTGTATCTTTGACCAAACTAATGTTGATTTAGATAGTTATATTTCCCCCTTGACAACTAATTGCTCGGGCCAAGAAAATCATTCCATTCATCCCTTTCTAAATTGGCCGCCGCTATTGACCTTTGGTGATCGGAGCATCAAGTGACGCAACCTGATCCGTCAAATCAAGATATCCCGTTTACACCTGAATTTACAGAAATGCGTGAGTAATTACGTCATGTCGATGGAGGTCGCTAGGATTTAAAAGAAGAAAATGCACACGTCCTATAATTCAAAGATCTTATTCTAAGAGTAGATTCAACCCTTATAGTATTATCAATTTCATCTTTCTTTTTCCCTCAAAACAGGAAGGACTGTCCAACTTCCCCTCTCCCCTCAATTTGTATCCCCTGACGTGCGAACACGTCTGTTTTTTACTCAATTTCTTTCTTAAACAAAAATTGTCTTCATGTGCAATTTGTGTGCATGAACTAGAGTGTTCCTAATAATAAATATTTAAGCATAGCTGCTGCACATCTAACTTTCTCCTCCCGGTGGTCACTCATTGACCAAAATCTATTCTCATCAATAAAATAAAAAGAATTGAAAAAAGAAGAAGAAAATGGGAAGATAGGGACCTCCCATATATATGTATGTATATGTGTAGCATAGGGCAAACCTAGAAACCTTCATGCCTCATTAGGGAAGAACATAGATAAAGAATGCACTTCACACCAACCCAATCTTCACGGATATGATTTTTCCTTTCTATATCCAATCAATCTCATACCGATGAGATTGGAGAGTTTACTCGTGACTTAGTCATTAAGCATGCACAATAGTCATTAAGCATGCACAATAGTTTGTCTCGATTAAGAAATTAGAGACTCATAAAAATTAAGAAAAATCAAGATGTTGATGGTCATGATTTCAACCAAACTTTCTTTTTCAGATATTAGTCGAGGTGCTTGTATATGAGATGTCGAGATCAGCTTTGGTTGTACAAGCTGCTTTTGGACGGCCTATTCAACTTCGTCGCACAAAAACATTCTGACCTGAATTCAAGATGAAGGGTGGACTGAGGACTTATGTCACAGATAAAATCTCCATTTTGCAAGACCAAACATGAGAGAACGAGGCAACTTCTTCTGAGGAAATACAAGGAAAACATCTCTTGACCGATCATCTTTCGTTTTTCTTTCTTCTTTCCCATCGTAATTCGTACAACATAATTACCTATAAAATGTGACAATTTATTTACCCCATTTATCTAAGTAAATTCATTTACAATTCGATTCTCCCTCTCTCAAGAATTCCATTCTCCTCTTAGCCAAAACCCTCCCTAGCAAACCCTCCACGTCAAACTCGCATTTACATTCTTCCAAAACTCCTCTTTTTCCATCATTCGACTCTCCCAAGCAGTTTCTTTATTTATAGCAAGAACCAAAAAGAAAGAGGAAGGAAAAAATGATTAATTGACTTTACAAATCCCTCGAAAAGAAAAGTTTGTCACATCTGCATGCCATCTCCCCCTTTTTCAAATCTCCTTCGCTTTTAATAAAGTTTGCTTGAAGCAGATAGCCCTCGTCATCTCCCACGTTATTCCCATCATCCTGTACCTTCCCTCCTCTCTTTTTTCCCTTAATTTGGCCAATGCCTATGCTTCATCATCAAATTTTCTTGGCCACTTTTCTCTCTTCATTTTTTCTAATCTGGCCATTCTCTATACTTCATCATCAAATTACATCAACAAATAAACAAACCCAGGAATCTAGAAATGAAGGTGGCTAGAAAAATTGGTAGACGATGACCATTTCAATCCCTCCCTCCCTCCCTCCCCCATTAAAGTATCATGAGCCAACTACACACACCCAAAAGCTCACATGGCACGACTCCATCACCACCATCGCCATCACCATCACCGTCATCCTCTCTCTCTCCTCTCTCTCTTTCTTTCTCTCTACACACCAGCAGAGCAAAGCAAAGCACGTCCTTTTATGCTTCCCTTCCCGAAGACCAAAGAGAGATCACTCAAACACCCACCTTTCCCACACTTTCAATTTCCCTTTGCCGCCTCCGCCATCACCTTCCCCCTCTCTCTCTCTATCTCTGCGCGCAAGCATTGGCAATGCCACCACCTCCTCCGCCGCCGCCGCCGCCGCCGCCGCCTAGAGCTCCGTCAGTGTCACGCCCGTAGCAGCAGCAGCGCCACCGACCGAACATGTGGGGCCTCGCGGGGAGCGCAATTCGCGCGGCGCGGGGCGTCCGGAGATCCGCCCTCGGTTTCCTCCACCGCCTCTTGCCCGCTTCCTTCTTCGCCCTCCTCCTCCTGCTCCTCCTGGCCTACAACGCCGCCTCCATATTCTCCGTCCGAGTCCCCGGGGACCCGCTTCGAAGACCGCCTTCTTTGTCGTCTTCCTCGGGTTCGGGTTCCAAGGTTTCTTCGGGCGGCGGTGTCATGTACGCCGTCCGGGAAGAGAACCCGCCGCCGGTCTCGAGGACCCAGTTGGCTCTTCTGCAGAAAGACGAGATTTTGACCCGACCCGTCGTCGCCGGTTCCCCGCCCCCGCCGCCGCCGAGGCCGGAGAAGGGTCGCCGCAGGCCGCCAAGCGCGCCGCTCGAGCGCTGCGGCTCGGGGCCCAGTCGACGGGGTTCGCGGCGAGGGTGAACGGCTTCTTCGCGGCGTCCTCCTGCGAGGCGCGGTTCTTCATGACCTGGATCAGCTCGCTCGAGTCGTTCGGCGACAGGGAGGCGTTCGCCGTCGAGAGCCTGTTCAATTCGAACCCGGACGGCTGCCTGGTGATCGTGTCGAGCTCGCTGGATTCGGACGAGGGCCGCGACATCCTGCGGCCGTTTCGCGACAAGGGCCTCAAGGCGATCGCGATTTCGCCGAATTTCGGGTACTTGTTCAGGAACACTCATGCTCAATTATGGTTCCAGAGGTTGAAGAGAGGTCGCCTGGATCCCGGCGAGGTCGCCCTCGGCCAGAACCTATCGAATTTGCTCAGGCTCGTCCTGCTGTACAAGTTCGGCGGCGTGTACATCGACACCGACGTCGTGGTCCTGAAGAGCATGTCCCGGCTGAGGAACGTGATCGGCGCGCAGACGCTCGACGTCGGGACCGGGAACTGGAGCCGCCTGAACAATGCCGTGCTGGCCTTCGACAAGGGCCACCCGCTGCTGTTCAAGTTCATCCAGGAGTTCGCCCTCACGTTCGACGGCAACAAGTGGGGCCACAACGGCCCCTACCTGGTGTCGCGGGTCGTGGCTCGGGTGGCGCGGCGCCCCGGGTACGGCGACTTCGCGGTGCTGCCCCCGTCGGCGTTCTACCCGGTCGACTGGAGCCGGGTGCGGAGCCTCTTCCGGGGGCCCCGGGGCCACCTGCACTCCAAGTGGCTGCACGGCAAGCTGCGGCACATCCGGGGCCGGAGCTACGCGGTCCACCTGTGGAACAAGCAGAGCCGGAAGCTGAGGGTGGAGAGGGGGAGCATAGTGGATCACATCATGGCGGATTGCTGCATCTTCTGCAACAGATCAATGTCCAATCTGTAGATATACACAAGGACAAGGACTACTGCAAATTTGCCAATATACAACGTAGGGCTTTGCTTGTGGACATGGGACAAACTCAGTCCAATTCACTGCAAAGGATAGTGTTCAAATCTGTTCTTTTCAGCTAATAATTTGAATCAGAATCTTGGTTCTGTTGATGGGTTTTGATTCTTCTCTTGTCAAAAGGGCACAGGGAAGAGGAATTTGGTGGTTGTTCATTGATTTGGGGAATGAATGATGATGGAACCTTTTTTTGGGGCAGATGAGGAATTTTCATAAATTCTGAGGGGTGGGATTGAAATTGACTTGTGGGGCTTGCCTGTGATAAGGGGAAAGTATTGACATATCATCTCAATTTCAAGTTCAAGTGGCGAAAGTGATGTCTCATCTTTCAATCAATAGGAGCACCTACTCCCTTCCCTCATTCAGCTTTGCATTTTGGTCCTCAACATGTGTTTGTTTTCTACATTGTGACCTTAAAGTGGAGTTTTCCCCCCTTTTCAAGTAATGGCTAAAATTGACGAATTAATACTAAATAAATCTCAAACTTTGAGATCGATCGATCGATTCGTCAATAAGCAATTCGATTAATAAATCGAATGTGTCGTCATAGAGATCAAATCTCGTGAGATTGAATGAAAATCAGTTGCATCTCCATCAGTGGCATTGACTTGTATTCCCTCTAATGTATAAAAAAAAAAAAATAAAAAAAAAAAAAAAAACTTTTGGGGACAAGGCTAAGCAAGCTTACATTTGATTCTGACCTGGTTTAATTTATTGTTTATACATAGAAAAACTCTACATCATTATCGTCTTTTATTTGTTTATATATTTATTTATTTTTTGCCAAGCAAGGCAATAATTCAACTGATTTAGCTGGTCCTTACAAAAGATTCCACGTCATAAGAAAAGAGCCAAGCTAGACATGCACCAATCCTCCTCTGGCAAATGCCCAATTTTAAAATGGGAAAAACTCTAAACTTTTCTTCTCGAATGTACGCATTTTCTCCTCAATCACGTCATCTTAAACTTTTAATTTATCCAATCAAACCTTTGAATTCACATAACACTTTCGATTGAAATTTCTTTTAGCTTCAAATATGTTCTTCAGAGTCAAAAAATCCGACGCAAGAAAACTTTTTGCTCCCGACTATTAACTAAAGAAGCAAGGATCAAAGACCCTCCAAATTGAAGACCGCAATCTTCCCACGAACATTGCGATCGAGCTTTCCCACTTTCAATTCTCGCCGGCTCCTATCGACCGGGTTTCGAACAACTCGACCCGAAAAAAGAAAAAAAAAGGAAAAAAGAAAAAAAAAAGGACAAGCAAGTTCTGCCAAGATGGGGTATGTGCAGGAACCCTTCATTAACTCCCTTCCAGAAACGTGCCTGTCTTATATTGGGGAAAAAAAAAAAAAAAAAAACTGTAGCATAAATGCTCCCACATCGCGCTCGGACTACTGGCGTTTTGGACCGTCGCGTGGGGCCCCCACGTGCACGCTCGGTTTTTGTTCTCCCGACAATTATTTAAAGACAAGGTCGAAGTTCGGTGGGGTTCGGAAGAGGATAGGCCTCTTTACAAATTCGAAACGGGGACCGATATTGATTGTGTGTTAGTTTGACCAAAAACATCATGAAAAAAAAGAAAATATTTTTTGAGATTTTTTTTTAGAATAATAATTATTTTTCTTTATTTGATTTGGTGATATGCGATCGAAATTGTTGTTTAATATTTGAATTTCATTTAGAAAATGATTTTAATCTCGTAACTTTATTTTAGGTAAATCTCTTTTAAGCTTTAGTTTATTTTATTTATTTATCTTTTCCTTCTTTCTCCTCTGCCTATCACTGGATCTCGACAATGGTTGATATAGGCCATTGTCACCAAGGCCCAACGAGGCCTAACCTTGCTGGCCTCGGGCGAGGTCGAGCCTCGTTGGGCTTGGGTCAAGTTGAGCTCGAGTTTGCTAGATCCTAGTGAGCTCGACCTTAGGCGAGTTTGAGTTCACTGTGATGAGGCTCGCCTAGAGCTCGTTGGGATCTAGCGAAGTCGAGCTCGCTAGAGGTTGGCCCTTGCTAGCTTGCGCCTGTAGCTGGTCGCGCGAGGCTGGGTGTTCAGTAGAGGAGGAAGATGGAAAAGACAAAAAAGAAAGAGAAGTGGAACATAAAAATAAAATTGAAAATTAAAAATGATTTTTTAAATAAAAGAAAAATAAAATATTAAAAAGATTCAAAAGGAGCACTTTTGAAAAGTAGTTTCACATTTTTAAAATTAGGAATTCAATTTTCTAATTTTATGCATGAATGTTTTCCTTAACGGAACAGTATTTTTGATTGGTTAATCATTTTTGACAAATCAAATGCTTACTTCTAAGGTTGGTGCAGATGGTTGGGGTGTTGAGGGGGACAAGGTCGAGGGGGCCGGGGTACATTTTGTTTAGGACCCGAAGGTCATATGTCTAAATCAGACTTGCCACATAATCAGACGTGCTGTACATAAACTGCTTTAAATTAAGACCATTTGTATGGACGAAGGGGCTGAATTTAATACGTTCACGGCCAAAAAGGTTCACGTACTAATTCGTATTTGACTTAGGGTATGCGTTGGAATTGTGCCCTAGTGCTGAAAAAATTGAAGAAGGTCGGACGAATGAGGGTACGTCGCGAAATTTAATTGCGTTAAAAGTTGGCAAGGCTCGTGAAACAGTGAATTTGCAAGAACCAAATTCTGAAGGACTAACGAATTTTAATTGAATTTATAATGGGCCACTGAACTTTTAGATATAGCTCACGAGGCCATGACTTCGAGTCAATCGCTCGTATATTGCAGTTGATGCATGCCAAAACGAGCCCGACCGACTCTTCTGCGAAGTATCGATGTGGAACGTCGCTTGACTATGCAAGCGCTTTGGTCGGAGAATGTCGATTTCATGTCGACTTCATATCGATTTATCGATAGGCCTGCTGGAGGGAAAAATTCTAAATAAAGGCTCAAGGTCCTAAGGATCTAAAATAATCATATTAGTCTCGAATAAGGGCTGAAGTGGCTATGATAATCTCAAATAAGGGTTTGAACTTGTTGATTGCTAGCCGACCAAATATTCTAGCTGATCAAAGGGTATATTCGTCAAAAGACCATTTTTATTTTAAATTATTTTTTCTTCTTATTTCCTTATTCTTTTTTTTTCTCTCTCCTCATGAGCACCAGCAAGGGCTAGGGGTGAGCGGTTCGGTTAGGTTCGGTTAAGTCTAACCTTGGAACCTACCCGCAGTACGGGTTATCCGATTTTGGAGCCTGGGCCTCACCCGTCAAGCAAGAACCCAGAAGCACCCGTTACAGGTTCCAAGGTCGGTTCGGTTAGGTTAGGTTCCAACAGGTTCTTTTTTTTTTTTTTTCTTTTTCATTTTCACAGGATTAGAATAGCGCCACAACATGCCTCATCAAGCACTGTTCAGAAAACTCTAGGTTGATACCCACGGTTATGAATTAATTGAAGCTTCATTCATGAAGCAGCACGTAAAACAGGGAATAGCATGCACAAAATCAATTTTCGATTGTTTTTCCTTGTCTTCTTATCACTTATCTCTCTGGTACAACTTGACATCTTGGCATATTTGTACATGGCGATCTCATAAACCAAACAGATCCAGCAAAACAGAACCACACCCAAATTCAGCCCAACCACATCCAAACAAACAACCAACCGACGCTCAACGAATGGGCTATTCTCAACAATCACAAGTGATGCCGAACGAAAGAGGGTAAGCGAAATTCGCAAGAAAAATCAAATCTTTGCGCTCTCAGCTTACTCATCTCGTCGGGAGTCGAGAACTGGCGGCGACCCGTGGGCTTGCCCTTGAACTTTCCCCTCCCCATGGCTCAGAGACGCGCTTCCCCACTTGCAGAACACGATTCGGGCACGAAAGAGAAGATCAACCCAGATCTGCAAGGAGAGGTGGTTATCATTTCGCGAGGAACGAGAATCTTCTGCGGAAGAGCCAAAGAGAGATGGAGCTGAATCGATTCCTTCTTCCCCTTTTCACCTCCCCCATTATCTCCATATCGGAACCCGAACAGGAAAAACCAAATGCACTTGTTTTCCACAGTTCCTATATCAAAAATAAGAGAATAAATCCGTAGTCAATAAGTCAAGGGCAAGCACGCGGCGACGGCGACAAAGACACGAGTCTCACGGCACCAACAGCGGCACGGACGGCGCGGCGAAGACGGCAGCGGTCACGGCTTAACCCACGGCCAAGGGGAAGAGCTCGGTTCTGGTGGAGGCGGTGACGGTTCGGAGCAACGACGGCCCGGACGGCCGAGCGAGCGGCGGCAAGAGGTGGTCACGGTGGCTTAGGGACGGCGGCGGTGGCTCACGGCAGCGAGGGGCGGCGCGGATGGTGCGACAGCTCGTTGGGCTCAACGGCAAGACGGCTCGTCGGAAGAGCGGTGGGTGGTGGTGGTTCGGTGGCCAAGAGGCGGTGATGAGTAGGGCGTGGGGTGGCGATGTGGTGGTGGGTGAAGCAGGAACCAACAAGAAGAAGGAAGAAGAAGAAGAAGAGGAGGAGGAGAAGGAGGGGGTTCGGTCGAGAGAGGGGGAAAGAGAAGAGAAAGAGAGAGAAAGAAGAAAAGAAAAAGTAGGGGCAGGAAGTGACGTGAGGAGGAAAAAGGGGAGAAAAGAAAGAGAGAGAAAGAAAAAGAAAGGGGAAGGGGAAGAATCGGCGGGAGGGAGAGGAAATCACGTGGGGGAAAGTGACCTGCTAGGTTTTTTTTTAAAAAATTCTGCCCGGTTCCGGTTCCGGTTCCGGTTCCGATTTCCATAGGAACCGGAACCGGAACTGGGAACGCCGGTTCCCAGAAAAAGGAACCGGGAACGGAACCGGTCTCTTAGAACCGGGAACCGAACCGGACCCTCAGGTTCGGTTCTCCGGCTCCTGCCTCTACCCGGGAGCCGTGCTCACCTAGCAAGGGCCTGGGGCGACGCTGTGACCCTTGCCTAGATATGACAAGAGTTGGACTCACCTAAAGCTAGCGAGGGTCACCTCACCTAGGGCGAGGGTCGCCTTGCTAACGTAATGCCATTCCTTGCCGAGGCAAGGCCATTCCTCGTTCTCGCCCAGATTTGGCGAGGGTGGCCTCACTCAAGTCGAGGGTTGTCTCTTTTGGGCGAGGTGACCCTCACTTGTGACTGGCAAAGGTGGCCCTCGCAAGATTGGGCGAGGGCGACCCTTACCTAGCCCGCTTCTCGCCCATTGATGAAGAAGAAGAAGAGAAGATCAGAAAAAAAAGAGAAAAATTTTAAAAAACATAAATGACGAAAATACCCTTAATCAACTAGAAAGTTGAGTTCTTATTTGAAATAGATATAGCTATTTCATGCCTTTATTTGAAACAAATTCTACTTTACATTCTTCTTTAAGAAAATGAGGACACTTCAGTCCCTTATTTGGAACAAGGTCCACTTTAGGTCCTTAATTGAGAAAATAAAATCACTTTAAATTTTTATTTGAGATTTTTCCTATTTTGGATGATTGATGGGTCTAGGAGGTAGTTCATTTTATATGTCAACAATCTAACGATTTTTTTATGAGTGACACTAAAAGTCCCAAATTAATACCCAACATATTTTGCCTCAATTAAGGTTCTTTTGATGAGCACCGTTAAAAAATTTGCATACACAGACAATGGAGGGCAAATTGTATTGACGCATTACCTATGTAGCTTAAGTGAAACAAAAATGATGTCTTTTCGATTGCAAAAAAAAAAAAAAAATCATCTGACGGAATCTCGATGGAAGAAGGGTAAACGTGTCGCATGGGTAGATAATTTAGAGTTACTTGACATCATCGGAAAAAAAAATTCAGGGATAAATCTGTTACCACGGGCATAATTGAGGGCTCTTGATGTAAAAAACCAAAAGTTCGGGGGTAAATCTGAAAATTTCTTCCCGCCACACTCTCTCTCTCTGTGTGCAGAGCTTCATCTCCAGCTTCGTAGGATTCCGGCGCTGAAACGGTAAAGAAATCGTCGCGCTCGATCCTCTCCAGCACGAAGCAGAAAACCCTAGAAATCTTCTCCGTCCTGCTCAGATTCCGAGCACGGGATCCGGCGAGAAACTCGGGAATCCGCCGTGCCAGTTCGCCGGAATCGCCGCCTCGACGAGCCTTTTGCCCGCCAGCGCATCGCGGCGTCCCCGCCGCCTGAGATTAGCTTCGGGTCCGTACGGAAATGTCGCTCTCCGCGGCGTTCGGCGAGCGGCTGGAACAGCTGGACCGAACCAGGAACCAGCGCCTCTCTCTCCTCCAGGTCCCCAATCGCGATCTCTCGAACTTTTTCTTTCGCGAGGCGATCGGTTCGCTCTGCGTCGGCGGATCGGATGCGGATGAGAGGTGCCTGAAATTTTGCAGGCGGAGAGAGAGCTGCAAGCCGCCAAATCGCTGGTCCTGGAGTCGAAGCGCGCGGGCATCAGGTCGATGCAAGAGAGGTGCTTGAGGCTCGAGCGGAGCCTGGCCTCGCAGAGCTTGAAGATCTCGGCTCTCGCATCTAAGATTTCCGCTCACGATGCCGAGTATGACAACAATGTGCAGCAACTGAGGTGAAGCGTAGACTTGTCATCATAAGATTTTGGTCGCATGTTATGGCTTATCTATGCTTGATTTTAGGGAGTTGAAGTGCGAGGTGGAGGAGCTCGAGGAGGTGGAGAAGGAGAAGGACGGATTCTACCGAGCACAGACCGGCGAAATGAAGGATTTTAAGGAAGCTACTAACGGATTCGTCGTGGATTGCCAGATTCGCATAGAGGAATTAAGAGACGAGCTAAATGAGGTAAAAGATAAGCTCTCTATTTTCGGATCTGTGAGCTGACGTGATATGCGGTGGATCATTCTGTTAGCTGGATCAAAGGCTGGAAGGCGATAGCGATAATGATGAACTTTAATTGCTTGTTCGGCTACTATACCAGAGAATGAAGAAAGATTATTTTCCCCTGTTATCTTCGCTCATGTTCGATTTTGATTTGATGAAGTAGAGCTATGGTTCATCTTGAGTAGCATACGAGATAACTCGAAGATATAAAGTATCATGTTGTGATATTCCGTGACTGAAATTATGTGTGATGTGCTAACTGCAAAATGAAGTGTATTTACAAGAGTCCATGGAATTGCTTCTCCCACAATATACCGTATAGGCAGAACTAGCTGGAGATGCTTCCATGTGGTATGTTGCTCGAGACCAATATTCGACTCTGCACGAATGATTGATGGTGCTATGAACTGGTCTCAATCTCGTGAGCTAATTCTTTGCTTAGTTTTTCAGCATGGTCGTCGTGGCCACCGGCAAATGAGTACACTCGGAATGCGAACTGAAAAGCCCTCCAAAGCATTTTTGTGTAATCAGTTCTTTGTGTTTGTGATTTTGTTGACGTCAGTTTGTTCCCAATTGCTTTTGCTTCTCTGCTTTCCTGTGTCAGATCCACAAAAGAAAGGAGCAGTTGAGGGCTCATGTTCTCTTCCCGAGTAATATGTAGATTGCAAAGACAGCTCCCTGGTCAAATTATTTTGAGTACCTTAAGTGCTAATTCCATGCATCTTGAAGATATGTCAACCATCAATTCCTTGATTTTTACAAGGATACTGAAGTCGAACTCGATATTATTTCTCCGAAAGATCTTGGACTCTTCGTCCTTTATTCGTTCGAGCGTGTCAATTTCTCGTTTCATCTGTAGTTTAGTTCCTTTACGTTACTTTAAAATATAGAGTGTCTAGAATATAGCTGATAAAAGGGTTTTGTTCACCAAGAAACTACAGAAGCAATTTGAAATTACCTTGTTGAAGTAGTTCTCAATCTGGTCGAATAGCTTGCCAAGAGGAGGTGCAATCTTCCAGTTCTGCAAGTCAACTACAATTGCCTCTAACTTTAAGCGTAGAGCTGCTGCTGCTCTTAAAGCTTCCAGCTTCTTTGTGGGGAAGTCTTCAAACCTTGCTAAAACCTGCATGTTAGAAAATTATATTATGATCCTGATATAATGGACTCGATAAAATGCGTGATAGGGGCTAAAAACTGCGTAAGCCTATGTTTACCTGTGTTTCATCTGTTAAATTTTCGAGATGAGATTCAATGAAGTTGCGGAACTTGATGAGCTCAATCATATCCTTGGTTTGAAAAGAATTTATTTTAGCTTTCAAATCCATGATTGTTTTTCCATGCGTTTGCACGTCTTTCTCTATTTTTTGGTAGTATGCTGATCTGGGAGACAAGAACCGTAAAATGGTTAAGTAGAGAATTCCATTTACTTTATATGTTTACCTTCTATCATTTAGATAGATCACTGTTTGTTGAGGTACTGGAGGCCTACCTCTTTTTCATCTCTTCTATATATTCAGCCTTTCCTTGTTTTCCACTGGCAGAGTCCCCAACTTGACGATTTTTTCCACTGTTATGTTTAATCTCTAAGTTCGACCCTTCTATTTTTCCTTTCAAGAACCGATAGAGGCTTGCAATTTGTGTTGATCTCCTCAATTTTGTCATTGCTTTTTTGGGGTACAAGGATTTAGTTGCACTTAGCGAAGGAGGAGGTGGTGGAGGAGCTCCTTTAATGACCGGTGGTTGAGGTGATGGTGATGGAATTGACCCTTTGGAGGGTGCAGGAAGGGGAGGTGGCGCAGGCGGAAGTGGTGGCGATGCTGCTATTTGTGCAGTTCTTGGTATCTTTGGTACTGTTGGCAATGGGGGCAGTTCTCCTCCAACCAATTCAATTGGTGGTAATTTAGGTGGTGGTAAAGACGGTGCAGCAGGAGGTGGTGCTTTTATCGTCACAACTGCAATCATGTGAGCTGCTGGTTCTGAATCCACTGCTCCTTGAGTTGCTACATTTTCTGGTACAGGAGGTTCAGGTTTAGATGGAGAAGGTGGGGCTTCTTTTGCAGCCGGAAGAGGAGGTGGCGGCGGCGGTGATTTTTTTGTCAACTCAGCTCCAGAGATCTTGAATGGTGCCGGTTCTAGGGGAGTCATTGGCCGATGAGGAGGTGGAGGTGGAGGTGGTGGTTTCTTTGCCAACACAGTTCTGGAGATCTTGGATTTTGGTGGTTGTGGAGGTGGTGCCGCCTGAGAAGGAGGAGCAAGAGGAGGTGGTAGTGGTTTCTTTGGCAACACTGTTCCTGAGATCTTGGATGGTGCTGGCTGTCGAGCTGGCTGAGCTGCAAGATTTAGTATTAAATTGGGAGAAGATGGAGGTGGAGGTGGAGGTGGGGGTGGGGGTGTTGGTGGTGCTTTTGCACTGAAGGAAGAATTTTGTGCCAAAGCTGCTGGTCTTGCACCAGATTTACTTGCTTCTGCTAATCTTCCCTGAAGGGGCTCCGGTTTTTTCACAGCATCACCTCTGAGACTCCTAACAAGACAAGGGACGAATGAGACATCAGGCTTTCTGCTCTTCTTCAGTTCTGAAATGGAAGTAGTTGGAATGAGATTAAAGCAGTAGTTTTGGTTTGCCCAAGACTCCCCAAGGACATCATAAGATGTGGTGCTTTGTTGGCTATGGTCTTTCTCATGGTCATCTCGATACATCAGCTCCCAATTTTCTGCTGCTACTTTTATGAGGTCATGAAGAGTTTCCACCACTTTATCAACTGCAGGAGAAAAAAAGGGAAAAGTGAAAACAATTTAGGGACTGAATTCTCAAACAAACTGAATCATCAACTGGAATAGATGATTGAAAAACCACGGCAAGAATGTCTTGCCAATGCAAAGTGAATTTCATTGGGACTTGCAGCATACCTAGTTTTTCCAAATTGATGCTCTCCATGACACCAACTTCATCAGACCTGATGTTCTCCATCCATTCATGATTCATCTTCCAAAGCTCTCCTATAGATTTTAAAGCATTGCAGAAGGAGGCCACTCCCTGTCGAAACATAAATTGACCATTGGCATTAATCTTCTGATAAGTGATGTCCCTGTTCTGCATGATGGTTTGAATCTGATGAAATAGCAAAAGACCTGATCAATTGCCGCTCTCTTCATTTCTATGAGCTTCACTCTCCTCCTTGTCCTATTCCCGTGGAAGTCATCCATTGCCTCTATCATCAGCCGTGAGATGGACCATTGAACATTAATTTCTCAAGTGTGACAGTACCTTCAAAGGCTCTTGGCGGCCGGGTTCTTCTGTGGGAGTAAAGCAACGGGGAGTTATCTCAATACTGTCTCTCGAATCAATTTGTCTTCAGCCGGAGCTTCATCATCCAAATGAACTTGCCTGTCCATAAATTTGATCCACGTGTTGAATCCACCAACTTCTTCTGTTGATTTATGTCTAATTCAGATTCAGTATCTCCTGCAACTGCTCTGTCTATATTGTTTGATGTACTGATGCAATTGCTGTTTTCTTTAATTAACTTGTGCTTGGCAAAAAGCAATTGCTATTTGAGCAGGCTGAATTTCCAACAGATTTTATCATCATCAAGCATGATTACTGACTCGGAGTTCGATGATTGATACATAGCTTTGATTCTTTGGAAAATAACCTTTGACATGTTTTGTCGTTGATTTACATCAAAGATAATCGGAGATTAAAACATCTTTTCAATCGGACACTGTCATACCTGATATATATGTGACCTGCATGTTTTGCAGCTGTAGATGAGCGTTGCTTCGCCAGAGCAGCTCGAGGAAGCCATGTTTAAAGCTCGAGAGGTTTTGATGAATTAAAGCGCTTTGGTCTTAAGAGTCCTGGTCAGCCTTCTGGTCTTAGAAGCAACTGTGTCATATGGGAGGAAAAGTATTAATTAAACGCTTCAAGCCTTGAGCAACTCCCTCTCAATTTCTCATGGAAAAGTCAACTTCTCTAGATTTGTTGGACGACTTCAAAGCCTGGGTTGCTTAATGTACAAGGATTACTCAATTTGCCGGGAAATTTACAAGGAAAGAAAAGTCAATGGGTCACAAGTGATCTGGCCTTGGAGATCAAGAACTGATGAACTGCATTACGCACATGCGCACACACCATCTTTGATCATACTTTTATGGAAAACCAAGGCATAGTGGTCCTCGTAAAAATCGCTTGTTCCCACCTCTTTGAGGGCCAAGATTTGAATCATTGACCTCTTCCACTTCGAATTTCGCAAATTGGGTAATAATTACGTAACGACGGGTTTGCGTTGTCCATCGAGTGATTATGAAGTTGCTTTCCGATGTTATAGTAGATAAGACATCAAACGCCAATTGCGTGGCTTATTGTTGATATATAAGCTTGGATTCATCTTCAGGAGAACAGCCTCCTTAGGCATAACACAGTAGCACCTCTGTTAATTCGCAACTTCACAATCATAGTTTTTATACCTCACGTGGGTACGTGCAGATCTCTTCTGCATCGACCATAACACCTGATCTTGCTATTGCTTGGGAACCAAACTGTGAAAGTTCGAGGCCATATAAGTATATTTTACAAAAGCTTTCACTTCATATATTTTTGTGGTAAGGTTGACAAGTATACAACAGAGAAGCCATAGGGTCTATTTGGTTTTCTCATTCTGACCCTAAAAGAACTATGGTACTTGGGTTTTTTTGTTGATTATGGACATGCCCTCAGAGTCGATCAATGAACGTTCTTGGTCCCTCGCTCTTCTCTTTTCACCATTACAAATCTTCCGAAGCCTGAAAATGCCATTGAAAAATGTGTCACTTGGCAGAACTGCAAGCCAAATTTGTCCTAAAATCGGCTTCAGGACCGGAATCACACGTGATCAGAGTAAAGGAAAGATAAATTGAGAACTCAGCTGTGAAGATGCCAAACGTTATTGTTCACTGGTGCAAGTTCTCCTTTTCTCCTTTTCGTCAGAGCTGTTAGTTTCCAGCGTTCTCTCTAAACGGAGGAAGAGACTGAAGTTATGGAGTTTATGCTGCTCAAACTCGGCCTGTCGTTTTGTACAGAAACAATAAGGAATCATTGCTTCATCACTTAACAGAGAGATGGAATCGAGATGACGATTACGGTGCTGTCTATGCTCAGATGCAGTTTGGGTTTGATAATATCCTGTCAACCATATTTCTTTGCCGGCATGTTTTACATTGTATGGTATGTGGCGGTGGATGTCATGTTTTCACGGATAATTCGTGACGTGTTATGAGTAAGCACCGCAGCAAAATCAAGCGTATTTAGAAGACTCATGGCACTGAGAAAGTATTGCATAAGTTGCACTATTGATGTTGTCAAGAAAATCATTTACATGTTAATAAAGTCAGTGTGTGTTGCAGGGAAAACAGTAGTCCATCAAAATGTCTCAACTTGGATTGTTGGCACGTTGTGTATCAGATGGAATAAGATACTTTCTCCCTTTGTTCTCAGCTGTACTTGTGTCCTATCTGTCCACTGTCAAGTGCTCATCAACAGAATTAGTAGGAGGCGCTTCAACATGATGCATGGTTAAAACGGCGACTTAGAGAAATGTGGGATTTGATGACGCTAAGTACCAGTCTCGATTTCATGAGCTAATTCTTTGCTGAGTTTGTCTGCATGGTCATCATGGCCACCGGCAAACGAGTACACCCGGAAAGCCAATTGAAAAGCCCTCCAAAGCATCTTGTTGTTGTCATCTCTTTGCCTTCCCAATCTCGCTGTGGTGTCCTCTTTCTCTTTCTCCTTTGCTTCTCTTCTTTCCTGAATCAGATATCCCAAAGGTCAAGTTTGAGGGCAGTTTTTTTCCTCTAATGCTTTCCAAATTGACATAGCTGACTCTAGTATCATTAACTGAATGTGGACTGTGGAGTACCTTAAGTACCAACTCCATGCACCTCGAAGAAACATCAACCATTGATTCCTTGATTCTTACAAGGATATTGAAGTCGAATTCAACATTGTATCTCCGAAACTTCTTGGACTCTTCTTCCTTTATTTGTTCGAGCATGTCAACCTCTCGCTTCATCTATATACATTTTAAGTTCCTTTAAGTTAGTCTAATATGTAGGTAGAGGCATTTGGACAAAAACCGCAAAGAAAGATTTTCATGAGGTAAGATATGAAGGATTGCAAATAAAAGTTACCTTGCTGAAGTAGTTCTCAATCTGGTCAAGGAGCTTGCCAAACGGAGGCACAATCTCCCAGTTCTGCAAGCGAATGGCAATCACCTCAAGTTTCAAGTACAGAGCAGCTGCTGCTCTTAAAGCTTCCAGCTTCTTCACAGGAAAGCCTTCAAACCTTGCTAAAACCTGTGCAGAAGAGTTAAGCTTATGACCACAGCGTTACATATTGGAAACAATGTGCAACAATCTGACCCTATCCGTTGACCTGTGTTTCATCTGTTAAGCTATTGAGATGTGATTCAACGAAGTTGTGGAACTTGAAAAGCTCGACCATGTCCTTGGTGTGAAAGGAATTTATCTTAGCTTTCAAGTCCATGATCGTTTTTCCATGTGTTTGTACGTCTGTCTCGATCTTTTGGAAGTACTCCGATCTGAGGGAAACAGGGAGGATAAAATGGTAAAGTACATTCTGCAATTTAGTTCATACATCTAGATTAATTATGTGCTACATCAATGTACCTCTTTGTCATCTCTGCTAATGCATCAGCCATCCCTTGCTTTCCACCAGAAGAAACCCGAGCATGATGTTTTCTTCCACTGTCGGATTTAACCTCTAGATTTGACCCCTCCATCTTCACTTTCAACAACCGATAAAGGCTGGAAAATTGAGCTGATCTTCTCAACCTAGTGGTTGCTTTCTTGGTGTATGATGATGTTGTTGTGGTTCGTGGAGGAGGAGGCGGTGGAGCACCTCCTTTGACTGGTGGCAGAGGCGGCGGTGATGTAAGCAAACCTTTTGAGGGTGTAGTAGGAGGTGGTGGTGGGGGTCTTGGTGGCGGCACAGATCGTGGTGGTGGTGGTGGTGCCGCCTCTGTGACCACTACATTTGCATTTCTTTGTACTGCAGCTGCAGGTTGTGCTTCCGAATTGCTTGCCTCGATTTCTCTCACCTGGATGGGCCTCAGTTTCCACTTAGTGCTACCACCGCAAGACTGGAGAAGACACAGGATGAATGGCACATCAGTAAAAGGCCTTCTGGCTGTCTTCCATACCAAATTGAAAGTTGGTGGTCTAAAGCAAGAGGTCTGGCAGGGCGGAGACCCCGTGGGGAATTTGCCAGGTGTGATGTTTTGTTGACTGTGATCTTTCTTCTGCTCAGGTTGAACAGTCTGCTTGGAACTTTTTGCCGCTGCTTTTATCAGGTCATAAAGAGTTGCCAACACTTCATCAACTGCAGTTAAAAACCGAATAGGAAAAAAAAAAAAAACAAATCATCAAGTGGAGTCAGAGAAATTGAAAAATCACAGTGAGAATTTTATGCCTGCGCAAAGTAGATACTTGCAGTGTACCAAGCTTTTCCCAATTGATGCTATGCTTGCCATGAAGTTTGTTGCAATTCATCTTGGCCATCCATTCATGGTTCGTCTTCCAGAACTCCCCTAGAGATTTCAAAGCAGTACAAAAGTAGGCCACTCCCTGTTGAAGCAAGTCCTGGCTTAGGATAAATCTTATGATATGTTAGTTTCACAGGACGATTCTTTTGTCATTGTACTAATGAAATAGCAAAAAACCTGATCTATTGCTGCTTTCTTCATTTCTAAGAGTCTCAGTCTCTCCCTGCCCTTGGGGTTATTACTTTTGAGATCACTCATTTTCTCTGTCGTCAGAAAAGAAAAAAGTGATGTTGCTGAGAAAATTTCGCAAGTGCAGTAAAAATCTAATGTCTCTCAGGCTGCTTCGGAAAAGATTTGCAGACAATGATAAAAGGACAAGGCAAGGCGATTTTGCAAAAGTAAAGCGACAGCAAGATGTTGGTAGAAAGAGCTTTCTAGGAACAGTATTCATTGAATTGAGCTTCATCATCAAAATGAATTCACCTGTCTGTTGATCCATAGAATTCAAAGCCATTGATTTGTTGATCCTCGGCTGATTAGATTATCTAATTCCTGCGGCAACAAGATCACTTTGTCACCATAATGTTCTCTGGTTACACCAAGTCATCTTCATCAGTTAATTTCCTTATTCACCCAGAAAGTTTCTGGTTTTGTTGCCAGCGCCTGGATTCAAATTATGGCCGGTCTCGATCTGTTTTGATACTGTGGGACAGAAACACTCTTTTAGACAAAGCATCAAACACTAGAACATAATAAATTTCTAGATGTCAATATGTTCAATTCAAGCATGAAGGCAGAACTTGATAGTTGCAGATTCTCATGGAGATTTCTTGATGGTGCAGTCAGAACCTTATTGCTGATTGAAAAGAAACAGACAGTAGTTGTCTGTACTATCTATTTGTTTTGTCCTCAATTTTCATCAGACCTACATAGGAGAGATGAGCATAGAAAGGTACTCTAAATCCGCTATTTTATCATACCTTGACACAAAGGTCTTGCATAAGTTGCAGCTGCAGATGTAACGTTGGTTATGTAGGTGCCCTTTTACCAACACAGTGACAACAACTCGTGTTTGATGAGTCGTGCGAGGACCGTTATAGGGTTATTCGCCTTTCTATTTCGTGGTATGTCAAATACTTATTTGTCTAGACTTTTCGCTTGAGAATCCTTATGGGTCGACATCAAGAAACCTCCATGAGAATCTGTACATGGTCAATTTTATTAACAGCATGTATTGAGATAGTGACGAGCCGATGCATAAATCAGGAAAAGAAGATACTAATTGAAATCTTGATGGATATATTTCTTCTTTAGGCGATGCCCTATAAAGAATAGCAGTGTTTCCTTTACCAAAAAAAGAAAAAAATGAACAGCAGTGTTTCTGTCACTCGGTAAACAAGGAATACAGATTGTCCTTCCATGTTAGAGGCAAACGTTATCTTTACCCTTTCCAATTATTTCCATGAAAAGAAAAGGATTTATGGACATCTCCTACCATAAAACTGAAAATGTAGAGTTTCTTTCTTTCTTTTTAGGTCGAAATTCAGGTCACATTTAATGATGAATATGAGAGTTGCTCACAGCTTTTCCCTGCTTAATTTGATGCTGCTTCAGTGATATTTTTTCATTATTTTCGGGTTTCGATTTGCAAAAAACAAACATTACATTATTACCCAGATTCGAGAGAAGTGAAACTGTTCCAAAAAGGGTATATGAAGATATAGATAATGCTTTCAGCGAATTGAATTGGCTATTCATACTACAGATGAAACTTGGAAGTAAGCAAAATGTGTACACAAACCCAAAAATAAATAAATACATAAAATATACTTCCATCAGTACATTACAGCCCCAAGTAAAGTTTCCATGCCTATTATTAAACTCAATGTGACCACCAATAGTTTGAAAACCACGATTATTAGTATAGATTATACAGTGTGCTTATCTGCACGTAATAAAGAATCACAACAAGCTTAGCTAAATACCAAATGAATTTGTGTCCTGATCAGACTTTCTATCCTCTTTCTGGCAAGGCAGCCATGAATGGCTAAACTCGCACGGCTCGGTTCTGAGAATTTACTTTATTTATCACCCTGCCTGTGGATGGAGACTTAGTCTTGTCGACCTTGGTGGGCGTTTTCGCGGTTTTGCTATCAGCGTGTGACTTCTTGGAACCTGCTGAAGTTGATCCACTCGTGGCAGTTCTTTCGGCAATTCTTTTTTGGCGCTGAATCAACAATTCTTCCATCTTCTTCCGAATCTCTTCCTCCTGTTTACAGGCACAATAAGTCAGCGATTCTGCTGAAATAAATATCAATGATCAAGCATTGTCTCTATGTTTCACAGCTTAAGTTTTTAGATCTGTTGATTGCAGTCGAAATATGACAAAGAGAAGAAAAATCAAGAATTTGATAACTGTAAAGCCCAAAATTCGGAAGTACCTTTTCCAATTTGCTCTTTTGAACAATTGGTCGAGTAATAGTACTCGGTTTCTTGGTTTTACTGGTTAGGTCAGGTCTGCTCCTTCCGATGGTTCTCTGTACAACTTTGGATTTCGCATCCTTACCCGGTTCTTTCTTTGCTTGGACTTCTTTGTTCCCAGAGTTGGTGTCCCCATCCAAAGCATTCTTGTCATTAGTGTTATCGCATGCTTCATTTCTAGAGAACCTTTCAGCTTCTGCAAGCGAAATATTGATCGCAGAGTCCATAGACCAAGACTGCTTGCCAGGCTCCACTTCAGAGTCCCTATCGAGCATCATGAAAAGATCATCAGGCTCATAGGATTTCGATAAGTCACGCTTATCTTCTGAATTATCTAATGTGCCATTTTCATGTTGGATGGAGGAAGTAAACTCTGCAACCATGCTGATGTCTCTTGTCAAGTGGAAATCATTGTAAGGCTCATTGACTGTCGGCCGAGATTGTATCATGATAGAATCGTCAACGACAATATCTTTTTTACCTCTCCCAGGCCCGAGGGATTGATTCTCCATGGACACATAGTTGCCGTCAAATATCATTTCTTTGAGAGTTGCATCTCCGCTTTGTAATGGCCCCATGTTCACGATAAAGGAATCTTCACCCTTCCTCATTCTGGTCAAAGACGTGTCTACATCGCCAGCAGGGGTGTGATTCAGCATCTTTCCATATTCCTCAGTTCTTCCTGAGATTAACATTACCTCATCACCACAATCAGCCCTCTTCAAACCTGGACGGAGATTCTCCACGCTACCAAAATCCATCGAGTTGATCATACTACCATCCATCCCTCGCCTATCCTCAGTTGCCAAAAACGAATCCTCTGAAGCTTTCAGTTTCATTCCCACTTTCTCTTTTCCCAGTTCTACAGTCTGTGTAGTCGTATAAGAAGATTCATTCTCGTAGCTTCTGAGCATTGATTGCTCATCCAGAGAGTATGGTGGTTGGTTAGTTTTGTCTGTGGATGTCATAAGAAGAGTCTGAAAAGCACCCCAGTTGTCATTTGTCTTATTCCCCAGAGAAGATTGGTTGTCCTCATGATCGTTATCCTCAGCATCCACTGTACCATTCCCAAGAATCTGGTCATTTCTGTCCTTTTTACCGTGAGTATGCCGCTTGGTCTTACGATTCTTCTTCAAGGATTCAACAACATCCTCGACGCTCTGTTTCAAAGTATCTCCATCAATCAACTCATCCTCAATAGAAGAATATTCGGCAGAGTCCCCATCTGGGTCTCCTTCTTTTCCCTTTGACGAAATGTAGTTAATATTACGGATGACGACTGTCCGAGAGGATTTCTTCTTGTGTTTTCTACGATGGGTACTCCCTGCAGAGGAATGCCTCCTCTCCCGTACTGAAGTTGAATCAGATTCTCTGGAGTCCTCCCCACTGTTGGAGTTGCTGGAGTGGGTTTCTTCTTCAGAATATTCGTCTTCTTCTTTATGTGAAGTTTTCTTCTTCCTCTCTGAGGATGACTTCTTCTCCCGTTTCATATCAGGATATGATGCTTCTGAATTGAAAGGCCATTGGTTGTTGCCATTTGGATTGTTAGGAAGAACAGACTGCATAACAGGGAACGGATATCCGGGATATGGAGGCATTTGCTGAATAGGGTACATGTATGGAGGAAACTGATGTGGCCATGGAATTTGCATTTGAGCTTTGGCAGATGGAGTTGGAGAAACATTATCATCTGCACAAGACAGTTCAGCTTGAAAACACAGAATATATATGTCTATGGTTAAGAGAGTTCTGACAAACAAAAAGAGGAGTCCAAGCATTATAGAGGGTATGGAGTGTGGTATCATCAATCACAATAAGAGAACTGAGAAATCTTACATAGGAGGTCTAAAAGATAAGATGGAAAATTTGCTTCTCATACTTGAAATTCAAAATGCCTCCCTTAATGAAGTGCAGTTTACTGACCAATATCCATCATGACAAACAGGATGAATTGAGACTTATTCTGTGTAATACATTTTATTTAGACCATGATAGAAATTCTCTATATTGGCATCGTCTGCTTCCAGCTTTGAATTCATGTTTCGCTACCCTGAAATGCTCTTTAACCCTATCACCATCCTTACTAGACCAAAAAGATAGTATGACTGCTTAAGTAATAGGTCTACTGGAATCGTGAGTCGTGGCATAAGATACCCAATCACTAGGCATGAAATGTTTAATTAGGTTGTGTCTTCCACGGAGCATATTATGTAAAGATTAACAGTATGAGAAAAGAAACATGAAACACCCTTATCTGCAAAAGACTTACGCATTAGCAATATACTCTTGAAAATCAGAAAAATATACAAAGTCAGGATAAGGGATGGAGTAACAATAAAGTTTGGTTCAAATCAACATTACCATCTCTAGCATCTAATTAAGGTCCTAAATATATTCTACAAACTTTAGTGGGTGATATTCTGATGAGGATTGACAAAATGTGCTTAAGGAGTACCAATAAAGTTCTATCGCACTATCACAAAGAAGATATCCTTAATTATGCCAATGAGGATTGAAAAGAAGGAAAAGATTGTGCAATGAAAAAAGCAAGCCTGGCAAGAGTAAGTACCTTTCCCATTTTCAACATTTGGTTCACCAGGAAACCCATTGGCTGCAACAGTGTCATTGGAGCCATCTCCGATTGGATAGTGCAAAGTGACACCTTGACCCGGAGCACTCATTTCATTAGCAAGCATAATCCCAGAATTTGCAGGAAATGACAGGTTTGATGATACGTATGCCTCCATCGCAGATAGTTCTTCCATCCAAGGAACATCTGCTTGCTTTTTCTCGCATAATTTCTTGAATTCAAGGCATGCTTCTCTGCAGTAATTAATCCATATGTTCAGATTATTGCAGCCAGAAAGAGATTTCAACTTTGCTGGAAAATATGAGCGAATCTATCGTCAAGAAAAAAAGAGAAGTTGTAACCATTAAGACATCGCTATAAAAACAGTTAGACGAAATTGTGTATTCTGTTTCAGAACTCAAACATTCTGTACAATCTCTTCATCTTCAGCCCTGTTCATACCTTAAACGTGATGCTCCAAACGCATCTGCGAAAGAAATAAGTTCATCCATATCGTCCATATCAAATCCAGCAGCTCGTCCACGAGCATATGCCATCGCTTGTGATTTAAGGAGCATTGCCTTCCGAGATTCCAGAAGGTGTTGAAGACGAAGCCTTGCCATCAGAAAGACTGAATGAATCAGTGATGAGTTATTCACAAAAGCACCAAAAAGAGCAGATACTATTAGAAAAAGTTAAGAAATACCTTGAGTTTTCCTCTTGTGGATGATCATTTTCTTCAACAGTTTCACTCTGTAGCTGTAGTAGACACCAAAGAGTTCATAGCATTTGAATGAGCTTCTTGCAAGCATAAAAATTGGCTGAATCCAATATAGTTAATATACTACCTTAGAAGAATCAGGCAACTTCACTATGCTTAAATTCGCAGCTGGAGGGCTTCCTACACATACAAATCGAATAGATAAAATGAGAATACCAGGAGTGTGTTACTGTTGATGAGCAGGTCCTACATGAGTCACCGAAAGCACAATATGGGAAATATATCCCACAGAACACAATGCTTTTTTTTTTTTTTTTTTTTTTTTAATATATATATTTTTTATTTTCTCTCAATTAAACTTGTGGGGCACTAAGTTCGGCCAAAAACAAGTAAGCATGAGATCTTGAACATACCGTCATCTCCTTCTCCAGCTACATGAGCAATGTCCAGGTCATAAGCTTGAAGTGAACTCTCGATTTGTACAATCTCCTTCTCCAGGCTAATAAAACGCTCAAGAATTTCCGGTGTGCTAACAAAGCGCACAAATCTGTGACAAAAGTGAATCAGTATTAAATAATCCCTTTACTCCTTTGTTTCGACCCTGTCACGAGTGGTAGCAACACAGCATTTAACAAATCTTCAATGTCGGTGATCTATTACCGGAGCTTGTAAAGATTATGGCTACGGTAGGAATTACGCTTACGCCGTCCAAACAGGTAGTCGGAAAACAAATTGAGGACAAATTCTCAGTTCATACAGAACAAGAAAGAAATCTTTGCATATAATCAGTCAGAAACTATTTCCCAAAAGATAAAAAGCAAATGGCAAACTCGATGCACTTATTTACTCTCTACAGCATCCAATTATCAAAAGAACAAGAAATCAAATTCAGCAAAATCAAGAAAAGAAGAAATCATTACCTCTCGAAGGTGGATTTGGTGAACCAGGAGAGATCTCTGGCGGGTGGGCGAAGAGTGATCGAATACCCACCTTTCGAAATCTCGTCTTTCACGAATTTGAGGTGGGAGACGAAGGGTTGGAACAGCCCAGAAGCCAGCTTCTCTTGGGTGCCCCCACAGAAGATCACCAGATCACATCTACAAGCGTCGCAGTAGGAACACACCCACATCCGAAATCACCCGCAATTAGGAGCAGTTCGTGACCGTACACAGTGGAAATTGCAGAGCACAGAAGTGGAGTGAGATTGAAGATGGAATCTTTACCTGGTCCGAGTTGGGGTGAGGTGAAACACAGCATGATCTAGACCAGTTCCCGAGTCCATTCCACACACATTCAACACACACACACACTCTGAGAGATAGAGAGAGAGAGAGAGTTGTCAAGAAGACGAGAGCATCAGGACATTGGACGAACGTGGGTTGTTGCAGGTACTTGGCGGTTCTGAACTGGAAGAGAGAGAGAGAGAGAGAGAGAGAGAGGTGCATGCACATGCAAAGGGAGTTGAACTGAGAGATTGACAAGGAGTGTTGTGAGATGGGTTGAAGGTGGGACCTACTTTTTCACAGGGTAGTGTGGAGGAGGAGCTTTCCTGCTCTTCTCCTTCTTCCTTAAGCAGGCTGCAACCAGAGATGCCAGAGAAAAGCTGATGATGAGAGCATCTCATTGGCTCACACTCTCTCTCTCTCTCTTACCCTACCAACTTCCATTTTCTCCTGTTCCTTTTCTTTCCTTTGCCTTTATCATGTCATTCATGATCATAACTACCTAATCAAAATATGTGCCCTAAAGGAAACCCCAGACATTAACTAAAGCATCCTATGTTAAATTAATTATCACTGTTTAGTACTCTGCTTGATTATTATAGGTCTACTCAACGTCGAATTCGAAAAGATTGATCTACAGAATCACGAGGCGAAACCAAAGTGTAATCATGTGGTCGAACAGTTTCGATCTTATTTGCATATATCACCGTTGTATTTGGTAATTTAATTTCCACTTATGAGCAAGTATAGTGATTCGATGTATTCTTATTTAGTACATAAACAATGTAAGATGCTAATGCGATTAATGCTAGATACGGAGTGTCAGTGGCAATGGACACTTTGATTCAGAGTTTCACAATTGAGTGGTTGTGCTCGAGCTCTTGGCAGCCATGACCGTATAAGCTTCGAGCTTATAGCCATGAATTTGTCATATCTTGAGCTTGCAGCCATGGTCACTTGAGCTTCGGCGTCTCCTAACCATGGAAGATTGAACTCGAGTCAACATCGAGACCTGGAGGTAAGTTGTGATCTCACTGCCGACGAGGCTAGGGTTTTTTTTTCTTTTTAGTTTGGGCAAATACTTCAGAAAATCTAAACTATCCTTATTGCCACATAAATATCTCAAACCTTTTTATGTAACCTATAGACTTGAACTTATCCACTGTAACATAAATATCCCGAACCTTTTTTGTCACAAAAAAATCTAAACTTTTATATGCAACATATATGTTTTTTTCAGTTCCATTAAAGGTATATTTATCATAATAGTATAAGTTTGGAATTTTTGTAACAAAAAAAAAATTTGGGTATTTGTATCATACTGGCAAGTTAAGGATTTGTAGTTACACAATTTTCTTTTTGGGTATTTGTGTCACTAAGCATAGTTTGTGGTATTAACACATTTTATTTCTGATGTAATAATTTTCCTACATTGCCCGTTATTTTATATATTTTTCGACAAATTTTTTCCTAAGTTGATTCACACCACCTTTTCGGATTGAAAACTTAGCTTTCCAAGCCGTGCCGACAGTAAAAAAAAAAAAAAGGTAAATGAGCGGTTTTGTTTAACAAAAGTAGAGGGACCACGGGTGATATTTTCCCTATTTAAAATCAATCCGTGCGTATTTAACATTGGAAAAGGTGCACATTTGGTCCTTGGAACCACACCATTTCTTCAATGAGGATCTCAAATAAGTAACTTTTGCAATTGAGTCTTCGAAAATGAAGGATTCTTCCAATTAAGTCCCTCTATCTCTAATTTTGACAAACTAAAGTTAACATGCTAATTGTGCCAACTTAAAGCATAGGAAAAACTATTAACGTTTATGTAATTGTATCTTTATATAATTGCTCTCGGAGCTTTTGGTGAGTGGAAATTGGTCGTCGCAATGGCAGTGATTTTCTCAATATTATACTTTTGATTGTAATTGATAGATATGTCAACTTAGAGGGATTTGATTAGAGAACTTCACTACTTTCAAGACTTAAAATCACAAGCTTGAGGACCGAAAAAAATAGCGGAATAAATCAAGATGCCATATGTGTACATTTTCTCCCAAACACAATGAAGTTTAGGATAGTTTACTGAATGATCTCACTCATGGTGAAGCTTATCCTGTGAAGTTGTCATGATCACTCTTAATTATGATAAACTTTGTGCCTGCTTATTTATTTTAGCTAGATAAACATAGTTTTCATAATGGTCTAATTATTCATAAAGTAGTGGGGGATTGGACAGACAATCATTGGGGTCCATGTAGATCATAAAGTGACATTTGATTTAAATAATTGGATTGATGCGATATGCTAACTGATGCTGGGAGCCGACATAACAATCAATTAATCTTTTTTTTTTTTACCTTTAAGGGAAAAAGAAAAAAGCAAACTCAATAGTAACTTAAAAAATTAAATCTCGCAAAGTTCATCCTTAAATTTTAAAATAAATGATAAGCATTGCAAAAAGTATTTATGGACAAACAGGAATCATGCATCTCTCATTTTGCAAAATTCGGTTAAAAATAATTGTCGAGCATTCGGTAAATATATAATAAGGGTTAATACCTTGAAAAACCTCAAATTGCGTACAAATTTACCAACTATTTTTTTACCCCAACTAACCATAAAAAACCCAAAAATGGTACATTTATGACAAATTTACCCCAAACTAATTTATTCAACCGCAAAAAACCCTAAACTGGTAAATTTGTGATAAATATACACTTTGCTAAATTGGATTAATACCACAAAAAAATCACAAAAATTGTAAACTATGAAAAATGAAGCGTAAAATCTCAAATTGGTATACTAGTCAACTATCACGCGTCATTTAACTTAATAATTTGACAGTAAAATTTAACGAAAACTAATAGAGGGTAAATTTGTCACAAAATGTATCAGTTTGTGGTAAATTTGTTAAAGGTATATCGATTTGAAGTTTTTGGTGGTAAAAAAATAGTTTGGGTAAATTTGTTAGATGTATCGGTTTGAAGTTTTTCAAGGTATTAACTCATAATAATAATAATATTGTCCATTTCATAGAAATAATATGAGGTTTTCGTACAAATTTTGTTTCATGAAGAAGAGTCAAAGCCGCAGAAGAAGGTCGCTTTCGTTTTCATTAAATGATTTTCCTTTTCATTCATGGGCGGCAGCAGAAATCTTGTGGACCTGTTTTAGGTGGAGAGTCAACATCATCAATTTCCCTCTTTTTGTCATCGACAACTGGATCAAGCTAGATCGACCATGTGATATTTTTTTTAACAAGGTCAGGAGAAAGAATGTGTTCATAGAAATCTCAATTTATCGATATTTTAAAAATCGAATTAGGGGGGATCGGTTTGGATAGATTCATGGTGCATTTGTTTCAAAGAAAATAATTGATTTGAAAAATATTTTCCTAAAAATAATTATCTTCGTTGATTGATAATGAAAACATATTTCACTGATTAATTATTTCAAGCAATACAGGTTATCTTTTTCAAGAAATTATTTTTCAACTCATTTTGTTCTGCAAAATAAACGGAGCCTCAATTAACAATTGGTTGGCTTTTTATATGATGTTTTTGTATTTTTAAGGTTTTGAACAAATTGGCCCGATTCAACTGTCACTATCTCTTATAAAATCCAATTTGATCTTTGGTAGAAGTCATAGGAGCATCTATATTATAAATTAACCAAACTCAATCACCACTTCAATATCAAACTTTTATGAAGAGACTTTCATGAAAAACTTGTGCTATATTTAAGAAAAGAACTCCATCACCACACATAATTATAGATACAAAAAATCATTATTTGCGATAATCGAGATGAGTTCGAAATCAAAGTAACTGAAATATCTTATAAATCTCTCATCGAGTTAAAAATTGTTTTTACTTACTTCATTCTTTATCAATCTATTTTTTCCCATCATTTCCCTTCACACTCAACTTTTCTGCTTTTTTTTATTGAGTACAACTTTGAGTGGATCTGAAATTTCATGGTCACAAGCGTTCCCTCATCTATCAAACTTTCATTTAATATGTGTGGCGTGAGATAATTCACATATTCCTAATAGTATCTCAAGCAGGAACAGAAGCTGCAACATCATTGATGATGGACCAGCATGTTTTGGTTTTATGTGGTTTAACACCTCAAGAACAGTCAACACCAGAAGAGCAAGTGAACATGGGTGGAATGGAACAAACCAACCATGCCATGATGCCACAGCTACATGTGCTGGTCTAGCTGGATGAACACATGACCTTCCTTCTGTCTTGTAATAAATTATTCTTTCATTTTCTCTATGTGAGAGAATATAATCATCACTACAATGATTCAGATATGCCATCCTCCTCCCATAATATAAATTTCAACCAAAAAAAAAAAAAAATTAGAGGAATTAGAACTTGACCCAAGTGTGGTGAGGTGGTCCTTTCTCACTAAGATCCAACAGGGTCTTAGGTTTGATTTTTACTTGGAGGTAGTTCTCGATTTAAAAAATAATTAAAGAAATACTTTTTTTAAAAAATAAAACTAGGGCTAGCTTTTTCATTGTTTGATAAAAGGGCAAAGAAGCTGGCATCCACCAGCTCACAATGCTCCTCTTGCAAGTCAAGCAGTCACATGTTGCCAAAGAGAGAAAAGCAGCAAATATCATTATAATACATCATTTTTATATTCTTTGCTAGAAATTGGTTCTTCTTCTACCATACATACACCAATTGTTGTGCCTGGGGGCAGCAATGGCCTCCAAAAAAACCTACTACCAGTAATGGAAAATGACTTGGCATTAAATACTTAACATCTTTTATTTTATTATACCTACTACTATTACCCTTTTTTTTTCAGGATAACGGTCAATTTATCTTGGAATAATTTTCGCGCACCAGATCAAATCAATTTCTTAGACTTTATGTGAGAAAGACTGCATTAAATAGGATATGAATTCAACCCTCATAGTTTCTGACATGTAAAGACCCAATTCATCACATTCAAAATATTTAGCATGAATTTATTTTTTACTTTCTCAAACATACTAACCACACAGTAGAAGTTCACTATCAATAATTTTCTTTCCTACACTAATTGAATTGTTAATTTTCTGGCTAGGTAATCATGCATGTCGCGTACTTGTAGTTTATGAGACAAATCAGCTCAATCTCGGAGCACATGATGACCACAAAGATGATCTGGAAATCGGAATGCCCATGTGCTGCTCGCCATTATTCTACAATACTCCTCGGAAACTTTACTGGGTCGATTAGATCATCTCTTCAGTTGACTTATATAGCTCATCCTAAGTTTGACTTTCGAACAGTCATTTCGAGCGCACGAGCTCTTTCACTGAAACCACGACTTTCTGACTCTGCCGTAGCTGAAAGGGATTTCCATGTTAATTTTGTTAGGGTTTCGAAGTTGGTTCATGTCTTGTCTGTTTGACTTTAGGCTGGTGTCCAAGAGGGTTGCACATCCAAGTGATTTGGGCCCAATACGTAAGAGGCTATTCTAGCTGGGAGCCCAGTACGATTGCGCACTCCTCATTTTAATGTGTTGATACCATCGCTCACATCCCTAAGTTGGTACTAAATATTTTTCTTCCCTAGATACCAAGGAATACCAATGATTTCACATAAAAGGGGACCTGAACGTTGACAACTTTTCACTTCAAATCATTCCCGTATCAGGTTTTCCTGGAAGGTTATTGAATGTGTGAATCGGGCATCTCGTGATTAATTGATATTTCTAAGATAATTAGGTGTACTCAAAGTCTTGGAACAAAAACTTTTTAATCAAATAATAAGATCCTTAAATATATGTATCAATCAAGTTGTATTATGTTCAGGGTCCGCAAGTTTCATGCCCGTTTAGGTAGTTAGTAAAAAACTATCTTAACGGTTCGGCCCGTTTTGAATTGTATGTCCGAATCGATTCGAGACACATTAAACATAAATAGAAGAGGAACGTAAACGCTAGACAGCTCCCCTCCCTCCGTCAGCACCTCCGCCTCCTCCATCGCCCTCTCTGCCACCATTCGCCGGACCTTCATGTTCGGCGGCACCTCGACGTGAACAACTCAACATCAACTTTGCCGGATCCGTCATTCATGGTCGTCCAAGTCTCGATGCGTCCATGGACGTCTAGATATTCAGAGCTGTGTTCATGGTTGTCCACACTCGAGCTCTGTTTCTTTCCTCCATGGTCATCCAGATCTTCGATGAGATTAGCAGTCATAGAGCCTCATCCTCTCCAAATCGAGAGGACGCGCCCCAGATCTGAAGGCACCTTGTCACCGGTAAAGATGATCTCGTCGATGACTTTTCGGACCTTCCGTCATCATCTCAAAATATGTCTGAAAAATGCGCTTGATGAAATTAAACCAGAATCACCTGTCGAAGTAGACCAAACATAAAGTTTTGTGCCTTAAACTTCTTGCTCTTGCATAGAGAAAATCAAACTAGAATTGGTGGGGTGCGCCAGGCCTAGGCAATGGTGCAACGCCAAGGCGACGCTCGAGAGCCCCAGCAGCAAGCTACCGTGATGGGCTCTCCCCCTAAAGAAATTAATTTAATATCATGTGGACCGATGGCCCACGTATCAGATATTAAACTGATAAGAACAGATACTACACTTGATCTTAGCCAAAAGGCCGAGAAAGGTATGCTTAAACCCATCTCACGCCTTGCTTCTTAAGCCCACGTCCCCGCTCGTTCCTCTGTCTCCCTACTGATGTGGGACTGATCAAAGCTCTCCATCGCTCTCGTGCACGCCCTCCCTCCCTCCCTCTCTTTCAGCTTCCCAGCATCAGAAGTCGTGTGCTGTGAAAGCTCTCTGTATCAGGAAACCAAGAGTTCGTCTTGATTGAAAACGTTTCAGTGCATATATATTCGACAAACGGTTGACCTCGAGAAGAACTAATTCAGCAAGATGCGAGATCAATGGAAAGTCTAACGGGTCTTCAACCCTACTAATCAGTGACTCGAGCTGGAGGAAGGACGAAGCTCAAAGAAAATGGTGAGATGAGCGGACTCTTTTAACTAAATGAGGCTTGAATGAGCACACTGAAAACATGGTTTTGCCTTGAACTGCTTTGGCTTCTCTGATGAAGAACAGGGCTTCCTTCACTTTAAAGCAAATTGCACAATCGCGCGATAGCTTCTGTTTCGAAACTTCCTTGAGAAAAGACCAGAAGAAAATCCGCACTCTAGCCTTCCATTTCAATGCCTTGCCAGCCCTGAGGCTCCGGCGAGGTCGCGGACCCTCAATGGCCGGTCGCCGGCCATGGCCAATTCAATTAACCGTTTTTGAAGGAAAAAAAGAAGAAGAAGAAGAGAAGAAGAAAAAAATAGGAGAGAGAAAAATTGTTTTCGGAAGTGTTTTGGTTTTCTTTGATTTTTAACGCAATTTGATTTTTTTTTTATTTAGGAAACAAAAAAAAAAGATTTGAAGAAAAAATGTAAACAAAAAATTATTTTTAAAATTTTTAAATAAAAAACATAAATTGTGTTCATGACAACAAAAAAAGAACACAAACAAACAGGCTTTAAGTGACGCTAACACTTCAGCTGAAGTTGGGCCTCAAGCCTTGTGGGCTTTATTCTTGGCAAAGCCCATGTGGATGGAAGGAGATCAAAGTGATTTAGGCCCAAGAAGCCATACAAGTTTTGATGAGATCCAATAGCTTTCCTAAGAATCATAATCCTAATGACATTTACATCTGGCTTCTGCTCTTTACTTTCCTCCCGAACAGTCTTACAAAATCAACATAAATATCGTCTAAAAAAATTGTTGGAGCGATGAGATCCGCACTCCAAAAGTTTTGCTTTCTCAAACTTCTTGCAACAGGACAAAGGACAGGAGACACACTCTAATAGCTTTAAAAAAATAATATGAACTTTCTACATTATCTAAATATTTTAAAGGGTTAATACCCTGAAAAACCCTAAACTGGTACATCTACGACAAATTTACCCCAAACTATTTTTTTGACAACCAAAAATCCTAAACTGTTGACAAATTTACCCCAAATTGGTACACTTGTAACAAATTTACCATCTATTCGTTTTCATTAAATTTTATTGTCAAATTATTAAGTTAAATGACACATGACAGTTGACTAGTATATCAATTTGGCATTTTACGCACTCATTTGTCACATTTTACAATTTTTGTGATTTTTTTTGTGGTATTAATCCAATTTATTGGAGGGTATATTTGTCACAAATTTACCAATTTGGGGTTTTTTAGGTCGAATAAATTAGTTTGGGGTAAATTTGTCACAAATGTACCAATTTAGGGTTTTTTACAGTCAGTCGGGGTAAATTTATCACATGTGTACTGGTTTGGGAGTTTTCATTGTAAAAAAAATGGTTTGGAGTAAATTTGTCATATGTATACCAGTTTGGAGTTTTTTAGGGTATTAATCCTATTTTAAAAGGTTTCAAGAGCTTCGCATTGGATAAAACCAAAAGTGTGACTTCCCCACAATTTATGAAAAATTAAAACTTGAAAGCACGAGGCACTCTAGACATGCCCTAATTCTCCATAAACAACGGTATCTCTTCGTTATAGAAGCTCCAAGATGAATAGTAGTTATAGAAAGTTACCAAACATAAATGTCTTGTCTTTATTTTACAGATAGTGTAGTTAAGTGGGATGGTGATTAAGCTTTTCTGGATTGTACCACTTGCATAAGTTTTGTCTAAGGCAAGACATCCACGTTGAGATAACCAAACTTACATATGAACAATAGTTACTTTATTGCAAGCCTATGAATATCAATGTTTCGACCAATTAAAGAAGCAAAGTTTCGTTACAAAAAGAGAAATATGAATGGATCAGCCTACAGATTTAAATGATCCTCTACATTGGAGGGAAAATAATATCGATGTTCTTGACATAAATTGCATTAGAAAACATTCATTGAATTTGACGTCCAAACCTAAGGCAGTGGATATTGCGAGGGGGTATTACCCATGACTGGAAACACTATTGGTGCTCGAAGAAAGATCAATTATCCAAGAGACATCAACTTAGGAATTTTTAACGTGGTGACTAAATAATGACACCAAAGGTCTTTAAACCTTTTTTCATTTTAGATCGTGAACTAATTTCAGAAATGGATTGCAGGCGGTGGCGTTGACCACCACCAAACTCTGCCACTGCCCCTTATCACACATGACAACCCACGGCGAGCTTGGTCCCCACCACCATGTGATCGGCCCACCGACCCCAAACTCGTCGACCACCATTCATTAGCACCAACAATTACACAAATATGAGCTCACAACGCCGGCCAATGTCGTTACCTCCATTGGAGGTTAGCCAGAGAGAGAGAGAGAGAGAAGGGTGGTAGTGATGGTGGCATTGCACTGGTATTGGCATGTGGTGATGTTTAGTAACACATAACAGATTCAACTCGATGGGCCGGCATCGGCCACCCCGATGGCTAGATGAAAAGGCCTGTTGAAAGAACTATCATCATCGAATTGGTGTTACATCTCACTAGTTTTGTCTCGTGATTGCCGACTTGGGCCACCATATAGACAAAATAAATAAATAAAGGACTAGTGCTCCATTTGATGAAAGCGATGCATTAGGCAAATTTTAAAAGTTCAAAATTAAACCGAACAAGATAAGAAAATCAGAGACGACACTAGACAATGGACAAAAATTTTCAAGATCTCGTGGCATTGCCCATTGTGATTAATACCGAAGTGTACCATCCAATCACATATCAAAAGGTGTAGAACCCCCTAAAGCTATGTAGGAATATGCATTTGTACCTAATTTGAAAAGAAAAATGCTAGAAATAGGGAGATTGGTGTATTGACTACATATTTGACCATTCTTTTCCCCTTGGCTCTCAAATTTAGCATATCAACCACAAATTTGGTCTTTTGGGTCCAATAAGATCATGTCAAATCATATGTCAAAACTAGAGAATTTGCTGTCGGATAATTTCCTCGAGGACATCTCCATGCTTCTGGAAACCTTAATGTTTTAAATTCCATTCGGACTTCTGAGGCACGTGTCTCTTTCCTTGATCTCCAAGTACTTTCCCTCTCTCTTTTGGATTCTCAACTTTCCGAACGTCTGACTGATTTTATGCTCCAGACGCTTTGACAAATAAATAAAGCCACGCCGATTTAAAATCTTGAAGCCTAGATGGTCCAAACTCACGTTTCCATTATCGACACAGGCTAGGGTTCGACCAATTCCAAAAGGTGACGAATCGCTTCTTCAAAATGGGGGAAAGAAGGGCCAGCTTTTCACACCTTGGGACCGACCCAGAATAGCAACTTCGCAAAGGGTTTTCGAGAGTTTTAAGGAAAACTGTTGGCTCGGTCGCATTTGAGATGCTGTTTCAGTCCCTCAATAACGAAGGTGGGAATACGTGTGAGCCCGGAGGAGAAGAACAGACGACTCAATTGATGTCGTTGAACAATTTAACGGAGCTGAAAGGGGAAGAAGTTTCACATTTTCTCGAACTATATATTCGTTGCATGTATTTATATTTGGAGATTTTGTGAGAGTACTAGCTGAACTACGCGCTACATCGATTGAGATTTCGCGCTGTTTGGAAGCATGGAGTTCTCATATATGATCTCAACAGAAGTTGAATGTGATGAAGGAGTTTTGCTACCCATCAAAGAAGCGAAGGGCGGCAAATTCTGCAACTAAGAGCAAACCAGGAGCAACAATCTCGAACGGAGGATGAAAGAAAATCAAGAGAAGAATTGATGAAGGAGAAAAAGTCAATAAGTTTAGTAACCCGAATCATGTGCTTTGACATTGGACCAATCACTTCCCAAAAATTTGACTAGAGAAATGCAAAGAACTTTTGATTGGCGCTTTTTCTTAAAACCAACTATTAAAAAAAGTGGGCAATTTTTTTAAAGCATTCAAGTCCCAATTAAAGAAATTTTGTTTTCACTCTAAATTTAGTATCTTATATAGCTACTTAAATAAATATATCAAGTGTATATAAATGTAGAAAATCGACAAGGAAAGTAATGTGGCAAACAACTAGTCGATGCAGCATTCATTAAATAGTAGAGTAAGCTAACTATTCTTTGAAACTCAACAACATAATCTTGTAAATGTGAACATACGGAATATTTCATACGCTTATTTCAACGTATTCCTTTTTCAACGAAATATTTCAAAACTGCTCGATTCAGGGGAGAACATAAGAGTAACTTCTAAGTCACGACTAGCAAAATATCACGAATCAAAGCAATTTTCTTCGTCTCACTAAATATTTTCAAACCTTTTTTTCTGGTTATGCTCGTCTAAATTTACGTATTAAAATCGCAACCCTAATGTAGAATCCGAGAGCCGTTTTAGGTGAAATTTTCTTTTTCATGGTCTTGGCAAACGCTGCACGAGACAAAAAGTAAAGTTCTTTTCCGCTACTGTCGGCCGGGAGGACGAGTCTACGAGTCGTGCAAGCGTAACCGAGGCTTCACTCGCCAGGCCGGTCAATGAAGTAGAGACGCGTTAGGGCAAATGCCTCTGCATGAATATTCTTGAAGTGTCGAAGAAGAGAAAACGTAGGGGATTTCGATCGTTATCATTGAGTGAGTCAAAATGTCAGGCTGCATGCTGCTACTCTCTCTTGTGGAAAAAAACTCTTTCGTTTTCGACAAGGGAATAATGATGTACGAAGATGCGGTCGGGTGCACGAAGATCGAACGGAAGCTGAGAGTGATATTGCGATGTAATTGTCCGAGCGTCTTTCGTTGTCAAGGAAACGTGCTGATATGATAGCTTTCCAAGAACACAAATTCTAATCTTTGAATATGTTTTGAGTTTGAGCTCGTGAAGAGAATTTCGTCCAAATAGATATCTCGGTTTGAGCCTAGTTCAAGTACATTTTGTCATTTAAGTAGATTTCCCGAAAATGGGTTTCCTATTATGGATACAAACATTGTAATACAAGTCCGCTCCTATTTGCCTCGGGACCTTTAGCAAATCGAAGGGTTTTGAGGATGTGCCCAAAATGCAGCCGTGTTACAAAAATTAAAGCTCGATGCGAATCATAGCATTTAATTGGCTGTATTTGTGAAATATCAAGGGTAAATATATGAAGAACACTTCAGTCAGGTTAGGTTAATTTCAAAAGTTAATTTACCACATCAAAATATATAAGAAAACAGAAAATCAACAACCCAGTCTTCAATTCAATTCCGGATCCGGGTCACAACTTCAAGTCAAGTTTGGCCTTTACCTTGAGGGGCTTTTCTTTCGGAAAAGTCCAAAGTAAATGGAAGGAAGATCAAAGTGAATTAGGCCCAAGAAGCCATACAAGTTTTGAAGAGATGCAACACCTTCCGTGGGAACCCTAATTTTTATAGCCAGTCACATCTGGCTTTTGCGTATAAACTTTCCTTACTTAATTTGGAAATGCAAAAAATTTACTTTAATTCCTATCATAAAATAATTATGCACGAATTTTTTGAGCAACTCGGATTTAAATAAAAGACATAGTGTGAGTTCCCGATTTTTTGCAGAGCCACGAGTTAAAAGCACAAATAGCTCTACACGTTCTCAAAACTTCCTTATAAACCAGCATCTCTTCGTTATGGAAGCTCCAAAATGAAATGCATAAGTTTTGTAAAAGGCAAGACATCTACGTTGAAATTATGAGACTTATATATGAACGATAATTACTTTGTGTTAAGCATATGAATGATTAGCGTTGAGCAATAAAAGAAGCAAAGTTTCATTAAGAAAAAAACAGATTGTGTGAGGAAGCATTCATATGAAAAAGAGTATGAAAATGATGTTCGAACCTAAGCAAGTGAATGTCCAAAGGGGTATTATCCGTGAATAGAGATCGATTATCCGAGCGATACCAACTTGGCAATATATTGATATTATGACTAGATTCAATAGGATCCTCGATTTTGGACCTTGAACTAACATCGATGCGAAGTTAATGGTATCTGTCGATGTGGATGCTACTTCTTCTTTCTCTTTTTCCTTCTTTCTTCTTCCTAATTCCGTTGCCACTAGGGACAACGACAACTTGTCAATGAACTAACTTGAACAAAAGAAAAATTCAAAAACGAAATTGAACATTCAAAGAAAATTTTAGGGACCTTTTGTAATATTACCTCTTGTAATTAACAATCTAAGCATACCATCTAATAACATATTAAAATGTTTAGAACACATGAAAGTAAAGTAGGAATACACAAGTGTAGATTATTTAAAATGAATAATGCTAGAAATATGGTGATTGGTGTATAAAGTACATATTTGGCCTTTTGGGTCCGGTAAGATTGCTAACGTATGGCGATCCATTTAATTTTATAGTACTAAATTAAGCAGATTTCTAAATGTCGATGGACTAACTCAAAAACGTTTAAAATAAAATTCACAGACGACATTAAACAATCAAAGAAAATTCTAAGAACCTTTCGTGACATTACCCCTTATAATTAAGAATCTAAGTATACCATCTAATCACATATTAAAATGTCTAGAACACCCGAAAGTCAAGTAGGAGTACACAAGTGTAGATTTTTAAAATGAATAATTCTACAAATATGGTGATTGATGCATAAAGAACATATTTGGCCTTTTGGGTCTGGTAAGATTGCTAACATATGGCACTCTATTTAATTTTAAAGTACTACGTGAAGTAGATTTTTAACTATCTCGAAAAAAATATATATTCAAAGGCGATAATCAAAGAAAATTCTAAGGACCTTTCGTGACATTACCCCTTGGAAATAACAATCTAAATATACCATTTAATCACGTATTTAAATGTCTGGAACATCCGGAAATCAAGTAGGGATACACAAGTGTAGATTATTTAAAATGAATAATGCTAGAAATATGGTGATTGGTGTATGAAGTCCATATTTAATCTTTTGGGTCTGGTAAGATTGGTAATATTTGGCGTTCCATTTAATTTTAAAGGACTAAATTAAGGAGATTTTTAGATGTCGATGGACTAACTTGAACAAAAAAAAAAAAAAAAAAAAAAAAAAATCAAAGATGACACTGAGCAATCAGAGAAAATTCTAGGGATCTTTCGTGATGTTACCTCTTATAATTAACAATTTAAGCGTATCATCTAATCACATATTTAAATGTTTATAACACCCGGAAGTCAACCAGGAATACATAAGTGTAGATTATTTAAAATGAATAATGCTAGAAATATGGTGATTGGTGTATGAAGTCCATATTTAGTCTTTTGGGTCTGGTAAGATTGCTAATATTTGGCGTTCCATTTAATTTTAAAGTACTACATCGAGTAGATTTTTAAAAGTTGATGGACTAACTCGAATAAAAAAATTCAAAGACGACACTAAATAATCAAAGAAGATTTTTAAAAGTCGCTGAACTAACTTGAAAAAAAAAATTCAAAGACGACATTGAACAATCAGAGAAAATTCTAGAAACCTTTCGTGACGCTCTCCTTTTGGCCATAAGTACATATTTGGCCTTTTGGGTCCAGCAAGATCGAGTCAATTCATTCCAAAGCTAGAGAATTTGGGTCGGATGATTTTCTCGAGAACTTCTGTGTATAGTTCGCGGCAATAAGAAGAACGGAAACCCTAATTTTTCTAACTCTCATTTGGACTTTTGAGGCATGTATTTCCTTGATCTCAAGCATATTCCGTTCTCTTCTCGCTCCTTAATATTCTGAAATTGCGACTGGTTTTTACTCCAAACACTTTGACAGAGAAAACAAAGCCTCACAGGTTAAACCCTCGAACCCTACAGTCCAAACTCGAGTTGTTATTATCAACACAAGGTAGGGTTTGACCGATTACAAAGGTGACGAAAAGCTTCTTCAACGTGGCGGACGACGGGCCAGCTTTTCACACCGGGAGACTGACCCAAAAGAGAAAGTTCGTTTTTTTTGGGAAGTTTCAAGAAAACATTGGCTCGGTCGTACGTGAAGTGCAAAGCAAGTCCTTCAACAAACGAAGGTGTGAATGCGTGTAGATAAAGAGGACTGTTTCAAGAGACCTTGACAACGCTTTCAAGCCGAGAGGAGAACAAGAAGCGATTCAATAGTTGATGCAGACCGATTTGTTTTTATTCTGAAATTCCGCATCCAAACTTGTACAAAATTTGCATTGTGTGATGCGCGGAGATCATAGATTATAAATCTTGGAAAGAGTATGAGCTAAATTGCGCGCTAAGACGATCGAAAATTTGCACTTTTCAGAAGTGGAGATCCGCGTATGTGATCTCGTTAGAACTTAGAATGTGATCGACCAATTTTTCTGCCAGTCAAAGAAGTGAAAGGCAATTCTGCAAAACAAATCTCCAGCGGAGAATGAAAGAAGATCGAGAAAAAGGATAGATGAAGAAGAGTAAAATCTATTCGTTTTTTTCACCCTAATTATGTAGAATTCTCTTGCCTAAGTTATTTTTTTTTCTTTGAAGGGAACGATATAAAAGTACCTTGAGTTTACTCAAATGAAAAAAAGCAACGATGAAAATTAATATGATCACAAAACTAGTCGTCAATGCAACAACTTAACAAATGTGAACATATGAATGATTTCATATATTCGATATATATTCCCTCCATTATATATTACAAAACTACTCGATCCAAGAGAATGCGTGAGAGTAACTTATAAGTTACGCTTGAAATTTCAAAAAGTATGAAGTAAGTGATTCTGTCTGTCGGGTCAGATAGACATCTTCTCGGAAAGTTTGCTTTGCTAGTCCAAAACTGTGTGCATTAACTGCAAGCTGAACCATAATCTCAAATCAAAGACCTGTTTTAGGTGATTTGTTTAGGTTATCTTACACAGAACCTAAGGTCTTAGTTTTCTTGGTATAAAAGTGAGCGCCCCAAGACAAAAAGCACGTTCTTTTCCAGCACTGTCGGCCAAGAAGACGAGTCTACGACTCGTTCAAGCGTAACCAAGGCTTCATCTGCCGAGTGGACCAGTAAACTGGCGCCACAGAAGACAATATCTCTGCACGATTATTCTTGGAGTCAAAGAAGAGACCACGTATTTCGTACTGCACACCACTACCACGTGAAAAACTCCCCCGTCTTCGCCAGGGCGGCGAACGCGTCGAAGGGGTGGCCGGGTGGATAGAATCCAAAAAATGGAGGAGGCGAGAGCGATGTTGCCATGTTATCGTCAAGGCTTCTGAATAGCTGCTCAGGCGTCTTTCGTTGTCGTGAAGATGGGTATGAGCTAAAACACGGCAGATTCTGATCGATCCTGTGCGTGCGCCATCCATTCAAACCTCTGTAGGTTCAAAGAGCGTGCGTCTGGCAATCCCTACCAGGTAGCGCGAGCTTTCTGCTTGAAGGGAGATCTGTCATGGTGTATTTTGAGGGACTTTTACCGTATATCTATAACATCTGATGTATAAAGTATAAGCAAGAAGCTGGACACTAGCAAGGTTTTAATAGCAAGGGTATTTAAAGATTTGAAAAGCTTGATATCAAAAGTATGTATAATTTTCGGCATAGTACGTGGATAAATATGACATAATGTTACATTTGGTCATTCTGATTTTTAATCAAGATAAGACCGATATGATATGATATGATATGAAATTTACGGATTTTACTATACCCTATCAACTATTTGGTGATTGTAGTAATAAAATTGAATATATTCACATCATATTATATATATTGTTTGGTATAAATAGCATATTAGTAATAAGTGAACTGAAACTTTTACAAATGGAGATGGTAAAAATCTCTCACGACACTCCTGTCTACTTTATTTTTAGTTGCAATATTTATTTTATTTTCCTCTATTTTTTTAATTAATTTATTTTTAATTTTTTCCTTCTCCTTCCATCATTCTCTAATAAAATTAATTAGATAGTAAACTGTACTAATATACCTAAAATAATAAAATATAAAATATGTAATAAATATAAATATATATTCATAAATATTTAATTTATATTATAAAATAGAACAAATTTGAATATATAAATAAATATAAGTTTGAATTAAAATAACTAAATTAGTATTTTTTGTTATTTTGAATTTCTTATATTAGAGTTTAGATATATTAATATTGAAATATAATAATATATATTTTTTTAATTTAAGAAATTTGTTATTCAAGAAAAATAACTTTATTATTATAAATGTTAGAAATCTTATCAATTTTATCCCATCTCTACCATGGGATAATTTTATCCAGTTTATATCCCCATCATATCAAATTCTATTATGTTATAAGTGGGTACCAAATGCAAGTTAGGATAAATTTTATCTTATCATGAATTTTATTCTAATTGTCAAATGCAGCCTAAGAGTTAGAGAGTATAGAAAGTCTTTGCCCGAGGCTAGTGAGGGTGGCCCTTGCCTAAGGCCAACAACCTTTGTTGGCCATCAATGATGCACAGGTGATGGTCGATGGAGGGAAATAGTGAAAAATAAAAAAAATAAAAAAAAAATAAAAAGGAAAGGAAAAAAAGAAAATTTTCATAAAATAAAAAAATAAAATTTTCATAAAATATAGGAAAAAATTGAAAAATTGGCCACGTTAGCAATTTCCGCATCTAAATTGAAAAATCGTTAAAAGGTGAAGAACTAAATTAGCAAATCATCAAAAGTTTTAGGACTAAATTAGTACTATCAAAAAATTTATGACTAAATTTGCAAGTTGTAAAAATATATATAAGATAAAATTAACATAAATGAAAGGTGTAGAACTGAATTGACAACTATATAATAGGCTTAGGATATTTAGGATAATTTTCCCTATAAAGTTGTCTTGAATCTTAGATCTATCTCTCTTCTTGCCATTTTAACAAATTTGCAATATACTTGTACATAATTAAAAGGATGTTTTCTTATAAAAAATTATTCACACATTAAATGCTTCCTCCAATTTTCAGAAGGTTTAACTGATTAGGTAGCAGCATTCTCATCTTTAAGCTGTGCTCTACCAAAACACATCTTTAATTTCAAAAGCTGTAAACTCCATCCAGGGTTACGATAAATCATATATTCACAAGAGTATCGCCTAATCTTATTCTTTCATGTACTTACCAAGATTTGTGAAAGGCCAGTATGAGATTTGGATATCATCTTACTGACATTCTTTTGTATTTCCATTTCTGTCGCGGCAAATTAGCGAGATATAAAATATGTCCAGTTTTTTCCTGGTTGTATCTTCCCTTATAATCCATCTTTGGCAAGTTTTGTCTCCGTTACCTTTCGAAGTCCATAATACCAAAATTGGGCAAATATAATGTGTATATATCACTGGCAATCTCTGTTACCTTTCGTAATACCAAAATTGGGCAAATATAATGAGTATATATCACTGGCAATCTCTGTTACCTTTCAAAGTCCATTATACCAAAATTGGGCAAATATAATGAGTATATATCACTGGCAATCTCTTCATTGTTTTATGTACCTCTTCTTTAGCTTATTTCAACGATTTACTATCTTTATCTCTCTTTGCCATGGCTGTTTACGAGGTCTTCCTCATTCTAGCTACGGCGGTGGTAGTTTCTGCTATAGATGGTACTTGGTTCGATGCGCATGCAACTTTTTACGGTGACATGAGCGGTAGCGAAACCATGCGTAAGTAAAATCTCTTGGCAAGGAGAAAGAAAGGAGAGCCTTTTCCTAATTTTATTATCCTTTCTTGTGCTCCTTTGCGGGGACCTTTGCACAGATGGATAATTGAGCTATTTCATGTCACTGGTGTTTACTGATTTGTTTCTCGTTCATGGACATTGCCTGCAGAGGGAGCTTGCGGATATGGAGATCTCAACAAACAAGGTTATGGACTAGAGACAACAGCGCTGAGCACCGCCCTTTTCAACGACGGACTTAGCTGCGGTGCTTGTTTCGAGATCTATTGTACCAACGACCCCAAGTGGTGCATTCCCAAGGCTGGTTCAATCATAGTCACGGCAACAAATTTTTGCCCTCCGAACTACACTAAGACGCAGGACGTCTGGTGCAATCCTCCGCAAAAGCATTTCGACCTGTCTATGCCCATGTTCACTAAGATCGCGTACTCCAAGGCCGGCGTCATTCCTGTCAGCTATCGCCGCGTCTTGTGTTCCAAGAAAGGAGGAGTCAAGTTCGAGATTAAAGGAAATCCGAACTGGACCCTTGTGCTGATCTATAACGTCGGCGGCGCCGGCGACGTGAATGCAGTGAGCATCAAGGGCTCGAACACGCAATGGGTTGCTATGACTCGCGACTGGGGGCAAAACTGGCAGACTGGAACTGTTTTGACGGGGCAAAGCTTGTCATTCCAAGTCACCGTGAGTGACGGGACGAAGATAGAATTTGATAATGTGGCGCCTGCTGGGTGGCAATTTGGGCAGACATATGACGGGGGAAAGAACTTCTAGTTCGACCATTTTCATTCCAGTGCTTGTTTTTTATGTTGTTCAATAAGTTGATTCCTAATTAATACCATCCGTCATCTCATTTCAATTTCCATTATCTGTCTGTTCTACTGGCATTCGAACAATTTTATTTCAATTTCAATTAGTTTATCATTGGAAAATTTCGTGACATAGCCAAGCTTTTCCAAAGTCACGCATTAGTGAAAAAAATTGTCTGAGATTATATTTTTCTACCATTATGATTGTTTATAGTTAAGATTATAATATCTCTATCTTGTCAAAGCCATTATACCTCACGTACTCTTCATTATTGATTATACTAGAATTATACAATTCTCTCTCTCTCACATATTCTTATCTAAACAAGTTTACTTCTTTTATCGAAATGCATGATGGCATTATTGATAATCTATTAGGTGTTGAGAAAATATGACAACGATCGTGAAGAATAATGAAGTTAGACTTTGAGGCGTGATATCACTTTTAAAGAAATTATTTCTTTAAGAAATTATTTGCCCCAAGTATACAAAAAATTCTCGATTAAGAATACTATATAGCAATTTCAGTATTTCTCCAAGGTCTCTTGAGGAAAATAATTGAAAACGACTGCTGAATTTTGAAAAGAAAATTTGAAAAGACTTTATCATAATTGATCCCAAGAACTAAACGTACTTATCTTTGTCTTTTGAATAGAAGCAACCCTTTGGAAAAGGTTGCAAAATGAACAGGTTCAATTGTTTCATTGGAAAAACATATGAAAAATTCGGAATTAAAAAAATAATAAATAAAAATAATCATAACTCCTTTGTGAATAGTCGCACTATTTCAAAAGAACACTATGGTTAACTTTTTCTAATTGTAAATCCAAATAATCCAAATTTTAATAAATAAAAAATAATGATCGTTAATTAGTGCCAAATCTAATCTACGTGTGCACTCACATCCTTTTGATGTGGGGGGAAAACACCTCTTTGTTTGTTTTTTACAAACAAACTATCAACATTAGGTTGCTACTCAATGGATCGCTTGATAAAAAATTTTACTACTATGAGAAGGACAAATGTGGGAGATCAATTCCGAACCCGTCTACTAATCTCAACGTCTTAGAAAAATGGGAATGAAAACTCGGATGGGACATTCAAACATGAAATATTTTGCACATGATAACGTGAGGAATCACATGTACTAAGTGCCTAATTCTCTCACAAATTGGATCATGTTTTCATAATCTTGATGATGTTATAAACCAATCACGCAAGCCGACGCCGATTTTAAGGAAGGAAAGAGGAGCTGAGGAAATATATTCACTAAAGGAAAAATATCCTATCTTGTAACCATTGTAAAATAAATGGGTAAAAAAATATTGTGAAATAGTATTTCTAATGTTACATGAATCCAGAACCTTTGAATGGTAATCCCTCCAGGACTTTCATACTTTGTCATCCATTATGAATAGTCATATATATCAAGTAAATATTTCAATTGCGTTCTTACCTTTGATAAAATAAAGGGAAAAAGTCACAAAAAATCATAAACTATATCCATTGTGACATATTTATCTAAACTTTTTTTTGACAAAAAAAAATCCTGAACTTGTACCAACTTGACACATACAATTTGGGGCAAATATGTTATATGAGTACAAGTTTGATGTTTTTAGTATCATAAAAATATAAATTTGGGATAAATGTATCATGAGGATATAAATTTGGAATTTTTTGTGTTACAAAAATAAGTTTTGGTAAATGTATCATAGTGGGTGTAGTCAAGGATTTTTTGTGTCGCACAAAAAAGTTTGGGGAAAAGGTATCATAGTAAGCGTAGGTTACGATTTTTGGTGGTTTTTTCCTTATAATAAATTCCAAACCCATACTTTGCATCACATTTCTATTGGGAAAATTACCAAAAAAGTTTTAAATCTATGTATGAATGTCAATTTGATAATAAATTTTTCAATTTGATCAATTTAATATGAAATCTTTTGATTATTTGCTAATGTAGTCCTTTTGGCCATTTTTTTTTGCCCTTCTTCCTCCACCCATACTCAATCTTCAGTGGTGGTCGGCGAGGTTGTTAGCACTAACTATGTTATGTATGATGGCCGGCGTTCATATCATTAATTTCTAGTCAAAATTAACCTAAAAGATAATGTTGGCTAATGTCAAGAGACTTAAGGCTAAATTGGCCAAATTAAAAGATATTTATGAATGAATTGGCATTCATGCAATAGGTTTAGAACTCTTTTTTGGTAATATCCCCATTTCCATTAAGCTGCTTGCACACTAACTCGCATCTTTAATAAAGGAGATGAGTATGGCGAAGGTGACAGCTTTCAAGACTAAAAAATCAAAAACCCCCCAAAAAAGTTATAGATATAAATAAGCAGATAAATAAATAAATAAAAGCAAAAAGAACTGTTGATTGAGCACTCTAATTTGCTTTCACATTATAAAGTGTGGTCGTGAGTCAAGACCATCCGACAAAGAACTAAAAAAAAATGTCATCGCGAAATTATCCATGAATTTCTCCAAAGATAAATCTTAAGCCCGACAAAACCACAAATGTCATGGCTTGTGTATGCACGGGTCTCAGCAAAACCTAGTTTCACACAAGAGACAAACGCCGCAATACCATCACGTCAAAATCGAGGATATTGACCGTTCGATCCCAAAACGAGTCAACTAACCATAAAAACTGTTAAACAAACCTCCGACAAGTCTACGTCAGCCGAGTCCAACCCGAAAGGAGAAAACCGTGTTTGAAGGGTTCTGTGCACCGTTCCACGTAAGCCCTAGAAGTCCAAACGAAATTCCAAGCAAGAATTTCAGCACTTTGGAACGCAAAACCGCAGCTTGCCGAGTACTTTCTTAGGGTTTGATCTGATGAGTGAGAAATGGTGGAATTCTTCTGTCAAGAAATCAAACCGAAACCAGCACCCTTTCGGGTCTTCAGTCGTACCTCCCCCCTCCCATCAACCTTATATAAACTCGCGGAACAACCTCGAATACGACACCTGCAAATTCCGACAAAGAACGCAATCGAAAAGAACCTCTCATTGCCCTCTCATCATTGCCATCGATCCTTGTCTGATTACTTCTCGATCAAGAAAGAGCGCCATGCAACGTTCACTAGCCATCTCCAAGAGCTTGCTCCCGAGCATCATCCGGTATAAGAACCCGGTTCAGGCCGTCCTCCGGCCATCCTATGACGTGTTCATCAACCACCGCCGGATCGACACCCGGCGGACCGTTGCTGGTTTGTTGCATGACTACCTGACGAGGCTTGACCTCCGACCCTTCTTGGACAGTAGGAGCATGCGCCCTGGGGACAATCTGTTCGACAAGATCGACTCGGCAATCCTTGACTGCAGGATCGGGGTCGCCCTGTTCTCCCCAAGTTACTGCGACTCATACTTCTGCCTGCACGAGCTCGCCCTAATGATGGAGACCAAGAAGAAGGTCATACCCATCTTTTGTGATGTGAAGCCTTCTCAGCTTCGAGCTCTTAATAATGGAACTTGCTCGGAGGAGGAGACTGAGAAATTCAATTCGGCCATTGAAGAAGCCAAGAACATCGTGGGAATCACTTTTGACTCTTCGATGGGGTATACGCACTCTCATTTCCTATTTACTTAGCTCCATCTGAAGCCAATTGATTACCCTCTAAACAAAAAGTATCATGATAACTTTTTTATTCTTGCATTAACTTCAACAAAAATGCAGACGTTTTAACTGGGGCATAAAGTTGATTTTTGAGCTTAGATACTATATACATTATCATTATTATAGCACTGTCTCTAGAAACCAATCTCACTAAATTAGCAATGCAATCATGAATATATATAAGTCCATAAATAAAACTAGATTTCTTAAACATTCTTCTCATTAGGTCAATTTTCACTGCAAAATATTTATTTGGAAAAAGGAATTCTATGCTAAGAGAGAATAACATAAAGTTAAAGGGGTCAAGTGACACAATAAATAGAAAAATAAAAAAGGTCTAATTGACTCCAAGTCGAAACCACAAGAAGTAAAACGATTTGACTCTGATAATTTCTAGCCAAATCATGAAATGAGGCTCTAGAACCCTTCCTTTTAGCTATTACATTAGCTTTGATTAACCTCAAAACACTCCCTCCAAAAAGATTCGATTTTGTGTGCCAAACAAACGTGATTTGAATTAATGTTTTGCACATTTTGTAGATCAGATTCTAACATGTCCGTTCCTTTGCAGGGATTGGTCAGAGCTCCTGAGGGATGCTTCTGAAGCTATCATCAAGAGCTTGATGGAGGCGAATCAAGACTGGCCAAACGAGAATTAGTGGAGAAACATCCAAGCCAGCGTGAGCCTAACTTGTACAAGAGATTAAGGGGCGGGGGGCGGGGGGCGGGGGCGTGGGGCGTCTTGATGTGTCTTCGATTGCGGTTTTGAATGGTGTTATCTTTCCATTTGATTGATTTGTTTATAGAAAATCACAAATAAGTTATCAACTATGGTATAAGATCCTGAATAATGGCACGATCGTGCTCTAATTCATGGAAACCATTCACATTTTGTCTTTGTTTGTGATCTTCTTCTTCTCACCAATTAATGTAATAAAGGTTCAATCCTAACTTTTATCCTCTTGACTCGCGCCATTTTTCCTCATTCCATTATAGGACAATCAAGTTCTCTAACGCTAGTTTGACATTGCGGCAATTTCGCGACACTTCATCCTGGCAAGACAGAAACCTCCTTTGGGTTTTCCTTTTCATTTTTTCTTTCGAATTTTTTCTTCTTTTTCGCAACACTTCGTATTGGCAGATAGTCTCACCACGTAATGAATCGACTTTGTTGCATTGGCCCCAACACAATCAATCATGGGCCCTTGTCATGCAATTGTGATCACAAGATTCCCTTCATGCCATGCTTTTTAAATAGCATTTCACAGTTTTGAACCGGCTTCCGGGGAGCTAATCTGAACCGTGGTCATTTTCAAATGATGTCAGCATCTTTTGACATCGTCTATTCGAAAGAAAATTTTAGCGGCATCAGCTTTCAAACGATATCAATCATCGCATATTCATACTATCTACGAAAAAACTCATTTAGACAATGCTTGCTTTTCAAACAGTCTTGTTGCATACTCATATTATCAACTAGAAATGTTAACATCAAAGCACTAGCTTCAAACGGGTTTATGACACTATCTACCTGAAAGTTAATTTACACTACCAACTTGAGTTTGAACAAGAGTGTTAAAGATATTTTTCAGATAGTATGAAGATATTACCGATATATCATATGTTCTTTAGGTCATTCAAATTTGCTCTGATTTGGTTTGAGGCATATAAATATACCACGATTATATTATCACAATTTACTAATTTAATTGTTCTATCATTTTTCCCATTTTCTAAGTATAAATGCCGAAACCATGTCCCAACAAGGCTTAATATAGATGAAATCAAGCAATTCATTATATAATTCTCACAAAATAGTTACATGCTAATCTAGAGATTAACAAAATCAAATTAGCAATAATTAAAATGCGTTACTTAACAAAAACATTTAATTTGAAATTAAACTACTTTTCACTTTGATTAGGTTATATATTAATTTAACCCCAGCTTGCTTATTCGGAGGAAAGATTCAATATTTTCAAGAGAACCCCTTCTTGGAGGGCTTCATTGAGGCGTACCACTTTTCTAACTTGGAGATTGCGTTAGGCGCACATGATACAAGAAAAAATGAAATTCTTCCAGAATCAATTTCAAAGGTAAAACGTCGCTTTCGGAATCAATTGCAACGTAAGTCATTCATTAAACTCCACAAAAAACATGTTCATTATAAAATCTGAATTTCGATTGGTTAGTTCACATTCATGCAACGAGTTTCATACAAACGAAAATAAGTTTAGTTAGTTTTCGTTGAAATTAAGGAAATTATCCCCCCACCATTTTTTAAATAGGATGTCTAATCGCGTACAGTCTCCACATGCAAGTACATGTCAAATTTTAGGAATTTGCTATTTAACAAATTTTAGCTCGAACCCCATAGTTTTCCCCCTACGATCCTGCCAATTTTCAACACGTTGTGAATTCAAAAGGAAAAGAAGATTCTGTACTGTTTTCTTGCAAAAAGACGGAAAATAATATTGATTTACATAAAGTACATCGCTAGTACAAGAGAGTTTTCTCACGAGCAATCATGAAATTGAAACTTCTATCTGATAATGAAATGAATTCATTTATAGAAATTTCGAAAATTATATATGTTTTAGTGCTTAAATTTTGCCTTGAATGGGATTTCACGTATCTTGGGCTTGGAACGATTAAATTTTCATGGCATTATACAATAAGCAGAAAGACCAAAAAAAAAAAAAAACTTTTATTTTGATGATTTTTCATTTTGACGATTTCATTAAAGATCTCTCTTCTACTTTAAGACTATAGAAATAAGAGCCTTCGCTTTTCTTTCTTTCTTTCTTTCTTTCTTTTTTCCTTTCCTTGCCAATTGTCAACATTCTATGTTTGCAGAATAAAAAATTCAAAGTCATCCTTGGAATTGAAATACCTTTTACAGACATTAGACTCAACTCCATCTCCCGCTTTGCTCATTCACCACTATTTCATTTATCAAACCTACACTAAAATCGGATAGTATTTTGGACCGTACACCGTAAAGTCACGTTGTAGTTACTAGAATATTTAGATATTTCATCTAATAATTTAAATTTTAAAAATAATCAATAGTATACATCTTATCAAAGTATGATGTCCTTAATTCAAATCTTTTTAGACCCTTAATTTGCCTCCCAAATTATGTGCAACATTTAAATATTAGAATGCATCTTAAAACAGTTAAAAATGATCCCAATAATAGTGCATTTGGAAAATGCATTTAAATCTTTTTTTTTTTTTGTAGTTACCAATTGCACGCATTTAGTGGCATCTCTCTAATGCGAAATCTATCGTATGAACACATAGATATACGATAATGGGCTATTAGCATGAATCATGCTATCGCATTAACTCCATCATCTTATTCTAGGATTAATTAATAAACTAGGTCGTCAAATCATTTAGAATGGCCTTGATCTTTCTTAAATGTGTTTACACATCTGTCTATTTTAATAAGTGATTTCAGTGGAATCCGTACCTATTGGCAATCTCTACTTTGACTTCCGGAAGAAACCGAGTAACTCTATCTCGTACTAAAGGTCGCAATAGCCAGTTTACAAATGAAAATAACGAGCTTTATTCGGTTGCTTAAGTTCACATTATTATGACCTCCCTCGACATGTTTTTAAACTTGTCGTTTGGTGTTTGAGATTGACTACATCAGTTATTGAAATTTGGTCTTATTAAGATATGTTCTTACCTATTACCTCCATTATAAGTCCGCCTGAAAGCAGAGCTAAGAGATAAAACCCTATCTATATCATGAAGTTTTAATGGCAATGTTAGGAAGTCTAACCTAGAAAATTAAATTAGTAAGTGGAGAGAGATTACATGTGTATAAAGAGCATATAAATTCCATAGAAAAGTAATGTGTGATATTTTAACAGTGAGAATAAATGAATGTACTTTTGACTAGTCAAGAGTTGCGCTTGCGCCGTATAACGTATAGGGCTTTTGAATTGTAGCGGCAGCTTATAATCATCGTCATTTCATGTGATTTCCCTGATCATTATTCAAACAACGGCGTTCATCACGGGTTTGATTGGACGTGATTTAAAATGGCATCACATGCTTCTCCCTTGGACGCGCTGAATCCAACGTGCAAATATTAAACGAGATTTGGTTTTGAACACATGCATCACGTAAAGGGAAGGGCAACATTTTAATTGGTCCATTCTACGATTAAGAAATAATTCTTTCCAAAGTGCTGTCCCTTCTATATTAAAGTTGGGTACGAGAAAATACCTTTTACATTGTTTATTAGTTATGGAGTCATGTGGAGTTCCGGCAATTCTACCTTTAGACAACGTGAAACGACTTTCTCGAAAGGGAGTGATCGATTGTAGTTGCTTTGATTAGCAATCGAAGATTAAAAAAACATGGTCGTACTTGAAGTTCGATTGACGTCGTGTTTCAATAAATCTTAGATGCCACGAAGTGACGACTTCACATGCATCATCAATGTTTCACGTCAAATGAGCTCATCAGAAGCATCTAAACATTGTTTTATTTTGTGTTTTGTGGGGGCATGTCCTAATCAATGATTGAACCGAAACCAGCTTGCATGTTCGGCCATGCATCAATTTTCGTAGTTAACACGGGAAACTGTTCACTATCAGAAATATGCATACTAAGACACCCTAGCACTATTTATTAGCCCCTCTTCATAAGATATCTTCCTAAAATCAAGCAACTTGATCTCTTCCCCTTCTCATCAAATTTTAAATTCAAATTGAAATTTTGAATTTAAAATTCTTTCCTCAATTTGAACATTCTTTTCTCGATTTAAAGAATCAATTTTGATCTCATCATGGAATTGTGTATCTATTTAAACTCATTTTGTACATCAATAGAAGCATCAAGAAAAATAAAAAATTCAAAGCTTCTCTTTACAATCTTTACCCCCCTCTCTCTCTCAGTTTAGTTTGTCTTTCATCTTCCCAACTAACAGGAGGTATTGTTTGCTTAGATTCATCTCATTCTCTCACACGAGCACAATCAATTATGCATTTTCAACACTAGAATAAGTTGTGACACTAAAAGCACATCTTATGAGTTAATTCAAATTCCACGTATATAACCCAACTTGTCAGATCCCTTTTCCCTTTGACCATTTATCATTCCCCGCTCTCGTCAAAGCTGCCGATTGTTGTAATCGCCACTCCAACACTATTACCCACCTAATAGGCACTATCTCCGTAACTACTATTGCCATCGTTTTCTCTTTCTCCCTTTCCTCAACGCTCTCTACGGCTCTCTCTCTCTCTCTCTCTCTCTCGACAACACCACCATTGATCAATGACGGCCTTATGACATATTGAAATTGCATTTCTTAATATCATTAAAGATATTAAGATGATAAATGGTTTGACCAGATTATTCAATAACTTCAACAAATTACAATTATATTATTGAAATTTCTAAACTACGAAAATTTCTAGAAAATTAGCTTTTCAAGCCTTGATTTTTTTAAGTATGTCACTTTGTAAAGGGTTATTAAATTGTTTAAAAGGTCAAGAAGGGTGACGCAGAGTCATAATTGATGACAATGCTTTGAAGGTTTATAAACATTACAAACTTTATAAGAATGTAAAATTTATTGATTTCCGAAGCATGAGAATATGTTGCACTTTAGAAAAATCAATTAGTAAAAATAATTTTACTAACTTCAATATGCGTAAATGAATAGAAATTGGAGCATAAGTTGTTGACGGTGAAAATCATGTCGACATAGTGTTTATCGGGTGGAATTGATATGCCCTAGAAAATACACAGGGGACTTATCAAAAGTGAAACTCACTAAGTTAAGATTACTCTTGCTAATAAATTTGGTGGTTTCAAAATAGTTTTCTTACTTATTGGTGCTAAGAATGGACACCTAGTTCCTTAATTATTTAAAGAAATCTAAAATGCATTTTGAAGAATAACAATGTTGCCCTTAAACCTACATGACAAACCACTTGATGCCAAATACCTTAGTTTTTTGCCTAAATTATATTCTAGCAAATGACATCATGCATGACATCAATTTTTTTTTTTAAGTCTAGCCTATTAGTGTTCTTGATAAGCTTGCAAATCAAGACTCCCCACTAATACACCTAATTGGCGAATCATGCTTTCTCTCTTTCCACTACTACTTACTATTCATCATCTTCTTCACATAACTCATCCCTTATTCGTTTTCTTCTCTATCAAAACTAGAAGCCTTATCACTTAAACTTACTCCAAATCCCTTGGTTTTTAGAAATTTGCAAGCTAAGATCAAGAAGTTCAAGTTAGTTTGCTCCATTTAATCAAAACAAAATTCTTAAAGGTGGATCAAGCTCTATGTTAATTCAAAACTTCCATTTAAGGTAAGTGAATCTCTAATAATATTATAGATCCTCATTGTTAAAAAGAATTAATGATTATATGATGAGCTAACTAGAGGCAAGACTATATGCATTAGTGTTTTAGATGATTTTGTATCATTGCGTGATGCGATGTTGATTTAAGATGAGATTGTTGTTGATATTACATGAAGTCCATTATGTTCATGTTGCCATTAGAAGATGCAATAAGTCAGTCCATAAATCATAACTAAATTATATTAATAAAACATGGTTAAGTGATTTCAAAAGGATTTTTATGACTTTGATGAGCAAAAGTTTAGAGAGATGAAATTATGCATGTAAAGGGATAAAATATAAAATGATAATTTTGTATAATGCAAGGGCAATAACGAAATTCACAGCATATAAATCTTCTTCTAATCTTTATTAATTAAAATGATTATTAGTTAATTATTGTTTCGTCGGAATCTAATCGACGATGAAACATCTTTTTTGAAAGTTGTTCTTCAGCTTTTGATGAGAAGAGACGGGTTCTGTGACGACTCCAAATAGGAAATATCCAAGCGGACAAAAAATAATGACAAACCTTTATTTCGAACTTCAAATCAAATTGTACATACAAACCATGCCGAAATTCAATTAGCAACAAGGCTTGAAATACAACTATTTCCACAACAATACACGTGCACGAACTGAGTCGGAATTTAATCGATGACAAAACTCGAGAACGTGCAAAGATGGACACGCGGACCCTTGGAGTGCCATAACTTGACAGAAATGGATACTTAAGTGCCATAACTTACGAAAGGTACACTTAAGTGCCACATTTTAAGAAAAGTGGGACACCTGAGTGCCATTTCCGGCGAAGTTGGCCGGAAATCATACATGGCATTAAAACATTAATATTTCTCGCTAATGTGTCTCGCTGGAGAGCTGAGTCAGCTTGAATTCACCCCAAACAATGTTGTTTCAAGTGTTGGCCAGAATAGAACTCTTAAATCGGCCAAAACGACGTCGTTTTGGCATAATTTCAATTTTAATATAATATAAAAATTATTTAAATTAAATTTAAAAATAAATTTATTTAAAAAAATTTAAAAAATAAATTTAAAAACTTTACAAAAATTACAAAAAAAATTACAAAAAATTTCAGCCCTCAGCTGCCTCCTTTTTCTATTTTTTTTTTAAAAAAAATTTGTAAATATTTTAATTTTTAAAATAAATTTAATTTTATTAATTTTTATATTAAATTTTTTACCACGTCAGCACCAAAATGACGTCGTTTTAGGTGTTGGCTAAAATAGAGCCCTAAATCGGCCAAAACGACGTTGTTTTAGCATAAGTTGAATTTTAATATAATATAAAATTAATTAAAATTAAATTTAAAACAAAATAATAATATAATTTATATTTATTTTAAAAAAAAAAAAAATGGAGGAGGAGGAGGAGGAAGGCAGCCAGCGGCTGAAAGCGAGCCCTGGCTGCTGCCGCCTCCCCGCCGTCGCCGGAAGGTGGGGGAGGGTCGGTCGGGGCCACCTCCCTTTTTTTTTTTAAATTTTAAATTTTTTTAAATTTTTAAAAGTTTTTGAAAAATTTTAAATTTTTTTTAAATTTTTAAAAGTTTTTGAAAGTTTTTGAAAATTTTTAAAATTTTTGAAAATTTTAAAATTATTTAAAATGTTTAAAATTATTTAAAATTTTTAAAATTATTTAAAATTTTTAAAATTATTTAAAATTTTTAAAATTTTTAAAATTTTTAAAATTATTTAAAATTTTTAAAATTTTTAAAATTTTTAAAATTATTTAAAATTTTTAAAATTATTTAAAATTTTTAAAATTTTTAAAATTTTTAAAATTTTTAAAATTTTTAAAATTTTTAAAATTATTTAAAATTTTTAAAATTTTTAAAATTTTAAACTTTTAAATTTTCTAAATTTTAAAATTTTTAATATTTTTTAATATTTTTTTAAATGTTTTAAATAAATTTAGTTTTAAATTAAATTAATTTCTATATTAAATTTTTTACCACGTTAGCACCAAAATGACACCGTTTTGCACTCGCTTCGTCAGAAAATTGACACGTCGGCGTTTTGGCCGGATTTTGGTCAGATTGGCACTCAAGTGATTCATTTTGCTCCGATTTTGGTACTTAAGTGTACATTTCGTAAGTTATGGCACTTAAGTGTCTATTTGTGCCAAGTTATGGCACTTAAAGCGTTCTTTTGCCTGCAAAGATGTAATGTCGGAATTTAATCGACGGTGCGACATCCATGAAAGAGATGCATGTTGAAATTGAATCGACGATGAAGTATCAAGATAAAGATAAGCATCAGAATTTAATCGATGACATGAATTGGAAAGTTAAAATTAAGGAAAAATAAAGTGCAGGAAAGTAAAGATAATAAAAGATTACATTTGAATTGTCGAGGGGGCCTCTTCCAATTGATAGAACTTGATATTTATAGACCTTCTATTATAACCGTTTGGGAGCAGTTTCTTCATGATTGAACTGTAGTTCGACGCTTTCGAAAATAAAGGTCCCATATTCCCACGCTATCAACTCCCTTTACAATAGCAAACTTATCTCCAAGGAGTTGTTCATTTCCCACGTTATCAATTCCCTTCAAAATAGTAGCCTTATCTCCAAGGAGTTGTTCATTTCTCACGTTGTCAATTTCCTTCAAAGTAGCAACCTCAATCTCCTAATTCACCTAACTATTTTCCATGATCTCCTTAATAAATCTTCACATGCATAAGCCTCGGTGCAATTCTTTGAATCGATTATCTTGCTCCTCAGTTAAGATGCTTATTGACAACTTGGGCAAAACAACTCGCAATCATTTACCACTTGTCAATATGTGCCAACATTGACATTCAAGTCCTCAAACATCATGTAATATCGACCAATCTTTAATCCATTAAATTGGCTTCCTCCACAGATGATCAAAATGCCTAAATAGTATATTCTCCATTGTTTTCCCTTTTTCTTCGTTAATTTTGAAGGTTGCATATGAGGTTTTCGAGTTCACTATTGTTGCTTCCGAACGATCATCGCATATCGATAATAATTAAATCGGCCACTTTTAGGTGTCAACATATGCCCCCTTTTAAAAGCATGGAATGATTTGTTAATCATTCGATTCTTTTAAGCTAGGAAACCCAAGAGTCATCACATGCCCCCTTGTCATCACCATAATTGATACCACCAAAGCTAACTTGAATGAGATTAAGCGAAATGCCTCTACTGACAGGCACAACCTCTAGCGATATTATTAGGACTTGCCTGCACTTGAGTTGAATGACTCGATGTTCCAAGCTCGTTCATCACTTCATGGGAGGTATTGATGGTAATTGGCTTGATCACATCGATGAGATATTTTATCATGTAGTTAATCAATTCATTCTTATGCTCCTCCGGTAGTCGTCGCATGGCAGCCAACATTATAGGGCTTGGCTGTAATTGTCTTCTTTGCACATCGGTGAGTTGTCTTAAGATACCGACATCTCCGCTTTGTTCTTGCCTTGCCATCGATAGTGCAATTAATAACTTTCCCAACTTATTATTACCACATTGTGATGAAGAGTTGTCATTGCCATATCTATCATGATCAAGTTGATTTATAGTTCTCACCATTGTATCTCCTCAAATCAACCACAATGGTCCCATTGGTGTGCCATTTGTTTCATCGGAATCTAATCGACGACAAAACATCCTTTCCAAAAGTTGATCTTCGGCTTTTGATGAGAGGACACGAGTTCTGTGGCGACTCTGGACAAGAACTATCCAAGCAGACAAGAAATAATGGCAAACCTTTATTTCAAACGTCAAACCAAATTGTAAATACAAACTGTGCCAGAATTCAATTAACAACATGGCTTGATTGATGTGAATCGTTTCGGAAAGATCGTTCTAAGAAGGCCTAGATAGTGCGAATTGTGAACCTTGACCTCCAATCGAACCTGTGATTGGCAATCTCGGTATGAATGTGACATGTTGACGAACGTGTGTCAACCAACCAACGTTATAGATGCTACAAGCGAAAGAATTCGCTATTTTGCTCGTTAAGTCGAATCGACCATCACAAGGGAATTTTGATAAGGTTAAGTCCTCAAAAGAACAGTAGAAGAGAACCTCTCAATTCTTTTCCTCAAAAATAAAATATATCCCCCAAAGAAATTCAACCAGTCCTTAATATAGGCTTTTTAACCGCCACACAAACCCTAAAACCAGCCCTAAAAATCTAATACGTCATATTCTAGAATATGCCTAAACAAGAAGATAATTTTTTTGATTTGGTCAAATATTTGGTGACCAGATAATCAAATTGCGCCAAGATTTCCAAGATTCTTCAAGATTTGATCCAAGGTCATCTCCAAGCCAAAGATTACGCCAAAATTTCCAAGATTCTTCAAGATTTGATCCAAGGTCATCTCCATGCCAAAGATCACGAACCATGATACCAACAGCTTGCCTGAATTGCTTGGCTCACACTCGAGTGATCGAACTAGCTGGAATAAACAACGGGTCCCTAGCACCTCCTCCTCGATATGGCTTGATGTCCACATAAAAAATACAACCATTTCCATAGCAGTACACGTGCCCGAAATGTTGGAATTTAATTGACGACAAAGCTCGAGAACGTGCAAAGATGTAAAGCCGGATTTAATCGACGGCATGACACCCATGATAGAAATGCATGCCGGAATTGAATCGATGACGAAGCATTAGGAAAAAGATGCATATAGGAATTTTATCGATGACACGAATCAGAAAGCTATAACTAAGGAAAAATAAAATGCAGGAGAGTAAAGATAATAAAAGATTACATTTTGATTCTCGAGGGAACCTCTTCCAATTGATAGAACTTGGTATTTATAGACATTCTATCATAACTGTCTGGGAGCTGTTTCTTCGTGGTTGAACTGTAGTTCGACGCTTCCGAAAATAATGGTCCCACAGTACCACGTTGTCGACTCCTTCAAAATAGCAACCTTATCTCCAACGAGTTGTTCATTTCTGACACTGTCAATTCCCTTCAAAATACCAGCCTTATTTCTAAGGAGTTGTTCATTTCCCACCTTGTCAATTTTCTTCAAAATAGCAACCTTATCTCCAACGAGCTTTTCATTTCGTACATTGTCAATTCCCTTCAAAATAGCAACCTCAGTCTTCATTTTTACCTAGCTATTCTCCACAATCTCCTTAATGAATCTTCACATGCATGAGCCTTGGTGCGATTCTCTGAATGGATTATCTCGCTCCTGAGTTAAAAAATGCTCATTGAAATCTATCGTATGAACACATAGATATACGATAATGGGCTGTTAGCATGAATCATGCTATCGCATTAACTCTATCATCTTATTCTAGGATTAATTAATTAACTAGGTAGTCAAATTGTTTAGAATGGCCTTGATCTTTCTTCAATGTGTTTACACATCTGTCTATTTTAATAAGTGATTTGAGTGGACTACGTACCTGTTAGCAATCCCTACTTTGACTTCTGGAAGAAACCGAGTAACTCTATCTCGTACTAAAGGTCGAGTAACTCTATCTTGTACTAAAGGTCGCAATAGCCAGTTTACAAATGAAAATAACGAGCTTTTTCAGATGCTTAAGTTCACATTATTATGACCTCCCTCGGCATGTTTTTGAACGTGTCCTTTGGTGTTCGAGATTGACTACATTACTTACCGAAATTTTGTCTTATTAAGATATGTTCTTACCTATTACCTCCATTATAAGTCCGCCTGAAAGTGGAGCTAAGAGATAAAACCCTATCTATATCATGAAGTTTAAATGGCAGTGTTAGGAAGTCCAACTAAGAAAATTAAATTAGTAAGTGGAGAGAGACTGCATGTGTATAAAGAGCATATAAATTTCATAGAAAAATAATGTGTAATATTTTAGCAGTGAGAATAAATGAATGTACTTTTTACTAGTCAATAGTTGCGCTTGCGCCACATAACATATAGGGCTTTTGAATTGTAGCGGCAGCTTATAGTCATCATCATTTCATGTGATTTCCCTGATCATTATTCGTACAACGGCGTTCATCACAGCTTGATTAGACGTGATTAAAAATGGTATCACATGCTTCTCCCTTGGACGCGCTGAATCAAACGTGCTAATATTAAACAAGATTTTGTTTTGAACACATGCATCGCGTAAAGGGAAGGGCAACATTTTAATCGGTCCATTCTACGATTAAGAAATAATTCTTTACAAAGTGCTGTCCCTTCTATATTACAGTTGGGTACGAGAAAATACCTTTTACATTGTTTATTAGTTATGGAGTCATGTGGAGTTCCGGCAATTCTACCTTTAGACAACGTGAAACAACTTTCTCGAAAGGGAGTGATCGATTGTAGTTGCTTTGATTACCCATCGAAGATTAAAAAAACATGGTCGTACTTGAAGTTCGATTGACGTCGTGTTTCAATAAATCTTAGATGGCACGAAGTGACGACTTCACATGCATCATCAATGTTTCACGTCAAATGTGCTCATCAGAAGCATCTAAATATTGTTTTATTTTGTGTTTTGTGGGGCATGTCCTAATCAATGATTGAACCGAAACCAGCTTGCATGTTTGGCCATGCATCAATTTTCGTAGTTAACACGGAAACTGTTCACTATCAGAAATAAGGAAAAGTATCAAAAAAGTCATAAACATTGATTAGTCCATCCTAAACTTTTCAATTGGACCAATTCAATCCTAAACTTTTCAATTGGACCAATTCAATCTAAACCTTTTACTATTGGTACCAATTCAGTCCATCCGGTCAATTTTGGCCGGCCGACGATGAAGTGGACGTCGGCAGTGGTCGGATGCGACGTGGAATTTTTAATTATTTTTCAAATTTTTAAATATTTTTTAATAATTTTTTTTCTTTCCTTTTTCCTCTTTTTTTTTGGCCTTCTTCCTAGCGTGGCCGGCGAGGGCCGCGAAGCCCTCGCCTGCCGCCGGCAAGGGTCGCGGCCCCGGGCGAGGGCCATGAAGCCCTCGCCGGCCGCTAGCGAGGGTCGCGGCCCTCGCTCGGCCTTGCCCAGGTCGCGGGCGAGGCCAACCTCGCCCAAATTTGGGCTAAGCCGCCTCGCCCACGGCCCTAGGCGAGGCCGAGCGAGGGCCGCGACCCTCACCGGCGGCGGGCGAGGGCTGCTCATCCTCGCCCAAGGCCGTGGCCGAGGCTGGCCTCGCCCAAATCCGGCGAAGCCGCCTCGCCGGCGGCCTTGGGAGAGGCCGGGCGAGGGCCGCGACCCTCGCCGGGGCGGGCGAGGGCTTCACGGCCCTCGCCCGGTGGCCGGCAAGCCTCACCGGAGGCTCGTCGGCCACGCTAGGAAGAAGGCCAAAAAAAAAAAATTATTAAAAAATTATTTAAAAAATTCGAAAAAATAATTAAAAATCATAAAAATTCCACGTCGCATCCGGCCATCCACGTCAGCGTCGGCTGACCAAAATTGGTCGGATGGACTGAATTGGTACCAATAGTAAAAGGTTTAAGACTGAATTAGTCCAATTGAAAAGTTTAGGACTGAATTGGTACTAATACAATATGTTTAAGACTTTTTTGGTACTTTTCCCATCAGAAATATGCATACTAAGACACCCTAGCACTATTTATTAGCCCCTCTTGATAAGATATCTTCCTAAAATCAAGCAACTTGATCTCTTCCCCTTCTCACCAAATTTTAAATTCAAATTGAAATTTTGAATTTAAAATTCTTTCCTCAATTTGAAGATTCTTTTCTCAATTTAAGGAATCAATTTTGATCTCATCATGAAATTGTGTATCTATTTAAACTCATTTTGTACATCAATAGAAGCATCAAGAAAAATAAAAAATTCGAAGCTTCCTTTACAATCTTTATCCCCTCCCCCTCTCTCTCTTTCTCGGTTTAGTTTGTCTTTCATCTTCCCAACTAACACGAGGTATCGCTTGCTTAGATTCATTTCATTCTCTCACACGAGCACAATCAGTTATGCATTTTCAACACTAGAATAAGTCGTGACACTAAAAGCACGTCTTATGAGTTAATTCAAATTCCACGTATATAACCCAACTTGCCATATCCCTTTTCCCTTTGACCATTTATTATTCCCCGCTCTCGTCAAAGCTGCTTATTGTTGTAATTGCCACTCCAACACTATTACCCACCTAATAGGCACTATATCCGCTACTACTATTGCCATCGTTGTCTCTTTCTCCCTTTCCTCAACGCTCTCTACGGCTGGCTCTCTCTCTCTCTCTCTCTAGATCTAGACAACACCACCATTGATCAATGACAACCTTATGACATCTTGAAATTGTATTTCTTAATATCATTAAAGATATTAAGATGATAAATGGTTTGACCAGATTATTCAATAACTTCAACAAATTACGATTTTATTATTGAAATTTCTAAACTAAAATTTCTAGAAAATTAGCTTTTCAAGCCTTGATTTTTTAAGTATGTCACTTTGTAAAGGGTTATTAAATTGTTTAAAAGGTCAAGAAGGGTGACGCAGAGTCATAATTGATGACAATGCTCTGAGGGTTTATAAACATTACAAACTTTATAATAATGTAAAATTTATTGATTTCCAAAGCATGAGAATATGTTGCAATTTAGAAAAATAAATTAGTAAAAATAATTTTACTAACTTCAATATGCGTAAATGAATAGAAATTGGAGCATAAGTTGTTGACGGTGAAAATCATGTCGACATAGTGTCTATCAGGTGGAATTGATATGCCCTAGAAAACACATAGGAGACTTATCAAAAGTGAAACTCACTAAGTTAAGATTACTCTTGCTAATAATTTTGGTGGTTTCAAAATAGTTTTCTTACTTATCGGTGCTAAGAATGGACACCTAGTTCCTTAATTATTTAAAGAAATCTAAAATGCCTTTTGAAGAATAACAATGTTGCCCTTAAACCTACATGACAAACCACTTGATGCCACATACCTTAGTTTTTTGCCTAAATTCTATTCTAGCAAATGACATCATGCTGACATCAATTTTTTTTTTTTAACTCTAGCCTATTAGTGTTCTTGATAAGCTTGCAAATCAAGACTCCCCACTAATACACCTAATTGGCGAATCATACTTTCTCTCTTTCCACTACTACTTACTATTCATCATCTTCTTCACATAACTCATCTCTTATTCGTTTTCTTCTCTATCAAAACTAGAAGCCTTATCACTTAAACTTACTCCAAATCCCTTGGTTTTTAGAAATTTGCAAGCTAAGATCAAGAAGTTCAAGTTAGTTTGCTCCATTTAATCAAAACAAAATTCTTAAAGGTGGATCAAGCTCTATGTTAATTCAAAACTTTCCAATTAAGGTAGTGAATCTCTAGGAGTTAAATTGGGTTAACACTTGGTACTCTTGATCCTTATTTGATTTTAGTTTAAAGAATGGATAATATTATAGATCCTCATTGTTAAAAAGAATTAATGATTATATGATGAGCTAACCAGAGGCAAGACTGTACGCATGAGTGTTTTAGATGATTTTGTATCACTGCGTGATGTGATGTGATTTAAGATTAGATTGTTGTTGATATTACATAAAAAGTCCATTATGTTCAAGATGCCATTAGAAGATGCAATAAGTCAGTCCATAAATCATGACTATATTTTATTAATAAAACATGTTAAGTGATTTCAAAAGGATTTTTATGACTTTGACGAGCAAAAGTTTAGAGAGATGAAATTATGCATGTAAAGGGATAAAATGATAATTTTGTATAATGCAAGGGCAATAACGAAATTCACAGCATATAAATCTTCTTGTAATCTTTATTAATTAAAATGATTATTAGTTAATTATTGTTTCGTTGGAATCTAATCGATGATGAAACATCTTTTCTAAAAGTCATTCTTTGGCTTTTGATGAGAAGAGACGGGTTCTGTGAAGACTCCGAATAGGAAAATATCTAGGCGGACAAAAAATAATGACAAACCTTTATTTCAAACTTCGAACCAAATTGTACATACAAACCATGCCGGAATTCAATTAGCAACAAGGCTTGAAAATACAACTATTTCCACAACAATACACGTGCACGAATTGAGTTGGAATTTAATCGATGACAAAACTCGAGAACGTGCAAAGATGTAATGTCGAATTTAATCGATGGCGCGACATCCATGAAAGAGATGCATGTTGAAATTGAATCGATGATGAAGTATCAAGATAAAGTTAAGAATTTAATTGATGACATGAATTGGAAAGCTATAATTAAGGAAAAATAAAGTGCAGGAAAGTAAAGATAATAAAAGATTACGTTTGAATTGTCGCGGGGGCCTCTTCCAATTGATAGAACTCGATATTTTATAGGCCTTCTATTATAACCATCTGGGAGCAGTTTTTTCATGATTGAACTATAGTTCAACGCTTCCAAAAATAATGGTCCCATATTCCCACATTGTCAACTCCCTTTAAAATAGCAAACTTATCTCTAAGGAGTTGTTCATTTTCCACGTTATCGATTCCCTTCAAAATAGTAGCCTTATCTCCAAGGAATTGTTCATTTCTCATGTTGTCAATTTCCTTCAAAATAGCAACCTCAATCTCCTATTTCACCTAACTATTTTCCACGATCTCCTTAATAGATCTTCACATGCATGAGCCTCGGTGCAATTCTTTGAATGGATTATCTTGCTTCTCAGTTAAGATGCTTTTTGACAACTTGGGCAAAACAACTCGCAATCATTTACCACTTGTCAATATGTGCCAACATTGACACTCAAGTCCTCAAACATCATGTAATATCGACCAATCTTTAATCCATTAAATTGGCTTCCTCCATAGATGATCAAAATGCCTAAATAGTATATTCTCCACTATTTCCCCTTTTTTCTTTATTAATTTTGACGGTTGCATATGAGGTTTTCAAGTTCACTATTGTTGCTTCCGAACGATCATCGCATATCGATAATAATTAAATATCGGGCACTTTTAGGTGTCAACATATGCCCCCTTTTAAAAGAATGGAATGATTTGTTAATCATTCAATTCTTTTAAACTAGGAAACCCAAGAGTCATCACATGCCCCCTTGTCATCGCCATAATTGATACCACTAAAGCTAACTTGAATGAGATTAAGCGAAATGCCTCTATTGATAGGCACAACCTCTAAAAAAAAATATTATATTTTTAGGACTTGTCTGCACTTGAATTGAATGACTCAATGTTCCAAGCTCGTTCATCACTTCATGGGAGGTATTGATGGTAATTGGCTTGATCACATTGATGAGAAATTTTATCATGCAGTTAATCAATTCATTCTTATGCTCCTCCGGTAGCTGTCGCATGGCAGCCAACATTATAGGGCTCGGCTGTAATTGTCTTCTCTACACATCAGTGAGTTGTCTTAAGATACCGACATCTCCACTTTATTCTTGCTCCACTATCGATAGTGCAATTGATGACTGTCCCGCCTTATTATTACCAAGTTGTGATGAAGAGTTGTCACTGCCATATCTATCATGATCAAGTTGATTTCTTGTTCTCACCATTGTATCTCCTCAAATCAACCACAATGGTCCCACTGGCGTGCCATTTGTTTCATCGGAATCTAATCAATGACAAAACATCTTTTCCGAAAGTCGATCTTCGGCTTTTGATGAGAGGAGACAGGTTCTGTGGCGACTCCAGACAAGAACTATCCAAGCGGACAAGAAATAATGGCAAACCTTTATTTCGAACGTCGAACCAAATTGTACATACAAATTGTGCCGGAATTCAATTAACAACAAGGCTTGAAAATACAACCATTTCCACAGCAATACACATGCTCGAAATGTCAGAATTTAATCGACGACAAAGCTCAAGAATGTGCAAAGATGTAAAGCCAGAATTTAATCAACGGCGTGACACCCATGATAGAAATGCATGCCAGAATTGAAACGATGACGAAGCATTGGGAAAAAGATGCATATAGGAATTTTATCGATGACACGCATCAGAAAGCTCTAACTAAGGAAAAATAAAATGCGGGAGAGTAAAGATAATAAGATATTACATTTTGATTGTTGAGGGAGCCTCTTCCAATTGATATAACTTGGTATTTATAGATGATATCATAACTATTTGGGAGTTGTTTCTTCGTGGACGCTTCCGAAAATACTGGTCCCATATTACCACGTTGTCAACTCCTTCAAAATAGCAACCTTATCTCCAACGAGTTGTTCATTTCCGACATTGTCAATTCCCTTCAAAATATCAACCTTATTTCTAAGGAGTTGTTCATTTCCCACCTTGTCAATTTTCTTCAAAATAGAAACCTTATCTCCAACCTATGATGTACGGACAAGTTATAGAAGCTTTCATGTCACGTCGGACACCCCGACACGTGTCCAACGCTTCTAGACACGTTCGGACACGTGTGTCCGGAATTGCAAGAGGCGTCGGTTTCCAAGCAGGTCTGCAAGTGCGAAGGTCGTTGAAGAAGGCGATGGATTTGAGGCAAGGGCCGCGAGCGACAGGAAGGTTGCAACTAGAAGGGAGGGCCGGAGGAAGGGCGATCGAGAGAGCCGCGACTGCAATGCCACCATGGAGGGCTGGAGGCTGTGGCTACGGCTGCAGTTGCAAAGGAGGGAGGGCCGGAGGCGAGCGATTCCAAGAGAGAGCAAAGATCACGAAGAAGAGGTCGTGGGAGGAGAGGAGGCGTTGAGTGCTAGGGTTTTCCAAGTTTGCTTTGTTTTAGTTTTTAGGCTTTTAACAAGAAAAGTTGAAAAAGAAATTAAAAGTAGGGTTTTGATGGGACATGGCGTGAAGGGGGTGGGTGAAGCCGTGGACGAGTGTGATTCCTATTTCCAAGGAAGGAGTTGACAATTTGTTGGGGGGGGGCGCCGGAGAAGGTGAAATAAATTGGGTGGGGGAGGGGGCTTTTTGGGTTAGAAAATAAAAGCATTGAATGGTGGCTCACTCGAACCGGCAACCCGCAATTATCAAGGCTTTCCAACGTATTGAATGGTCAAAAAAATAAAATAAATGAGATAAAAAAGTGATTTCAAAAAATAAAAATATTGAATATTAAATAATAATATTATTAATTTTGATTATTATAGAATATCATAAATTTATTTAAATAAGTTTATTCTAATCTTTTGTTAATTATTAGTTTCATCAATATTGTTAAAGTTAGCTTTTTATTTATTTATTTATTTGAATCAAATTAATTAAAAATAAAAATATTTATTTAATATACAACGTGTCCAAGCGTGTCGGAATTTTCTATTTTTGAGAAATGACGTGTCGACGTGTCGTATCGTGTTGTGTCGCGTGTCGGTGCAACCTAGTCTCCAACAAGTTGTTCATTTTCTACGTTGTCGATTCCCTTCAAAATAGCAACCTCAGTCTTCATTTTTACCTAGCTATTCTCCACGATCTCCTTAATGAATCTTCACATGCATGAGCCTTGGTGCGATTCTCTGAATGGATTATCTTGCTCCTCAGTTAAAATGCTCATCGACAACTTGGGCAAAATAATCCGCAATCATTTACCACTTGTCACTATGTGCCAACATTTACACCAAGTCATCAAACATCATGTAATATCAATCAATCTTTAATCCATTATATTAGCTTCCTCCATGGATAGTCAAAAATGCCGAGATAGTATATTCTCTACTCTTTTTCCTTTTTTCTTCATTAATATTGACGGTTGCATATGAGGTTGTCGAGTCCACTTTTGTTGCTTTCGAACGATCATCGCATATCGATAATTAAATATCAGGTACTTTTGGGTGTCAACAACTATTAAGTTAGGTTACTTAAAGGAAATGAACTCGGGCAGAAATTCTAAGAATCATGGAATAAGGACAATTGTGTAATTTCAAAAAGTTAGAGGTTTCGTCTTCTAAAACTGAAAATTTTGAGGGTTGTCTACATGTTAAGGATACTCGTTATGGTTGTTTCTTAGTTAATTACACAATTGCTTGTCTAATTTAGGCAAATATTTAACTAGTCAAAATTTGGATTCAATAGCACAAACAATTAAAGGTGGGTTGTTTTGGTAATTTCATGAAATTTGTGGTATGTTTATAGTGTAAATAAAATATTCGTGTGCTTAGATAACAAATGAAATACCTTAGGTAGTTATTCTAATTTATATGGCTTCATTAGGGAATATTGAAATTAGAGGTAAAAATTGTAAAATGAAAAACTTATTGAGGCAATTATAAAATTCTAGAATTATAGGAAATCATTTCCGTTTTGATTATTAAGGTGAATTTAATCAAGACATGATCTTAGAAATGAAAATTTTATGAGTGACCTAAGTTATAGAAGAGTTGATTGTCTAAGATTAAATTCATCTAAATCATTTATGAATTTGCATAACTTCTCTACTAAATGATGATGGCATGGAGTTTAGAGGACGAAAGTTTGTCAGTTGAAAAACATCTAATTATTTCGTTCCCCACTATTTACACAGGAAAATGCCAAGGAATTAGTATGATATTATTTGCACCGTGATTACATGATAATTATTATGTAGTGATGATTTGTGTGTAATGATGCTATGTACTAAATGATGATTGTTTTATGAATAAGAGTTTGTTGGTTTGCAAATGATGATAAATGGATTTTTGGTTTCCATTGTTAATATTAGAAATGCCAAGAGACTGTGATGATAAAATTGTACCCGGCAATTGTTATGTTATGACGATTTGCATGTCAGTGATGCTATGTGATAATAAAATTGTACATAACTATTATTAAGTTATGACGATATGCATGTAAGAGATGTCATGTGATGGATATCTTTGCCACAACCTATTCAGCGAAGAGCGAACTCTTTTATATGAGGATGTGTATAAGACTTTGAGAAAAGGCGAATGTTCTTCCATCTAACATGGATCTCTCTAAAGTTGAGAGGACATGAAATCTTACGATGATACACAAAATAATATGACTCATATAGCCTGATGTAGCTTGAGCAGCCTGTTACGTGATGTTATGGACTTGAGAGGTCCAAGTTCGAGAAAAGAAAGGAAATGTAATGAGAATGAGTATGGACGGCTATTGTTATGCAATTGTACAATGGTGTAATTACCTTTGTTGATATAGAAAACACTTGTGATGGATGGACTAAGGATCGTTTGGTTCAACTTTGGAGAAATGGCTTTGCATTTCCCCAAGTAACTTTGAGTGAATGAGCATTTTGTGAATGCAAGTGTGTTTGGAAACTCATTTTTGTGTATATTTTGCAAAGTAGCTTTAAAGTGAAAAGAAAAAGAAAAAAAATAAAATAACATAAAAGGGAGGCCGAGGTCGCGCGGCCTCGGGTGGCGTCACACGGGGTCGCGCGACCCAGGTGACGCCCGAGGTCGTGCGACCTCAGGCAAGGCTTCCCGGCGGCCAAATCTGGCCGCTCGTAGCTGAGCACCGCCCGCCGGCTGAGGTTTGCAAGGAAGAGGAAGAAGGAAGAAGACGATGAACAGTAGATTTCGAGAGTAAAAGAGGAAAACATGATTATCAGTAAGGACAATATTGGAAAGAAAAAAATTCATTAAATCCCAAACTAGCATTCCAAATGCTGGCATTTGGCAAATCCTAACTCAAAAATGTGAACCAAACGCAAAATATTTTCCCCAAGGGGCTTTGGGGGTCCAAAGCCCCTTCGGAAAGCCAAACCAAACAGGCCTAAGACATGACAAAGATGTGTTAATGATTCCGTCCCCATGAGTTGGCAATGCCTCGTTAGTCGATATGAGTCCTAACTAGTGACGAGTAGCGAATAGATACTCACATGTGTATAGTGATGAGTTACTATGTGATACTTGTGCACATGAGATTGTACGCTCATCTATGTGTATCTAAGTGTTAAACCGGATATTAGCTCACATGTGTATAAGGTGAGCTACTACATGGTATTTGTGCACATGAGATTGTATGCTTATCTATGTTTATCTAAGCATTAAATTGGGTATTAGCTCCCGGCATCTATTCTCATTCGTTGCAATGTTTGTTCATGGCATGTACTCTTATTCATTGTGCACATGTTTGTAGTCATTTGCGTACAACTCATGGATTACATTATTTTCAACAAACTTAAATAATATGTGGACTTTCCTATTGACATTGACATGTGATTGTACTCGCTAATTGATAATACACTGTTGTGCTCTCAAGTCAAATGGCGAGCATAATTTTTACTTTAAATCTAAAGCTTTCATTTACTGAGTTTAGGCTCATCCTAGAATATTTTACAGATCGATCAAATTCAGAGTTCAAGCACATTTAAATTAGTTCTTCGGAACATCTCTTTAAGGATTGAATAAGAGTGCGCAGCAAAAGTAGGAGTGTATATTCTGTATTAAGATTTTTTATTATGTGTAAAAATGAAAAAAAAAAAAACAAAACAAAAACTGTCTACATTATATGAGGCTAAATTATTTATTAATTCGAAATTTAAATTGTATGGAAAATTCATATGGTGACATGCCTCATCTAAACTAAGTCCATCCATCATATGGATGGAGGGAGAAGTGCCAAAAAAGTCCTAAACCTTTTGTGTTTGTGCTAGTTTAATCTTAAACCTTTTTTTGGTGCCAATTTAGTCCTAAACCTTTTTACTTAGTGCCGATTCAGTCATTTCCGGCCAATTTTGACCTGATTTTGTTGACTGGATGCCGGCCGGCTGACGTGGCTTAATCGATGCGACGTGGACAATTTTTAATAATATTTTTATTTTTTTGAATTTTTTATTCTTTTTCTTTATTATTTATTCTTTTTTTTTTTCTTTATTCTTTTTTTCTCTCCTCCTCCCTCGGCCGTTGGCCGGACCACGGCGACCAGCCAGGAGGTGACGGCCGGCCGGCGAGGCTCGCCGGCCACCACGCCGGTGGCCGCAAGGGTGGCCTCGCGGCGGGCGGCGAGGCTCACCCTCGCCAAATCGCAGCTTTGCCGGTGCGAGGTGAGCCTCGCCGGCCCGGCGGGAGGCCGCCTCACGCCGGATCTGGCGAGCCTCGCCCATGGCCGGCGAGGCTTGACCTCGCCGAATCGCGGCCTCGCGCGCCGGCGAGGTCGAGCCTCGGCGGCCGGGCGAGGTCGAGCCTCGCCGACCATGGGCGAGCCTCGCCGCTCAAGCACAAGGCCGCCCTCGCAACCACCGGCGAGGTGGCCGGCGAGCCTCGCCGGCCGTCGCCTCTAGTCGGTCGCCATGGTCCGGCCAATGGCCAGAGGGAGGAGGAGAGAAGAAAAAAAGAATAAAGAATAAAGAAAAAGAGAAAAAGAATAAAGAAAAATATTCATTAAAAATTGTCAACGTCGGCCCGGTCGACGTCCGTCAGCAAAATCCGGCCAAAAGGACTGAATCGGTACTAAGTAAAAAGGTTTAGGACTAAATTGACACCAAAAAAAGATTTAGGACTAAACTGGCATAAATACAAAAGGTTTAGGACTTTTTTGGCACTTCTCCCTAAGATTGATCCATATCTAGGAATCAGCCTGCGTTCGATTGACGGCAAGTAGCTTGACTTTGCTATCAAGAAAGCTTAAATGTGGTGGAGACTACGCAGCGGAGGTGGTTGCGGCCAAGTGACCGAGGTGGTCGAGAGAGAGAGGGGTGGTGGTCGACAGGTCCACCAGTGGAGGAGCGACGGCTATCGCGGTGGTGGCGATGGCTTGGGTTAGCGTCGGTGCGATGGCTCTGCAGCTGGAAAGAGTTGGTATTTCGTTAGGGCTTCTACTTTCAAGTGCCTAACAAATTAGATAGGCGTGTGGAGGGGAAGAGGAAGTCGAGAACATGGCTCTTTGCGGACAAAGGTTTTACAGCTGCTTGGCTTTGCTTCAATCTGAGAGAACATAAACAACTAGAAAACAAATTACTATCTCATCGAAAATTAAATTAGTTTAAACACATTGTAATATCATAACATCTCGCCCATAATCTATCGATACCAATCCAAAAAGAGCCATTTAAAATTTCTACTCCTTCCTACCCCGGGTTTGGCATAATATATGAAGATCCAACTTTTAGAAATCTATATCTAGGTTTGGCATGTATATTGAAAATGTTATTATGAAAAAATCACGGCTTTATAGGGTGACTAGCAATCCGAACCCGACTTCGAGTGTATGCGGTCTTTGTATATTCTCTTAAAATACATTATGCATGAACTAATACATGATGAGAATATAACAACTTGAGACTTTCATCTCTAAATAGGAAAAATAATTTTTTCGGAGATAAATAGAGTTGACATAAACTTCAATGATGAATTTGTCCCATTAATTGTTTCAGTTTTCGTATCATATGTGCATGTTTTCTAAGCTTAGTTAGCTGCAAAAATTTATAAAGAAAAATAAAGTGGTAATGAAATATGCACTAAATAAGCTTACTTAGAGATATGTCTTCATCAATATGTACATGACGGTTTTAGCGAAAATAGTAATAATTCTTTATAGAGGAATGATTGCGTTTAATTTGCATTTGTGATGTGAACTTATGATAGAGTTAATGCAACTTTATTCTTTCTTTAGTTCTTATGCGAAAACTCATTTATCTTACCACATATATTGAATAGTCTGAAGATGTTTCAAGATATAAAGATCTCGAGTAAATTTTTATTTTTTTATGAAAATGGAAAATATTTTCAACTTAGCATCATGCAAGTTTATAATGAGACAAAATACTCCCATTCTCATTTAGATAAATTAGGTAATGATAAGATTATGAAATCATAATTCAATATATTGTTTTTGCAAGAAACTTGTACTACAAAATGAAGTAAGCTCTTATTATGACATAAGAACATTTACTACATATTACAACAGTTTCTTTTTTCAGAATAATCTTTTGCTATTGTTTTTTTTTTCCAATAATCTTTTGTCATTGTGTTTTTCCAATCAAAATAATTTCTATCGATATCCAATAGTAAGTTCTATGATTTTCGGGATAATTATCGAGGCAAATATCATGCCATCCACTTCAGTACAGTTCCAATCTACAATTTTTCTTTTGAGACGTTATAAATCGACTTAAAATGATATAACTTTCCAAATTCAACTATAACAAAAAACAAAAATTACGAATTACTTCTCAATGTCGCTCCGTAACCACTATTTGAATTTCGGTGAGGTCCACCAATTAAAAACATATTTCACATGATTCCAAAAAATTAAATTAAATTTCGCAGCCTATTGGAATTATTGGTTACGGTTCATGTTTTCATTAACCTATGAACAAACATAATTATGTCTCAATAATCATTTGTTATTGCCTTGTGCGTCGAAATTAACAAGAAATAGACAAAACTGGGCTGGCCCACACGGGCCCAACACAAAGAGGGCCCATCGAAACAGTGCAAGAACGAGCCCTAATCTCTCTCTCTCTCTCTCTCTCTCTCCCTCTCTGTTCTTTCTCTGTGCAGATCAGCTTCTTCTTCTCCACCTGCGGAAGCAAAGAATCTTGGCGAAGTTTGAAGGAGACGATCGGGGTGGGGATTTGGGGATTTGGGTTTTGGATGGCGAGATCCCGCGTGGCGTCGAGCGTCGTGCACCGGCCTTGAAGAAGAAGAAGAAGAAGAGAATGGCACAAGTAACGTTCTTGGTGAAGTTGATTATGAGGGTTGTTCTCGTTTTCTTCCTTCCAATTCTGTTCCCCTAGAATCTTTTTTCGCCCCCACGATCTCGATGCTCTCTACCGTGGTGAAAAGTCTGCTTCTTGGTTCTTTCTTCTTTGTGGGTTCTTCCCACTTTGCGTGTTGGAGCGGATTTCTTGGCGTTCTGGATCTCTTTTCTGTGCCGTCTCCATGTCGTTCGAGGTTTATCTGATCTGGGTTTCGTTTCTTTTCTGTTTTTCTTTTCTGGGTTTGCGCAGGGGTCGTCGAAGAAGATGATTACTAAGGAGGATTGGGAGAAGAGGCTCAACGATGTGAAGATCAGGAAGGGAGATATGAACAAGCTGGTGATGAACTTCCTCGTCACCGAGGGCTTTGTGGACGCCGCCGAGAAGTTCCGGATGGAGTCGGGCACTGAACGTATCCTTCTCATTATCAGTTTTTTTTCCGCGCCATTCGAGTTGGTTTGGGTTAGTTCATGGTGTGGTGGTGTTGTGAGTTATTCGAATTGTGTAGTGCCTTATTGATTACAGCAGATATAGATCTTTCCACAATCACCGACCGCATGGCTGTCAAGAAAGCAGTGCAGTGTGGGAATGTGGAGGATGCAATTGAGAAAGTCAACGACTTGAATCCTGAAGTAAGGCTATGTCCTCTGTTTGACTGTGGATTGCTTTTGGTTATCATGAAATGTATGAAAGCGGATATCATTTGCTTTTCTCTGAGCATGCTCTGCTTCATGTCCTACTTGCACATAGCTACATTCGCCAGATATCTTAGGCAGCTGTCTGCCGTCATATATTGGCTATTGAAATTAGCATCTAGATTCCCTTTTCCTTCTACAGAGTCATTTTGGGACTTCTCAATTGCCTTGACCAGCACTTAGTTCAATCTGGGGACGGATGCCTCAGCCAAAATCTTGCAAACAGTCCTCACCCAACCGTTCAGTCTGATATAGCTCTGTAGCTCCTAATATGTTTGGGAATGAAGTCAAATTCAGGGAATTAATGAAATCCCCATGTTTATGCAACCTGTTCCTTAGCGAGATTCTTGTCGAGAATATCCTTGTCCTTGGGAAAGAAACAAGAAAGATGGCTTGCAGAATTCTTTTATCACTGGTGCAACAAAAAGATTGTATCGAGGATTTGATTTTGCTATCAAGGACTCTACTGGGAGTCCTACCCACTAATTCGATCAAATCTCACATCCTCCCAATTCAATACCCACGTTCAAATTCAGTGCATTATTTTCAGTAAATTTGTTAGACCATTTAAAAAGTTTCACCCTCTGTAATTGCTGCAGCCCTGCCATGTTGTGTTTTCATCTGATAATTTCGTATCCTTTCCACTTCCTTCATTCAAAGACCCTCGATCATTTATGCCATGCCATCTCAGCTGGCATGGTAAAGTGAGATATCACTGCCAGCTTCACCTTTTTATGCCGGTTTAATTGTTGTAATTTCTCTAAAGCATTAGAATTGCCACCTTCCACCGAGTCTCTTTCCTCGTGAAAATTCAGTTAGACTCCTTCCAAGCCTGTAGGTGTGATTTCAAGTTCAATCCTTTCAGTTTAGTTGCTATTATCACGTTTGCTAACCATTGGTAGACTTTGCACATAATACCCTCACTCTCTCCTTTCAGTGCTCCATTTTCAACCACTTCTTTTTCCACTCATTTTCAAATTGAATGTGGCAAGGGAGGTTGGTTGGTTGTGGAGATAGAGAGAAAGGTGTTCGTGTTGGGCTTTTTTCACCTGCCAACAATTTGCTCATGGATGCGTATGAGGTGCATTTTTCCTTGTTCATCAAGGCTGAGCAGGATTTGCATCTGTTTTTGCTACATCTTATGCAATGCATCTTGCGTAACCCGAATATAGACTCTTATGAGGAAATCTACCTGAAATGGACGCTAGTTGAGTTGGGTGAAATTAGAATATGTTGATGTTGATCTCAATCTGAAAATGAGAAAGTCAAAGGCAATATTCAGTATACGTTAAGTGAATCAAAATCTGTGTTCTGTATATTTGGAGTGGAGCTGTTGGATTTCCTTGATAATCTTCAGCAACGATTGCTTGAGATATTGCCTTTAGGCTACCTATAAACATATTGTCTTTAAACTGGAAATTTGAAAAGTATATGTTGGGTACCATCTAACCTCAATTTATTCTTATATTCTGCATCTGATAGACGAATTTGATCTTCTTTCAATTTTCATCCTATTAATTCCATGTCCACTATTTCTTTCTTGCAGATACTAGATACAAATCCCCAACTCTTTTTCCACCTTCAACAGCAGAGATTGATAGAACTGATTCGAAATGGAAAAGTAGAAGAGGCTCTTGAGTTTGCTCAGGAGGAGCTTGCACCAAGAGGGGAAGAAAATGTACTTCTTGATCTCTCTTAACTTTGCCACGTCATACACAGTTATCTGTGCTTTTATCTTGTCTTACTGTTAATTTTAAGTATGTTTGGTCGCTTTAGAAGTAAACCTTCCTCAGTTGCTCTTGGATGTGATGCAAAGCTGGAGATACAATCACTTTCTATTAGAAACTTTCATTATGTGCATAAGAGATGACCTATCAAAACTTCAATTCTCTTCAGCAAAGCTTCTTAGAAGAGCTGGAGAGGACCGTAGCACTGCTGGCTTTTGAAGATGTCTCCAATTGTCCCGTGGGGGACCTTCTAGATATGTCACAGCGCCTGAAGACAGCTAGTGAAGTGAACGCAGCTATACTTACTAGCCAGAGTCATGAAAAAGGTTAGTGCGGAAATTTGCTTCCATGCCTGCTGCCATCGGTGATTGCTTTTATTATTGCCGCAGATAATGGATCGAGATCATTTGCCAGTCCTTTAATTGTGTGCCCTTTTTTGCCTTAATTTACTTTGCTGGGAATTCGACTAGGGAACGCAATGTGTCCATGGCATGAACATTTTTTTTTTATGAGGGTACAAATTTTTTGGGACATCCTATTAGTTCTTGATTCAGGAATTATGACTGCTTTTTTTTTTTTTTACGAGAAATTATGACTGCTTAGGTCACTAGAAAAAGTCAGAATTGGCTAAAAAGAAGATTATTGGAAAAGAAGAGAATGTCATGAGTGTCCAATGACAGAGCAGTACTCTTGCATAGATGAGTTGCTTTCTAGTTAATCCTGCAGAAAAGAGTCATATCTTTGCTAGATGCTTTTTATTTCAAATCGGGCATGTCAATGAGACTTTTTCACGTGATCTGCGGCATAATCCTTTTTTACCAGGATGCATGATGCTCTCTGCCTCGTAAGTTTCATCCGTGTAATGATTTCAAGAGAACTTTGTCCGTTTTGCTTGAAACACAGATCCAAAACTTCCAAGCTTATTGAAGATGTTGGTGTGGGCCCAGAACCAACTCGACGAGAAAGCTGTATACCCCAGAATAAAAGATTTGTCCATGGCGAAGCTCGAAGATCCCAGTGCATCGTGAAGATATCCCCTTGTGTGCAGGATTCAGGTCCCGGGTCAAGCGAATAGGCAGAGCCACCAGGATAGGAGAAATTCTCATCATCATTCTGTGCTCCCATTTAGAGTAGGGATTTGTTGTTTCTTGGACTGTACATTTCTACCTTCAATACATCCTTGTTCCCCACGTTCTGGATGGATGCTCTCATTGGTCTTGATCTTGAGCAGTTGTACAGATGATGATGAAAATCTCATCCATTCGCCTGATCACAAATTCATTTGGCATGTCATCTGAAAAGGAGTAGAAGACTCCTCAGCTTTCCTTTCTGTACTGTCAATATGGTAAAACATTGTGATTTCGTTCTCATTTTGATTATGTGCTTTGGTGAATTTGGTGGGCTGGGATTTTTGTGTAATGCTTTGTTAGGTCTATTGTTGCCTTCAACTCATACGAGGGCGATTGCCTTTTCAAATTAATTACACTTGAAATTATTAATTTTGTTTGACTAGGACTTCTGTGTAACGTATGCCTCAATTTAAAAACGTAAATTACCATTTACATAAAGCAATTAATTGTGCTTAAAATTATAATTTTTGCTTAGTTTGATGACTCGCCAATCAAGGGATTTGTCGATTGTTTATCATGTACTTTTTCAAAAAGTTGACATGCTAAGATTGGGAACCTGACCGAAGACCAATTTTTAAGTATAAAGGTAAAGTGAAGATGCACTCCTAAGATTTCCATGGCTTACTTTTTTTCAAAATCTATATGCTAGGTTCATTTGGTATATACTTATTCTATACTCGCATTCATCTCGAAAGATAGCAAACTTGATCAAACACCATAAGTGGAAACGAACCTATTGAAAATGCATTCTTTAGATTTCCATGGCTCAGACCAAACTTTTCTCATCAACCTTTTCCCAATTCGCCGGAAGAGTTTATTTTTGTCGAGTGACTATGAAAGATAACTTAGAAACAATTTTTGCGAAATGACTGCTATTTTATTTTGGCTAGACATGATACCTTAGGCTGCAGTTACTCATCCCAAGTGACAAAATGTTGTCGGTTATTGTTGAGTGGACCGCAACATTTCTTAGGCATATTTAGCATAAGAATACCTGGATTTTCAAAGAAACCAATTCTATAATAATATAATGCACAGAAAATTACAAAGCTGTCGGGGTTGTCCTATTCCTTATAAAGTGTTTTACGGCACTTGTTCGACCAATTTACTTTTTCAAGAAAGTATGTTAGGCTCATTCAGTAAAAGTATGTTAGGCTCATTCGGTACACTCATTTTTATACTTCCAATATAGACAGCGAAGCTCAGATATTCTTGGCTCACTCGTCGACAAAACTCACGTACAACTTGCGCGGTCCTTCGCATCTATTTTGCACCTCGCAATTCTAGCTATAGAGCCACACTCATCCGGCGCCGGCGCCGGCACCGGCACGGCGGCACAGGTTGGGAAAAAAAAAAAGACGGGAAGATGAAAGGACATGAATGAGATTTCGAGGTCAGCGTGATGAGAAACAGAGGAGGAAGGCTTTCCAATTCACTTGCAAATTGCATTATCTTCATGGCCAAAAACCAAAATTTATAACAAGCTAAACCCAGAAAAGAAGGGGGGGGAAAGAAAAAGTAGGCCGAAAACAGAGAGAAAAAAGTCAACATATTTTTTTTTTTCTTGCTGTTTTCCCCACGGTCAAACAGTTGACCCAGAAGTCCTGCCCCCCTTAATCTCCGGCGGGCATCATTCCGGCTTGACCCACAGGACGTAAACGAAGACGGCGTCGGCCCTCTCGATCCTCCCGATCCCGTCGTCGAAGTTGAGCGCGTAGCTCCACGGATCGTACTGGAACTTGTTGACCCGGTTCTTGCCGCCGCCGCCGCCGCTGTTGCCGCTCCTCTGCTTCTTCCTCTTGTTCTTGTTCTTCATGGCGGCTCTGGCCCTCCACAGGAAGCTCCTCCACTTCCTCTTGCCGTACTCGGCCAGCCACTCGTGGAAGCTCCCGACCAACCCAACCATCCTCCTCCTTCTTCAAGTTAAAAGGGTTTGACGAGAGATTGCAGAGAAGTGGGGGGGAGGCTTGTGTCCGTTTTATGGGGGAGGAGAGAGGGGTGGAGGTGGAGGAGTCATGTGAAGACTCGTCTCTTTAAAAGTCTGCAGCCAAGCTGCTGCACAGAGAGAAAGAGAGAGAGAGAGAGAGTAAAAGCGAGCTTTTTGCAGGTTTAGAGAGAGAGAGAGAGAGAGAAAAAGTGCAGAGTCCACTGAGCAGGGGGCGTAGAGAGAGACAGAGAGAGAATGCCTTTTGCTCTCGCTCCTTCTCGCTCTTCTTGGGATGCTCAAATTCGGTCATTTATGTCGATGTGCGGAGAGAGAGAGAGAGAGAGAGAGAGAGAGGGAGAGAGAGGGAGGAAGGGAGAGTGCGTTGCGTCGCCATCGCAAGAGATGCAGCAGCATCTAACGTATCCCCTGTTCCTCAGTACCTAATTTTCGAACCCCTCCCTCCCCTCCCATTCCCCCCACTTTTTATTCTATGATCTTTATCTCTTTTTTCCCCCTTAAACTCTTTTTATCCTATTGAATCAATCTCTTTGATCTCTTTCTTTTCGCGACGCCCTGGCTTGGGTATATACATCATTGAAAGCCTTAAAAACTTATGCCATCGGATCTCAAAACCTTTTTTCAATTCAATATCTCTTTCCTTTTAGAGGTAACCTTATTAAAAATCCTGGAACTTACAAAACGTGCGATCTGATTTTAGAACTTGTCACAATCGATGCAGTCAAGTCCTTCCATTAATTCCATTCAATCGTATTGACGAAAAGATGTTGATGTAGCTCTTTTTAATATTTTATCCCTCTTAGGTGACATTACCTTATTAAAACATGAAATATAAGACTAAAACGTCGTTGACTTTGCAAAAATCCTAAATTTTTAACCATAATATAAATTAATCACCGGGGGTTCGCCCCAGTGGCCACCCTTCCATCTTGAAAGGAGGAGGTTGGGGGTTCAAATCTCCACCATTCTCGGGATTGGGTGGGGGACGATTTCATTTCGGGAGTGGGTTTCGACTCCCACGCCCGGCAAGGAGCGAGCAAAAATCTGAAAGTGAGTGTTAGAGTAGGATTAGCGTAGGACCGACCCAAAAAAAAAAACCATAATATAAATTAATTAGATTAAAAGAAATGAAAATGAAAGGTATTTTATGAAAATACGAAATAAAGAAAAGGGCAAGGGTAAGGCAGCTAGCCCTTGCCACCATCGCCAAATTGTTGCCGGAAAGTGTCAAGGGGGCTTGAAGAAGGCCGGTGGCGATGGCCTCGCAACCCTCCACCTAGACTCGAGCAAGGGCCACTACATCTTGGCAAGGGTCTCCAGGGCTAGGCCCTCGCTTGTGATCGACAAGGGGTGCCAGCCAACTTTAATCAGAAACCGCTAACATGAATATCAACTGTCTTAAGTGACACAATCAACACTGATATAGATAATTTTCATAATTTTAAAAAATTATGATTATTTTTTTTTTCTTCCATTTTCCTCTTGTCATTGGCCCTCATTGGCTGCTAGTGCGAGTCGCAGCCCTCACTTAAGCTTTTGCTAGAATTGGGCTTACCAGCTCTCACTAGCCAAAATGAAAGGAAAATAAAAAGAAAAGTAATAATAATGAATTCAATATTTTTATAAAATAGTGAAAATTATCTATGTCGACATCGCCCGTACCACATAGGATAGTTATACCACGTAAAATAGCTGGCCTCCATATCAGTTTTAGAACTTAATTACACTAACTTAATAACTTTTAGGACTTTATTACACTAATTTGACAAGTTTTAGAACATATTGCAATTTCGTGATAATTTTTAAGATTTTCAATACAATTATACTTAAAACAACAAAAATAAAAACCAAAATAAGCTTAAATTTTTCTAATAAAGCACATACTAACTTAAGAAAAACGTAAAGTCCATAGTAGCAATTTGTCGTCTTCAAGGTTGATTACACGAAGTTGATCCACGCAAAATCTCCCCTTACAAAGAAAGGTGTAAAGGGTCAGCATTTCAAATCTTAAAGAACACTTCCTCAAAAGAGAACGAGAGTGAAATTTGGAACGCTCATCATGGATAGAGAAATCTGACCCGATGAGAAAGGGATCGCGTCCCATTGAATGGAGCGTAGTCGATATTTCCAGCAGAGAACAGAAGAGATGGGGGGGAGCCGATGAAGCTGAAGGATGATCAATCAAAATCAAGCTCTCACTTTTTACAAGTAGCTGCTTTGTCTCCAGCAGAAAGAGCACCATCGGGCGGTGGTCCTCATTCATTACAATTGCACATATTCTGATGATTGAGCCTCCTCCTTTTGTATCCGTCTCTCCAGCTATTTCTTGCTTTTCCATATTCTTTCATTAATTCCCTTTTGTCTCGTTCTTACAGCTTTTCTTGCTTTTTTTCCTTTTTGTCCCCCTCATCCATTCTTTTTCCCAACGCCATTTTCATCTTCTTCTTCTTCTTTTTTGGCTTATGTTAGTATCTTTTTTTTTTTCCTTTTTGTGGGGCTTATACTAATTATTGCCCTTACCCCTACAAAATGATAAGAGGAGGGAACCTGGCTAGCGTTATATTTGGAGTCAATTTTTTTCGAAAAAATTTTTTTTATGAATATTGAATCTCTAACAAATGAAATAGTTGATTTTCTTGACAAGAAATATATAACAAGTGACCACCTGGTGGTGGTGCTCCCATTGGATAAGGCCCATTGATCCTTCCCCACGATGGTGAAAAGTTCGAAACCCAGGTGAAAACGCTGATGCCTTAAGTGTAGTCGGGGTGGTGGGTCCTCCACTCCAGCGTCACATCGGGTTTCTTCGCCGGTTGCCATTGTCGGCCAGTAAAGGGTTAAGTCATAAAAAAAAAGATATAACAAGTGGACTAGTATTAATTGTACATTTACTCTTATTGGTAGACAACTTAGAAAGGTATTTAGGGAAGAAAAGAGGGATATGATTCTTAAAAACAAAGAAACTTATGCACGATTTTTAAAGATTACTTAAGGGGTTTGACCCAAAAAAAAAAGATCACTTAATGGTTGAATGCAGATTTAGTCCTTTAAGTTTTAGTATCAGTGCAATTTGGTCCTCCAATTTTTTTTTTTTTTTGCAGTCAAATTCTCTAACTTTTTTAGTTTATGGAATCAACGACTTGTTCCCACAGTAACTAATACCGGCACGATAGGAGTCGTTTCTTCTAAAATTTGAAATATTTAATTGAACACAATAAAAGTTAGAGAATCAAATTGCACAAGTCTTAAAATTATACGTAAGCCAATACTTATTTACTTGTTTATCTTCAGTTTTATGATTTGGAAATTTTCGTAAGGGGATTCGAGCAAGAGGTAAGGGGAACTATTCTTAGAATTGAATAAACTCTCTTTCTATTACGTCAAAATATAATAATTCAAAACTAGTATTTCTCCCACACTTCTCATATCTCTAATAATCACCCCTACATAAATTTTATAAAAGTTGGAATTACCCACCACACCATTTTTGACGTTTTTTTTCCATAAATACCCACCACTACCCTATCAAATTCCTCTTCAAAGAAGTTAGTTTTTTCACGCACTCAATTTTAAATAGGGTGTTCAATAGAATGAACCCCAACCTATCTAAATTTAGAGGTATCCAACGTAAAATTTTCAGGCCTCGCAATGATTTTCTACTCTATTGGCAAAATCTTTCAAATTGAAGTGACGTCGCAGTCAGAATTAGCTGGATTTTTGCAGCACTTTGTGTGATTTCACTTCGATCTACTTGGAAAGTGCCCGGTCATGGAATGTATCCCCTTTCGCAGAAATTTCTCTGCGCAAAAATTTATGGAATTTTGGCTTTTAGTCTTTTGCCACAAGTCTTTCGGAAACTGCGTCAACCCCGCAGCGTCTTTTCCTGCTCTCTAGTCTCTTTCGTTGTCTCATGTGTCGTGAGTACAATTATTGACAGCAAAGTTTTATTTTATAAAAATATGGATGCAATTAATGTACATGCTATGAAAATTACTATTATGGATTACCGAGTTACTGGGATTACGTTAACATATGTTAAAAAATTATCATCATATCGGCATAGTGCTATCCTATACTTATGAGTTAGTTTTGGACACGGTCCGATACTCAATTTTCAGATCAATATTTAGCATTCAGCATAAATGTTACGAAAGATGATAGGAATGTGAGTAATTGGACTTGGAAGTATCCATGAAATGGTCGTGTATATAATTTTGTGAATTTGTGAATTAAATCTCGCATCTTGCCCAGGAAGTTAACTAATTAATCATGTAGCTAGAAGGACGCCTAGTAGCGTCCAGAAACCGAATCCTAGGGTTCACGTGGGAAAAGATTGCTTGGTACAAAAAGTCAATAGGATCCCAGGCAAAATTTAAGATCATAGCAAGAAGCTAGGTAGGCTAGATGCCCAACATGCCCTAATAAGTTAATAATAAATGTAAATATTTAATTATGTAAAGGGACATAATTGGTATGTATGGGACCTTTGCTTGGACCAAAAACGGGTTGAAACGAGAGTGATCTTCAATGGCAATAACAAGTTCTACAAGTTGGCAACAACTCTTAGTCGACATGTTGGTATTATATGCCTTTGTTGCTCATGGTTCGTGATCATGTTAGTCTATAAAGACCGATGCACAACGATCCACATGCTCAGTGTGTTCCTAATTTCATTTTCACAAAGTTCAATTACCAAAAAAAAAAGTAGTGTTTTAGGTGAAACTGTTCCAAAGTCAAAAGGGCATAAGGAAATAGTAATATGATAACGACCATTTTCAATAGCAACCTCTATTTATATTGAAATTTCATATGTGTCATGATGCAAATTCCGATTGCATTTCTTTCTTGAAATCTTGATAATGGCCGAGTCTCTAGCAAAGATGAAAAGGTGCATGGAGTGGGAGATCCTATGAACTTTGACTAGGGTCAAGTATGAGATCCTAGGAATAGAGGGCATGCACCAATAAATATTATCACTTTATACATCAAAAGGTGCAAATCTTGCCCCATTGTTTGCTCTGCAAGCGTAACAGGGTTCAAGATTCTCATGTAGATCTGCTCCCCACTCTCTCCTCATTGTGTCCCTTTTGAGAGTAGCTTCAAGGGATGGGCACGCTCAGAAGATGAGCCGAGAGACCATTAGAATAATCAAGATTAGGATGCTTGTAATTTTTTTAATTAGTAGGGTGTCCTATGGTTTATCTTTTGACCTCATTCCAATGAACCTAATCACCACCTCTCATCTCTTGTTAAATCCACGTGTCTATCTTTGGATAATATTCTATGAAGGTCCGCAATTTTTTGCATGATTCCATGTGCACCCTAGCACAAGGACTCTAGACAACCCTCCAATTCAAAAATGTGGCAGGAATTGATGGGCTTGAGTGACTTGATTCCATCTTGTTGAGCCCATCTTAGAAGGAGAACGACATTTTTGAAGAGGAAAATTGTGGACCTTTATAAGGTGGGATCAAGCTACAAAAGCCCATCAATTCATGCCATTTTTTGAATTGGCACGTTCACCACCTTAAGTGCTCATTCATTAAGTGCCTCCCATCCGCAAACTAAAACAAAGACAAACCTGACACCAAGAAGTTCTCCCGCTGTCACCTATAGGTACTGTTTAAGATTTTTTTTTTACATTAATTGTTGCTAAAACAAGATGTTTCGCGTTACACTAAATTTTTTTATTTGCTGGTCTTGCTGTTGTAACTAGAATGGTATCCTACATGATTTTTGCATACCAATTGTAACGACTCAGCCCGATGCAAGAGCGTGGAGTTATTGCCAATGAGCGGTTTCTGGCAAACTTCTAAGATGGCAAAGGGGCAATGCATAATCTCTTGGAAAAGTGCCACCCGCATGCCAAAGGACAAAATCGCAAGACTCAATTTGGGATGGGCCAAAGTGAATAAGACTTTGAGTGAATTAATTGAAGGGTGTTTGATATGGTATCAAAGCAAGACCCCATTTAGGAGATGTGTGGTTCAATGATGAATTATGCGAAAGCTAGTGGGCCTATAACAATCGATTTGATAAGGGCATGGGGTGATTGTTGGGGCTAGGAAGGGCTTGAACAAAAAGCAACTCCTGATAGGCTTTTAAAATGGTGAATGGGACAGGAATGAACCCAATTGTGCACCGAATAAGGGAAAGCTTCTTGAGAATATACATGTGAAACTTGAATTAACTCACAAGCCTTGTAAGAAATGGCAAGACTTAGTATTAGAACTCCAATTTTTAAGCGTGCTTAGGTGAGAACATAATCAAGATAGGTGACCTCTTAGGAAATGTCCACCTATACATCAAAGAGCAAAACTGTGAGGCTCAATAGGAGATAAGACAAATTTAACTCAGGATGTCATAGCCAACATCTAAATTTACTTACTCGATTAAGTAAAAACAAAGTCACCTGCACATGGACGATTAACAAGAAAATTACTTCAATTCTAATTAATAAGTTTAAATAAGACCAAACCAAAAAGAACACAAACTCAATTCTTTTTTGGTGATGATCACAAACTTCATTAAAAAAAAAAATCCAATAGAGTTTCCATTCACTCCTCAAATTTGTTAATTGTAATGTTTCACCCAACTTAAAACTAATTGAAGTTCAAAGCTTAAAAGTCACTAATTCATTCACTTTAAACTTTTCTTTTATGATTTCTAGTTCTAGTAAAAGTAACACCTAATTTACACAACTTAAGTCATCAATAAATTCAGCTCGAGTCATAGCAATCCAAGTTAACTCGAAAGTCAAAATCATAATCATCTTATGACTAGCCAAAAATGAAATTAATTTTTTAAAAAATAAAGTATATTGAATTTGTTTGATCAAATTCCTTCCCCCATTGATTTTTTTTCTTTGAACCCTAGTCTATCACTATGCTAGCCAACTTTCTAATCAAAATAACTTCACTGGATAAAAGAATATAATGGCTAAATTCAACAAATGCCAACAAGAAACTTACTGGAATATACGGATTTTCACTTGTTCGATAATTTTTTGAAATCTCATTAAATTAGGTAAAAACACATCGATTACTCCTTTACTTTCATTGTATCTATAATAGGTGAAAATGTTTTATGCGAGGTTCACTACAAAATAATTGAATTTCACATATAAGGAGTTAATCAAAGTGCTAAAAAATATTCACAAGCAGCAATTATATTTCCTTCATGTTGATTTCATTTTCTTTTTTGGTCAAAAGAAAACCGTCCAATATCCGAGAATTTTCTATCGAGATTCCTTTTTATATGTGCTCCATCTCGGTATATGGTTCCGGTTGCCAATTCCATTTCGGTGCCAATTTGTGATCGAAAAAGCACCATTGCTCATTAGGAACAATGGTGTCGTTACCATAGCAACACTCACATTTATATATGTTATACGGTCAAACTAATTGCTCATTTTATCTAAGTATATTTCTCTCTTAGCAGTTTTAACTGTGAAAAGGAACTTCAGTAGAACCCCTCCTTAATTTGAGATGGTGATTACAGTTTATTAAGCAATCTTCTTCAGGAAGTTGATACGGCCGTCTAAGATGTTGCACCTTTAAATCAAGTCTTACTAAACACAAAACTTATATCACTTTTATAGCGCCACACAACTATAGAATTAGCACCATGTGGTTGGCTCAATCATTAAGGAACAGAAATGTGAGCATGGATTATGCACATAACACGTCTGATTCCTCATACCACTAGGCACAAAAAAATTGATAGTTTGAACACTTACCCGGACTTTGGTTCACATCTTACCTAGTCCATAAAAATACTACTTGCTCCATGGAATTAGGGCGGTATTTCATGGACCTCCGGCTTACCTACCCGAGTTGGAATTTCTAGTCATAAACAGAAAGACCATAACACAACCATACCTACACCAAGTGAAATCTAGGTTGGGAGGTGTCTGATGTTTTAGCCTACTATGAGGTAGAATGTTTCACAAAATTGAATTTGAACGTAGCCAATTGAATCGAGGGTATAAACTCGATTGGTCGTATGTGGCAAAATCTCTCAAACTCGGCGTGCAACGTGCGCCTTCGAGATCGTCGGCCGAAACTAGACAATCGCTAAAAACCTTCAGAAAGAAACAAGTCCAACACCAATCATTGGCAACTGACCTTATTTGGAGTAAAAGAGAGAGAGTAGACTGCGACCCCAAGGAAACCTAACAAGGTACAACGTAAGGGACAATGACATGGAGGGTTCCTCCGAAAGGAGGGATTACTCTCGTAATTTCCCCCCCGGCTATCACAACAATTCGTCCATTCGTTTGGGAAATGAAGAGTCCAATGTACGGGACAGCAACGTCCCAAGAATTCCGTCAATAATTAGAACGATCTTTGCCCTAGGAGAAATTCCTAGGTTGTAACTCCTAAACCCTTTTGTTGCCTTTGCCTCGATTCACTTCATAGTCGATGTCAATGACAAGGGATCAGATCATTGGTGTGTCCGCCAGGGTCCCTTTATCATCTTCTCTCCCTCTTTATATGGTTTTTCTCCCTTTGGCATTCCACATGAAGCACACACCCTCTTCCTTCAAGGCAAAATCTTCGCTCTCTCACTACAGATGCTGATGAGCTCCCTCACATCCACGCCACGGCCCGCGACGCCCCCGCCGTCCCTGGAGTTCTCCCCCTCCTCGGCGCATGTCGTCTACGCGCCGTTCTGCCTCAAGGACCCGACTCTGAAGGCGGAGCCCGCTTCGAATTGGATAGAGCGCTACGATCCCGCTGCCAATTCTTGGTCCTACGTGAGCCTAATCCCTCACGTGGTGGAAGGACATGTCTTGAAGGGCTTCGCGATGGTGTCGGTCGGAGAGACGATTTACGTCATCGGCGGCCGGCTCTGCCACAAGGAAATGACTCACGTCTCCGATGTTTTAGCCGACTGGGTCGACGTCGAGGTGGAGATACTCTCGACCGTCATGAAGTACAACGCGAGGACCGAACAGTGGTCCACGTGCGCGTCGCTGGGGACCCCCCGTTCGGATTTCGCGTGTACCGCTTGGGACGACAAGATCTACGTCGCGGGCGGGCAGTCGAATTTGGGTTGTGCCAGGGGGATTTCGTCCGCGGAAGTGTATGATCCGGTTCTAGACGAGTGGAGTCCTTTGCCCGACATGAACACCATGAGGTACAAATCGGTCGGAGTGACATGGCAAGGCAAGATCCATGTGGTGAGCGGGTTCGTGGAGCGGTTGAACTCGGACCGGACGTTCCCGTTCATCACCGAGCGAAGCTCGGTCGAGGTTTTCGACCCGAGAACCGGGACGTGGGAGCTGATGGTGAGGATGTGGCAACTGGACGTCCCCCCTAACCAGATCGTCGCGGTCGACGGGAAGCTGTTCAGCTTCGGAGATTGCTTGAAAGCTTGGAAAGGCCACATTGAAGCATACGATGCAGAGCTCAGCATGTGGAACGTAGTCGAGAACTCATGCCACCGAGAATTGTCACAACCGGTCAAGAGGCTCTATCTTACTGCGGCACCCATCGGGACTAACCTGTACTTCTTGCGAGGGTATCGGTTATCAGGGGAGCCGCCGCGGATCGTCTCCATGGCCTGCAAATTCGACACGTCGGCGACCACCCGCGACGCGTGGACGAGCTTCGAGCCAGTCGTGGAAGCGGCGGAGAAGGAGCTTTGCAGCCACTGCTGCGTCGTTAAGCTCTTGTAATAAGCTTGATCCGAGCCTAGACATGATCCATCTGGGTCTCAACTGAGCCTACGCTTTGCACTCGAATCATACTTTATAAGGTTCTGTCGCATGAAATCTTGTTTTTGGTCTCATCGTACTATCACTTCCACCTGATTTTGCCGCTGGTGTTTGATCAAACTCAGAGAAAAATTTTAGTTAAAAATCGCATGAGCAATGGAGCTAGAGAACAATTAATGGTCATGGCGAAATTAAACTTTCTCTCGAATATCAGCTATCAGCTGATAATTGTTTTCATTTACATCTATGCACCGTCTCTGAAAAAAAGAGAGGAGACATTTTGAGAAAATTTCAAATAAGAACTTAAAATGCTCTCATTTTCTTAAATAAAAACTAAAAAATGGCCTGAAGTACCATCATTTTCAAATAAGAGCGTAAAGTGGACCTAAATTTAAATATGAGCCCTAAGTGCCATCGTATTCTTAAATAAGGGTCTAAAGTAATTTGTTTCAAATAAGGGTCTGACCTAGTCGTATTAGTTCAAAAAATGACATAACCTTACTAGTCGAAGGGAATTTTCATCTTCTAATTTTTTTAAAATTTTTTTCCCTCTTCCCTCCACTAGATATGACGGAGGTTGCCAAACTCAGGTGAAGCTCGGTCGATGCCAACAACGGCAAACCTCGCCCTCGCTTGGGGGGTAAGGCGAGGGCAACCCTCACCCGACGTTAACAATGGCCGAGGAGGGAAAGAGGAAAAAAGAAAACATAAAAGAAAAGAAAAGGAAATGAAAGAAAAAAATCAAAATAAAAAAATAAAAATATATACTTTATAATTTTTTTAACTTAATTCTCCTCTTCGATGACAATTGGCCAGCCACATCGTGACCATTTCATGCCTTTATTTGAGACGATTTGTTCATTCCATGCCATTATTTGAAATAATATTCACTTTAAAGAACTTATTTAAGAAAATAATGACACTTCGACTCTTTTTCTAAATTTTTCTAAATTTTTTGAGTTGGCTCATGTTTACTCATCGGACGAAATGGAGCGGACGGTTCGACCCGGTTTCGGATTCCTTTTGACTCGACCTGGTAAAACAGCAACGGAGTCTCCGATGAGGACGTTTTATTTTAGGGGGCTCTCTCCTCCAATTCCATCCCCAAATTGCCCGCGATTGGAGGTGCTTGCCCTACACCCAAAGCATGATGACATTAGAAGAAGCCCAACTTTGTTTGGAAAGCATTGGGCCTCTCGAGCAAAATGGCGGGGCCCACGGACTTTTGGGACATAGGTGGGCCCCACCAACTTCCTCTTTTTTTTTTTTTTTTTCTTTATTGTTGGGTCCTTTTTCAAGGATAGATTGGACTGGATCATTAGGAACCTAGCCCTAGGTGATAGGCCAGCATCAAGACTCTAAGTTTGTCTGTCTCTGTTTTTTTTTTTCAAAAGTTCCTTTGAACGGGAACATGATGCTTTTTTGGATCGAGGAAAGATGGGGAATCGATTCTAGGGTCGGGCGAGCACTAGGGCAAGAATCAAGAATCTACCATGTCGGCGGGTTTTTAGCTTTTGGAATCCAGAACGGAACAGTCGATCTTGAAACCGAACCGATCGATCATATAAATTGTTTCTGCAAAAGTTCTTAATTAGAATGCCAATACGACTGCTAATTTTGAAATTCAACCTCTTTATTTTTGAAAAAGTTCTCAATTTAAAGACTTGTAGGATTTGGGTTTTTTAACCAAGTCTACACAGGTGTTACCAAAATTTATTACCCAAGAACCGAATTGGTCTCCATATCAAACAACTCCACATAAATCGGATAAGACCAGTTTAGTTCAGTTGTTCTCACATTGAGCTTACCTCCAAAGGAAAGAGGATTCACGTCCTCAATTTGTTCTAGTATGTTTTATTATACTTTCTATCAATAATATCGTCATACAATTATTTTAAAGGTTTCAGATGAACAGACAACAGATACTCTTTTATAATTGGTAGAAATTGGCCCCTCCCCTCCAACAATTTCAAGTGGCCCATAGGCTAGCCATAGCTTTTTGTTTTGTCGTAGATTGAATTGGCCCAATTACTCATCCCCAGAGGCAAGATGATTTGCACGGTTGTCGAAGTGTTCTTTCCTAATCCGACGAGCCCTAATCCTCAAGGAGTCCACATCACGAGGAATTCATCAAAGTGGTCCTCCAAAAGGCTAACGAGACCTAGCTCTCTCTCTCTCTCTCTCTCTCCTCCTTCTCCTTTTGGGTCGTGTCTTCAGGGGCAGAGAGAAGAGTGAACAGAACGTGGGGGTGGCGGTCCAAGCTGGGCAGGAAGACTTACAGGCGTCGCATGAAAAGAAGAGAAAGTGAGAAGATCACGTGAGAGCCAAAGCCAATGGCCCTCGCTGCTCGCGCGCGACCACGAACGCAAGCAGACATCGCCCGACCCACACGCACCGTGAGAACGAAAGAATCGAGTACGCCCCTCTCGCGCGTCGCGTTCCGACAGCTTTTCTTCGCTCCCGGTCGAAGTCAGAAGAAGCTTTTCGGGCCCCTTTTTTTGGAGCCGAAAGCTCCTTCCTTTTTCCACGACACTTCGACCCCCCCACGCGTTTTTGCGCAGGAGTGTGCATGAACAGTTTTTCGGCTTGTCTGGCACCAAAAAAAGAGAGGGAGAAGGAGTCGATGATGATGCCATTCGTGATCTTTCGGCCGGTGGTATTAGATTCTTGGAACGCTTCTTTAATCTGAGATGCAATGTCGTCTCGGAATTTTCAATTGGATCGAATAAATTTCTAAGATCATTTTGAGAATGTTCGATTGCATCGTTGGTTGGTTCGGAGGAATTATCTCAAATCTTGAAAATGCCGTTCACTCGAATGGAGGAAAGTCATCTCCTCCTTTAAACTTTCAATTCATATCACTTTTTAACTTAGAATGAAGGGATGAAACTAAAATCTCCATGTCTATTAAAGGTAGGGAATTATGTGACGCATCCCTTGTTCTTCTGTGTCCTTGCACAATTTTTTTGTCGAATGAAGTCATCCGAAAGTCACTTTTGAAGATGGTTGCACAATTCTTTTTTTGATTTTGTCTTTTTCAATGTTTATGTTCTCCTTCTTCATTCTCTTTCTAACTTTTTATTATTCTGATCTTTCTTTTCTTTTCCTCACTATTCATCTTCTTTTTATGGCGTCCCACGGTTGCTTGATAGGGCTGGTGAGGGTTATCGAGGTCTCGGCAATGGTTGATGACCCTTGTCCAGATCTTTGGCATGAGGGAGTTGCAATCCTCGCCTACCATCATTGAGGCTCAGGTGTCCCATCGCCGGCTCTTTTCAACTATGGTGGGGCGATATAAGAAGAAAATGAACAATTGTGTCTTCTTAGTGACGAAGTGGGAGGAGATGAAGACATAACGAAGAAGATGAATAATGGTGTGGGGAAAAAAAGGAAAGGAAAGGTAAAAAATCTAGAAAAATAATTGCAAAAGCACGTGGTTTCTTTTCAGTTTTCCACATCAAGCATCAATCTTTCCACATCAGGCATCAACTATTTTATGTGTCAGTCACTAACCATGCCATATAAGACAATCAGTGTTAACTGCACCACCACATCAATTTTTTCCGGTTTAAATTTCCCGGATATACTATATTGAAAAACCGTCAAAAGTTTTAGGATTACACTGGCTAAATTAAAAAATTTATAACTGAATTGAAATCTTTACAATATATTTGGGTATTTTTACTTATCTTGTTACCGGCAATCTCTATATTCCTGCTCAAAATTTAAAGTTGTTTAATTTCTATTTTCAAAATGATTGATGTACTTTTAAAATGGCTACTGTTGGTGTTTGGATCATTCTAAGATGGATTGTGCTGACATAGACCTATCACTGTCGAAAGATGCTGACTTAGATCGATCTATTTTCTTATGCTCCGGATGCGGTGTCTACGTTACAAAATATTGGGCTTAGATGACCTTAGGTGCCTATTTGGCATTGCATGTACGCAAGATGTCCTAATAAGAATGTGATATGTCCAATCTGTCCAAATAAACATTCTCGACATCTAATGGAATATTCCTGGGAGCAACTTCAAGGGATAATATGAATGTTGCTAAAAATGAAGACTATTTGCAGACGATTTTGTAAATCAAGTAAAAGGACAACTATTATAAGGATGTGAATAGAAGGCAAAAATAGTCGTAAATAAATCTTGAAATTTGTCAAATTAATGTCATTGAATACCGCGTTCGACTCCATCTAATTTGATTGAAAGAAAATACTGATTTGGAATACAATTTTAGTGTTTTCATTAAATGCATGGCGATGATGTAGTGCCAAGTAAGTAATAAGCTTCAAAAACTAAGAAAAAGGAAATTATTATATTTGTTTCTTAGAAAATTTTCTATGGGAAAATATTTTCCTCATTTTTTAGCATTTGAGTTGCTTAAGAAAACGAATTAAGGAAAAATCCTTTTTTAATCACAAAAAAAAAAAAATCATTAATTTTTTTTACAAATAAAAATTCATTTTGAATATGACTAGACATAGGAGTTTGGATCAAAAAGCTCGATGCTTGAGCACAGAACCTTGATTCCTTTACTCAGGTCTTGAGCAATCAAGTCCACATCCCTAATGCTTGTGCTTGGATTTCTGGTGGCCATGCCCTGGTATCTTGGTCGTGGGCCCCAATACCTCAAGGTCGATATCGATTTTTAGTGGCCAAGCCTAGGTCCATAAAGGCTAACCCTAGGTCTCTCGAAACCGGTCCCAAGACTTCGATGCCCATGCCAGGGCTATCCTAGTGACTATGCCCGCATACCTAGTTCCTTCGCCCAAGTCACTGGCACCTAGGCCTCGATCCATTGAGGCTGAGCTCAAGTCTCCCACAACCCCACAACCATGTTCAGAACAAGCAATGCACTTCCAAGTCTAGTAGCCATGCCCAAGGACCTTGCTCCCGCGTTCAATTCATTGGCGCCTAGGCCCAAATCCATTAAGGCAAAGTCAAATCCATAGAAGATGCACCTAGATCCATCGAGGATGAGCTCGGGTCCATAGAGGTCGGGCCTTGAGCCCATGATGTCAGTGCTCAAGCCGAGGTCACTAGTGGATGCCTAAGAACTTAGCTCCCACATCCAACTCACTAGCCCTTGAGCTTTGGTCCATCGACACTGAGCCCCACTCCTCGATAGAGTGGCCTAGGTCCCTAAAGATTGGGTGCACGACCCCGATGCCTGTGCCCTAGTCCATAGCTACCATCCCTTGCTCTTTTGAGGCTAGGCTTGGGTCCACAAAGCCAAGTCGGAGACCTCGGTGCTTGTGCTTGGATACATAGCAACCATGCGAATGGGCCCTTTGGCCAAGATCCATTGAGCTCAAGCTTAAGTCCTTGACTACTCGGCCTCGGTCCCTTAAGGCCAAGTGCAAGACTTCAATGCCCGTGTCTAGGTACTCGATTCCCCATGCCGAAGTCATTGACACTCATTGGCCGAGCCTCAATCCACAAAGGCCAAGTCCAAGACTCTAGTTCACGTCCAAGTCCAAGTGGTTATGCTCGGGTACCCAACTCTTACACCCAAGTTAAGGCCCTTGTCTCTAGAGGCCAAGCGTAGGACTCCAGTACCCTTGCTTAAGTCCGTGGCTGCCATGCCCTAGCCGCACCCAACTGGTGCTTGGCCCCGGTTCCTCAATAGTAGGGCCATGTCCATAAAGGCTAGTCCCAAGTCCCTTTAGGTTGAGCCTAAGATCGTGATGCTTAAGCCTTGGTCCCTTGTGACCGTGCTTGGGCACCCAACTCTTGTGTCAAAGTTACCAACGCCGGGGTTCAAGTCCAAGTCCCTAGTGCTCGTGCTTGATTCATTGTGGCCAAGTGCGAGAAACATTGGCTAGATGTCCCTAGCAGTAACTCTCGCGCCCAAGTCATTGGGACTTTGGCAGATGGATGTCCCTTACATCATGAACATCGTACATCGCAAATCAAGCTTATCCTTCATGACAAAAGAAAATAACTTTTAATTCATTTTTTGGATTTCAATCAAACACTAAACAATATCATTAATTTTCTTGAAAAAATGACTTCTTTAGAAATGGCAAATTTTTCATAAAACAAACGGAACAAAAAACTATGGCCTTTTTACCAACTTAAATAGATCAATTAGTTGATTGAGTAGTGTCACCAAACAAAATGTATGTAGATCTGGTAAACTCCCCGCGATGAGAAAAGATTAAAAGAAACAAGGCTAATCAAAAAGAAAAAAATGATTAAAAATTTAAACAAACGTACTTGCTAATGTGGGTTTTGTACGAAGTTATATTAATTAGGTGATTAAGTAGCGTCACTAGGCAAGAGATAGTTGGATCTGGTAAATCGTCTGCAATATTAAAAGATTAAAAGAAACAAGGATAAAAAATTTAAGGAAAGGAAAAAAAAAAAGTGCAAAATTTAAGAAAAAACAGAGCAAATTTGGGACATTGAAGAGATTGGTGGGTGGCAAGGGCCATCGATCTTCGCCGACAAGAGTCTCGTCGTGAGTTCTTTCCTTTTCTGAAACTTTTTGGCCTTTTTCTTCAAATTTTTTTTCAATTTTTTTATTTGGCCAATGCAGTGACCATGTTAACATTATTTGCCTTCAAAAAAATATTACAAAAAAAGTCAAGTCAATATTTTCGGTCACTCAAAGTTAATGAAATTAACAAAAGCATTTGATTGTATTAATTTAATAAGTTGTAAGACTTAATAACATTTTTTTTTATAAGTATTAGAACTTGACACCACTTCACAATAAGTTTAAGAATTTTTAATATACTTATCCCTTTATTTGCATGTTTCAATTTAAGAGGCGGGTAGTCTCTTTTCATATTCTTTTTGCCGAGACCACTTAAAAGGAATCCATGACTCGAGATACAAGTCGACATAATCTCATAATTACAATGATACTGTTAGCCTAAGCCTACCAAGCACTTTTATATTCCACCCTTTAATAATTGATGCAACGATAGCCAAATCAATCCTAATTCTCAAGGAATAATAAATAATGTGTTTCGTGCGCACATGCATGTAGAGGGAGTTCTAAACCCTACAAAATGAAGAAAAAGAAAATCTATTGATGGATACCAAACTGAAAGCACTAGTCTCCCCACTATCAAGAATTAGTGGAAAACTAATTGGGTTTAGTGGAGAGGAAAAGTATTAACAAAGTCCTAAACTTATTTTAGCTTATTGTATTAGTGTAAATTCAATCTTAAATTTTTTAATTGGATCAATTTAATCCTACATCTTTTACATTTATGTCAATTTTGTCAATCTAGCCAATTTTAATCAAAAATCACCAACATAAATGTTGATTATCCTATGTGGTACGATCAACTAGCTAACATGAAATTTTTTTTTTTTTTTGATAATATATCAATAATATCTTTTTTTTAATGATTTTTTTTCTCTTTATTTTGATTTTGGGTTGAGGGTCAGTGAGGGTCGCCTGCCCGACACTCGGTGAGGACCACAATTAGGGGTGTGCATGGTCCGGGCGGGCGGTTCCCAACCTAGAACCAGGAACCGCCCGCTAAGGACCGGTTAGAAAAATTGGAAGGGATCCACCCATTTGTTGCATGGATCCACCGGGAACCAGGACCGCCGGTCCGGTCCGGTTCCCGGTGGATCCATGGAACCGACCTTGACTCGAAGGCAAGCTGTGGCGTCGCGGTGACGGGCGAGCGGGCAAAGGGCGCTCGCGGCTGCTGGCGCGGTGGTCGGTGCGGAGGCGAGCTGTGGCATCGCGGGTCACTAGGGTTTTGACGTCGGGCGGCGGACGAGCTCCATAGATCGGGCTACGTCCGTCCGCCTCGCGCAACTCCGAGCCGAGATCCTTGGGAAACCGACCCCATATCGGAAAAGTAGAGAACAAAGGGGACGAAATCTACCGTGATTTTGACGCGAAAGAGAAGTCGGGGTGGGTCGTCGGCTACGGTTCAAGCATGGTGGTCGACGGCGGCTCTCTCCCTCACACTCTACCCTTACTCGCGGCTCTCGGATCTCACTCGATCTCCCCCTCTCTTTTCAACGTCTCACGAGTCTCACGAGATCTCTCTCTCTCTCACATCATCTCTACTCGACCCCCTTCATCGAGCTCTAGGAGGCCCTATTTATAGGCTGGAGGGTTCGGTCGAGGGGGCATTTTCGCTGCCGGTCTTGGGCGCGCCGACCGGCCTCCCTCTTGGCCGAATCGGCGTCTCGGCCGTCTTCTCGCGTAGGCTTGCTCGGCATCGAAGGCGTCCACCAAGACGTCCCCTCCGTCCGGGTTTCTCGCCGGATCTCGCGCTACTCCGTTCGGCGGCATTGATGGCTCCTGCGAGGCGTCCCCTTCGTCGCCGGTCTACCCTCCTCTCTCTCTGCCCTAGGTCGTCCTGCTTGCCTTTAGTCTTCACCGAGCGTGGTGTCCACTGTCCAGCACGAGGAAGGAAGGAGGAAGAAGAAGAGGAGAGGGCCGGGCCGCGGAAAAGATGGAAATTGGATTGGGCCCGGCCAGCGTGAGGGAAAAAAGAAGAAAAGAGGGAAAAGAGGGAAAATGGTCCGGTTTAGCTAGGGTTTGTTCTAGTATTTTTTTTTAATATTAAATATTAATCGGTCCGGTCCGGGTGGGCGGGCGGGTGGATCCGCCCATGGGCGGGAACCGGACCGGTTCCCTCAAGAACCGCCGGTTACAGGCGGTTCCGATCCGGTTCGGGCGGTCACCCAGGTATTTTGCACACCCCTAACCACAATGCCCTCACGTAGGGCAAGCGAGGTTAGCTGGCGACCCTTGCGAGCCCTCAACCCCCAAAAAAATTAAAAGGAAAAAAAGGAAAAAGCATAAAAAAATTCAAAATATTATTTAAAAAAATGTCCATGTCAGCATCAATCACGTTATGTAAGACGGCCAACGTTCACATCAACAATTTCCGATCAAAATCTATCAAAGGGACTGAATCGACATAAATACAAAAGGTTCGTGATTAAATTGGTCAAATCGAAAGGCTTATAATAGAATTGGTATCAACTCAATAGCTTTAAAACTACTTTTTGACACTTCTCCCTTCGGCGGAGTATTTCCAAATTAAATCCGTGGAGATTGATAATATAAAAAAGGGTTAAACACATCATCTTTCACATTGTGATTTGATCGCCTTAATCTAATCACTCAGTTGAATGATCCGACGCAAGGGAAGGAAGCAGGTGGAGCCAGACGGAGACAAGAGGTTGGGGAGACGTGATGGGGGCAGGGGCAGCGGCCCGACACGGCGCATGTGAGGATTCAAATCCGAGCGGTTCTTCGTTTTTTTTAGTGTTGTTGTATCGATGACGACCACGACCGTGTCGTCGGACACGGTCGCTGTTCGTGGGGATGCCTGCAGCCGTACGATCGAGGGGGGGCTTGTCTTTGCCCCATTTTTGCTTGGACAAAAGTACTATGCGGTATCAATGCAACGTCCGGAGACCATCAATGCTTTCCGGATTGATTTGGTAGTGCCGATTGAAACATTTTTGAATCCGCGGCCATCCCTTGTTCCCTAAGCGACTCGCGAATTTTCAATGAGCTTAGGGTCGATTGTGAAAGGAATGTTTCGGTGGGTTACGATCGTGGCTCGATTAAGTCAGATTGTGAGCACCTGGAGTACAGTCGATCCTCGTTTTTAGCCGTCCGATCTATACTAACATATGCTCTTTTGCTCTGCTCTCGAGCCGACGGCTTATGAGCTTGGGTTTGCTGATGGCGAGTATTTTTTGAGGCCTTCATTTGTGAGAGGGTCCATGATGATCAATAACATCGGGAGCAACCTATCGTGCGGCCATGTGATACAACTTCAGGAGTTACCTACTTTTCTTTATTAACCATATAAGCGTGACGGAAGTTTTCCCATTCTTTTTATGATTTAAAAGCCTTTTTTAAGATATGCACATTTCGAGACGCACAAACAGCTTGTAAAGTTACTATAACCAACTAAATTATTTTCTGTATATTGCAATTTCTGTTCATCAAATTCTGGACGTTGAGTGAAGGACACTACGAAAATTGAGAATTAAAAAATAGAAAAATTCTAAAATTTTTTTATTTGTTTATGATTATTTGGAACTTTCCTTGCTTCACCAGGTAGGATGTTTATTTTTTTATCGGTTGGGCCACGACAACAAATGGAAAAGCTGAGTTTTGGAGCTGTCATTTGGCCCAGTGAGGAATCCCTTTTTGTCTCGAAATCAGCCATTCATTTGGTTTCCTTCTCCTTTTTTTTTTTTTTTTAATTAAATTCCAAGAGGGGAAAATTAGGGAAAATGTGTATTTTCTAGGCTTTGGCTGTTCTGGTTTTTGGGCACAACATGCATGGTGGATGTGGATTTCCTCATCTTTGAATGTTGCAACCATGTGTTGCCAATTATTAATTTCCCCACCAACTTATTAGTGTCCCTTTGCCGTGAAATATCAACGTGGACATGTCCGGGATTCCAAATAGTAATCTCATCTATTATGGACATGCGATTATTTGCAGTCACATCTAAAACCGGCTTGGTCGCCAAGGCTTGACCCATTCAATACGAGAAATTTCTCTTTTTCTTTTATAAATATTATCATTTATGCCCTTCATTTATCGCAATCATAAAAACAGACAAATTGTTAATTAAGGTCTATAAACCACGTCCATCATCGCTAATTTCGTATTTCAAATTCATTTAGATGGGACTTGTGTTTAAACGACAACCTTATCGATGTAAACCACGTCCATCATGGCTGTCTGTAATAGTTTTCTTGCTAATTATTTACTTTTGGCTTTAATTTTTTAAAATTCAAAATCCAACTTTGTTGGTATAAAGAAATCGTATATTTGAGGGAAGGGAAAAATGGAAGGCGTGTAGAAAATGGGGTAACATAAAATGTCTTAAAATTTCCACATTTTTCTTCACCTATTTGCTCTTTTCTCTCCACCAACTTCCAAACGAAGCATTGGGGTCACTTAAAATTATTCCTTAATAGTGGTTTTGGCTTGCTCTGAAGCCACCTCAATTATGGTATAAATAGCTCCAAATGGACGAATCTTGTCGAACAGTGACTGAATGGACTGGTGATAAAATGTGGTGCTGATCAAATACTACTTAATATTAACATGGTGACGCAAACAATTTAATTTATTTATTTCTTGCTCAACATGAACAAAAAAAGAATAATAGATAAATTCCATATGATAGTCAATGATCTTCAGTGAATTTTGTAATCACCTACTCGAATATATTCGGAATGAATATTACGTTTTACTCTTTTGCAATTTGTATAATACACATATTTCGACGTTTTCCAAAATGTAAAATATTTGAAGCCCTCGCGAATGAATTTCCTGTAATTCTTTGAATTTCGGATAATCTTTGGAATTTCGCCGGAAAATTAAAAATTCGGACATTTCAAAAGTCCATCATAATCTTTCCTCTCTCTCTCTTTTTTTTTTTTTTTGCACTCTTTAGTTCAATTATTAAGCCCCATTGCATCAAATCAAGTAGCACGTTCGGACCCCAAAGCCTAAGGGCACAAGTCAATAAATTCGGCTTCTATCATTTCCTGTCCCCTCGCCATTAGTCGGCCAAAGCAATCTTTGTTCCTGAAAAAAGAAAACAACTGCTTTAACTTTGATTTACTCTGAAAATCTTACAATCTTTTCTTAGAATAATTACTTGAAAGTTCAACTTCTCATGGAAGCATAACGTGGCATATAAGTATAACCATGAAACGAGTAGCTTTTTTGAAAGATTTTCCTAACTTTGAGGTCTATAATTGAAGGATAAATGCCGCATTTCGTACAGTTGGTACCACAAAAGGTATGGTCAAAATTTCCGGCTCGTGGTCGGAAAAAAAGGGAAGGAAAGAAATAAAGAGAAAAAAAATGAAAAATAAAAAATAAACAAGAGCATTAAATTATTATTAAAAAATTATCCACATCGCCAATAATACTACGTAGGACGGTCGGCATCCACATCAACGATTTCAGGCCAAAATTTGCCAAATGAACTGAATTGGCATGAATACAAAAATGTGTATGACAAAAAAAAAGAAAATTTTAAGACTAAATTGAGATAATTACAATAGTTTTTGAACATTTTTGGTAATTTTTGCATTTGGGCGATTGTTTTGACCGTCAAATTTGTTCAGGCCTTTTCAAGTATTGACTTCAAAAAAAAAAAAAAAAAAAGTATTGTCTTCGCCTTGGGCAGGAAGATAAAAGGCGAGAGAGGAAGGAAAACATGGCTTTGTTCCTATATTTATTCCCAAATGGAATTCCCTATGTGCCTATTTGGTATGCGGTTTTTCTCTTTATTAATGTTGTGACGTTCGCCGTTTGACTATAATGTAAGCTCGTGTAAATGAAACTTTACACAATTTAATACATTGGCATGTGGATGCACTTAATTTTCTTTCGTAACTTTTATATGCTAACAATTGTTTTTTTTTTTTTTTTTTATTTACATATTTTGGAAGCAAAATAGAAAGGGATTGATTAATAGGCTTTCTTTTGTCAAAAAAAATTATATTCATTACTCAAAATGATACATGAGAAGAAATACATAATCTCAATGGCAAAGTAAATCGAACCAAAACAAGAATATTGAAATGCAAAGCCAAATTCATAGAACAGTGAGGATCAACGAAGCACCAGTAAAGTTACGCACACACTCGTTTCACAAGAACATATATGTCAAGCAAAATAACCGGTGGCCGATCACTGGATCTCGTCTCTTTTTTAGTGATGAGCACATACTAGAAATTTGTTCTCTAATAATTACGACGTTACTAATTGGTGGTACGCACCTAGGTTCGGTTTCGTTTACACCACTGTCTTACGAGACAATCAAAATAAGTTGAATAAACACAGATCTAATATGTATAGGAATGAATCTTCATGATTCAAAGAGACGCAAAAACTCTAGCGATCATCATTGAAGCTAGGGGCAGAGGACTTGTACACAAATAGAGTAGAGAGGTGTCGCATCCCCAAAAATATATTTATTAAATTTCCAAATCTAAATCGGGAGAGCATAACATTCAGATCTAGATCAAGAGACTTCAAACTCTCAAATCAAGAACCATATAAGGAGAAAAGAGCTCCCAAATCTAAATTGAAATAGAAGAAAAAGCAAGAAAAGAATGATAAAATGCAAATAAAATCAACAAAAGAGGGAAAGTTGTGTTTGGCATAGTCTTCTATATGCTACGTTAATGCATTTACCATTCTCATTTTTCTTCTATGCATAACATGGATACGAAGGTCCTTTATTTCATCCTTTTATCTCATGTGTGCATATCTTAATCATCATAGCCGTTGATCAACAAAAATAAGCTTTCAATTTAAAATTGTAACTATAAACGTCAATTTTTGAGAACACGGTTATATTAGATGCTTTTGGAGCAACTGAATTCTCACGGAAAAAGGCTTCTTGTCGTAGGTCGTGAAAATATGATCGAACTAAGTAAAAAGAAATAAATCTAGGGAAAATGTCACTAATGGTTCCTATACTTTTACTTAATGTGCAATTCCGTCCCTGAATTTTCAATTTGCTCAATTTGGTCCTTGAAATATTGATAAATGTCCGATCTAGTTCCTAAACTTTCGATCGGCTCAATTTAATCCCTGAACTATTAATAAATGTCCGATTTAGTCATTCGTTACTGTTTTTCCTCTTTTTTTTTTCTTTTTTTTTTTGCTTCTTCTCTCTTCCCTCCGCCGGAGCTAGCGACAGAGGGAAGCCGGCGTCCGGCGAGGGGCTCCCTCGCAGATTTGGCGAGGGAGCCCCTCACCCGACGCCGGGGTGCTCCCTCGCCAGATCTTGCGAGGGAGCCCCTCGCTCGACGCCGGCGAGGTGAGCCCCTCGCTTGGCGACCCTCGTCGAACTTCCCTCCACCGGAGCCGGCGAAGGGAAGAGAGAAGAAGCAAAAAAAAAAAAACAAAAAAGGAAAAACAATAACGAAGGGCTAAATCGCACATTTATTAATAGTTCATTGACCAAATTAAGCCAATCGAAAGTTCAGGAACTAGATCGGACATTTATCAATAGTTCAGGGACCAAATTGAGCAAATTGAAAGTTCATCGACGAAATTGAACATTGAGTAAAAGTATAGGGACCATTTGTGACATTTTCCCATAAATCTATAGAAAACTGTTTATATATATTATAACTTCATTGAGCAAAGTATTTCTCCTTCCACTTTATATTTTTTGTAAATTTAAGTTTCTCCACCGTTTGAAATCGTTCCACCAAAAATAATGAGATCAGTCCTGCAAAATTGAACTCGTGAGTTTCAATAATTACTTGGAGTGCATGAAATGATGAGACATCATATATAACAAGATCGATCAAGTGCTCAAAGAATTTTGATATCTCGTTTGTTTTTATGGAGAAAATATTTCGGACATGTTTGGGAAAAAGCTTCCATCTGTTGTCCCTCGCCTTTAGTATTAAGCTGTGCACGTCAATTCCTAAATCAAGTCTATTACATCATAGAAATGTTAAAGTCAATTACTCAATGATATCATGCTTTTTATATCTTGGGAAAGTTGTTTGGGGTTTCGGCCATTGGATCACTGAAAAGATTTATGGCGGCATTGGTTTGAAAAAAAAAGAAAGACACTTAAAGTATTTATATGACATGCGCGTGAAATTAAAATCACGACACATTATAATTGAAATTTTAGGGCCGGTAATGTTGGACACAACCTATCCAGCGATACGGATGCAATACAATTGTTCAGATAAAATCCAAATATGACATTATATGATAAGCCTTATATATTACACGAACTACCACATTTTATCTTAATTTAATAATCTGAAATGCAAAACGTGGAGAATGCCTCTTAAGTTTGAGCTCGTAAAAGGAGACATATATAATATAATCGGTTGGTACATGTGAGCGTTCTAGGGTTTTCTTTAGGCCTAATTTAGGCCGGAAAACACTTCAACCATTGTAAATTCTTTATCCTCCACTTTCATAGTGATATCTTGGCGACCGGCTCTCTTGTTGCTTAGGCACCATACATTTATATCATAACATGTAAATCTCTAATGTTCTTATGTTTCAAAAATGCGCTGAAACTCCCAACACTTGTCGCGAAAGTGTAACTGATTTCTAAATTACAATCAAGTTTTAAAATTTGTCATGAATGTACAATTAAATTATGAAACTTTTAAAAAGTGTAATTAAATCCTAAAACTTATCACGAAATACCATCGAGTTCTAAGATTTTCGAAATAAAAAGGTACAATTGACTTCTAAAATCCGTTATGACGTACAACTATATCCTGACAAGCATTTTTTTAAAAATCTTAAAATTCAATTGCACTTTCACGATTTCTTTCGAATTGCAAGACTCGGTAACCACTCGTGCTGTTTCGCAACATAAAATCGAAATTCATAATATTTTAGAATCGATACAATTCGTGAACACGATCACGACACGCCAACACATTTGCGAATTGCAAAAGCGAGCCCCTGGCTCCCTTTCTTTTTCGAGGACTATAGAAGTGTCCCTCCGTGTTTGTTGTCATAAAGAGGACACTCTCCAGGAGAGAGAGAGAGAGAAGCAGCACAAGCAAGCACCTCTCCACCTCCCAAAGCTCTCTCTTTCTCTCTCTTCCCCCGCCGGAGGCGGTGCAATGCGGTGACTCGGACGACGGCGACGGCGAGGAGAGATGGAAGCTTCAAAATGGTCCGACGGGTGGTCGCCGATGGGAGCTCCGGCGATGAGGCAAGAGCACTGGCGGCACTTCGACAACTCGGTCAACGCCGTGTCGTTCGGGTTCGTCGCCACCGCCATCCTCATCTCCATGTTCCTGGTCATGGCCATCTTCGAGCGCTTCCTCCGGACCAACTCCCCGGAGTTCTCCGCCGCCGCAGCAGCCGCCGGCGACCCGGGGGGCCGCGGCGGCGCAGGAGGAGGAGGCGGCGACCTCGAGTCCCAGATGGGGTTCAACCCGAAGCTCAATTACCCTTCCCCGAAGGTTAGTTCAGTTCAAGCGAAGGCATTGTTTCTTCAACTTCCATTTTCACCGTTCTCTTTCTTTTCTGGCTCTGGTTTTCGGGATCAGTGCTTTTTGAGCTCGTTTATGTTCTGAGTAACGTTTCAACTGCGATCTTAGCAGAGGACGGAGCACATTCTGCTCTCTGCTGGGTTCGCATTCTGAGAGATTTTCTCTTGCCTTCTCTGTTCTTGTTCCTGTTCTTGTTCTTCGTCCCCGGGACATGAATTTTCTTGATGACCCAAATGGGAAATCGGGTGTTTCCAAAGGATGATGTTGGGAGCGGATCCCGGCCATGGGAGATGGCTATTGCCATGGGGCTGATTTGCTTTTTGGTTTGGGATCATTTCTGACAATTTCTGGATGTTATTTGCTTTTCCCTTTTCCCTTTTCCTTTTTCCTTTTTCATTCGCTGCACGGTGTTCTCATTACTGGCCTGACAAAGTCTCGATGCAAAGGCTCCTTCCCTCTCTCTCTCTCTCTCTCTCTCTCTCTCTCCCCATGTTACTGTGGTTTTTGTTTTTACTGGTGAACTTGGTTTTACCCCCTTCGTCTCCTTTTTCTGTTTTCTGTCCTCTCTCTTGTTCTTTTTCTCTTAGTCAACTGGATGATGTTGGCGTCAAACAGGGAACCCTTTGCGCTAAAATTGTCATTGCTCGTGAGCAAAAAAGTTATCTACAAGGCTTACAGCTGATGCTTTGCACTAACACTGTCATGATTCCCCTTGTCTATCCCAGTTACTTGAACTTTTTCATAAACAGAGATCCAACAGCGTTGCGATATGGAAAATCTAAAGAGTGATATGCCCACATTGTATAAAGAACTCATGTGCTCCCTCACTATCTTTTGGTCATTTAGCACCATCAATGTCGATCGAAGACGATTGGACCTTTTTAATCCTCTGCTGTTCCTTCTCACACTGACCAAGAAAGGAAAACATGATTGTGGTGAAGTGCAAATCTTTGTTTAAGTTCTTGCTTTATCTGAACCAGCAGCAAGCACGATCAAGATAGGGATGAGATATACCCTCTTTTTTAGAAGTCCCATTTTGTGGTTTTATTATTGTAGTAGGGTATTATACTATTGGAATCTGAGTTAAGGTGTGGTGTAAAGCTTCCATCATTACTAGAATTCAAGCACTTATGAAGCCAATAGAGTGGTCCAGCATGAATTGTTTTTGGCCGAATTTGTCCAATTATTCGCGGCAGAGCCCATAACTTTGCATCTTGTCTGGCCAGTAAGCGAAGTCTTTGCTTTACCATGAAGAATGTGTCGGAAAAGGCATTTTTATATTTGTGTACCTGCATCAGGAGATGGCAGGTGGCGCGTGGCAGAGGTCGAATTGTCTATTCCGTGAAAGCAGCATGACATTGATGAAAATGTAGGGGTTCTCAGTACGACAATAGGCCCGATTCCAAACCAAGAGGGTGTTCATTGTAATTAATTAAGACAGATCTGTTTCTGTATGAGGAGAGCGAAAACTTGAGTAGTTCTTCAAGCAGGTTTGAAGTAGTTCTTCAAGAAGATGATTTCACTGCCCTTGAACTACTGCTATGCTACAGTTTAGAAATATTAACACAGCGATGACTGGGGATACTAGATTGCAATTCGGCAGACGTTTTATTGGGCGACGTTTTTTTGTTGACTGATGTTCTCTCTGTTCAAGATACTGGCTATACTGATGCCCGTGATTTGTTTGTGAAGTTTTCTGTGTCCTGTTTGGTTTACTGCCTAGTACCAAAGCTTTCCATACCCGATGCAGAGTCGACATAATACCCAAATCTAGCTCCAATTTGTTACTAAAAAACTCAGTGGCTGCTGCACCGATGCGATCTTCTGTTATGTTGCTGCATTGAGCCCTTGTATAAGGGTCTGATTAGATCTAGCTGTTGCTCCATTGTGTTAGTTAATCGCCATCGCGCACAAAACATTTGCTTTGACATGCTGTACATAGCACTAAATGGATGTCGTACTTGCAGATGACTGTCTACACGAGCGGCGTCTCCGTTGTTATGCCGGGAGACAATATTCCGACCTTCATCGCACGCCCAGCTCCTGTGCCTTGCGCACCAGAGCGCGTCTCCTGGCCTCTCCATCAACATCTTCCCTTCCCTCATCATCCAGCACAAAGCACTAGCTCCAACAGAAGCTCATCCTCTGTTCAATAACCAGCAGACACAGGGGGAATGGCGATTTCGCCGTGAGGATTGTGGTGATTTACGATGGGTTCAGAGCACAAGTTGCCAACTATCAGAAGCGGCACCCCAAACCCGGAAGCATGTCTGCCGGAGCAAGCATGTCTGCCGGAGATTGAGGTTGGGATGCTCTATTTTTTACTCCTCAGCTCTTGTATTTGATGTACATAAGATTCTCGAGGTTAGGCCTGTGGCTAATTTGTTCGAGTCATCCTGCAAAGTTGCAGAGAAGCCCTGTATGAGATTTAGTAATGCATAGTCCATCTTTGAAGAATGTTGTCATCTCGCAGCTTGGTACCATGGCAATTGACCTTTTCATCAAAATAGATTCCTAACAAAACTATATTATAAAAAAATAGGCTTCTTTCGGGTCGCTCATCACCCTCTTAAACCTAGTACAACTTCTAACACTTCGCATAATATTTACTTTCTTACAGAATTTAATTTGTCATAAATAGTCAAAGCCAGAGCAAATTTTGCACCCATTATAAAGCCAAGTCGAAATTCAATATGTGGATAAAAGAATTTGAAATGCATGTTTCGAACACATAAAAGGTCATTGAATTTAGAGATTATTATATCTTATCAATTACTAAACTGCTTTCACTAAAAGTGAAATTTTCTTTTGGTCAAAACAAAAAGTGAAAATTGATTTAGTAGGAAGATTACACCGAAACTACAATTTGAAAATGAAAGAGAAGATTGTACCCTATTCCAAAGATAACTATCCCTTGCTGTAAATATATATGTAGTTTTATATACTGATTTGAATAACGGAGATACATAATAAAATAGACCTTTTGAAAAGATATCCATATCAAGAATACATAGATTATTCTGTGTATAGCCGATAGAAGTTAAAATCAAAGATATCCATTTTGTTTGACTTATGTCGTTGAATTTTTGCAATACGCATTGGTTTGTTTATCTATTCTAAAATGAAAGACGTGACACATAGAGCCATCCTCATAATCAAAGGTGTTACCATATTTATCATGTCATATATTTTAATTTATATATGAGCTAGTTCACGGAACGTATGAATAAAATTAATTCACCTAAGCCCAAAAAGAAAAAGAAAGAAAGAAAGAAAGAAAAACGGGTTCAGATTCTGATGCATTACAATATACCTATATAATTGGAAAAATATCATAATATCATAGGCTCATAGTATCTATTTCTATTGGTAAAGAACTACAGTATAACAGGGGATAATCTAGTCACAAAAAATCCCATGTGATTTTGTTCAAATTTTTAGATTTACCATATGTTTATCTAAAATGTTTCAGTTCAATTTAATTAAATGGACCGACTTTATTTACTTCTATAAGCTATATATAAATAAGCTATCTTATTATGATTATTTTACAAAAACTCTCATGTTTCTTTGTCTTCCTTTTTCAAACCAGGAATTCTAGGTAATTTAATTTTTTTAATTGGATATAGTCTGATTGTAATCTTTCAATTAAGTGAAATGTATATGTTCAAAGAAAATTTGCATAATGAAAATAATTTTATACTTAAAATTGTATCAAATTTTATTTGCTTTCAACAAATCGAAATATTCACATTCAACAAATTATATCTTTAAGAGTAATTTCACTTAATGAAATAATTCTACAACAAATATTGTGAAATTCTAATATTTAATGAAACAAACATGTTATAAGGTCGTTCAAATTTTAATTTTTAAGTTTTAAATGTGCCTTAAATTTTCGAAGTGAAACAATTTATTCAATGTTGCCTTATTATAATTATTCTAAACTGTATTTCAAAATTTATATTCATAATTTTTTAAAGTTGAATCTGTGCAAATTCTGGCACGACTTTAATTAGTTATGATAGATGGAATTTCGGAAAAGAAAAGATCGGGAAAAGTTATAGAAATTTAAACACTTTTGAAAATAGAAAAAATGTGATTAGGATAAAGGTGGCGATGACTAGGTCATCTCCACCACAACTGACACGGCAATAAGAAACCTATTTTGGTAAATAGTTTAAGAGAGATCTATTTCAGAAATTAGTTATGGAAAAATATCTATTTTGAATTAAAAGTCAATTCTCATTCGGAAAAACAAGGATGACAAGAGAATTAATGGTCCGCTTGTTTTAATGAAAACTGTTTTCGAGAAATTATTTCCAACTTATTTGAATGACAAAAAATTAATTGATATACATAAAGCATTTCCTATAAATTCAAAACAACAAGTTTAAATGGAGGAAATGATTTTCCCTTCGATAAGAAAGAAATCATTTTTCTTAAATCATGGAAAATATTTGTCTTTATATGGAATTTTCAGTAAAACAAACGCACACTGAATTGAAGATTAGTTTCGAGAACTGAAAATCCAAATAAAAAATATATTTCCTGAGGCATATATAAGAAAGGGTTTAGAATGATCCAAAGAAATGACAGAGCAAAAGCGTGAATCTAGGTGCGGTCTTTGTCTAGTGCACGACCTTTTTTACAATAAGAATTGAGCAACAAGATTTACTTAATTGATGTGGAATTTTCGGCGTTCTACACCCCTTGTGTAAGTCGGGATACAAAGCTTGTCGTTTAAGAAAATCACGGTATGAAAAACCGAAGTAGAAGACCACCAGCCGTGGTGGCTCCACTGAATAAAGGCTCCATTGATCATTTCCTAAATATAAAGGGTTCGAAACCCAGTAAAGGCGCTTGATGACGTCGAGATAGTGAGTTATTCGCTAGCGTCACCCCAAATTTACCTTACTAGCTACCGGCTGTATAGGGGTTTCCGGGTCATAAAAAAAAAAAAAAATCGAAGGAGAAGCAAGTGTTTCTTGTCGTTCATGACCATGAACACCTAACTCTACTTGATCACAAGTATTTGATCTGTATTTACATTATCATCTAGAGACAAATCTCAAATCTTACAAATGAGCAACAGAAGCTAAAAGACAACAACCTCTTTCTCGTCTCTTTCCCTCTGTTTGGCATTCCATTCCATGTGATTATTACCTCATGTGACAGTGATATATGACTAATAAGTCAATCAAAAGTGAGAACTTTTTTTATTTGGCCCCACATAAAATGAAATTAATTGCATGCGGGCAATGATGAGCGTGCATAAAGTGAGGCGGTAGGGAACTTCAGCTTGGCGGCAGCAAGTTTTCATGTCGATTTGTCTTGATTTGCTTACCACTCTAGCTCTCGTTACTCGGTTCTTTGAGGTTGAGTGTTATTTCACTTGTTAGAATATTTCAATATTAAATCATGTGTTCATGTGATGGTGTAAGTTTTTGAAAAAATTGATGGCAATCCCACAACATTTCATATCATATTTAAGTAAAATACCACCCCTAAACCTTAGACCAAAGTCCACCCTTTGTACGAGGAGGACGTGAGAATATTAAATCGTGTCTTTATCTAATAAAAAAATTTCACATGTCTATCTTTTAGAAAATCACCAATGACAACATGATAAAAACCGATTAGACATTAGTAGAGAGAGCGGCTAGCACAATGGTCTCATGCTCATTTGCCTTCCATAGGACCCGAGTTCAAATAAGTTGAACAAATCTCACGAGGAAACCTTCACACCCTCAAGTGAAAAGAGGTATTATTTTCGAGTCAAAGGTGATCATCATTCAGACCCGACTTTGAGATTGAGATTGAATTTTATACTCAAACTTTCCATTATTACTTTTTTTATATTTAAATCTTAATATTCAGTCAAGTAACTTTGATGCATTCAGTTGTCCTAAGTTGAATGCATATTGTTTTTTTAATCATAGAGGCCAGATTTTTAGGGTTCCATCGGAGAACGTGCTAAGTAGTTAAATGAGTGATGCGAGACCAAATCTACGGAAAGATTGAGATTGATTTGGGATTATTATCTTTGTGATTTTGGTGCTATGATTGCATAGCAGGTGCTATCATTAAGCTTTATAATCTTTACATATATCCCATTTCATTTTATTTGTAAATAAGGTTATTACAGGATTTTGGTTCCTCCTCGAAGCTGCTGCCACTTGAGTCAGGTCGCAGAGAAATCAATTGGCTTTGCACCCAAGCCTGTACATGATGTGCCTCCGACCAGATAGACTAGACTAGGAACTAGGAAGGTGGATTCAGAGCTCCTGTCATAATGGTTTTTGTTTTGTCGGGCTCCTTTCAGAATGTTGGGCTTGTTAAGTATTATAATCTATATGTTTAGTAATATATGATTTAAAACTATAACACTTTAATGGAGTGGCTAATTCAGTTTTAAACATTCTAATTATATCAATATAATCTTAAATATTTTGATAATTTATCAATATTATTCTTTGGGCGGGAGTCGAGAACTGCCCTCATGGCCTCTAGCAAAAGCTTGACCCTTGTGCGGGTTTGCTGCCAGACCGCCCTAGGCAAGGGGGCCTCTTTGATGGCTTAGCAACCAAATAAAGGACATAGGAAAAAAAAAAAAAAAAAAAGGAAAGAAAATTTCCAATTTTTTTTTTTAAAATGATCAATATCACACAAAACCTAAGAATGATATATTAGTAATAAATTTACTTAAAAATAATTTTTTGACTAAAAAACCTCAAAATAAAGTAAAACACAAGTGATATATTGTTGTTAAATTGCCGATTTGGATACAAGTTCATGCGGATCAATTAATGGGCTAATATTACGAAAAATTTTAAAATAACACCTATTACAAATTTATCAAAACTAATATATTTATGATAAATTTATTCTAAACTAATTTTTGAATCACTAAAAATCACATATTGGCACATGCGTGATGCATTTATCCTTTGTTGATTTCCGTCAAATTTAGCAAGAATTCTAGATTGTCTTCCTCTCCATCAAATCCTTCATCGCCATCTTTGCCTAAGGTCGGCGAAATTGCAAATACCATTTAACAAGAACTCTTTAATGACACTTTTAGTAAATCTAATAGTACTCTTGACAAAATGGCTCAACTATAGAATCCCAAATGTTGTAATTGTTAATCCCTAGATTTATCAAGAAAAGTTGCCCACTCAAATGCTCAATGCACTTGCCAAAAAATACTGCTTATGCTCACCTTTAAAAGGGAGTATTGATAGAAGGTCAAGTAAAACTCACAATGGCTTAATCCGTCATTAATGTTCTTACATGAGATGCCGCAAGCCATATGGTGGTGCTTGGTCAAGCAATTTTGTCATGAGTGGCACTAGAGTTACTAAATGTGTCACTAAATAGTTTTTGCTAAATGGTGTTCGCAATTTCCATCATCTTAGACAAAGACGATAACGAAGGACTCAATGAAAAGGAAGACAATCTAGAGTTCTCGCTAAATTTAACGGTAAATTTTGAGATACCTAACGGAGGATAAATGTGTTATGCGTGTATTGGTTTGAGATTTTTCATGATACCAATTTATAATTTTCGTGGTATTAACACATTAACTGATAGCAAGTCCATTTGGCACTCAAATCAGCAATTTAACGGCAATATTCAACGAAAGTTATCATTTATGTATCACTTTGGAGTTTTTGATGGTCAAAAAATTAATTTCGGATAAATTTGGACCAATTTGGAGTTTATCATGGTCTTAACCTAATAAAATTAAAAAAAAAAAAAAAAATGTCCATGTCAATGTTGCTCATGCCACATAGGAGATAATGTCCATATTAATGATTCCCAACCAAATTTGGATGGAAGAATTATATTGGTAAATCATGAAAAAGTTTAAAACTAGTGAAATTAATATAATTAAATGGTTTAAGATTAAATTGGACGTTGTATCATAGATTTAGGACTTTTTGAACAATTATCCCCTTTTGAATCTAGATGAGATAGTTTCGTGAATAATGTTGTAACTTTGGAGGTACTCGGACACCTTATAAAAATTGTAATATCCCTTTTTAACTGTTGAAATTTTTAAGGAAATCATGCCAAGTAACCTCTTAATTTCATGAGTGAAAGACGACTCTTTTCTTAAAAAAAAAAAAGCAAGAAGTAATTGATGCTTGTTAGGAGGCGCTCAATCCTCATTCTCTCTTCTCCTACTTCCATGAGCAGGCTTTACTTTTTTCTTTTTTTTTATCGGTTCTACTCTATTCATACTCTAACGCTCACTCTTAGATTTTTACTCTACCTCTTTACAAGGCATGGGAGTCGAAACCCACTTCAAAAATTACAGCGTTCCCACCCCAACCCCCTGAGAAGGTAGAGATTCGAACCCCCCACCTCCCTCTTCCACGTTGGAAGGGTGGCCACTGGGGTTCCAGTAGTTAAGTGAGCAGGCCTTACTTGATGGACCGTTAGATTTGCATCTTGTGTCCAGTAAGCACAAAAGAAAACTCTCTCTATCTAGTTGGGCCGTGGAGTAGCTGGAGACTTCTGCGGCGGCGCCCCAAGTTCACTAGGTGAGGACTCGTGGAGAGAGGAGGAAGTGATTGCGGTTTTTGGGTGTTTTTGCAAACACTGTTGTGTCTTGTTGTTGAGTGCGTAAGTGGACGATGGAGACGTTCAGCGCGAGCAACGGCTACTTATGATTCAAACGAAAGAACAAAACAAGTTCACCTGTACCCACTTAAGCTAACTTGTCTAAAGATTTTCCACAATGACGGTTTTCTTCTATAAGGAGCTAGGATATAAAATGATATCTAGGTTTTCCACGATTGTCTACATCATGCTTGGAAGCTTCATGTAACAGTTAGATAACTTAGAAAAGAAAATTTGTAATCCTGGTGGCAATACGCTTGTCCCCACTACCCAAATTGTATCTTCAATTTGAAAAACACCATTTGGTCGTTTGTCACAAGATTGGTTGGAGCATACAAGAAATGAGATTCCAACCCACCATGACTACTTCGCCCAACCTACATGCATTTTGTATAACTATAAGACCAAGGTAAATGATTTTAGGATTGAGGATTACTAGTACGTCACATTACTTACCTTATAGTAATTTGCAATGATTTAGATATTGTTGTTGATGTATATTCCAAAATATGTACAAACTTGGCAGCACCCTTTGAACGCTGAATGGGTTTCAAAATTTTGATGAGCGTGATATTGATCTTTTAACCACTGATTAACTTGTAAGAGATCTTCGAAAAAAAAAAAAAAAAAAAGACTCATAAGAGATGATTGTGCATGAAAGAGGCCCCCAATTTTGAACCAACATGCTCATTTCATATCTAATTCGCTTTTTTTTAAATGATTGTCAAGAAATTAGTACCGACCTCATTTACACTAGTTGCAACGAGTAAATCCCTCGAGAAATATTCAAAGGGCCTTTGCCTTTAGCTCTAGACAAGTCCGAGAGCACGGCAAGTTGAAGGCTTTGAGCTCGCATCACATGGATGGATCGAAGCACAGAATGCCAGTTGTGTTGTGCCCCATGAGAGCCTAATTCTCCTTTGTCATTCACATTATCACATATAAATAATGTATGATCCTTTCTGGAGATTTTAAGTATTTTTACATTTAAAAATGTCAAAATACGCTGATCAATCAAGAAAAGAATCAAAAGTCGAAAGTAAGAATTACTCCACACATAACAGCCGATGCCCTTTTACGTAATGTGTACATACACCCCAAAATCGATTGTCCACGATTCATAGCCTCACGAAGCATGCAGGTCGTTTTTATATTATAGTCATATAGAATCCTGATAATATCATCCAATTATCGTAAATAATTGATGGTGCTTCCACCATAAGTCTTGTACGTGCATTGATTTCCGTGTTCTTAGTCTTATTCATCTAGAAAGGGTTAGAATTTTCAAATCTTCGGTGGTTGTGCTGACTGACTACGAATCTTGGAGATTTCGTCCGAGAAAGCAAGAGTTGTTGAGATCAATTCCTATTGATAATTCTCTTTGAGTCACTCCCAAAAGCCCATTCCATGTGGTCAAGATGGGGGCGTCGCTGTGCCATCGAGATTAGTCAATTATCAATTAGCGCTGGACAGCTGAAGCAATAAATCCAAACCCGCAAATTAACTCCAGAAATTCAAAAAAGGGAAAAAGGGAAAATTCCTAGTCATATATATAATATATAATGAATTCTATGAGCAGGCCTTGCTTGATGGATCGTGGGATTTGCATCAACTGTCAATTAAGCATGAAAGAAAACTCTCTCTCTCTCGTTGGGCCGTGGAGTCGCCGGAGACGTCTGCGGCGGCGGCGGCGGCGACCCCAAGTTCGCTAGGAGAGGACTCGTAGAGAGAGGAGGAAGTGATTGCGGCTAATGGTGTTTGGCAAAACTATTGTGCCTTTCCGTTGAGTGCGCAAGTGGACGATGGAGATGTTTAGCGAGCAACGGCTACTTATAATTCAAACAAAAAATGACAAAAAAAAAACAAGTTCGCCCGTACCCACTTATAAAAGCTAAATTGTCTGGAGATTTTCCACAATGACGTTTTCTCTATAAGGAGTTCCACATTAGTCAACATGCTCGAGAGCTTCAAGTAACAATTAGCTACCTTAAAAAAGGAAAATTGTAGTCCTGGTGGCGACACACTTGTCCCCACCACCCAAATTAGATCTTCAATTTGAAAAACACCATTTGGTCGTTTGTCACAAGATTGGTAGAAGCATACAAGAAATGAGATTCCACCCGCCATGATTACTTCCTCCAACCTACATGCATTTGTATAGCTACAGAGCCAAGGTAAATTATTTTAGAAATGGGGATTGCTAGTATGTCACATTACTTACCTTATAGTAATTTGCAACGATTTAGATATGTTGCTGCTGAATATTCTGAAGTATGTACAGACTTGGGGGCACACTTTGGGCACTAGATGAGTTCGAAATTAGAAGAGCATGATATCGATCTTTTAACCACTAGTTAACTTGTAAAAGATGATTATGTGTGATGTGTGAAGGAAGCCCCCCAATTTCGAACCAACATGCTCATTTTATAATTAATTCATTTTCTCAATGACCATTGAGAAGTTCATACTGTCCTTGTTTACGCTAGGGGTGAGCATGATTTGAATGGGTAATTCCATGAATGGGTAATTCCAAGATAGGAACTAAGAACCGCTCATTTAAGGACCGGTTCCCAAATATTAGAATTGGAAATCGCCCGTTGATTTCATGGACCTACTCGGGAATCGAATTGGACTGCTGGTCCAATTCCTGGATTGGTCCATGGAACCGGTCCCCAATCCTTATGAATTAATATCATGGTAACCCTGGTTTTTGTGTAGAGTACTAAAGCTTGTTGGGCCTTAAATTCATATTGAATCGCGAGCCATTGATTTTGATTAAGGATTGAAAATTATAGGGCGAAACAAATCGATAATACTCATTAGTTAGAAACTTAATTTCTTCAAAGGTCATAGTGTGATCTTTTTTATGATTTCCCGACATCGAGAACACGTGGAGAATTAGACTCTATTTTAGAAGTCTTAACCTTCAAATAAGTCAAAACATTAATCGTTTGATCCATCTTTTTTCAACCTCAACCTAATTTAATTATAGGGATGATTAAGGAGAGACCTAATTATACTCTTCAAACGAGCTATTAGCTCTCAATTTCGTATCATTATGACAAAGCGCCATAACATTTATGGACATCACCACGGTCTCATCCATCCTCTTCGTTTGTTCATTTTGTTTTGACGGAAAAAGCAAATAAATGGATTATCAGAATGAACAAAAAAATAAGGAGTTAATCATATTATTCACCCAAGAGACAAAATTAGTCAATAATGTTTAAAACTACATATATATATATATTAATTGAAAAACTACAAAATTATTAAGTAAATTTTCTTTTTTTTTTATATATACATACCAGTCGGTAATCGAAATGGCAGTGAACCAATGGCTCGGTGATGCTGCCTTTCTTAGCTGAAGGACTAAGCTATAGCCTTTCGAGTAGGATTGTTGTTTTTGTTGGTGGTTATGTATCCTCGAATGTTGCCATATTCATGAATTATCTACAATTTTTAGACTTAAAAAAGCTTTTTGATTTGGATCATGTGAATTTCACATGATAATTCATCTTTGGTTGAACTCATTTGAATCAAAATCATAGTAGGATTTTATAGAGTCATGCGTACTTTTTCTAGTTTTGAGTCTCGAGCCATGCTTATTTGTTTTTGGTACTCTCGAAAAGTCACAATCAACCCTTTTTAACTTTTCCATTGAAATTTAAAATATTATTCCTATTTCCAAAGTTGTAAAAAAATTATATGAAAATCTACGTATAATTAATATAAAACCCTTTTTGGAGATTTCAAGCATTTTTTACATTTAAAAATGTCAAAGCATGTCAATAACAAAATCTAGAAAGAGTCAAAAGTCAAAAGTAAGAATCACTCCAAACGAGTGGCCGATACGTTTTTGCGTGTCGTGCATATGGGCCTCAAAATCGATTGTCCGTGATCAATAGCCTCGTAAAGCTAACTTGTCGGTTTTATATCAGTCATATAGAATTCCAAATCGTCCAAAAACAGTAAATAATTAATGGTGCTTTCACAATAAATCTTATACATGCATTGATTTCCATGTTCTTAGTCTTATTCATCTAGAAAGGGTTAGAATTTTCAAATCTTCAATAGTCGCGACGGGTGATCAAGCATCTTGAAGGCTTCGCCATGGAAAACAAGAGATGTCAAGATCAAACCCTGTCGATGGTTCTCTTCGAGTCACTCGCAAGAATCCATGCCGTGACGGAGGCGTTCGTCGTGCCATCATGATTAGTCAATTGTCAACTGTCACCGGTCATCGTAACAATTAATCAAAACCCCCAAATTAACTCCAAAATCCAAAAAAAGGGGAAGAAAGGAAATTTCCCAAGTCATATACATACAAATAATATGTATAGATAGGAGGACCATAGGAAGACCAACAGAGAATGCGTGGGGCCCCATCCTAGGACGAAGTCGTGGGTTGCCTCGCCGCTCGTCCCGCTGTCCTGTTCGTCAAAGCGCGACCTTTTTCCTCAGTCGAGTTCGAAAAAAGCATTAAAGAAAGACGTCCCCGAAAGCGAAAGACATCGCTGATGTGATGCTTGTTATTCTCTCTCTACGCGCGGCTGCAGTGCTAAAAATCGCGACTTTACAGAGGAAACTCGACCCTCGAGCTAAAGTAGTACCGAACCCGCATCAAGAACCTGCTTTCCTAAGCGGCCCTCCTGCTGCCTTAGCCCGTCAGATCACGCACGACCCTCGAATCTTTCCCCTTTGAAGCGCATTGAAGGGTTGGATACCGGGACATCACTCGCCTTGATTCGCTTTCCCATTTTACTGAGCTTCTTGTTTTGGTCCGGCAGGGGGCCTGTGTCCGAATACGTATCTCGTGCGCTGCCTTTCTGGGTCTCTCTCTCTCTCTCTCTCTCTCTGTCTCGGTCCTTGTGCTCGCGGGCTGTTTCGCTTTACCCTCCTCTACTTCACCGCCAAAGACTTGCGGAGAGATCATTCTGGGTCTGTGCCTGTGACGTCCCTTCTTGGGATTTTCTTGCTTCATTCTTCTGGAACACTCCTCATTTGTAAAACCCCGGTTGGCGAGCTGGGTGGAGTGTTTCTTTGCGTTTTGTGGTCTTTTGGGCTCTTGGGTTGTCGTTGTTTTGGCCATTGAGGCCGTTTCTTGTCTGTTTTCTGGGAGAGTGAGGTGCGCTGAAGAGAACGGAAGGAAAAAGGTGGGAACTTTGAAGCGTGGACTGTCCGGAGCGTCGGGGGCTCTGCGAAATTGAAGATGGTTTTCCGACGGTTCGTGGTGATGCTCTTCATTTGCACGGCGTCGGTCTGCGCTGGCCTCACTGATCCTCGTGATGGTGGGTGAATCGTCACTCGTGGCAATTTGCATTGCGTGATCTGGGTTTTGAAATTGCGTGCGTGCGTTGGGTTCGTCGTTTTAATGTCTGTTTGGTTCATGCGAAACAAAATAAGGACTGCTGAACGAGATTTGTAGCAGCTTGACTTGGCAAACACTCGCATTTTTTTCCCACATTTTACAAGTGTAATCTCTTTGGTTTTCTTTGCGAGCCGTCCTTTCTCTGTCCTTGGTTGTTGTTCACTATTAGTTGACATAGTCGGCTTAATGAACAATTTTCCCGAAGCAAGCCCTAGTGGAGATGCATTTCAGTAATGCATAACATAGACTTGTGTAGTCTGTTTCTCTGTAAATCATCAGCTGTTGGTTTAACTTGTGAACTGCGAAACCTGAATTATGTACCTTATGCTAGCTCCTTTCTGCTTTTCAGTGTCGGCAATCAATAGCTTGTATGTTTCACTGGGCTATCCGCCTCTACGTGGGTGGTTACTTGTTGGAGGCGATCCCTGTGTTGACAATTGGGAAGGTGTCGAGTGTGTTATCTCAAACATAACGGGACTGTAAGTCAATTTCTCTCTTTCCCTTTTACAAGTATATTGATTTAATTTACTAAGTCATTTTGAGTCGGACAGAAATCTGAGCGGAGCCAATTTGGGTGGAGACTTGGGCAACAGTTTGGACTTCGCATCACTCTTGTCGATGTAAGTGAATTTTTTGCCATTCCAATATTTGATTGACATCATTACAATCATTGTTTCATGAGATCTGTGTGACCTTGCTGCCTGTCTGCTTAGATAGTATCAATGGACCTTAATCTAGTTTGCACCTCTTATGACTGAAGTTTGTGACACGAGGTTCCTTGGGAAGCTGAAAACTCATATCTGCTCTTTCCAATGCAACATCAGAATTAAGGGGTCCATAATCAACTCTTGATTCTTGAGAAATCTCATAGATGATGGGCATAGAAGAAGGAATTAGCAGTGTCTGCTATGTTACTGAAACTTGCATGCATCATGTTGAATGAGTGAATGAAGATACGAACTTCTATATGTAGGAAACTGAGTCGTGGACATGCATTACTGGCAAACCTTTTGATCCTTCTAATTATTTTTAAGCAGTGATCTCAGCAACAATCAGATTGGAGGGAGTGTTCCATCCCATGTGCCACCTACCATTCTTACAATGTATGTGCGAACTTTGCTAATGAAGTTTCTCTGTTTTCCTAACATCAGAAGCTTTCATGTTGGGCCTTCCTTTCTGTTGTGGATTGTATTTTATGTTTCCTCGTCATCTGATATTTACTGCTTATTTCTTTAGGTTGTTGGGCAATAACCATTTCAGTGGAATAATTCCGGACTCGTTTGAAGAGCTAACGAGTTTGGCACATCTGTAACCGACCATTTCTAGTTTTATCGTTTTTCTTTTATTTTATTTCTTCTTATGTTTCACTCTGATCTGACTTTCTGTTGCAGGGATTTGTCAAGTAATAACCTCACTGGTCCTTTACCTCCATCATTTGGAAACCTGTCAGCTGTTACCACATTGTGGGTACATATCATTACACAAAAGGATCATTTCCTTCAAACACTTAATATTTCTAATGGATCATATAATCTTCTTCTTACAGGCACTTGCAGAATAATAAACTCATTGGGACTCTGAATGTTCTAGAGGATCTCCCTCTAATTGATTTGTATGCTTCTATTTGCTCGATCCTACTTCCACTTTGTCTGCAGATTCTAGTTCTTACAGAAACTTCTCTTCACTAGAAAAGATATGCTGCCTTCATAAGTTGAAGACTAATAATATATTTTTGCGTAGGGATATAGAGAATAACTTATTCTCTGGGCCTATTCCTCCAAAGTTGATGACTATTCCAATTTTCAAGTAAGTTTACTCTGACATGCTGCTTAAAGGTGAATTTGACACTTGCTGCTCGTATTCCCCTGAAGTATGTTAATGTTGGGCTTGTTTCGTACTCAATTTCAAATTAGTCTTGATCATTGATATTCCAAATTACGATATTGTGATGAAATCTGTTGTACTTTGTGATGTTTGGTTATCCATTTATTTATCAGCCTTTTCAATAATCTCTCTTGAAAATCTAGTACCCTTGGACCTATGGCATCTCTAATATATATTACTAGAGATGCCTAGATTCTGAGAATAGTAAAATTAGAGATTCAAAGTGGAAAAATAGGGTGACAAATAGATTGATGACACCATTTCAAATAATCACTAAATTGAAGAAAAGGAAGCATTCTTCAAGTTTAAGACGACGAACAATTCACAGTGGGCCTTCATATGCTTTTTGTTTCCTGTGAACTCTTACTTTGGAATGAACTAAACCCTACAATAAACACTTCCCTCATTTCCTATCCATTTCTTGTGTCAAGGATTTGTAAGTGTCCTTCTGGATCCTAAACTGTTGGTGTTTTAATTGGTAATTTTAAATTTCTAGTTTCCAATTCTTCAATCTTCAATTTATATTCCAATTTTATTTATTTATTTATTTATTTTTGTAATTAAATTTTAGTTTTATCTTCTATACACAGGTGGTTCATGAATTCATGCATAAGCAAGTCTTATTTTCGGTGACACATGTCAAGTAAACGTAACATGGTTACTTGTATGGTGGCTAAATTGAAATTAGGAAAGTTTCAACAAATACCAGTTAGCGAGTATTAAAATTGGAAGATCTTATTGCATTTCTTAATTTTTGTTTGTTGTTGTAATACCTGAGAAAAAACACATACCTTGTAATTGAAATCTTTTTAACACAAAAGACTGGTATCTTCCAATTTTGAAATAAATTAAAAAAAAGCTTTTGAAGTCTTCTTTCACTTTAAATCCATTTTAAACCACAAAATTTTTGAAAATTAGATTCTCAAGTATTCTCTCTTATTTAAAAATAAATTTAATTGTCTAAACAAAAATAATGGGATTTGATGACAATAATTAGATTGGAGAAGATATTTCCACACTCTCTTTGGCTTTGTGAAGTCTCGAGAAGAAAAATTCCTTCTGTCGTGTATCGCTTATTAACGCATCCTCATCATGCGGTAAGATGAGTGGTTATGGACCCTGGAGACCATCCGCATGGGAGCGGTGAAGGTAGAGTCCTGATTGGTATAAGAAAACCCGGGGTGCTATCATCTAGCTTTGTATCGGCTAGGTTCATGAGTTGGAGATTAGGGGACTCAAGCCATTGACATCTGCGACAGGGTAAACCTTCGTCTCGGCCCCCGGCCCATTCTACCATACAAGCCAAGAATAGAAATTAATTCCCCCCAAACACAACTTACAACTTTCATTGAATTGTGCTCTCCAAAGAGCAACTCTTCTCAAAATCTCTGGGGTTATTGAGTTGGAATCTCATTATAACTAAGGATTCTTGTGGTTACGGGGGTTTAGCTACAAGGAGAATTAGGAATGGAGAGCTTCCCCCCCTACTCTTCACCCGATTCTTTGGTCTTAAGAATGATGATACAAATTTGAATATCATTCTCTCATCTTTTCAGTTTTCACATTCATTTGAAAGATTAAACAAGCATTAATCCTATATTTTGTGCTCTTATTTCTTTACTATTTCATCTTCTATCTATCTTCCTTCTTTATCCTTTCCCCTCAACAAAAGCTTCTTGGTGTTTTCACTACAAACAAAAGATAGTGAAGGAACTTATTATGGTCTTACTTGGGTTGTAGAAAAATTCATCTTCCTTCCTCTCATCCAATACAACGTATATTCATGTCACTGAAGCTCAAGATTATGGAGAATCCAATCAAACTTTGTCTCCATTCTTCAAAAGAGCTAGAGTTTAATGTATTTAAGAAGTTCAAATGATTTTCGTGCAATGCAATTTTAACAATCGTTGATGGTCCACCTTCTTTTAGAAACAATTAGTTTTTATGGAAATTTTAACTAATGTGCTGGAAATAACTGTAATTAACAAGAAGAGGTTGCAAAGTGTGGTTAAGTGGACCCACTAATGGATGTAGTCACATATGCTCAATGTATGGAAAATTTCTCCTTAAAATTTTGTTTGTAATCTTGCGATATCTAATTATCAATAAATTTATCAATTTCTTCAACATTCACATCTTCAAATATACCGCTGTCTGATCCTGTGGCATCTCTGGTGTGTGTCCATATACATATAGTCAAATCTGGTGGAGTTGCTTAATGGACCAAGTAATCATGATGCCTGATTCCAAAGCCACTGATATTTGAGAAATGACTAGTATGGTGAACTCTTTACCTTATGTAATTAAGAATTCTCCTCATGCTTCTTTTTGGCAATTAACAGCGCTGCTATGATCACACCCTGGTGATTAACAGGCAGTGTGAACCAATTTCCAATTTCTAGTCTATACTTGGTTTTGTACTTTCTATATTGTCACCATAGCGTTGGTCATGCAGAAAAGGTGGAAATCCTTTTAATACAAGTGTAATTCCATCACCAGCACCAGCACCAGAGCCAACCTCTGCACCTCCTCCATTCATAGGCCGGCCACCTTCTCCGACCGTGCCTTCTAAGGATGGAAATAGATCTATAGCAGAGGCACCAAAATCTGCTCATTCAGAGGGAGGGTTGAGGGTGAAAAAGGTCATTTTGATAGCTGTTATAGGGGCTCTGGTGGTCGTTGCGATTACATTACTGTGCCTATGCTTGTGGAGATGCAGCAAAAAGAAGCAAATGAATGAGACGGGCGAGAGACATGACATGGGTGTATACGCAAACAGTCAAGGGGCTGCTAAAAGCAAAGATTCATCACGACAACCTAACATATATACGGAGAGACGTTAGTCCATGATTACCTAATTTTTACTATTAAATTGATTGTTACATTCGTGTTTAGCTTAAAAGATGGTTTAAATTTCATCAGAATTGCCACGAAAAGCTGTTCCAGAACCTTTAGGCAAGATGGGAGAAGACCATGGAAGAGCCGGTTTAAGTAACAGACAAATGGATGTGACCAAAGCATTGAGCTCTAGGCAGAGGAAGGACCAAGTAGGAGACGCCAGTTTGCCCTTGCAGCCTGTGGTTTCTCCTCTTGCGCCACCCATTCCAGATGGGAAGGTTATCAGAAATCCGGTTGTTTCTGCTCAGCCAACTGTACAGAGACGGCCTTCTGAGAGAACAGTCTCTTCACCTTCAGTCCCATTTTACAGCATAGCATCTCTCCAGGAGTTCACAAACAGCTTTTCTCCCGAAAACTTTGTTGGAGAAGGCACACTCGGAAGTGTCTACAAGGCTGTGCTTCCTGATGGAAGGGTAAAATATCATTTGAACTTGATCACTGTTTTTGAGTTCTCTGGAGGGCAGCTTTCAAGCCTGTTTGTTCCTAACATGGAACTCTTTTTCCTCTCACCTTTTAGATGCAATCTTGCCAACTCTATCTAATCTCCTATATTCACATTATTCCTGATTTAATATATCATGATTTCGTTGTTTATGATTATTTCAGCTTTTAGCAGTCAAGAAGCTAAAGGCTGCGGTTTCCAGGCACCAGAGCGATGAGAAATTTGGTGATCTGGTGTCGAGAATCTATAAGCTTCGGCATAGCAATATTGTGGAGCTGGTGGGCTACTGCGCTGAGCATGCTCAGCGGCTACTTATTTATCAGTATTGCCGAAATGGGACGCTGTATGATGCCTTGCATTTGGATGATGAGGTCCATGGAAAACTTTCATGGGCTGCGCGGATTCGTGTTGCCATTGGAGCTGCAAGAGCCTTGCAGTAAGTAGAGTAACTAATTTTCTTTATCTATTGTAAATGTGAGCTTGCGGTGGAAGAGATTGGCACAATAAAAGTAATGGTTGTTACGGCTACTTCTTTATTAACCTCCTTGCTCATGTCTTAAGTTTTCAATGTTCTAGGCGGGCTTTCACGTCCCAATTATGGTCATTAGGCCAGTAAACTCACAGTATCTTCTTATTTGGTGGGAAGGTATCTGCATGAGGTTTGTCAGCCACCTGTTGTGTACCGGAACTTTAACTCTGCCAACATCCTTCTAGATGATAAGCTCGAAGCACGAGCCTCAGATTGTGGTCTGGCTTCTCTAATATCATCTGGCTCTGGAAGTCAGGTAACGCTTCACAAAACCTACCTTGTTGACTTGAATCATAATCTTGTCTAAGTTGATTACATTATATTTCCATTCCATTGAGTGATGTATAAGGAGTTACTATTGGAAGTAGCCATAGATGAGATGCCGAGGAAAATTAAGATTGGTGGATAGGTTTTTTAGGCCCAGAGATACTAAGTAGGATAAATTGAACCGGGGATCTCGTGGCTGATTTGGTAAAAATTTCTTTAGCTGTAAATTATTAGCTTTTCCTTTCTTTGTTGATTGATCCTTGCTGAGAAAGTTGCTGTCTCAACTTTTGGAGAGTTTATTGTTTCCAAGAAGAAATTTACTGAAGGTCAAACTGACTATTCAAGTCAACAAAACTTTCATGAACAACATGACTACATGTCTATATCTACCTTATTTTAGATGCTAATTCGGGTTTTGGTTAAGTTTTTTTAACATCGACTGCTTATATCTCAGCTTTCCGAGCACCTCAATCCTAACGGTTACACCGCCCCAGAATCTGAGTCAGGTGCCTATTCCTGGCAAAGTGATGTGTATAGCTTTGGAGTTGTAATGTTGGAGCTCCTCACTGGTAGGAAGTCACTTGACAGGTACACAATTACCTAGAAAAGCCTATTCTTTTCTTTCTTTTTCATGCCTTTTTATTCTATTCTGTTGATTTTAGATTTGAAATCTGGTGCTTGTCTTTGACCTTCATTGCTTCTTTTTTTTTGCCATGATATCTTCTCTTGAAAAATTAGGTCAAGACCTAGAGGGGAGCAATTTCTGGTTCGATGGGCAATACCCCAGCTTCACGATATCGATGCTCTGTCAAAGATGATGGATCCTTCGCTTAGCGGTTTCTATCCCACCAAATCATTGTCGCGCTTTGCTGATATAATCTCTCGATGCGTGCAGGTATAGTAGCCTCACTCTTTTTTGCATTTTCCACATAAATATGTTTGACTAGGCCTTCAATTTTTCAAGGGAAACAATTTACTAATCCTTTCAAAATCAAGCATAATTACATATATATATGTTCTTTTTTGGCGGCCGCTTGGTTAACACAGATGCATTGTTTCTGCAGAGAGAGCCAGAATTCAGGCCGCTGATGTCTGAAGTTGTGCAGGACCTATTGCGAATGATGTGAAGCGAAGTTCAAAAATCACACCCTGAGACTGAAGTTTATTAGGTAACTTAATAATGTCTATAGGAATGGCCATGGAGGAGACAACAGAACCCAGAATACTTTGATTATTTAATTACAGTGCAGTATCAGCTACGGAAACCTCTCCTCCGTTCGACCGATGGATCAGATGTTCACGTCGGGGTCGAAACTTATATCGATGTAACGGACGGGTTCTTTAGAAACTTAGAGATAGATGTCTTGTGCAGTTGATGACAAGTTGTGATTGTTTGGTTTTGTGATTCTTTTCCTGTGCACCAGATGGACAAACATCTTATTTCGGCTTGTTGGACATAGGATTGTCCCGTGATTCAGTTTACTCAGTTCTTTTGTTCATTTCAACAGCTTCTGTGGTGAGAGACTTACATCTCTTGCTGTCGATCTTTATAACTCTTTTCTTTTCCCCTTCATTTTCCATTTCTCAGATGTAATAATTGAGTTTGGCCAAGCATGATTCTCACGTCAGTTATAATTATTGCGCATCATTAGGCATCTTTCATCATCAAAACATATACTCCAAGGTGAAAAAATGGAAAACAAACCAAACGACAGATCAGAGAAAGCAGACAGCAGATTTAAATGAAAGAAAAAAGACAAATGAAGGTGTGGAGATTAAGAATATTAAAGCCTGTCTTGAGGAGAGAGCAAAGAGGGACCATGTTGCTTGCACATGTTGTAGATGGGAGACAGGCCAATGGAGGGGGACAGAAGGTCATTGTGGTCTCTTTGAGAACATGAGTAAAGAAGAAATAAAGTAAGCACATCATGCTCGTGTCTCTGTCATTTTTTGCTTGGGACGCTTCTAATTCCATAATGACATCTCTCTGCCTCCTTCTCAAGTCTTGAATATTCATTATTCTCCTCTTCTTTTCACTCAAGCCATTATGCCTCTTAAGACATTTTGTTTTTGTGCCCTTGATTTCCATGATCTTTTAGGTGCTTCTTAGAATAACTTATCTATCTCGTTTTCAAATATTCAAGAACCTTTCTATCGTGCAACTTTTCATTGTCTAGGTTTCACGTGACGTAATTTTATGAGTCACTTTTACATGGTAACCTCCGTTTGAATGAATAGAACACGCTGAGCCAAATCTTCTTCATGCATGAAAAACCTGCTTGATTTTTAGATCGGGGTCCATTACTGAGTACCCCGTTTTTTTTTTCTTTTTGGTTTCACTCAATTCATCTATTTTTCTTAATCCAAATAATTGAATTGGGTTTCTTTTGGAAAGTGTTTCCGCACCAAGCATTGTGGATTATCATCTGTTGCCCTATTTTTCAATTACGATCAGCCGTCCCTTAGCAACCATTGTCGTTTCATACCTACTTTTCTTTTTTCTATAAGTAAGGTTAATAGGAAGGATGGAACATTAGATTATGTTCTCCACGATACCCATAATGAGAGCAAACATAACTTCAAGATGTCGTATGAGTTTGGATTAAATATTTCTAGATAGGTACAAAAATGCTGACCTAAATTAACTTCAAAACAAAAAAACACAGGGTGTATATTCTTCTTTCTTTTTTTTCTTTTTTTGACTGAGGGCATCCATTATATTAGGGGTGAGCAGTGGTCTAGGGTCGACCCTAGACCGACCCTGACCGGCCCAACCCCGCCGGGTCCCGGTCCGGTTCCCCAAGGGGACTGGGTCGGTCCTCGGTCCGAAATGTCGGGACCCACGTGTGTGTGGGTTGGTCGCCGGTCCTAGGAGTTTTGGGTCGGCCCAACCCTGTATATATATATTATAATACATTATATTATTTATAATTCTTTTATATATTCAAACCTAAGTAAAATGTCTGTTATAAAACTTAAGAGTTATGGTGAGATGTTCTATCAATAGCACTAATAGTAATTTCAATTTAGAACTTTTGTTGAGTATTAATTATGTGTGTTTGTTTTTTGTTTTCGGGTGTTTAGAAGTTCAAGTGAATTAACAAGATGTGAAGTTATATATTCATGGTTTATATTAAGTATTTTGAACTTTTTATGATTTAATTGTATTTTACTAATGAATTTCAGCTGTACTTTACTTTTCAATTTGTGTCATATGATAAAAGTTTTTGAAGAGTAGAATAGTACTGCAGTTGCTATGGTGATTTGCTAGTCAAGTGGTGTGAAGCTTATTTTTTGGTTGAGTGGACTCTATATGATCAAATGCAAGAAAACGTTTTTGCATATGGTGTTATGAATATTAAATATAGATGATTACAAGAACTTTCCATCTTGTCCCATATCTCGATGAGCGGTTAGCGGGTACGAAATTTCTACTATTGTGTCATCTTAAATTTGCCGAATATGTATTGGTATTTATAGTTTAGTTGCACAATGCCGCATTGTCGATGGATGTGTAATTTGAATTTGTAGGTTTGCCCTTTTAGGAATTATAAAAACAAGACAAAAAATTATCGATCGGCCCTGTTGGACTTGAACCGAACCAACCATTCGATGGGTCGGTCCGGTCCCTGGTCCCAGGCTTAATGGGGTCGGTCCTCGGTCCTAAAACTTGAGGACCCGACACTGTGTAGGGTTGGTCCTAGGGTTAGGGGTGGCCCGGACCAGCCCGGACCATGCTCACCCCCTACATTATATTGTAGGACTTTGGGATCATAATTAGTAAGACATGGACAAGTACCAAAAATCTTAAATCTATTGTAATTGTGTTGATTCAATTATAAACTTTTTATTGTGCCAATTTAGTTATGAACATTTTCATAATTTGCCAATTGAATCTTTTGGTCAAGTTTGGCCGGAAATTACTAACGTGAACGCTGATTGTCCTACATGGCATGATCAATGCTGACATATTTTTTTCTTTCAATTTGGTCAGCAACCCTTGGCCACTAAGCAATGGCTAGGGGGCCCTCACCGACTGTCCCCATGGCCAGCGAGCTAGCCCTGCTAGCAACTAACATCCAGCAAGCTACCAAAATGAAAAGGAAAAAAAGAAAGAAAGAAAATATAATAAAAATTCAATTTAAAAAAATTATAAAAGTTATTCACATCGGCATTGACACACTACGTAAGATAGTTAATGTCATATCAACAAATTTCAGCTAAGATTAGGTAGAAGGACTCAATTGACTAATTGTGAAAAAGTTTAGAATCAATTAATATAATTAAAATGTTTAGGCGGGTGTACAACCGCAATAAGTTTAAAACTTTTTGAGTAATTTTCCTAGCAAGACACTTTGCATATATCTATTAGAATCTTTCCTTAGCTAGAGTGTGAACCCATCTATTAGAAATGGGAATAATTGCTCAACTTGTTCTATGATATTTGATTGAAAGAACTTTTTGCAAATTAATTGTCTGGATTTTCATACATTTGGTTTGCTGAAAATAATCGATCGTCGAAAAAATTATTTACAGTCAAAGAAAATATACATACTTGAAATTAAGAAAATGAAATTCCTTAACTTGAAAATTGGGAAATATCCTCCTAAAAAATAATTTCTCGAAAAAGATTTTCCAAAATATACACGCCCTAAGCTTACAAATTAACTTATACGTGCGGCTGCTCGAACTTCACGAGTCACCGTGAGCGTATTTCCTCTTGATTTTAGGTGCCGTTCGGTCATTTCGAATGTCAAGAAGACATCATGGACGGATTCAAAATGCGTCGACGAATCAAACCTCCCATTACAACGGTCAAAAAACAGCGGAAGTATGTATGTTCGAACTGGGACATGCATTGATGATGCAGACAACATGGTGCACAATGTCATTTAGCATCTTGTTTTGTTGAAAAATAACTAAGTGACCCCCACAAAAAAAAAAAAAAAAAAATTCAAGTTTTTTTTTATCAACAAATCACCCAGCTTATATTAAATTTAGGGTTTGCATGGTAACATTCCAATTTTTTTCTTTTGATTTTTGTTCCTGAAATAGATAAGAAATAGAAATTCGTTTGATAATATCAGTTAAATTTTCCATTCCTTGGAATAGAAAAGCTGGCAAGTAATAGATTTTTTTTTTTTTTTTTGGTCGGTGGCAAGTAATAAATTTAGAACGAAAAAGAAATGAAAAAAAGTAACTTATTGTTTTCGAAAATAATTTCTAGATATAAGTTTCTTTCTTCTTCTTTTTCCTTTTCTAATCGGTCGTCGGAGCCTCACCGCCCGCCACCATCTGCTTGCCGCTGCGATCTGTTGCCTCGGGGCCATCGCCCCCCTACCATAGGAGGAAGAAGAGAGAGAGAAAAAAAAAAAAAAGAGGAAAAATCTCGAAAAGTTATTAAAAAATTAAAAAGAAATCTTACGCAAAAAAATTTGTAGGTTGTACCAAACGTATTCCAATTTTTTATTTTATTCAGAATATAAATTTTATGCGATTACCAAAGACATTATTTCTTTAGCGGCATTCCAAAAAATAAAAATATAAAATAATTATTTTTGAAAAGAAATTGCTCATGAAAACACAAATGTTACCAAATGCATCATTATTATCTTGTTATAACAGCACTTCTTTTTTACGATTTGTTCGATTCCGTCTACACAAGACCCAAAAAAAGCCAATGGAAAGTAGATTGCATGGCTCCTTGCTGAGGAAGTTTCCTCTCGCGATCATTGAGTTGGAGGAAGGGTTGCCACTTGCCATCATGCAGCAGTAACACCAAAAGCAAACAGAAGTTTTTAGTGGTTCGTTGCCGAGGCCAATATGAATTCTGAAATTTAGATGTTGGAAATGTCACTCCAAATGAGTGAAAAATTGGGGTGTTTATAGCAAGGGGATAAGAAAAAGATTGGTTTACAATATATTATGCCACTTGGCAATCTTGGTGTAAGGAGGCCGACCATAAATAGACAATTACTGTCGACGGGACACGAGCCAATCATGAGTTACACGCGTGTCGGGAGACGCGAACACTAAACTTGCTAAAAGGATTAGCGAATAGCATGAGCTATGCTCGATGAAACTCTACGAAACATCCTAGCGAACAAGAACAATTTAGCATCCTACCACCCATCCCAAGTGATTTACCGGCAACACGCCCTATTGACTCATTTAGCTTTCATTGAACTCTAACAAAAAAATTATGTCAAGAGGGTAAAAGTTTGTGTTCTGTGAATTTATGTCAAATTAATTTTTTTTGCCCAACTTTTATTGAAAGCGGGAGGAAAAGGGTGACTATATATATGGGTCTTCACAAAATAGGGGGATTAAGGAAATTAAGCATAGAATTTGCACCTAATCATCTTCATGGAATTGATTCTCACATACATTAGGGCTTGTTTGTTTAACAATTAATGAATGATTTGGAAAATATTTTCATCATCCATAATAATTATGTCTAAATATTTTCATGAGCGATGAAAATATTTTTCCATTCATACATTTTTGTAGCAATACAAAAGCAAATCATTTTTAGAAAAAAAATTTCATATCATATATTTTTTGCGAAATAAACGGAGTCTATATTTTCAGAAAACATCAACCAAGTATACTTTCCTAATTTGCTGAGTTTTGGGCCAAACGAAGCAATCAAAAAGACTAATTGGGCAGTTGAGTAATGGACCCTCAGGTGGTTATACCTAAAGATTCAACGAGAAGGGAAAAAAAACCTCTTTTTTTTTCTTTTTTTTTGTCCTAAGGCATCTTTATTTAATTTATTTATTTATTTATTTATTTTCCACTATTGAAGAGAAAAGATATAATAGCGGCAGTTTAATGGTAGGTAGCTCGACCTTTCATTTTGGTCACTTTCCATGAAAGAGAAGAGGCTTCTGCAATTGAATGGAATCACGGATCAACTGACTTTACATAATTCAGAAAAAAAAAAAAAAAACAATATTAATTTTGGGGCTTTTAAGGTGTCTTTGACGATAGATACAGCGTTGACCCCGTGTACCTGTTCTAGCTAATTTTTTAATTTAAATTTTATTGGCTTATTTTTTTTTTTTAAATTATATTGGTTTTCTACAAGTCTAAATTATAATAATTAAATCAGCCACGGCCATTCCCAAGATATCATCGGTATTTGAGTGAATCTCTTGCTGAGACACAGCCAAGACACCTTCCTCGTCACTATATATATATATATATATATATATATATATATATATATATTAAAAGCAGAAAAAGGATAAAAATTGTTAGATTGCATTAATATTTTAGATAGACACAAACCCATTCGGATTCAATTTTTTTATTCAAAATGATGGGATCATTTTTATTAAATATTCCTCAATAAACTCTATGGATAAGCTTAGTGATTAGGCAGCAAAATGGTATGTGCGCATGACACAAATTTGATTTCACATACAATGAATTCTATGTTTATGGTACTCATCAAGGTTTCGGCTCACATCTTTACCTCTTTTGAAAAATTCGTAAGATTTTCCTAGAGTTCCAAATTTTTATATTTAAACGAAAAATTCCATCACGAAAAAAATCCCCAAAACATAAAGTAATCATCCCTATGCAAAATTATTGACCTGTTCCCTCAATCGTTCATAAAAAACACTATTTTCTGTTACTTGCTCTTTTAGTTCTACATTTCTCACCATCCCCATTTTTGATGCCATGATGAAGTGCATGCTAATTGGAAGCTGGATTGAGTCTGAAAAATAATCGTGTATTTTTATCTTTCACACTCTTGAACAATGGAAATTTATCCTTCGAGATTAGTGCCTACATGCCTTGGACTGATCTTCATCTATCATCTTCTATTGATGATTCTCGGGTTTTCACAAATGAATTTGCTCTTGAATTTACTTGTCCAATAGGCTACTCATAAATTAGCTTGCTATGCGACCAAAAACGAATATGGCCGTGAAACTTATTTGAGTGGGTGAGAGAGAAGATACTCCTTTTCTTCTTCTTTTTCCTTTTCTAATTTCGAAGGTGGTGCCACATTAGCCGTCGCATTGAAAAACTTCCCCACATCATAGGTTGGCAACGTCTGTCAACCACCTCAACTGGATCTCACCGGAAATTGATGGACACACGATTGGAAATTTGTGCAAATAGAAGGATTTGACGAGTCAAATTAGACGCAAACGAATTTAGATTAGGAAAAACCGAAAGTAGAAGGACGAAAAATAAACTTTTAACAAAGGAAAATTATGGAATCCGATCCCAAACGACTCAAAAAGTATGGTACATCGAAAATGTCACACTTCATATCCCAAGATAATATAATATCCTTTCCAAACAAATAAATAAATAAGATAAAATAAATAATAAAAAAGCCTCGTCCACCGACCGACGTGCACGAGTCTAACAAAAAAACAAACCGAAAAGAAAATTAGAAGAAAATCCAAAGCCACGTCACCCAAATTTCCACTAATAAATTAATTAATTTCAAAATAAAACAAAAATAACTGAAAATTTCAATTTTGGTGGCCCAGGAAAATCGAAGGAAATTCCAGGGGCAATTCGGTCATTTCACTCGGCGGCCTAGACTGGCTCAATCATGGTCTGAAGAAGAGCTTCAGGCGACGCAGCAAAGTGACTAAAAGGAAGACTGTCTTCCTCAGAAAAAGCAAAGGAGGAGAATCAAGAAAGCGAGCCTTCCCGTTCCTGGCGGCACTGTCGAAATCTCACGCGCGAAATTTGTCGCGAATCCATCGCCCTCGTCCCTTCCGATTCTGCGCATCCGATCCCCATCTCTCGTCTCGTCCGAAAGAGACCGACTTTGCGTCAGAGCTTCCTTCGGGCTGGAGAAAGTCTTGGGTTCCGGCTGCTCAATCTTGGGGTTCTGGGCTCTGGGTTTTGGCTCCCGAGTGGCTGGGAGGAAGATGTCCAAGCAGGGCTACAAGCTGCGTATCCTTCTCGTTGGCGTTTTTTTGAATTTGGCGTTTCTTGAATGTTGAGGTTGTCGTTGGTTTCGGAGTTCCTTCTCGCGGGGTGGTGAAGTGTTTGAGTTTTTGGGTCCGGAGATCTGTGGGTGCTTTGGGTTCGTGGGCAGAAGTCGCCGTAGTTCGATAAGCTTTTGTAATTTGCTCGGAAGGGTGAGATTTGATTTTGGGTCAGTAGATAGAAAGATAGCCTTTTTTTTTTTTTTTGCAGTCAGAAAATTCATGGAGGTTAGGATGTGTTTGTAGTGCTGCTGACTGGGGGCTGGAAGGAAATGTGTAACTAGAAAGATTCGTCAATGCCGGGAGATTTTGTGTCAAGGGTAGTTCTTATCCTCTCAAAGGTTGGTATAGTCCTCGTTAGGAAATTAGGGGTCTGCTTGTTTTCTAAATGCAATGGCTCTGGTGATAGTTGTGAATATCAGTATGCTTTTCTTTCCTATGCGGTTTTTCGGTTTTGTGTGGTGGATAAAGGGATGCATCGCTTGTTGGGTGGATTTGTTTCCTTTGACTCGGATTTTGCGCAGAGGAATTTGTGGCCCATTCGTCGAATGTCAACTGTCTCAGTATCGGAAAGAAGGCATGCCGGCTTTTTCTTACTGGCGGAGATGACTACAAGGTCAATCTATGGGCCATCGGCAAGCCAAATTCCTTAATGGTTAGTTGAGTTAGCATTTTATCTTGCCTTTCCTTTTCTTCTAATCGATGTGCTGCTAGATAAATTCTTTGTGCTATTCTAATCTTCTCTTCGCTTTGTAGTGCAAATTTGAAAGGTTACTTCTTAAGTACTTAGTTCTGTGGTTACTTGTAAACAAATGTCTTTAGGCAGAATGAGCGCTGATGCTAACTCTTAATGGCAGTCGTGTCCTTCTTTGTAACTGTAATTTATATCACGAAAACTGAAAACTAATTTGATTACCTAAAATTTGGAAGAGAGCGAATTAGTGGTGACAACATCTGCTTGCAAGAATGATTAATAATGTTTTTATGCTTGACAATGCAGAGCCTTTGTGGTCCATACAAATCCTGTAGAATCCGTAGCCTTTAATTCTGCAGAAGTGTTGGTGCTTGCTGGAGCTTCTTCTGGTGTCATTAAGCTGCAGGACTTGGAAGAAGCAAAGAGTAAGT